>JAKWJA010002499.1:0-703090 GCA_027704765.1 Solanum habrochaites
GTCGACAACGCGTGTTATGTACAAGAGTAGTGGCAATGGGTAGTAATTTCATAAGTTCATGGTAAAACATTCTTTACAACATAAAACTCCCCCAATTTCCGACACCCCCTGCCGATTTATTTACAAGAGTATTGGCACGTAGTAATTTCAAAAGTATTTTGTAATTAAAACATATATTTAACCTATAAAACGCATCCCAAACTCGATTAATGTTCAAAAGTAATGGTAACTTAGTAATTTCAATAATTAGTAAGGAAATCATCTATTTTACACATATGACGCAATCGACAAACTCGATTTATGTACAGAAGGTAGTGGCAACGTAGTAATTTCAACAATTGTGGTAGTAAAACATATAGTACACATAAACGCAATCCACAAAACAGCTGAGTTATATACAAAGAGTAGTGGCAAGGTAGGTAATTTTTCACAATTTGGTAAGTAAACATATAGTACACATAAAAACGTTCAATCCCCAAACGCGATTTATTATACAGAGTATTGGCCATGTAGTAATTTCCACATTTGTAAGTAAGAACATATATTTTACACATAAACGCAATCGACAAACGCCTTTTATGACACAGAAGTAGTGTCAATTTAGTCATTTCAATATTTGTAAGTAAAACATGATATTACAACATGACAACTAAATCACAGACCCCGCATTTATTTACAAGAGTAGTGGCAACGTAGTAATTTCAATAATTTGTAAGTAACATATATTTACACATAAAACCAATCCAACCAACGCGATTTATTACAAAAAATAGGTGGCAATGTAGTAATTTCAATAATTGTAAGTAAACCTAAATATTTACGCGTAAAACGAATCCACAAACGAATTTAGTACGAAGAGTAGTGCAACTGTTTAATTACAAAATAATTTGTAATTAAAACATAGTATGTCACAGATAAAGCTGGCAATTCCCCAACGCGATTTTGTACGAAAGAGTATTGGCATGTCGTAAATAATTTCAACAATTTGTGATAAAACAATTATTTACACATAAAACGCAATCCCAAACCGATTTATGTACAAAAGATTAGTGGAACGGATAATTTCAATAATTTGTAAGTAAACCATTATTTACACATAGAACGGGCAACTCCACAAACGCGATTTATGGTACAAAGAGTAGTGCAACGTGTATTTCACAATTGTAGGTAAAACATATATTTACACATAAAACGGCCATCCACAAACGCATTTATATACAAAGAGTATTGCAATGTAGTATTTCCACATTTGTAATACAACATATATTTACACATAAAACGCAATCCACAAACGCGATTTATTTAAAAGAGTAGTGGCAACGTAGTAATTTCAATAATTTGTAAGGAAATCATATATTTACACATAAGACGAAATCGACAAACGCGATTTATTTACAAAGAGTAGTGGCACTTTAGTATGCATAATTGTAAGTAAAAACATCTATTTACACATAAACACAATCGACCCGCCTCGGTTTATGTGCAAAGAGTAAGTGGCAACGTAGTAATTTCAAAATTTTAGTGAAACATATATTTTACACGATAAGACCATCGACAAACGCGATTTATAGAAAATGTGGCAATGTAGTAATTCAATAATTGTTAATAAAACATATATTTTACACATGTGAACCAGGCGACAAACGCGATTTATCTCCCAACGAGTCGTGCCTAGTGGCATGTATAATTTCAATAAATTGTAAGTAAACCATATCTTTACACATAAACCTCTCAATCCACAACGTGATTTATGTTCGAAGTAGTGGCAACGCGTAATTTCACTTTCCTCAAAATTTGTAAGTAAACATATATTACCAGATAAAAACTCAATTCACAAATGCTATTTATGTACAAAGATAGTGGCAATGTAGTAATTCACAAACAATTTGTAAGTAAAACATATATTACACATAAAACGCAATCCCCAACGCATTTATGGTACAAAGATATGACAATGTAAGTAATTTCAACAATTTGTTAGTAAAACATATATTTACTACATAACGCAATCCACAAACGAACGCGATTTATTTACAAAAGATAGTGGCAACACTAGTATTTTTAATAATTTGTTAATAAACATATATTTACACAGAAAACGCTCCACAAACGCGAGGTATGTACAAGATAGTTTGGCAACATATATTTCAACACTTGTAGGTAATCCAAATATTTACCATAAACGCAATGCCCCCAAACGCGATTTATACAAGAGTAGACACAGCAATGTAGTAATTGCAACAGGTTGTAATAAAACAGATATTAACACCATAAACTACTCCACAAAAACGTCGATTTATTACAAAAGTAGTGCAATGTATAAATTTGCAAAAATTTGTAAGTAAACATATATTTACACATAACACGTCCAGTCCGACAACGCGATTATGTCCAATTTCCAAAGAGTAGTGGCAATTTGTAATATTCACAACATTGTAAGTAAACATATACTTTACTACACATAAAACGCAATCGACATACCGACCCGCGATTTATGTACAAAGAGTGGGGGAAGTGTCAACGTAGTAATTTCAACAATTTGTAGTAAACGATATATTTTACACATAAAACGCAATCCACAACCACGCATTTACTATCAAAAGTAGTGGGCAATGTAGTAATGTCAACAATTTGTAAGTAAAACATATATTTACACATAAACCATCGACACCCCCTTGCCCAAAACCGCTCGTTTTATTTACAACGAGTATTGCAACGTAGTAAATTTCAACATTTGTAAGTAAAACATTTATTACACATAAAACGCAATCCACAAACTCGATTTCTATACAAAGAGGTAGTGGCAATGTTAATTTGCAACATTTTGCATAATAAAACCTATATTAACACCTATAAAACGTTAATCCACAAAACTCGATTTATATACAAATATGTGGCAATGTAGTAATTTCAAATTTGTTAAGGAAAACATATATTTCCACATATCCTCAGCGACAAAAGCGCGATTTATATGTCCAAAGAGTAGTGGCAAGTTGTATTTCGAACAATTTTGTAGTAAACATATAGTTACACATAAAACGCCATCGACAAGACCAAAACCCGCGATTTATGTTTACAAAGAGTAGTGCAACGTAGTAATTTCAACAATTTGTAGGTAAAACCTATATGTACACCATAAAACGCATCCACAAACCGATTTTATATACAAAAGTAGGGCAATGTAGTAAATCAACAATTTTTCAGTAAAACATATATTTGCCACATAAAACGCAATCGCACCCTCTATTTATTACAAAGAGTAGTGGCAACGTATTAATTTCAACAATTTTTGTAAGGACAACATTATTTAACACACTAACGCACCTCCCCAAACGCGATTTCTCTACAAGAGTAGTGACAAATGTCGTAATTTCATCATTGTTGTAAGTAAAACATATATTTACACCTAACACCATCGACACCCGCCTTTAGGTACCAAGAGTATGCAACGTAAGTCATTTCAAAATTTGTAGGTAAACCATATAATTACACATAAGACGCAATCGACAAACGCGATTTATGTAAAGAACTAGTGGCAATGGTAGAAATTTCAATAATTTTGTAAGTAAACATTATTTTACACATAAACTCAAGTCGACAACGCGATTTATCTACAAAACGTATTGGCAATGTAGTCTTTCAATAAATTGTAAGTCAAACATATATTTATCACAGTAAACTCAATCCACAAACTTAATTTATTTCGACTAGAGTATGGGCAACGTAGTCTTTCAACAATTGTAAGTAAAACATATATTTACAAGAAAAACTCATTCACAAATGCTATTTATGTACAAAGAGTAGGGGCAATGTAGTATTTCAACCATTTGTAGTAAACCGATATTTACGACATAAACGCAATCCACAAACGCGATTTATGTACAAAGAGTAGTGACAATGTAGTAATTTCAACAATTTGTGAGTAAAACATATATTTACACATAAAACGCAATCCACAAACGCGATTTATTTACAAAGAGTAGTGGCAACGTAGTAATTTTAATAATTTGTAAGTAAAACATATATTTACACATAAAACGCAATCCACAAACGCGATTTATGTACAAAGAGTAGTGGCAACATAGTAATTTCAACAATTTGTAGGTAAAACATATATTTACACATAAAACGCAATCCACAAACGCGATTTATATACAAAGAGTAGTGGCAATGTAGTACTTCACATTTTGTAAGTAAAACTTATTAACAAACACATAAAAAAACTTAATCCACAAAAAACGCGATTTATATACACAGAGTAGTGGCAATGTAGTAATTTTACAAAAATTTGTAAGTAATACATATATTACACATAAAACGCCGCACTCGCACCGACCTACGTCTAAAGGCCGTCCCCCTGGCGTACTGGGCGTCCCTTTTCCAAATGTGAATGAAATGGCAATGTAAGTCATTTCAACAATTTGTAGTCACCATAATACATTATACACGATAAAACGACAAAACAAAAAAATACAAAGACATATCCGGAGACCCCTCTTTTATGTCACAAAGAGCAAACGTTAGTAGGCAACGTATAATGTCAAACAATTTGTAGTAAAACTAGATTGACCCCAAAAACGCCAAGCCACCAACTGCGATTTATAACAAAGAGTTAGTTAGCCATGAGTATTGCAACAATTTGAGTAACACAGATTTACACATAAACTGGCATCTGACAACCCAACGCTGCATTTATTTAACAAAGAGTATTTGGCAAGCGTAGTAAATTTCAACATTGTAAGTCAACACCTCTATTTAAACCACAAACGCCATCTCACTTAGACGCGATGTCGTAGCAACGAATACTGGCCCGCTATGTCAAAAACTTGTACTGCCGGGTGCCGGGACCAGGACTACAACAACCCTATACAAGAGTAGTGGTCCGTGTAACGTATAGTTCACTCAACCATTTTGTAAGTAAAACAGATATACTAACCAATTAAACGTGAATCCATACCACTCGATTTCATATACAACATGTATTTGCCATGTTAAGTAATTTCAAAAATTTGTAAGTGAAAACATATATTTACCATAAAACCAGCATCGACCAACGCATTTAATGTCCAAAGAGATAGGGGGCCCATGTAGTACATTTTCGGCACCCGACAAGTTTCTTGTATAGTAAACATCATACTTACACTAAACGCAATCGCCCACCACTGCAGATTTTTATTCTACAAAGCGTTCATGTGCACGGAGTTAATTCTCAACAATTGTTGGTTAAACACATAGAGTGACACACATAACACCAGCAATCCCACACGCGATTTATATCCAAGAGGTAGACGCAATGATAAGTAATAGTGTAAACAATTATGTAAGGTAACCTATATTTACACATACCCGGCAGAGACAGGCAAAACCGCGCGACTGATTTACAAAGAGGAGTCGGCAACGTATCCGGTCAACAATTCTGTAAGTAAACATTTATGTACACAGAAAACGCCAGTACACATTCCAACAAACCGCGATTTATATACAAAGAGGTAGTGACAATGTAGGAGTCAACAAGTTGTAAGTAAAACATATAATTTACACTAAACGCCAGCCACAAACGCGTGGAGGTACAAGTAGTGGGCAACGGGTATGTCACAATTTGTAGGTAAACTATATTTAAACACAGTAAACAACGCATCCATAAACGCGATTTAGTAACAACGAGTAGTGGCAATGTATAATTTCAACAATTTGTAAGTAAAACATATAGTTACACCATAAAACGCAATCCCCAAACCGATTTGACATACAAAGAGTAGTGGCAATGTAGTATTATTTGTTCAACAAGGTGTGATAAAACAATATTTACACATCAAACGCAGTCGACAAACGCGATTTTATGTACCAAGAGTTAGTCATTGTAGTAAATTTCAATACTTTGTAATGGAAAACATATATTTACAATAAAACGCATCGACACCCGCGATTATTTACAAGAGTAGTGGCAACGTAGGTAATTTCATATATTTGTAATAAACATATATTTACATCCTAAAAACGCAATCCACACACCGATTTATTTCAAGAGTAGGTGGCCACTCTGTAGTAATTTCAATAATTTGTAGGAAATCATAATATTTACACATATGATGACGCAATCGACAAACGCGATTTTAATTAAAAAGAGTAGTGGCCACGTAGTTTTCAACAATTTGTCAGGTAAACATATATTACACATAAAACGCAATCCACAACGCGATTTATATACAAATATGCAATGTAGTATTTCAACAATTTGTAAGTCAAAACATATATTTACACATAAAACCAATCACAAACGCGATTTATATACAAAGATTCGTGGCAATGTAAGTGAATTTCAACAATTTGTCGTAAAACATATATTTACACATAACACGCAATCGACAACCGCGATTTTATGTACAAGAGTATTGGCAATTTAGTAAGTTCAATCTTTAAGTGAAAACACATTTACACATAAAACTAAATCGACACCCGCCGCGATTTATTTACAAAGAGTAGTGGACAACGTGTTAATTTTCAATAATTTGTAAGTAAAACATATATTTACACATAAAACGCAATCCACAAACGCGATTTATGTACAAAGAGTAGTGGCAATGTAGTAATTTCAATAATTTGTAAGTAAAACATATATTTACGCGTAAAACGCAATCCACAAACGTAATTTATGTACGAAGAGTAGTGGCAATGTTGTAATTACAATAATTTGTAAGTAAAACATATATTTACAGATAAAACGCAATTCACAAACGCGATTTATGTACAAAGAGTAGTGGCAATGTAGTAATTTCAACAATTTGTGAGTAAAACATATATTTACACATAAAACGCAATCCACAAACGCGATTTATTTACAAAGAGTAGTGGCAACGTAGTAATTTCAATAATTTGTAAGTAAAACATATATTTACAACATAAACGTCAATCCACAAACGCGATTTATGTCAAAGAGTAGTGGCACGTAGTATTTCAAAGGGGAAGTTGTAGGTAACGACATCTATTTAAACACAAAAACTGCATTCCACCACACGCGATTTTATACAAAGATGTAGTGGCAAGGTAGTAAATTTCGACAGTTGTAATAAAACTTATTTACCCAAAACGCATCCCAAACGCGATTTATTAAAAAGAGTTATGCAACGTATAACTTGCAATATTTTTAAGGAAATCATATATTTACACATCGACGAAATCGACAACGCGATTTATTTACCCAGCGGTAGTGGCCAAATGTAGTATTTCAATACTTTGTAGCGTAAACCTATATTTACACATAAACACAATCGAACACCCGCGCGATTTAGTACACTAGTATGGCAACGGATAATTTCAAAATGTGGTAGGGACAACATATATTTACCACCTAAGACGCCAATCGACAACCGCGATTTATATGTTAGAAAGAATCGTGCTGCAATGTAGTAATTTCAATAATTTGTAAGTCAACATATATTTACAACTCAAACCAGTCGACAAACCGCGATTAGCTACAAAGAGTAGTGGGCCAATGTAGTAATGTTGTCAATAAATTGTAAGTAAAGACATATTTTACCATAAAAACGCAATGCACAAACGTGATTTTATGTTCGAAGAGTATGGCACACTGGTAGTAACTTTCCACCAATTTGTTGAAGTAAACTAGATTTACGATAAACCGCAATTCACAAATGCTATTTATGTCAAAGAGTAGTGGCAATGTATAATTTCACAACCAATGTAAGTAAAAACATATATTTACACACATAAAACAATCCACCAACCCATTTAGGTACACATGAGTAGTACAATGTAGTAATTTCACAATTTGTGAGTAAAACTATATTTACAAACATAGAAAACGCAATCCACAACGCGTTTATTTTCGAAAGAGTAGTGGCAAAACCCCTGTAAACATGGTAATTTAAAATAATTTGTAAGTAAACACATATATTTACACATAAACCGCACTCCCAAACGCGATTTTATGTACAAAGAGTAGTGGCCACATATTAATTTTCAACAATGTGTAGGTAAACATATATTTCCACATAAAACGCATCCCAAGGACGCGATTATATACAAGAGTAGTGGCAGGTAGTATTTCACACATTTGTAAGTAAAACCTCTATTAACAGCATAAAACGTAAATCCACAAACGCGATGTAATTACAAAAATGGCAATGTAGTAATTTCAAATTGTAATTAAAACCTAGATTTTAACACATAAAACTCATTCGACAACCGCGATTTATGTCCAAAAGTGTGGGCAATGTAGTCGTTCATTCAACAATTTGTACGTAAAGCATACTATTGACACATAAACGCCAATCGACAAACCGCCGATTTTATGTACAAGAGTAAGTGGCACGTAGTAATGTTCAACAATTGTTAGGTAAAACATATATTTACACATAAACGCAATCCCCAAACGCGATTTTATACAAAGAGTAGTGAGCCAATGTAGTAATTTCAATTTCAACATTGTAAGTAAAACTATATTTACACATAAAACGCAATCGACACAGCACCCCGCGATTTATCAGACTTGCTGAATTACACAGAGTATGGGCAACGTTAGTAATTTTCAACAATGTTGTAAGTAAAACATTTATTACACATAAACGCAATCCACAAACGCGATTATCTACAAAGGTGTGAACAATGTATAATTCAACAATTTCGTAAGTAAAACTATAGTGTACACAAGAAACCAATCCCCCAACCGCATTTATTACACAGAGTCAGTGGCAACGTATTAATTTCAACAATTTTTAGGATAACATTTAAAAACAATATTACACCTAAACTCATCCATAAACGCGATTTTATTCAAAGAGTAGTTGCAATGTAGTATTTTCAACAATGTGTAATGTAAAACCTATATTTATAACATAAAAACGCAATCCACAAACGCGATTTACATACAAAGAGTAGTGGCAATGTAGTAATTTCAACAATGTGTAAGTAAAACATATATTTACACATAAAACGCAGTCGACAAACGCGATTTATGTACAAAGAGTAGTGGCAATGTAGTAATTTCAATAATTTGTATGTACAACATATATTCTTACCAGAAAACCAATCGACACCACCCCGGCGATTTATTTACAAGATATGGGCAAAACTAGTCAGTCCTTCAAATTTGTAAGTAAACATAATTTAATATTAAGAACGCAATCCACTCACTTGAATCGGATCTTTCTTTACACAGAGTTAGTGGCAAGCGTAGATCAATTTCAAATACTTTTGGTAAGGAACATCAGATAGTTTAACACACTATACGCGAATCGACCTTACAAAACGCGCTGTAATGTACACTCAAAGAGTAGTGGCAACGTAGTAATTTCAAAATTCTGTAGTAAAACCTATATTTCTCCATAAACACGCATCCACCACGCCGATTTTATATACACACTTGATAGTCGTGCAATGCAGTAATTTCAACCCAACTTTCAAGTATAACACATACTTATGTACCATAAAACTCTAATGTCCGCGACCAACGCGATTTATACTTCTACAAAGTCATCTTTTAGTGGCTCTTCTTTCCCAATGTTTGCTATTCCTTTTCACAACAATTTGTAAGTCAATCTCAGCATATATGCGACACATAAAAGCAAGCGACAACGGATTTATGTACAAAGAGCCGTAGTGGCCAATTGAGGTAGGTCAATCTATTTTGTAAGTATAGACATATATTTACCTTACACACTAACTCTCTCTCCTCACAAATCGACACCCCGTCGGATTATTTACAAAAGAGTGTGTCAACGTATAATTTTTCGAAGATTTGTCCATAAAACATATATTTACACATAAAACGCGAATCCCACAAAACGCGATTTATGTACAACAGAGTAGTGGCAATGTATAATTCACGAAGGTCTTAAGTACGAACATAGATTTTACGCGTAAAAACCCGCAATCCACAGCCCAAGTAATTTATGTACGGAAGAGTAGTGGCAATGTTTGTATTCAATATTTGTAAGTAAAAACATATATTTACGATAAAACGCAATTCACAACGCTATTATGTACAAAAGAGTAGTGGCAATGTATAATTCACAATTTTAAGAAAACATTCTTTTTACACATAAAACGCAATCCACAAACGCGATTTATGTACAAAGAGTAGTGGCAATGTAGTAATTTCAACAATTTGAAAGTAAAACATATATTTACACATAAAACGCGATCGACACCCGCGATTTATTTACAAAGAGTAGTGGCAACGTAGTAATTTCAATAATTTGTAAGTAAAACATATATTTACACATAAAACGCAATCCACAAACGCGATTTATGTACAAAGAAGTGGCAATGTAGTAATTTCAATAATTTGTAAGTAAAACATATATTTACACGTAAAACGCAATCCACAAACGCGATTTATGTACAAAGAGTAGTGGCAATTTAGTAATTTCAATAATTTGTAAGTAAAACAATAGTTCATACCTAAACCGCATCGACATTCGAACCCCTCGCTTTATATTTACCAAGAGTAGTGGCACGGTAGTAATTTCAATAATTTGTAAGTAAACATATATTTACCATCAAACGCAATCCACAAACGCTCTTTTGTAAAAGAGTAGTGGCAATGTAGTATTGTAAATAATTTGTATTAAACCATATATTTAACAACTTAACCTCAATCCACAAACGCTATTTATTTCCAAAGAGGATTGCAAATGTTGTAATTCCAATAATTTGGTACTAAAACTATATTTACCCATAAAACGTAATCCACAAAACGCCGATTTATGTACAAAGATTAGATGGCAACGTAGTAATTTTACTAATTATCAGTAAAGACATATATTTACACATAACGCAATCGACAAAACACCCCACCGCGATTTTTTACAAAGGTATTGCAACGTAGTCATTTCATCCATTCAACAATTTGTAAGTAAAACTATATTTACGCACTTAAAACGCATCCACAACGCGATTTATGTACAAAGAAGTAGTGGCAAATGTTTAATATACAATAATTTGTAAATAAACATATATTTACCATAAACGCAATCCCCAAACGGATTTTATTTACAAAGCGTAGTGGCAACGTAGTAATTTTAAATAATTTATAATTAAAACATATTATTTACCCATAAAACTCCATCGACAACCCCGCGATTTATTTACAAGAGTAGTGGTGCCACGGTATACTTTCAACAATTGTACGTAAACTATATTTACACATAAACCAATCCACACACGCGATTTTAATATACCCAGAGTATTGGCAATGTAGTAATTTCAACAATTTGTAAGTAAACCTATATTTACACCTAAAACCGCAATCCAAACGCGATTTTAATATTACAAAGAGAGTGGCACGTAGTTAATTTCAATAATTTGTAAGGGAAATCATAATTTTTACACATAAGACTTCAATCGACAACCGCGATTGATTTACAAAGAGTAGTGGCATGTTAGTATATTTCATATTTGTAAGGAAAACAATATTTAACATCAAAACGACAATCCCACAACGTGATTTATGTACGAAGATAGTGGCAACGTAGTAATTTCAACAATTGTAAATAAAACAAATTTTACAGATAAAACAACAGCAATTCACAAACGCGATTAACATGTAGCCAGATATGGCAACGTATATATTCAATAATTGTAATGAATCATATGTTACACATAGACCGCACTCGACAAACCGCGATTATGTACAACGAGTATGGCATGTAGTAATTGTCAATAATTTGTAAGTAAACAGATATTTACACATAAGACGCATCCACAAACGTGATTTATGTACGACGAGTAGTGGGAACTTGCAGTAAGTTTCAACACTTTGTAATAAAACATATATTTTACCATAAAACGCAATCCCAAACGCGATTTATATGTACAAAGAGTAATTGGCAATGTTTGTAATTACAATAATTTTGTAAAAACAATTTTACCCCTAAAACGCAAAATCCACAAAAACAAAAAACGCGATTTATTACAAAGAGTATGGCACACGTCGTAATTTATAATTTATAGTAAACATAAGATTTACACTAAACGCAAGCCGACCCCCCGCGTTCTTTACAAAGAGTAGTTGCAACGTAGTAATTTCAACAATTTGTAATAATAAAAACATATATGACACTAAACGCAATCCACAACGACGCGATTAGATACACAAGAGTAGTGGCAAGTCGTAGTTCAACATTTTTAAAGGAAAACATTATTTACACATAAACGCAAGCCACAGAACGCGATTTATTTACAAAGAGGAGTTGCACCGTTTAATTTTTTCAATAATTTGTAGAAATCATCTTTTTTACACTAGACGCAATCGACAACGGATTTATTTTTTATGTACAAAGAGTAGTGGCAATGTAGTAATTTCAATAATTTGTAAGTAAAACATATATTTACACATAAAACGCAATCCACAAACGTGATTTATGTACGAAGAGTAGTGGCAACGTAGTAATTTCAACAATTTGTAAATAAAACATATATTTACAGATAAAACGCAATTCACAAACGCGATTTATGTACAAAGAGTAGTGGCAATGTAGTAATTTCAACAATTTGTAAGTAAAACATATATTTACACATAAAACGCAATCCACAAACGCGATTTATGTACAAAGAGTAGTGGCAATGTAGTAATTTCAACAATTTGTGAGTAAAACATATATTTACACATAAAACGCAATCCACAAACGCGATTTATTTACAAAGAGTAGTGGCAACGTAGTAATTTCAATATTTTAAGTAAAACATATATTTACACATAAAAACAGCAATCCACAAACGCGATGTAGTGTACAAAGAGTAGTTGGCACTAGTAATTTCAACAATTTTTAGTAAACATGATTTACCATAACACGCAATCCACAACGCGATTATATACAAAGATAGTGGCAAATGTAGTAATTTCAACATTTGTAAGTAACACATATATTTACACATACCACGCAAGTCCACAAACGCGATGTATTTAAAAAGAGTGTGGCAAACGTAGTCTTTCAATATTGTAAGGAAATGCAATATATTACAACATCAGACGAAATCGACAAACGCGATTTATTTACAAGAGTCAGTGGCATGTAGTAATTTCATAATTTTAAGTAAACATATATTTACACATAACCACTCGACACCCGCGATTTTATGTACAAGAGTAGTGGCAAACGGTAGTAATTTCACAAATTTTGTTAGGTAAAACCTATATTTACACATAAACCAATCGCCAACGGCTATTTATGTCGATCAGAATATTGGCAATGTAGTAATTTCATATTTGTAAGTAAAACAATATGACACATAAAACGCATTCGACAACTCGATTATCTACAAGAGTATGGCAATGTATATTTTCAATAAATTGTAAGTAAAACATATATTTTACACATAAAACTCAATCCACAAACTGAATTTAATGTTTCTAATAGTAGTGGCAACGTATAATTTCATTTTCAACATTTGTAAGTAAACATATATTTACAGATAACACGCAATTTCAGCAATGCTATTTATTTCAAAGAGTAGTGGGCAATGTGTAATTTCAACAATTTTGTAGTAAAACATATATTTACACATAAAACGCAATCCAAACGCGATTTATTACAAATAGTAGTGACAATGTAGTGAATTTCACAATTTAGTGAGTAAACCATATCTTTACACAAAAACGCAATCCACAAACGCATTTTATTTACAAAGAGTAGTGGCAACAAGTATTTTAATAATTGTAGAAAACATAATTTAACAACATAAAACAATCCACAAACGCGATTATATGTACAAAGAGTAGTGGCAACATAGTAATTGTTCAACACAATTTGGTAAGGTAAAACATATATTTACACATAAAACGCAATCCACAAACGCGATTTATATACAAAGAGTAGTGGCAATGTAGTAATTTCAACATTTTGTAAGTAAAACATATATTAACACATAAAACGTAATCCACAAACGCGATTTATATACAAAGAGTAGTGGCAATGTAGTAATTTCAACAATTTGTAAGTAAAACATATATTTACACATAAAACGCAGTCGACAAACGCGATTTATGTCCAAAGAGTAGTGGCAATGTAGTAATTTCAACAATTTGTAAGTAAACATATATTTACACATAAAACGCAATCGACACCCGCGATTTATGTACAAAGAGTAGTGGCAACGTAGTAATTTCAACAATTTGTAGGTAAAACATATATTTACACATAAAACGCAATCCACAAACGCGATTTATGTACAAAGAGTAGTGGCAATGTAGTATGTGGGGGGGCACAATTGTAAGTAAAACATATCATTTTACACATAAAACGCAAGCGACAACCCTCGATTTTATTTACAAAGAGTAGTGCCATCGTAGTCATTCAACAATTTTGTAAGTAAAACTTTATTTTACACATAAAACGCAATCCACAACCTCGATTTATATACAAATAGTGTGACAATGTAGTTATGGTCAACAATTTTGGGTAAAGTAAAACAGATTTTACACATAAAACGCAATCCCAAACCTATGTATTACAAAGAGTAGTGCACGTAGTACTTTCACACAATTTGTAGGGAAAACATCCTTTACACATACAACGCAATCCATCAAACGCGCGATTTTATAACAAAGAGTATGTGGCACTGTATGAATTTCTCAACATTTGTACGTAAAACTATATTTACACATAAAACTCAATCCACCAACGCGATTTACATACAAGATAGTGGCATGTCGTAATTTCAACAATGTGTAAGTAAAACATATATTTACACATAAAACGCAATCGACAAACGCGATTTATGTACAAAGAGTAGTGGCAATGTAGTAATTTCAATAATTTGTATGTAAAACATATATTTACACATAAAACGCAATCGACACCCGCGATTTATTTACAAAGAGTAGTGGCAACGTAGTAATTTCAATAATTTGTAAGTAAAACATATATTTACACATAAAACGCAATCCACAAACGCGATTTATTTACAAAGAGTAGTGGCAACGTAGTAATTTCAATAATTTGTAAGGAAATCATATATTTACACATAAGACGCAATCGACAAACGCGATTTATGTACAAAGAGTAGTGGCAACGTAGTAATTTCAACAATTTGTAGGTAAAACATATATTTACACATAAAACGCAATCCACAAACGCGATTTATATACAAAGAGTAGTGGCAATGTAGTAATTTCAACAATTTGTAAGTAAAACATATATTTACACATAAAACGCAATCCACAAACGCGATTTATATACAAAGAGTAGTGGCAATGTAGTAATTTCAACAATTTGTAAGTAAAACATATATTTACACATAAACGCATCGAGCGAAACGCGATTTATGTACAAAGATTAGTGGCAATTATTAATTTTTCAATAATTTGTAGGAAAACGATATTTACACTAAAACAAATCGACAGCCCCGATTTATTTACAAAGAGTATGGCCAACGTAGTGATGTCATAATTTGAAGTAAAACTCTATTGCAAATAAACGCAATCCAAACAACGCGATGTTATGTACAAAGAGTAGTGGCAAAATGTAGTTAATTTCAATAATTTGTTAAGTAAAAAACTATTTTTATACGGCGTAAAACGCAATCCACAAAGCGTATTTAAATGTAACGAAGAGTGTGGCATGTTGTATTACAATAATTTGTATAGTAAAACTATATTTTACAATAAAACGCAATTCCAGCAACCTCGATTTATGTACAAAGAGTAGTTGCATGTAAGTAATCTTCCACAATTTGTAAGGTAAAAGACATATATTTACACATAAAACGCATCACAACCGATTTTTATGTACAAAGAGTATGGGCAATGGAGTATTTCAACATTTGAAAGTAAAACATTATATTTACCATAAAACTCAGATCGCCAACCCCCCAAAAGACGATTTATTTAACAAAGAGTAGTGGCAACGGTATAAGTTCAATAATTTGTTGTAGTAAAAACATAATTTAACACATAAACCGCATCCACTGTGAACGCTATTTATGGATAAATACAACTAAGAGTGCAAGGTAGTAAGTTCCATAATTTGTAAGTAAAACAATATTTACACGTAAACGCAATCCACAACCGAGTTTGTACAAAGAGTAGTGGCCATTTAGTAATTTCATAGTTGTAGTAAACATATAGGTTTGACACAAAACGACAATCGACAACACCAATCCCCCCAACCCGCGATTATTTATCAAAGAAGTAGTGCAACGTAGTATTGCAATAATTTGTAATTAAAACATATATTTACACATAAAACGCAATCCACAAACGCGATTTATGTACAAAGAGTAGTGGCAATGTAGTAATTTAAATAATTTGTAAGTAAAACATATATTTACACTTAAAACGCAATCCACAAACGCGATTTATGTACAAAGAGTAGTGGCAATGTTGTAATTACAATAATTTGTAAATAAAACATATATTTACACATAAAACGTAATCCACAAACGCGATTTATGTACAAAGAGTAGTGGCAACGTAGTAATTTTAATAATTTATAAGTAAAACATATATTTACACATAAAACGCAATCGACACCCGCGATTTATTTACAAAGAGTAGTGGCAACGTAGTAATTTCAACAATTTGTAAGTAAAACTATCTTTCACCTAAAACCGCCATCCCCAAACCGATTTATAGTACAAACGATACTGGCAGTATGTTTTTTAATTACAATAATTTGTAAATAAAACCATATATTTAAACACATAAACGCAATCCACAAAACGCGATTTATTTATCAAATAGTATTGGTCAGACGTATTACTTTTAATCATTTTAATAAAACATATAGTACACAAAAACGCAATCGCCAACATACCGCTATTTATTACAAAGAGTAGTGGCAACGTAGTAATTTCAATAATTTGTAAGGAAATCATATATTTACACATAAGACGCAATCGACAAACGCGATTTATTTACAAAGAGTAGTGGCAATGTAGTAATTTCAATAATTTGTAAGTAAAACATATATTTACACATAACACCCGTCGACAAACCGGTATTTATTACAAAGAGTAGTGGCAATGTAGTAATTTCAATAATTTGTAAGTAAAACATATATTTACACATAAAACGCAATCGACACCCGCGATTTATGTACAAAGAGTAGTGGCAACGTAGTAATTTCAACAATTTGTAGGTAAAACATTATTTAACATAAACGCATTCCACCATAAACGCGATTTATATACCAAGAGTATGGTCAAGTATTATTTCAACAATTTGTAAGTAAAACATATATTTACACATAAACGCCATCGCACCCCCAATCCCGCGATTTATTTACCAATAGTAGTGGCAACGTTATAATTTCAACAATTGTAAGTAAACATATATTTACACATAAGACCATATCCACAAACGCGCGATTTTATACAAAGAGTGTCGTGGCATGAGTAATTTTTTAACAATTTGTAAGTAAACCTTATTTACACGATAAAACCAATCCACATAAACGCAATTTATGTACAAAAGGTAGTGGCAACGTAGTATTTCAAGTAATTTGTAAGGAAATCATATATTACACATATGACTCATCGACAAACGCGATTCATGTACAAGAGTATGGCATGTAGTAATTTCAATAAGTTGTAAGTAAAACCTATATTTACCATAAAACGCAATCCACAACGCTATTATGTACAAAAATCAGCAATGAAGGTAACATAGAATCTAGATCCTCCAAGTGATGATACTGTGAGTGGTGCCCCAAACATCTGTATAGGACCATTTTCCAACCGCACTTTCCTTTGGCTCCTATGATCCTTTGTGAGCTACTCTTTCCTGACTTTGCCCATAACCCGCTCTCTCAAAGACCCATCTCAACTAGACTTTCAGACCCTCTAATGCTCTATTCTTCCTTTTGCCCACAAGCATCTTCATTCCTTTAGTACTCATAGTGTCCAAGTCCTGTTTTTTTTTTGCTTCCACAACCTGAAACCGGAAGCAGAATCAACCTTCAGCGGACTGCACAGTGCCATGTTTATACCCCTGTATATGTGACAAGGTTCCAGATGTTGTGCCATCGAGCTCCGAACCATAGACTGCACCTTTCACAATCTTCCACAAACCTTCCCAACTCTGCTGCATATCCCGTGCTATCCAACTGACCACAGAGATCAGATTTTTTCTTGAATCCCAGGAATATATCTTGACATCTCCCAATGTCGCACTGGTTTTCCCGAGGTGGTCTTTATGCAAACATCCCCCTTTTCCTTCAATCTCTAAGCTTTATTGTCAGGCAGATATAACTTTTTCCAAAATTCCAGATTTAAATTTTGGAACAACTCCCTTGGCTGGAAGACGAATTGAAAGATTGGCACCAGCAGGATTCAACCGGCGCTTTCAACCTAAGGATTAGAGCATCCCCAATGGCCTCTGTCTGAATTTACAGAATCATTGCATCTCCAATTTCTGATTCTATTCTTAATTTGGGGGCTTTGGTCCAGTTCGTCTGAAAGTGTCCTTTTTCTTTCCTCCACAGTTCAACAGTCCATTTGATTTGGTTTTTCAGGGACTTTTCCTCGATTCTTTGATTTGATCGAGCCATGTTTTGATTTTAGCTTTCGGTTCTTACTTCTCCCCCTTCGATCAACAGCTGAAGCATTGGCCCGATGAATCTCCACTGCTCGTTTGCGACTACTTTCGCTAAGAACACATCCGGATTTCATCAAACTTCCGTTTCGCAGATCCACGGGAACTCTAATCGGCAGCAGAACAACAAATTCCCAAGCACTCGACAGAGGAGTGACATCAAATCAACGCCCTTAATTTCATCTTCAAAATTAATATCCATAGGAATTAGTTGACTCCACAATCATATTGACCTTCCCCCACCGTTTATATGAATCAGAAACGGATCCATTCTCAGACATCTTAAGTAAATTGAACAATCTACGCATTAAATATACCTTGTTCATAACTCGATGTTTCTATACATGTTGACACGATGCCATTCAACATATCGGACGTAGTCTTCTCCTTCACGAGTGTTGAACGCCACGTTTCTTGAACGAAAGTCAACCGGATCAACCCTAGAGCATGGCGATCCTGAGTTTCCACTTCTCCTCCGTCATGGATTCCGAGCTTCAATCATCACCCCGGTAACGGTTCGTGAAGAATCTTTCTGGTATAGGGTAATGGCTCGAATCTCTGCATCTTCCAGAAACGAAATGAATCCATCCAACTTCTCTATGCAGCTTTGAATTCCATCTTCAGTGATCGTGTTGAATCCCTTAGCTCTGATACGCAGTTGTTTGAATCGATTCACGCACACACACTGATGAATGAAGAAACCAGAACTTTCTAGAGAAAGAGATGAGAAATCAGAGAGAGAGAGAGAAACCCAATATTTCATGATAAAACCCCGTAACTAAAACTTCCACAAGCGGTGAGGTCATATTATATTATAATTCCAGAGTATTTTTTACCGTTACAGATAATAAATAGAAACCTAAATAGAGAGTAAATAGAAAACCTAAAATATAGAATAATAGGAAAACCTAAAATTACTCAGCGTCCACTACCTACACTGCTTTCGACCTATTTTGAAGGTCAAAAACGTGTCCCGAAGGGAGCTACGCCTCATTTCGACGATTTTCTTGTGTTATATGCAACCTTTTTTGGTTGATCGAATTCCGACGTCAACATGCCACGTTTTTTTTGTCGACGTCCTTCACAAGGCCTTGTTTAGCCTCTGGTGGCCGTCACGGCCCTTCCGACCTCTTTCAAGGTCCCAAACGAGCCCCGAAGCTAGCATACGCCACATTTGACGATTTTCGTGTGCTATAGCAAACCATTTTCTGGGTCATCTATATTCGACCATCCAAAATGCCAAATTTTTTGTGGACGTCCGTCAAGGACTTGTATATGCATCCGGTTTTGTCCCTCACTGGACCCTTCCGACCATTTTTAAGGGTAAAACAAGCCCGAAGCTAGCATACCCTCATTTCGACGATTTTCGTGTGGCTATAGCAACCACAGTTTTTTGGTTTATCCAGATTCTGACGTCAAAAAATGCCAATTTTTTTGTGGACGTCCTTCAAGACCTTTTCTATGCATCAGGTTGGCCCTCACGGCCCTTCCGATCATTTTTGAAGTTCAAACGATCCCCAAGCGCTAGATCCATAGCGCCTATTCGACAATTTTCGTGTTCATACACACCATTTTTTAACTAAAAAACTAATAAAAACACACAAGCACATAACTATTTATAATAAAAACACCAACAAACACATTAAAACACCCAAATTTCACGCCTCACCTCATACGTCACCACCCTACCGCCCTACATTCCCCATCTCCCCCCCCCATCCCCCCCCCCCCCCCCTATCTCCCCCCTTCCCCCTCCCTTCCCCACCCCCCCCCCCCTCCCCCCCCCCCACCCCCCCCGCCCCTCTTTTCGCCCCCCCCCCCCACCCAATCCCCCCCCCCCCCCTTTCCCACGCCCCCCCCGCCCCTCCCCCCCCTCCACCTCTCCCCCCCTCCTTCACACCCCCTTTCCTCTCCCCCTCCCCTCCCCCCCCTTTCCTTTTTCCTCCCTCCCCCCACCCCCCCCCCCCCTTTCCCCCTTCCTTCCCCCCTCCCCCCCCCTCCCCCCCCCTTTTTCCCTTTTTCCTTATCCCCCCCTTCCCTCTCCCCCTCCCTCCCCCTCCCCCCCCACCTCCCCCCACCACACCTCCCCTCTTCCCCCCCCCCCCCCCCTTCTCTTCCCCCTACCACCCCCCCTCCCCAACCCCCCCCCCCTTCTCTCCCCCCCCCTTCGCCCCCCCCCCGCCCCACCCCTCCCCCCCCCCCTTCCTTCCCCCCCCCTCCCCCCCCCCCCCCCCCCCTCTTCGCCCGCACCCGCCCCCCTTCCCCCCCCCCCCCGCCCCTCCATCTCCCCCCTCCACCTTTCTAGCCTCTCAGCATCTCCCACCCCCGTACCCCCCCCCCCCCTTTCCCCCCCCCCTCCCCCCCTTCCGCCCCCCGCTCACCCCCCCCACTCACCCCCCCCCCACTTCTCCCCCCCCCCTTTTCACCCCTTCGTCCTCGCCCCCCCCTTCCCCCCCCCCCCACCTTCCCCCCCCCCCTATCCGCCCCCCCCCTCTCTTTTCCCTCCCCCCCCCTCCCCCCCCCCCTCTTCTCTCCTCCCTTTCCTTTTCCGCCACCTCCCCCTCCCCCCCCCCACCCGCCCCCCCTCCCCCCCCCCGCCTTCCTCCCGCCCCCCCCCCCCGCCCCCTCCCACCCGTTCCCCCCCCCCCCCCCTGCCTTCCCTCCCCCCCCCCCTCCCACTCCTCTCTTTTTTCCCCCCCCCCCCCTCCCCCCCCCCCCCCCCCCCTCTTCTCCTGTCCCCCTCCTCCGGCCCCTCCCCATCCCCTCCATCCCTCCCCCCCCCCCCCCCCCTCCCCCTCCTTTCCCCCACCTCCGCTGTGGACGCCCTCCCCCCCCCCCCCCCTCCCCTCTTCATCCCTCACCCTCTGGCTCTAGTCTATTGCTTCTGCTTTGCGGCTCTTGCGCTGTTGCTCGCTGGCTGTGTCTCTCTATACGGAACGCTTTCTATTCCTGGCTCTCCCTCTTTTTGTTGCTAGCTCTAGTCCGGGTGAGCTTGCGCTTCTCCCCCTGCTTCTTTCTAGCTTCTGCTTTCTCAGCCGACGGTTTGTCTAGTCTCACCACCCCCCTGCTTGGCTGCTTCTTGTGCTCTATCTGGTAGGGGGTAGGCTAGTCTTTTGCGTCCCTCCTTCGATGAGGTGGCTTTGGCTCATGCTCTTCGCCTTCAGCTTTGCTACGCTTTCAAACCTTTGCCCTTGCTCTTGCTCAACTTGCTGGCTCTTCTGTCTTTCTACAGCCATTGCTGTCGACTGTGTCTACTCGCTGGCTTTCTGGCAACCCTCAATTGTGCTTTTGATGTGGGACGTCTTCTTAGAGCTATTTTCTCGCTTGGTCGTATACCTGTTGCCTTCTGGCTCTTGACTGCTCTCTCTCTTCTTTTGCGCTGCTCTGTGGTCTTCTATCACGCCACCCCCTTTTCCCCCCCCCACCCCCCCCCACCCCCCCCCCTCTTTTCCCCTGCTTCCCCCCCCCCCCCACCAACCCCTCCCCCCCCCCCCCTCTCCCCCCCCTCCCCCCTCCCCTCCCCCCCCCCTCTCCCCCCAGCGCACCCGCCTCCTCCCCCCCCGCACCCCCCCCCTCCCCCCCCCTTCCCCCCCTCCCACCCTTTTCCTTCCCCCCTCTTCCATCCCCTCCCCCCCACCTCCCCTTCCCCCCCCCCGCCCCACCTCCCCCTACCTCTCCCCTCCTCTCCACCCTCCTTCCCTCCCCCCCCCCCCCCCACCCCACCCCCCCCTTTCCCCCCCCCCCCCCTACCCCCACCCCCTCCCGCCCTTGCTTTTCCCCCCCTTTTCTCTACTGGCCCTGGGCCTTGCCTTCTTGTTGGACCCACCCTGCTTAGCCTCATCTTGCTTATGTAGCTTTTCTTTGCTGCTTCTCTTCGCTGTTGGCTCTCTCTTTTTACATGCTAAGGCTTGATGGTGTCTTTTGCTACTTGTCGTTTTTATTTCTTGTTCTTCCTGCGTTATACGTTGCTGGGTTTCTTCTCTTAGGGGTAATAGGTTCGGGCATAAGGGGCTGCTAAAGTAGAGGACGGTTGTCTTCGAGTCTGGGCAAAGGCTGTACTAATTAATTTTGTTCTAAAGGGGGGGACGTTATTGGGGGGGGACTTTTTGCCTTTTTTGGGAGAAGAGGGGGGGGGTGGGTCTTCCTGCTTTTTCTGTGGAAGGCTTGTAGGCGGGATGATACGGTTATGCTTCGACTGACTGGGCTTCTCTGTGTGCTGGCTTGTGGTCTCCTGCTACCCCTCCTTTTCCCTCTCTCCCCCCCCTCCCCTCCCGCTCTCCCCCCTCCCCCCCCCCCCCCCACCCCCCCTTCTGTCCTCCTTTTTCCCCCTCCCCCGCCCCTTTTTCTCACCCCTCCCTCCTTCCCTCCTCCTTTCCCCCCACCCCCCCCCCCCAACCCCCCCCCCTCCCCCCTCTCCCCCCCCCTCCCCCTCCCCCACCCCCACCCCCCCCTTCCGCCCCCCTTCCTGCTGACTTCCTCATCTGGACTTTTCTTGCTGGCCCTCCCCCCCCCATTCACCCTCCCCCCCCCCCCCCTCCCCCCCCACACCCCCTCCCCCCCACCTCGACCCCTACTCCCCCCCCCCTCCTCCCCCATTCCCCCCCCCCCCTTCCCCCCCTTTCCCCCCCCCCCCCCCCCCCCCTCCCCCATCCTCCCCCGCCCCCCCGCCCCCCCTACCCCCCCCCTTTTTCCCTCCTACTCCCCCCCCCCCCCATCCGTCTTCCCCCCCCCCTCCTCTCCCCCCCCCTCCTCCCCCCCCCACCCCTTTCCCCCTCCCCCCCTTTTCCCCCCTCCTTCTCTCACCCACCCCCCCCCCCCCCCCCCACCCCCTCCCCTTTCCTCCCCAACCCCCTTTTCCCCCTTCTTCCCCCCCCCTCCCCCCCCCCTGCCCCCCTCCCCCGCCTCCCACCTTCCCCCCCCCTTCTTCCCCCCCCTCTTTTTTTCCCTATACCCCTACCCCCCTCCCTTGCTTTATTCCCCCATTCCCCTCCCTTCACCTTCTTTCCCCCTTTCCCCCCCCCCCCCCCCCCCCCCTCCCCCCCTCTCCCTTTTTCCCCCCCCTCCCCCACCCCCCCCCCTCCCCCCCTCCCTCCTCCCCCCCCCCCCCCCCCCCCCCCCCCTTTCTCCTCCCCCCCCCCCTCCTCCCCCCCTTTCCCCCCCCCCCTCTCTCTCCTGGCTTGCTCCTGTGGGCGGGCCTTTGTTCTGACTGCACTTGCTTAATTGTGCTTCCCCTTTTTTCGTGTCTGCTTGCTGGGCTCTCCAACGCTTCCTTTTGCGTGGGGGTTCCTTTCTTGCTGCCTGCTTCGGCCAACTGCTTGCCTTGCGTCTTCTCTTGGCTTAACCCCCTACCTGGCCTTCTGGTATTCTTTCTCTGTCCCCTCTCCCCCCCCCAAGTTCCTCGCCCTGCTACCCCTTCCCCCCCCCCCACCCCTTCCCTCCCTCCTCTCACACATTCCCCCCCCCTGCTTTCCCCCCCCCCCCCTCCCCCTCCCTTCCTTCCCCCCCCTCCCCCCCTCTTCCCCTATTTCTCCTCCCCCCTTCCCCCCCTTCCCCCTCCCCCCCCACCTCCCCCCCCCCTCTTCCACTTCCCCCCCCCCATTTTCTTTTTCTTCCCCCCCCCCCCCCCCCCCCCCCCCCCCCACCCCCTTTCCCTCCCCCTCTCACCCCTCCCCTCTGCCCCTCCGCCCCCTCCCCCCCTCCCCCCCCCCCCTTTCCCCCTCCCCCCCCCCCCCTCCCCCCCCCAAACCCCCCCCCTCCCCTTCGCCCCCCCCTACCTCCCCCCCCTTTCCCCCTTTCCCCCTCCCCCCCCTCCCCCCCCCCCCCCCTCCCCCCCACGCCCTCCCCCCGTTCCCCCCCACACTTCCCACTCTGTGCGCGGGCTCTTCTGTCGTGTCGCCTCTAGCCCTCTTTTTTTCTCCTTTTCCCCCTCCTCCCCCCCCCCCCCCCCCTCCCCCCCGCCCCACCCCCCCTCCAAACCCCTTTCCTCCCCCCCCCTCCCCCCCCTTTTTTTCTTTCTCCCCCCCCCCCCCTTCCCCCTACCCCTCCCCCCCCTCCCCTCCCGCCGCCCCCCCCCGCCACCCCCCCCCCAACCAAACCCACCCTCCATTCACCCACTACACCCTCACCCACCTTGCCCCCACCCCCACCCCTCCTTCCCTTTTCCAATTTTTTCCCCCCCCCTTCGCCTCTACCCCCCCCCCCCCCCCCCTCTTCCCCCCTCCCCCCCCCCTCTCCCCCACCCTCATGCTTCCCCCCCCCCTCCCCTTCCACCCTTCCGCCCCCCCTCCCCCCCTTCCCCCCTTTTCCCCCCTCCCTCCCTCCCCCCTCTTTTTTCGTCACTCCCCCCCCCCCCCACCCCCCACTTCCCCCCCTTTCCCCACCCCCCCCTTCCTTTCTTCCCTCGGTGCTACTCACTTCTTCCTTTATTGTCTTGCATCCCTCCCTCCCCCCCACCCACCCCCCCCCGTCCCCCTTCGCCCCCCCTTTCATCCCCCCTCGTGCGCTCCGTGCTTTGCTTCTGCCTCTGCTAAGCTTGCCTGCTTGTATCTTAGAATCGGTGCAGTGGTAGGTCTATGCTTAGCTGCACTTTTTCCTGTCTTTCTCTGAGCATTTGTAGCACCTGCGGAGTGAAAGGGGGGAGGAATCGGGCCTGCCTCTTAGGACAATATGTGGGGACCCGTGGGGGGAGCCGTGATCCTGTCTGGTATCGGTGGGTTAGGTTGAGACTTTCTTGGTTCGAAGGGCTGCTTACCCTTCCCCGCTGGTTGGCTCCCTCTTTTTCTAGTTCCGTGTCCCCCCCCTCCCTCCCCCCTCCCTCTCACCCCCCTCCACCCCCCCCTCCCCCCCCCCCTTCCTCGCTCCCCCCTTCCCCCACCACCCCCACCCCCCCCCCCCCCCCCTTCCCCCCCCCCCTTCCTTCTCCCTCACCACGTTTCCCCACTTTCTTTTTCCCTCTCCCCTCCCCCCTCCCTCTCTTCACCCCCCCCCCTCCCCTCCCTTTTTCCCCCCCCCCCCCGCCCCCTTTCCCCCCCCCCCCTCTCCCCCCCCTCTTCCCTTCCACCCCCCGCCCCCCCATCCTCCTCCTTCCCCCCCCCCCCCCGACCCTTTCCCCCCCCACTTTCACCTCCCCCCCCTCCCCCCCGCCTCCACTTCACTCCCCGTCTCCTTTTTTCCTCTTCCCCCCGCCCCCCCCCCCCCTTCACCATCTATCCTTTATCCCCTTCCTCCCCCCCCCCCCCCCCCCCCCCCCTCCCCCTTCCCCCTCCCCTCCCCCCCCCCACCTCCTCTTGTCCCTCACCTCCTCTCCCCCACCCCCCCCACCCCCCCCACCCCCCCCCCCCCCCTCCCACCCCCACTTCGCTTGGTGGCCCTCTTCGATCTTGCTACTACGTCATGCTGTTGGGCATTGTGTTTGCCCCCTATTCTAAGCCTAACTGGCGAGTCTTCTGCACTTTTGTCAGGGGGTGGATTCCATTTCGTCCCCCCACCACCCCCTCCCCCCCCCCCCCCTCCCCCCCCCCCTCCCCCTCCCCCCCCCCCTCCTTCCCCCTCCCCCCCTCCCCCCTCTTCCACCCCATCGCCTCCCCTGTTTTTCCCCACCCCTCTTCTCACCCTCCCTCTCCTCCCCCCCACCTATTCCCCCCACAAAAACACAAGAACATTTTCCCCCCCCCCACACCCCCACCCTTTTTTCCCCCCCCTCCCCCCCCCCCCTTCCCCCCCCCCCTTTTTTTCTCCCCCCCCCACCCCCCCCCCTTTCCTCCCCCCCCTCCCCCCCTCCCCCCACCCCCCACTCCCTTCCCATCCCCCCACTCTCACCCCCCCTTTCTTTTCCCCGTTTTTTCTGCCTTTTCCCCCACCCCCCCCCTTTTTCCCCCTTTTCCCTCCCCCCCACACCCCCCCCCCCTCATTTTTCCCCCCCCCTCCCCCCCACCCCTCTCCTTATCCCCTTCCCCTCCCTCCCCATCCCCCCCCCCTCTCACCCCCACCCCCCCACCTTTCCCCCCTTCCCCCCCCCCCCCCCTCCCCCCCCCCTCTCCTCCCCCCCCCCCCCCCCCTCCCCCCCCCCCCCCACCCTTCACCCCCCCTCCCTTTCTTTTCCCCCCCTCCCCCCCCTTCTTTCGCCCCCCCCCCCCCCCCCCCCCCTTCCCCACTTCCCCCCTTTATCCTCCCCCCCCCCCCCCCCCCATCCCCCCCTCCCTCGCACCCCCCCCACCTCCCCCCTTTTCCCCCTTCCCCCCCCTCTCTTTTTTCCCCCTTTTCGCCCCCCCCCTTCTTTTCCCCCCCCCCCTTCCCCCCCCCTCCCCCCCCCCTTCCCCTCCTCCCCCTCCCCCCCCCCCCCCCCCCCCGTCTTGCCCCCCCTCCCCCCCCCCCCCCCCCCTGCCCCCCGCCCCACCTCCCCACTCTTTCCGTCCCCCGCCCCCCCCCCCCTTCCCCCCCCCTCCCGTTCCACCCCTCCCCATTCCTCCCCCTCTTTTTCCCTTCCCCCCCCCCCCCCCCCCCCCTCTCCCCCCCTTTTCCCCCCTTCCCCCCCCCCCGCACACCCCTCCCCCCCCGCCCCCCCCCTCCCCCCCCACATTGTCCACTTCCCCCCTCCCTTCCCCGCCCCCCATCATTTTCCTCCCCCCCCCCCCCCTCGGCCTCCCACCTCAGCCCTTCTCCTTCCCTCCCTTCCCATCTTCCCCCCCCCCCCCCCTCCCACCCTCTTGCCTCCCCCCACCCCCTCTCCCCCCCCCCCAACCCCCTCCTCCCCCTTCTCCCCCCCCCTCCCCCCCCCCGCTTTTCTCCCCCCCCCCCTCCCGCCCCCCTCCCCCCCTTTCTCCTTCCCCCCCCCCCCCTCTCCTTCCTCCCTCCCCGCTTTTTCCCCCCCCCCCCCCCCCCCCTTTTTCCCACACCCCCATTCCCCCCCGCCCCCCCCTTCCCCCCTTGTTTTCCCCCCTCCACCTCCCACCCCCACCCCTCCCCCCTCCCTCGTGCTCTGCTGATCTCTGCTACAATCCTTCTGTGTTGGTGGATCGGCTGCTGCTCGTGTGGCTTTGTGCGCGTGGGGCCTTGCTACTCTTCGGAGCTTCTTATACTAAACTTAATTTTCTACTCTGGAATGTGCACCCTCTGCTACCTTTATATCCGATTCCGACGTCAAAATGATGCCAATTTTTTTGTGGACTCCTTCAGCCCTTTTTCATGCATCCGGCTTGTTCCCTCACACGCCCTTCCGACCATTTTGAAGGTCAAACGGCAGAAGCGAGCAATACGCCTATTTTGACGATTTTTGTGTTCTATGCAAACCATTTTTGGGTGATCCGTATTCTGACGTACAAATGCCAAATTTTTTTGTGGACGTCCGTCAAGACCTTGTCTAATGCATCCGGTTGGCCCTCACCGGCCCTTCCGACCATTTTGTGACGGTCCAACAGCCCCGAAGCGAGCATACGCCGTTCATTTCGAACGATTTTCTTGTGCTATAGCAAACCATTTTGGGTGATATCCGGAATCCGACGTCCAAAAGTGCCAAATGTTTTTGTTGACGGCCGTTCAAGACCGTATATATGCATTCCGTTTTTGGCCCTCACGGCCCATCCGACCCTTTTGTAAGTCAAACTGAGCCCCGAAGCGATCATGAAACTCCTCATTTCGACGATCCAAAGTCAAAATGCCAAAATTTTTTTTGTGGAGGTCCGTCAAGACCGTTGTCTATGCATCCGGTTTGGTCCTCAACATCCCCTTTCGATCAATTTGAAGTTCAGAACGAGCCCCGCGAAGCGAAGCAATGCACTCATTTTTGTACGATTTTCGTGTGCTATAGCAAACCATTTTTGGGTATCCGCTTCGTACTGTCCAAAATGCCAAATTTTTTTATGGACGTCCGTCAAGACCCTTATCTATGCATCCTATTTGCCTCACGCCCTTACTGGGATCCATTGAAGGTCAAGACGATCCCCTAATCCGAGCAATAAAGCCTTCTTTCGAACGATTTTCGTGTGCTATAGCAAGCACATTTTTGTGGTGGCATGTGGGACATTCGGATTCCGACGTCAAAAATGCCAACCGTTTTTGTGGACGCCCGTCCAGACCCTTGTCTAATTGCAATCCAGTTGGCCCTCAAGGCCTTTCGACCCATTTTGAAGTCAAAACGATCCCCAATACCGAGCAAACAAAAAAAGCCTTACGCCTTATTTCGACGATTTTTGAATGCTATAGCAAACCTTTTTTTTTTGGTGATCCGGATTCCCGACTCAAAATTTCAAATTTTTTTTGTGGACGGTCTCAAACCCTTGTGCTAATCATCCTCCGGTTTGCCCCCTCACGGCCCTTCCGATCCATTTTGAAGGTAAAACGTGCCCCGAAGCGAGCATACGCCTCATTTAGACGATTTTCGTGTGCTATAGCAACCCATTTTTTAAGTGATCCGGATTACGACGTCAAAAATGCCAAAATTTTTTGTGGATGTCCGTCAAGACTTTGTCTATGCATCCCATTAGCCCTCATGGCCCTTCCAATCCTTTATGAAGGTAAAACGAGCCCCGAAGTGAGCCTACGCCTCATTTAGAAGATTTTCGTGTGCTATAGCAACCCATTTTTTGGGTGATCCGGATTACGATGTCAAAAATGCCAAATTTTTTTGTGGACGTCTGTCAAGACCTTGTCTTTGCATCTGGTTGGCCCTCACGGCCCTTCCGACCCATTTTGAAGGTCAAACAAGCCCCGAAGCGAGCATACACCTAATTTCGATGATTTTCGTGTGCTATATAGCAAACCATTTTTTGGGTGATCCAGATTCCAACGTCAAAAATGTCAAATTTTTTTGTGGACGTCCGGAAAGACCTTTTCTATGCATCCGGTTGTCCCTCACGGCCCTTACGATCCATTTTGAAGGTCAAACGAGCCCAGAATCGAGCATACGCCTCATTTCGACGATTTTCGTGTGCTATAGCAAACCATTTTTTTGGTGATCCAGATTCCGACGTCAAAAATGCCAAACTTTTTAGTGGACATCTGTCAAGACCTTGTCTATGCACCCGGTTGGTCCTCACAGCCCTTCCGACCCATTTTGAAGGTCAACAAGCCCCGAAGCGAGCAGCCGCTCATTTGTCGACGATGTTCGTGTGCTATAGCATAACCATTTTTTGGGGATCCATATTCCCGACGTCAAAAATGCCTAATTTTTTTTTTTGTGGAACGTGTCTTCAATACCTTTTGGGTCTATGCCAATCCTTTTGGCCCTCCGGCCGCCTTCCGACCCATTTTGAAGCCGAAGCGAGCATACGCCTCATTTCGGTAATTTTCGTGTGTTATAGCAAACCATTTTTTGGGTGATTCGGATACTGACGTCAAAAATGCCAAAAGTTTTTGTGGACGTGCGTCAAGACCTTGGATATGCATCCAGTTGTCCCTCACGGCCACTCCGACCAATTTTCAAGGTCAAACGAGCCTCGAAGCGTGCATACCCCCCATTTCGACTATTTTCGTGTGCTATAGAAAACTATTTTTTGAGTTATCTGGATCCCGACGTCAAAAATACCAAATATTTTTGTGGACGTCCGTCAATACCTTGTCTATGCAGCCAGTTTGTTATCACGGTCAATCAAACTCATTTTCAAGGTGAAACGAGCCTCGAAGCGCGCATACCCCCTATTTCAACGATTTTTTTGTGCTATAGAAAATCATTTTTTGGGTTATCAAGATTCCGATGTCAAAAATGCCAAAATATTTTGTGGACGTCCGTCAAGACCTTGTCTATGTAGCCGGTTGGACCTCACGGCCAGTCCAACCCATTTTGAAGGTCAAACGAGCCCCGAAGAGCGCGCAGCCTCCTCATTTCGACGATTTCCGTGTTCTATTGCAAACCATTTATTGTTGATCCGGATTCAGACGTCAAAAATTCCAAAATTTTGTGGACGTTCCGTCAATACCTTGTCTTTCATCAGTTGGCCATCACGGCCAATCCCAACTCATTTTCAACAGGTCAAACGAGCTCCGAGGCGAGCAGTACCCCAATTTCGAGATTTTCGTAAGCAAAGAGCCAACTATTTTTAGGTATAACGGATTTTGATTTCGACATCAAAAATGCCAAAAATTTGTGGACGTCTTTCAGACCTAGGCTAAGCCATCCAGTTGTCCTCACGTCCAGTCGGGACCATATTCAGTCAGAGCCCGAGAGCGCGCATACCCACTACCCACCGACCCCCCTAGTTGTGATGATTTTTTGTGGCTATAGTCAAACCATTTTTAGTGATCCGGATTCTACGTTACAGATGCTAAACTTTTTGTGGACTGCGTTCAGACCGTGGCTATGCATTCAGTTATCCCTCCGGTCAAGTCCGACCAATTTTCAAGGTCCAAGCGAGCTCGAAGCGGCATACCCCCCTTTCGACTATTTTTGTGTGTTATAGCAACATTTTTTTGGTTATCCGGATTTTCGACGTCATGTAATGCCAATTTTTTGTGGACCCCCGTCCGTCAAGACCTGGTCTAATGCAGCCAGTTGGCCTCACGGCAGTTCCGGGAACCATTTTAAAGGTCACACGATCCCGAAGCGAAGCCATACGCCCTCATTTCGATATTTCGTGTGCTAATACAAACTATTTTTTGGGTGATCCCGGATTCCGACGTCAAAATGCCAATTATTTTTTTTTTTGGACCGTCCGTCAAAGAACCTAAATTGTCTAGGCATCCCGTTGGCCATCACAGCGATCCAATCCAACCATTTTTTCAAGGTCAACGAGCCCCGAAGCCAGCATACCCCCCCCCTATTTCGATGGATTTTCGTTTGCTTATCAATTAGTTTTATTGGGAGATCCCGGATTCGCGACGTCAAAAAATGCCAAACTTTTTTGGTGGACGTGGTCACGAACCTTGTCTAATGACTCTAGTTGAACCCCACGGCCAGTCCGACCAATTTTTCAAGGTAGAACGAGCCTCGAATCGCGCATACCCCCCCTTTCGGACGATTTTCGTATGCGACGCAAACCAGTTTTTGGGTTATCCCAGATTTACATCAAACTAATACCAAATTTTTTTGTGGACGTCCTTCTAAATACTATTTGTTTATGCGGGCAGTTTGTCCCTCAGCTGCCAATCCGACCCATTTGAAAGGTCAACGAGCCCCGAAGGTGAGCATACCTACCCTCATGTTCGAGATTTCATCGTTGTTTTATAGCAAATCATTTTTTGGGTGATCCGGATTAAGATGTCAAAAATTCCAATTTTTTTTGTGGACATCCGTCAATACCTTGGATATGCATCCAGTTGGCCATCACGGCCACTCTAACTCATTTTCAAGGTCAAACGAGCCCCGAAGCGAGCATACCCCTCATTTCGATGATTTTCGTGTGCTATACCAAACCATTTTTTGGGTGATCCGGAATAAGACGTCAAAAATTTCAAATTTTTTTGTGGACGTCCGTCAATACCTTGGATATGCATCCAGTTAGCCATCACGGCCAATCCAACTCATTTTCAAGGTCAAACGAGCTCCGAACGAGCATACCCCAATTTCGACAATATTCGTAAGCAATAGCAAACCATTTTTTAGGTGATCCAGATTCCGACGTCAAAAATGCCAAAAAATTTTGTGTACGTCCTTCTAGACCTCGTCTATGCAGCCAGTTTGCCATCACGTCCAGTCCGACCCATTTTCAAGGTCACTCCCCTATTTAGATGATTTTCTTGTGCTATAGCAAACCATTTTTAGGGTTTATCCGAATTCCGACATCAAAATTGCCAAAAAAATTTGTGGACGTGCGTCAAGACCTTGGATATGCATACAGTTGGCCCTCACGGCCAGTCCAACCAATTTTTAAGGTCAAACTAGCCTCGAAGCGTGCAAACCTCCCGTTTCGACGATTTTCGTGTGCGATAGCAAACCATTTGTGGGTAATCCGGATTTCGACGTCAAAATGTCAAATTTTTTTGTGGATGTCCGTCAAGACCTTTTGTATGCAGCCGGTTTGCCCTCAACGAGCCAGTCCGACCCGATTTTAAGGTCAAACTAGCCCGAAGCGACATCCCCCTCATTTCGACTTCGAACGTATTTTCGTGTGCTATAGCCACCATTTTTTGGATGATCCGAGTAAGACGTCAAATATTCCCAATTTTTTTTGTGGAGTCCGTCAATACCTTGGCTATGCATCCAGTTGCCATCCATCCCCCGAAAAGCCAATATAACTCATTTTCAAGGTCACGAGCCCCAAAGCGAGCATAAACATAACCCTCATTTCGAGCAATTGTCGGTGTATAACATATCCATTTTTGTGTGATCCAGATTCCGACGTCAAAAATACAAATATTTTTTGTGAACATCCGCCAAGACCTTGGCTATGCAGCTGGCTGTCTCTCACGTCCAGTCAGACCCATTTTCTAGGTCAAACAAGCCCCGAAGCGCGCATACCCCCCATTTAGACGATTTTCGTGTGCTATAGCAAACCATTTTTTGGGTGATCCACATTCTGACGTCAAAAATGCCAAAATATTTTATGGACGTACGTCATGACCTTGGATATGCTGCCGGTTGGCTCTCACGTTAAGTAATACCAATTTTCAAGGTCAAATGAGCCCCGAAGATAGCATACCCCCCATTTCGATGATTTTCATGTGCTATAGCAAACCATTTTTTGGATTATTTGGATTCCGACGTTAAAAATGCCAAAAAATTTTGTGGACGTCCATCAAGACCATGGCTATGCAGCCGGTTGGCTTTAACATCCAGTCGGACCCATTTTCAAGGTCAAACAAGCCCCGAAGCGTGCATACCCCCCATTTAGACGATTTTCGTGTGCTATAGCAAACCATTTTTTGGGTGATCCGGATTACGATGTCAAAAATGCCAAAAGTTTTGTGGACGTCCGTCAAGACCTTGGCTATGCATCCAGTTGGCCATCACGGTCAGTACGACCCATTTTCAAGGTCAAACGAGCCCCGAAGCGAGCATACCCCCCATTTCGACAATTTTCATTTGCTATAGCAAATCATTTTTTGGGTTATCCAGATTCCAACGTCAAAAATGCCAAAAAAAATTGTGGACGTCCGTCAAGACCTTGTCTATGCAACCGGTTGGCCCTCATGGCCAGTACGACCCATTTTCAAAGTCAAACAATCCCCGAAGCGAGCATACCCCCCATTTCGATTATTTTCATATGTTATAGCAAACTTTTTTTTGGTGATCCAGATTTCGACGTCAAAAATGCCAAAAAAAATTTGTGGACGTCCGTTAAGACCTTATCTATGCAGCCAATTGTCCATCACGTCCATTTCGAACCATTTTAAAGGTGAAACGAGTCCCAAAGCGCGCAAACTCCCATTTCAATAATTTTAATGTGTTATAGCAAACCATTTTTTGGTTGATCCGAATTCTGACGTCAAATATGCCAAAATTATAACTCCTAAATTTTGCCCTATATATGGTAAAAAACTGATAAACGTAAAAACTATAAGTCCTAAGATAGTGTGTGGTGTTTTTTGGCGTAGATATCGAAAAATAATCAGGTTGGAAAAAAATCGTCTCGATCGGACATCGGATGCACGTTTTATGTCCGTTTGAAGTCCAAATTTTTGACAAATACCCTTTAACGTTGCATTTGTTTAGACTTTAAATGGCCGTAACTTTTTTTCCTAGAGTATCTTTTAGAGGAGATTGTTTTTTTAAAAGTTCCTTATTTTTTCGAGATCTACATGGTAAATTCAATCCCTTTATCCGATTTGACTTTTATTTTTTCCATATAAATTTGCGCTATATATGATCAAAACTCAATAAACGTAAAACTATAAGTCCTATGGTAGTGTGTAGTGTTTTTTCGCAGGAGAATCAAAAAATAATCATTTACAAAATCGTCTCGATCGACCACATCGGATAACGTTTTATGTCCTGTTGTGAATTCCAAATTTTTCACACACAAATACCCTTTAATACCGTTACAGTTGTTGACACTCTTCAAATGGCTGTAAATTTTGCCTCGAGTTTTCTTCTTGGGGCGATTCTTTTTTTGATTTTTTATTTTTTTGAGATCTACTTGGTAAACTCAATACCTTAGCGAGTTGGGGGGCTTTTATTTGGTCCTTATAATTTTTTCCCTAGTATAATATGGTCAAGAACCGATCCGTAACGATCAGTCTATAGCAGGTTGGTGGTATTTTTTTCGCACTAGAATATTGAAAAATAACAGGTTGGAATAAAACATTGCTCGATGACACGGATTCACGTTTTATGCTCGTTTGAAGTCCAAATTTTCAAAAATACCCTTTTAACGTTAAATTTGTTAAAACTTCAAATGGTCGTAACTTTTTCCTCGAGTATCTTTTAAAGGTGATTATTTTTTCTTAAAGTTGCTTATTTTTTTGAGATAAGCGTGGTAAACTCAATTTCTTTATCCGATTTGACTTTCATTTTTTCCTTATAATTTTGCTCTATATATGGTCAAAAATCGATGAACGTAAAACTATAAGTCCTATGACAGTGTGTGGTATTTTTTCGCGTAGAGTCAAAAACCGATAAATATAAAACTATAAGTCTTATGACTGTGTGTGGTATTTTTTCGTGTAGATATTGAAAAATTAATCAAGTTGGAAAATAAATCATCTCGATCGGACATCGGATGCACGTCTTATGTCCGTTTGAAGTCCAAATTTTCACACATACAATTTAACGTTACATTTGTTGAAACTTCAAATGGCCGTAACTTTTTCCTCGAGTATCTTTTAGAGGCGATTCTTTTTTAAAAGTTGTTTTTTCGTGATTTAGGTGGTAAATTCAATCCCTTTATCCGAGTTGACTTTCATTTTTTTCCTTATAATTTTACTCTATATATGGTCAAAAACCGATAAACATAAAACTATAAGTCATATGGCAGTGTGTGCTGTCTTTTTGTGTAGATATCAAAAAAATAATCATGTTGAATAAAAATTGTCTCGATCGGACATCGGATGCATTTTTTATGTCTATTTGAAGTCCAAATTTTTACAAATACCCCTTTAACGTTACATTTGTTGAAACTTCAAATAGCCATAAATTTTGCCTCGAGTATCTTTTGGAGGCGATTCTTTTTTTAAAGTTGCTTATTTTTTTTAGATCTACATGGTATAATCAATTTATTTATGTGATTTGACTTTCATTTTTTCCTTATAATTTTGTCCTATATATGATCAAAAAATGATATATTTGAGATATATTCGTTCAACTCCTTAATTGTTTTTCTTGTTTATCTTCTTATATTTTGGTGTATATAGAATAATAGTCACACGAGGTATTTATGTAATTTGTTGTTCTAATAGTATATATAGGTTGAAACTCAATGTTAACCCTCCACTATTTAATTAATTTTCAAGCTTCTTCTATTTCAAATTTCGTAAATCTAGAGTACTTTAAATTAACTTTAAACTTTTAATTTGACAAAATATTTAGATAGTCATTTTTACTAAAACTAGAGTTTTAATTAATATTCATTTTATTTCAATTAGAATTGATTAATTAACAATTTAATAAAGATGTTTCTTTTCGTTTGTATTCTGTTTGTTTTTATCCTTCTAATATGCTTTAGATAGAAGTTGAGTTCTTTTAATCCCAATATCTTAGAGTGTGTTTATTTGTTTGCTCTCTTATGTGTAATGTTTTAGTTCAATAAGTTGATCCGAACTTGAATTTTTTGGCTGCTAATTTTTTTATAAAAAGTTTTTAATGTTATAGGACAATATTGAATCAAAATTTCGTGGAATTAAACTTGATTAATTTTATTCAATTTAGGAGTAACGTTTAATTTTAATCTTTTTAGAACAGGATCTAAAATATCCTTGAAGTATTAGAAATTGTACAAAACCACCCTTCATCCACCTATTGACTCCAATATACCCTCGCACCCACCTATTGGCTCCAAAATACCCTTGTCATCCACATTTGGGTTCAAAATTGATCGTTATTTACTGGTCTGAAATTTAAACTATTTAAATATTTTCTAAAAATATGTCGCGCTCAATTATTTGTTATAATTTAACTTGTTAATATAATTTATAAATCAATCCACTACCCTCCCATTACTAATTAAATCGCACCCAATTGGGAAATCCACCTCATTAATAATGCAACAACATGAAAGCTATTGTCAATGAGTGTTTCTTAAAAATTGAGGCGAAAATACTATATAAATAAGATAAAAGACATAAAGCAACCATTGAAGTTGTCCCAGATTTTTAAAAAGACACTTTAACTTTTCACTAAATTTGTCCTATACCCCTTAACCATTAATGAACTTGTTATTCTTGTACCCCTTTTTTCGATCAGCCCCATTTTTTAAGAAAGCCAAGTGTATGTCACACACTAATTTAATATATACACATGTGAATTAATAAAGCATAATACATATATGGAGCCTTCACTTGGCTTCAAATTTTAACTTTGACCTGCAACTTTCATAATGCACATAAAACTTTAACTTCGCAATTTTTAAATCCATAAAACGCATGAAGTCCTTACATGGCAAAATACACGTAGGACAGCCATGTCGGACAAAAAAATGACAATTAGGACATGTGTGTCTATTTGTTTCCACTTTATACAAGTTTAAGTGTGCTATTTGTACACATCCAAAAGTTAAAGGGCCCCCCTAATTTGACTTGAAGCCAAGTAAGGATCCATTTAATGTATTATCTACAAATGTTTTTTTTTCATTTTAGGTTTTTCCTTTATTTTTTATTTATTTCTCTCTCTCTCACTCATTCACTCTCTTTCTCTTACTTTTTGAATTTTAATTTTGATTTATTTTAAATTTCATTTCATCTTCTACCTCTCTCCATTTTCTTTTTTTTCTTCACATCTCACCCCCGTGTCAAATTGAATCTCACTCTCTTTTTTTTTTGTTCTTTTATTTTTCTTCTTCTTCTCCGGTCAAATTCTATTCATACTATTATTTTGACTATACTAAATTGTTGTTAACAAAATCAATTAGTTTTTTTATTAAAAAAAATTGAAGTATCATCAATTACTCATTTTCATATAAATCCAAAATGAGAAATCATAATTTTAAAAGAATAAATTAATTTCAAAAATTTGAAAAGAACTTAATTGAAATCGATAAAACAAAAAATTTATATGACCGTTCCACATATCTCATTATTTATTTCATTTTTAAAATCTAACTTCAAACTAGATGATAATTTGAAAAATCAATCAATTCTCCGAATTGAAAAGTTAATGAAAATTTGATAAAGGAAAAACCTGAATAATACCTCCTAATCATCTTGAAATTCTAATGTGCTTATCCAATTGTTTTCAATGTAATATTTTTTAAATTCAATGATATTTTAAACTACTATTCGTAAATAATGGGAGCATGGAAATTTGATAAAAAGTGACATTTATGTGAGTGACTTTATGAAGATGATAATGATTTCTGAAGAAGAACAAGGGAAAAAGAAAGAAAGAAAAAGAAAAAAATAAGGAGAAAAAATTAAAATAACGGAAAAGGTGTCTTAAATGCCCTCAAAATATTAGAAATGGTACAAAATTACCCTCCATCCACCTATTGGCTCCAAAATACCCTCTTCCCACCCACCTATATGGGTCCAAAATACCCTTGCATCCACCTTTGGATTCAATTGAACCATTATTTAACGATTTTAATATTTAAAACTATTTAATATTTTTTTTATACGGCGCGTCAATTATTTGTTATAATTTACCTTATTAGTATAGGATTTATAATTCAAATCCCTACCACCCATTACTAATTAAACCTATCAAATTAATACACCTTTCACATTATTTAATGCAACAACACAAAAGATACTGCCATTTGAGTGTTTTCTAAATTTGCGACGACAATTCTCTATAGAATTAAATTATCAAAATTCAAGTGTCCTAAATAAATTACCGCAAAACTTAAAAGTCTGACTGTGTTCCTCTTAATTATTCTTACGTCTCAATTATGTGATGTTAACTTGATAGGTCCATTGTTTTTTCACAAAAAATTATAATTAAAGTTTCTTAAAACACATCATAAATATTTGATAAAATTAATATTTCAAAAAAGTGGCATGAAATTAATTCAGGATAAATTACTTCTTTACATTTAATCATAAATTTCTAATTTCACTCTTGAAAGAGAATCCTAATTGACAGTTGACCTCTAATAAGCTTCTCAAACCTAAATTTAATTGGGGCTTCGATGCGACCGAATAATTTTGATTCATTTTCAAGAATCTTATATTTAATTTGGTGTTCAATGTGTTTTATACAATTATTGATATTCTAGTTGGATTATTAATTGGGTGGAGTTTAGTTTCAAGTAATGGGTGGGATAGTGGCTTGGTTTATAATGATACAATAAATTAAATTATAACCTATAGTTTTGAGCTCAATTATTTTAACACAATATTTTGATAGTTTAAAAATTTAAAATCATTAAATAAATGGTCAATTTGAACTCAAGGTGGATGACAAGGGTCCTTTTGGAGCCAATAGTTGGATGAAAGGCATTAGGGAGCCATAGGTGATGAAGGGTAATTTTGTACCATTTTCAATACTTCAAGTGTTATTTTAGACCCTTTTTCCGGTTTAAAATATAAGAAACAATGGAAAATGTAATTTAATAGTAAAATACTTCAACTAACATAAAAATTTATATCGTTTTTTTTTTTGTTCACGCTCTTTAAGATAGTGCATACATCTCCATGCCATGTGGACATAAATTACGTAACAATATCAATATAGAATTGTTTAAGGGGGGGTAAAAAATAACACAGAGCTAGCGGAGGCTTAACGTACTGGAAGGCTACTATGGGTGTCGCACGGGGTCTCTCTCTGCGGCCTCTGGTAAAATACCGGCGGCCAGCAACTAGCCAAATTTCCAGAACCAACACACGGACCAGATCGGAAGGTCCGACTAGGTCCGCTACAATTGCCAAAGGAGCAACAAAGCTGTCTAAAGGCAAGACGAGCCAGTGCCAAGCGGCGAAAAACAAGGAAGGAAATGACGCTTTTTTCTAAGAAGGACACGCGAGCGGGAGCGAGGTAACCCGGCACTCGGGTGATGAGAACAGAACGAAAAAGGATGGGTAACAAAAGGACCCAAGCGGGTAGGGGGAAAGTACACAGAAGGAGGACTTCTAGAGAGACAGGCAAGGCCGGATAAGTATCATGTCAGGTACATTATCCATAACGGAAGAAGGGAACTAAACTGGGTGGGTTACGGAAAACGACGGAAGTACCAGCGGGAGGGTGCCGAGGACAGAGAGTGAGTACGAACCAAGAGATCTTATACCCTGAAAACTCCTGAATCGTCTTTTCTTCGTTTTTCCTTTCTTACCCCTGCCGCGACCTGTTTCCAACCGCGCCCCCGCACAAAGTTCTAGGCTACACAACGAGAATAATCATCTGACAGACCCCCAGACATTGCACACGTTAAATTGAAAGCGGGAGACACGACGTGGGCCCTCGTCGTTAATCACGTCACCATAACTAACAAATAAAGAAATAACTCATCGGATAGAAAAAAACACAGTGGGGTACGTCAAGCTACCATAAAAGACGGTGCGTACACAAGCCACTGTGGACTTGGGCGGACAAATACATATCACCATAGGATAGATGGCGGCGAGGCGGGCAATTTGAAGTAAGAGTGGGGTTTGATGGTCTTGGCTGGGTGACTCTGGCGAAAAATATCGAAGGGTCGTGACGTTTGGACACACTAAGAAGGTAATGGGACGTCGGAAATAGTGGAGGCTTCGGGTGTGACGGAGGGGCGGGCTGATGTTGGCAAGCCACGGCAACGGGGTTAATTGAGTGGAAGGGGGGGGGGAAAAGGCTAGAAGGATGAAGAGGCCAAGGCCTAAAGTGACACCGGTGGGCGTCGACAAAGAGAAGCTTTTATTCCGGTACAGTGGGCGGGGCTAGGAGAGGGAAAAATAAGGGTAAGACGAGCGGTGAGGGAGACAAGGAGCGTGCTGATAAAAAAACAAACGAAGGAACAGGGCGAGATGATCTGGGGTAGAGCGACGAAGAGAAGACGTAATGGGAGATGAGGACGTGGATGGAGAGGACAGACGCACTTTTTCCCAATGACCAACTCTGAAGAGAATGGGCCGGATCGGGATAAGGACGTTGTGACGGACAAGATAAGGCGGAGAAAAAACCAAGTGAATGGGCCTGGGAGAGGCCATGGGGGTGGGAGAGGAGGGGCGGGAGAAGAACGCCCCGGGCGAGCTAGGTGGACGGTGATTGCCAGGATAGGACGATTTGCAATGTTTTAGGTGTCTTATTGCAAATTCGGGACAACTTCATGTGTCACTTTATCTATTTTCCTCTCTAAAGAAAATTATCATACATCCAAGTCCTCAATCAAAATAATATAAAAATTCAAGTTCTCGAATAAAAATTATCGATAATCTGTAAAGTCTGACTATTTCAATCTTAATTTTCCTTTCGTCTCAAATTATTATGGATTTATTAATATATACCTTTTTAGAAATAATATATTAAAGGTTCAATCCTTTTACAAACCAATCATAAATATTTATAAAATTATATTAAAAAATTACATGAAATTAATTCGAATGTACTACATTCTTCATCTTCCACCTTTTAATCATTTTCAGTAAATTTGACTGCATCTTGGAAATATATATATATATATATATCTATATATATATAATATATATAATATATATATAGCTATATATATATAATATATTTCTCTAGTAGCACATAGGCGTTATACAAACACAACACACAGATACAATTTCTATAGCGAAAAATAAATGAACTCATTGTATATTGAATTCAATGATAAAAAAATAAGATGTTTGTTATGAATTACAATTAAAATAAACTATAAAAATATCATTAAATTTGAATTAATAGTTTATTATAACGTATAATTTTTTCTTTTTTTAATTAATGGATGTGCCAAGAATATTGGTGCATATTTAAGATTTTCTCAAACTTATCTTCCCTAAAATTTGATGTCTCTTTATGTCCTTTTCCTCTATTATTTTTACTCTCTAGTTATTTGTATGTCATATTTTGGAGTAAATGGACAAAAATAATTAGAAAAAGGGTTAAAAATATCCCTCAACTTTAATTTATTGTTTGATTATCTTCACTGTTTCAATGAAATTATGTTTGCATACAATAAAATTTAAATATCCTTAAAATTGTTGTATATCTTACGAAAATAACCTTCATCACGAACACTTGATATGAAGTTCACCAAAACTTATAATTCACCATGAACTTTGTAGGGAATTCTTCAAACTCAAGGAGTGTCAAACGACACTTTCCTTAAGGATATTTATCCAATATAGATGTGTAACGACCTGTTTAGTCGTTTTGAGCAACAGATTTTATTCTGGAAAACTGGCAAGAGGTGGACGGAGGCCACGACGGACACTGTCACGGGCAACGACGGACCGTCCGTGGAGGTATGTCGTTTCCAAAACACTTAGAAAATCTGAATTGGGTAACTGAAAATCGACCTCTCTGAACGGTCCGTGACGGAGGGGGCAGGACGGTACCGTCGCGGCGCGACGGCCCGTCACAGGCCCTCCCTCCAAAATGAGTTTCTGTGAGCATACGCGACAGTAGGACGGACCGTGCCCCCCCCGCAGGCTCGAAACGGCCCTTCACGGGCTAACGCAAATTCCAAGTTTCGGTCCGGATTTCTTTTTACAACGTTTTTAGGGACGTTTTGACTATTCCCTTCCCTGCTTTCATTATAAAGTTAAGTAGGGTGTAATGTTAATAAAGTCTAATTACTTGGGGGTTAAGAAGAGGTAACCTTAATTTAAGAGTGGGTTATTATTGACCATCTTTTATTCCTTTCATTATAAATTATTAGGGTTAAAAGAAATGAGGGTTTAATAAGAAAACAGAAGAAAAAGGGAGAAAAGTCGAACGAGAAGAGAGAACGAGGAGAACAAGCCTTGGGAAATTGCTTGCTTGAATCACTCATTTTCGGTTTGAGGTAGGTTTATGGTTTTAAGTTACAATATTCTTAGTGTGCAACTCTTAATATTGACTATTAATGTGTTGATATATTGTAAACCCCGCTATTTGTCTTAAGGGTTGTACTGCTTGCATATTATGATTTAAAATTGTGATTGGAATTAACAAAGCAATGATGAATTATTGTAATCGCCAAATCTTGAAAGAACCCTTATTCACTTGATAAATTATTAATGATCATGATGATGACATGGCTTAGTATGAAAGAAGGCTTGATAAATATATAATGAAATGATTATGCCGTAGTGTAAAAAGAAGGCTTGATGTAATAGGGGATCTGTGTGCCACGTTCCGTTACCAGGGTAGAATGAATAGGAGGATCGGAGTGTCACGTTCCGAACACCTAGGAATAGACTATGGATCGGGTAGCCTCCTCCACGTTTCCGGATACCCTAGGGAATAATGAATATGAGGAATGGAGTGTCCACGTTCCCGACCCTAGGAAAATATTGGATCGGGTGCCATGCCCACTTTCCGGTACCACACCATAGCTTAATTATTAGAATGAATATGGTATCGTAGTGTCACGTTCCGACACCAGGATAGAATGAGATCGAGTGTCATCACCGTTTCCGACACCAGGAAGACATATGGATCGGGTTCTCGACTTCCGTACAAAGATAGAATTACTCTGACGGATCGGAGTGTCACGTTCCGACACTCAGGAATATAATGAGGATCGGAGTGCCACGTGCCGGCACCAGGATCGAACTAGAGGATCGGAGTGTCCTCCCGTCACAAGAGGAAGAAAGATAATGAAATCTTGAAAAGAATATGGAATCTTACTCAATCTAAATGACGTAACTCCCCAAAATAAGTATGGTATTGGAGGCTTGAGTCCTCATGTGTGAACACTCGTTTGATAGTTATTGAATGAATTCATGTGTTCATTGCTACATGTTTTGATATTGTAGTTGATTTACTTATTTTTATATATACTGTTTCCTATTTTGAGTTGGCCCGCAAGGTAACGGATCACTGTGATATCCTACTCCAGTACTGTTGTTTGTACTGACCCCCTAACTTTCATAAAAAATTTTTTTTCCCTCTTTGTTTATTGTGTACGCAGCAAACGTTCTTCATACTTCAATGACTCAACCCCTGCAGATCTAGGCCAGTCCTCCTCCAATCGGAAATTCAGGTTGAGCTATGCCGGCTAGCTTGGACTGGGTCTTCTTCTCAATTCCTGATCCAATATTGACCTCCGGCATTACTGCTTTTTAGTTTTATTTTGTTTCTTGAATACTCCTAGTTTTAAGTTACGTTTGAGATCAGATGTTTCTTGTGATTATGACTCCAGATTTTGGGGATAATAATAATCGTAATTGAAATGTTTTTTTAAGTCTTCCGCATTTTTTTTTCTGTTGATCATATCTTGAAATGTTAAAGGTTTTTTAGATTGGTTGTTGATTCTCTCACATAGAGGTAAATGTGGGTGCCGAGTCGCGTCCCTTATTTGGGTCGTGACAAGATGTATCCTCGGGATTAAACAAACTTTTCTAGTATAAAATTAGGATCCAGAAACTAACAAAGATTCTTTTATATCTCCACAAGAACTCATGAGAAATATATAGCCAAAAATAATAAAAAGGCTAATATCTTAATAACAACAGCCACAAATATGAGAATAAATATCATCAATGCATTGAAGACAATTCATTGACAATTGAAGACTTAATTTTGGTAAAAAGAAAACATAGTAACAACCATATTTTTACTAACAATATCAATATAATTGCCAATAATAGATTGTTATTTATGGAGAAGAAATATTTATAAAATAATATTATCTTTCAAATATAATAGAATATAAAATAATTCTTTTTGAGATATATATAATAATATTTTGCCAATATAAATTATAAAGATGCAACAGTAATGACATATGCATTTCAATTTTAGACATACATCAGTTAAATCTACAACACAACACCAACAAGAGCAATCCACACCAAAAACAAGATACAACTTCATGAGGGGGTTCAAGAGCGCACAAGTATTGGAAGTCCGACCTTGGGATCACCTAAGAAGAAGAGAAAAAGTACCTTACATAGAAAATCATGTATTTTTCTAAATTTAAATTCAAATATTACTTTCAAATTCAACTCAATCCTATTTAGTATAAGCTCACATATTTCATTCCTTATTACCAAAATTCATTTCTTTTTTATATAATAAATAATCTGTCAATTACCATATAATTTGAATTTATTTTTTAAAAAGAAAAAAGTTTTTTTTTCCTTTATGCATTTGGCTTTATTATAGTGAATAAAAAAACAAAGAGGAAGCTTGAGCTTTTTTTCTAGGTGCACTAAAGTCAAGAACGAATCCCTTCAAATTTGAATTCAAAAAAATTACACTCTAAACTCACAGAACCTTCATCACCCACAGTGCAATTCTTTTCATCTGATTGGTCCGTCACTTTTCTATTCTCAACTCCAATTAAACAGATGATTTTTAGTGGGCCCAACTTTGTCCGCTCCTAACGAATACCTAAATCAAATGGACGGTTCAGATTAAATCAAAATTCAAATGTATTTATTTATTTATATATTAATAACTTCACATATTGAGAGTAAAACATAGCGTTCTTCTTCTTCGTTTATCTTGAAGAAGAGGATTGATGAAAATTTGTTGAGAAATTGTTAATTTTTTTTGATCATTTTTCGATTTGAAGGAGGAAATGATGACAACCCAGAATAGGCGTTCGTCTGCGGTGGCGAAGAGACAAGCAATGGCAGCGAATTCATCGGGGTTAGAGCATAATCAGACCGGAAAATTGAATGCCAAGAAACGACCGGCTTTGTCTAATATCTCGAATCATACAACTGTCTCTTCTCGGAACTCGGTTTCTCATTCCTCCAAACTCGTGAGTATTTATCTGTTTTTGTATAAATGGCTTTATTACACTAGGAAGGTGATTAGAGTACTGGGTCTTTCTCTTTCTTTGCGTTCTTTTTTTGTTACTGTTCGATGATTTTACTGGGTTTTTCTCTTTTTTATGGTGGTTATGGTTTTTTTCTGATTGCTGGTTCAGAGGAGGAAAATGTAGGTTGGTTTTGTGAATTTTTTTTTTTTGGGGGGTTCTTTCTTGGAGTTTCATAAACATTACAACTTTCTCAAAATGATCGAAGATACTGTGTAAAAATCAGTTTGAGAAAATCAAGTGAAGTGATTTTTGATACGAGGAGATTTGTGGGTTTTCATTTTATTTTTTTGTCAAGATTTTGTAAATTGGAAGTTAATTTCTTTGTTAATTGACTTCCAGTTTTTTAACAAGTTCACTGTTTTGTTCAGGAAATGCATTAGTTATCAAGGGATTTGTTTTTTCCCTTTTTAAAGTTTGAGTTGAAGTATTCTTTTAATGATAAGAAAGTGTTATGAATGGAAAATTTGAAACAATCTTCCCCCAGTTCCTGCTTTTTGTTTATCTGTCCACTTTGCTTTTTGAACATTTGAAGAAAGTTCTAACGTTTATGTTATTAAGTTGAACAAAAGTTCTTGCTTTCTTTCAAATGGACATAGTATCATTGGACTATCATGAAGTGGACCAGTGGCATTCTGGATTACTATTTTCAGTGTTAACATGAATTGTTTAGCATATCATTACTGTGGACTAGTGGACCAATTCCTGCTTTTTGTCTCCTTAGATGATTTTATTACTGTTCTTAAATTTATTACACAAATGAGCAGAGAAGTTAAGCAACTTTTGCTAATTTTTAGTTTTCACAGTTGGGTTAAACCTTTTCTTTAGTAAGCTGTTTTGCAATGTGTGTAAATTGAAAAAGACTGTTTCTTGTATCTGAAGTTGTGACTAACTTGAGGTCATTTTTGGCTTTGGAAGGCACCATGTACATCCAAGATTGTAAACATTAAGAAGAACACTTCTGCTTGCAACAGTAATGCAGTTTCCTCAGGGATTGCTGTTCTGCCAGCATCCTCCTCTGTGAGACCAAGCAGCAAACCTGTTTCTATTCAAAGAAGTGATGCAGTTGTGCCTAAGATCACTGTCATTCCTGTTCCTGCCACTTGCAGCATGGACATTTCTCCATCTCACTCAGATGGATCATTAGTCTCCATGGATGAATCTATGTCGAATTCTGACACAGTGAGAAGTCCGGAGGTCGAATACATAGATGACCATGAATTAGCTGCAGTTGATTCCATCGAGAAAGAAAAAGAGTGTTGTAGAACCCTATAATCTCAGAACATGTAAAACAGCAGGTTTTGATATTTCAGCAGAGAATATCACTGTTTGGCATTCATTTTGTAACTTAAATTACTGATTTAACATCTATTTAATACAATTTATCTATTTTTGATTCTAGCAGCTGATATATGCAAGAGAGATGTACTTGTGGACTTGGAATCAGGGGACAAAATTATCAACATTGATAACAATCTTGTTGACCCACAGTTATGTGCTACAATGGCCTGTGACATATACAAACACTTGAGAGCCTCTGAGGTATAAAAATGTGTACCCTCTTATCTTTTTTAAGCTCGTTGAATTGGATGCTGCTGCTAACTTTAAATTGAATTGCTGTTTTACTAACATTTATCATTAAACATGTTTTAATGTCATCTTTGATCACTGTACTAGGCAAAGAAAAGGCCTTCCACAGATTTCATGGCGAAAGTACAGAAAGACATCAATCCTAGCATGCGCGCTATCTTAATCGACTGGCTTGTTGAGGTAAACTTCTAATATCTTTTTTCTCTAAAGCTATGTCCCTGATGAAATGTCAACCTGCCCAACTTACGACTTAATTAATGTGGATGAGCTCAGAAATTCGTCAATTTGATAGGGAACTTGTTTGATGGTATAGGTTGCCGAGGAGTACAGGCTTGTCCCAGACACGCTGCATTTGACAATTAACTACATTGATCGATATCTTTCGGGCAACTTGATGGACAGACAACGACTACAGTTGCTTGGAGTAGCTTGCATGATGATCGCATCGTAAGAAACTACCTTCTGACCTCTTTTGCATATGTTTTCTCCATGATCTTTACAAATTTTTCCTTGAGTGTTTTTCATATTCTTGTGTCCTCAATTATTTCAAGCATATCTGTAAGAAAATGCTCCAAGACATTAATATGGGAAATGCTTTATTGCAGAAAATATGAGGAGATCTGTGCACCTCAAGTTGAAGAGTTCTGCTACATAACAGACAACACTTACTTCAAGGAGGAGGTATGATCTTGATTCACAGAACCTGCAGTGATCGAACTTTGCAGTGGCACTAAGACTTAACATATTATGCAGGTGTTGCAAATGGAGTCTGCTGTTTTAAATTACTTGAAGTTTGAAATGACAGCTCCAACAGCCAAATGTTTTCTGAGGTTACTATTCTTACCAAGATCTAGTTCTTTTGAGTATGATGATTTAGGAACTTATTGTTGAGATATACTGCAGGAGGTTTGTTCGAGCTGCTCAAGGACTTAATGAGGTAACCTCTTCAATTAAGGTTGATAATTCTCCAATTCTATAGGAAACAAGAGTTGATTAAAATTTTAAGATCTTCAGGTTCTGTCACTGCAGTTGGAACACTTGGCTAGCTACATTGCAGAACTCTCTCTTTTAGAATACAACATGCTTTGTTATGCTCCATCACTCATTGCTGCTTCTGCAATTTTTTTGGCCAAATATATTCTTCTTCCTTCAGTGAAACCTTGGGTATGTACGAATTAGCATTGTGACAATCCTATAAGCTGTTATAATGCATTTTCACTTCTTATTCTCCTTTCGACAAGAGATCTGTTCTTATAAAATTGGACGTTGAAACTTCCACTACCAGAATTTACCGAGGCATCCTATCTTTGTCACCAACCTCGATGATTTACGAGACTGTGTCTTGGCACTACACAGCCTTTGCTGCAACAACAACAATTCTAGCTTACCAGCAGTCCGTGAAAAATACAGCCAACACAAGGTTTGCATAATTCTCTTTTCAATTCATTCCAAGCAAGTATACTGGGGTCTGGACTGCACTTTGAGCATTCATATTGGAAAATTAGTGTCTGCTGAATCTTCTTGGATAAGCTATCAACCTATCTGAGGGATAAATGATCAACCTTCTCTCAACACTAGTCAAATGATGTTAACTGAAAAATGACTTGATAGACATGTATTTTCATGTACATACAGAGTCATGTAGGCATCTGCATAAATTTCCTATCGAGTTTATTCTAATGTTTGGTTTTCTTAAACAGTACAAATTTGTTGCAAAGAAGTATTGCCCTCCAACTGTACCTGTAGAATTCTTCCAGAACATAAGCAGCTAAGCCAGGGAGATAATGTGAGAAGAGGCATCTACTTCAGTAGTTCCAATTGTCTGTTGGATTAACTCATGGCATTCAGTCTTATATAGCCTTTAACTTGCAATGTCCATGGAAGAGAGCTTCATTCTTGGTTTTTCTCTCCTTGAGGGGCCTTAGCAGAGCATCTTTGTTTGTAGTCATTAACATTGACATTGCAGGATTAGTCTCTTGTACTCTACTGTTTTTCTCTGGCTTAGTTTGTCTAGTCAATTTGTGTACAGAAGAAGCGCTATTGGCTGTTTCATTAGCTCAGAAACTATTCAGTAATGATTCCTTTGTGGATCTATTGGCAGTTTGTGCCAATTAGTATTGAGAAGAACATCCCAACTGATCAAAGCCTTGATTTCTAGTCCTGTCAACTTGTGCAACTCAATATCGAGTTGTACAGAAGTTGGATGAAGAAAAAAGGTTGAGCAATAACACATTGTTATTGCATCTATTAATTTGCTCATAATTTATATTGATCAAGGATTCAACCGTATACATTGGCAAAAATATTTTACAGAGTCACAATAGACAACAGATACATTATTATTCTATAATCTACATATAGCACAGACACTCTAGTCCTATAAGGGAAGTTCATTGAGCACACTGAATCTTTGCAGAATCTAAGCCGAAGGATGCATTAGTCCTAACATTCAGCCAGTGACAATCTTCAAAAGAACAGGGATGACCACCGTTAGGCCATTCTACATCCACAGGTTCTATGAAAGTAGGGCCCCAAGCGGGCGTACCATCCTCGTATGAATTGTGTGTTAATCTTCGTATGTCTGAGCCGTCTGATTTGATCACATATATATCACCATATGGCTGATAATGATGAGGATTCGAGATGGGCTCAGCTGATACAGCGGCGTAATCTGAAGTGAACACTATATACTTGCCATCCGGGCTGAAATAAGGATGGTTAGTCCTCCCACCTGTACCACTCTGGATCACCTTCTTGAGTCCTGTTCCATTAGGGTGAATCATATACATCTCGAAACTACCTGACCCAGGGTTTTCTCGATCGGATGCAAATGCAATCCATTCATCATCCGGTGACCAATTACACATGGTATCCGTCCATGGCCCCTCTGTCAATGGACGTAGACCACCCACCTCTCCTTCCAAAGCATCCATTATGTACAAGTTCTTGTGACCTGATCTCCCCGATCGGAAGACGATCCATTTCCCATCAGGTGAAGGGGACGGAAATGCGTTATTCTTCCCTCCTTTTGTCAATTGCTTATAGCTCAAGTCTTCATCATCTACATTGATGGAAATGATATCCACTTGTGTGCTTTCACTAGCAAATGTTGGTCCAAACCTAGTGTAAATTACCCCCTTTCTTTTCGGGTCCCAAGCCGTGGAAAAGGCGGTTCTAGATGAAATTTGACGCAGACCTGATCCGTCATAGTTCACCACATATAATCCAGGTAACCTAACATAAGCTATCCGATCACCATTTGGTGAAAATGATGGAAACGACCCGTCGATCCGGAATAGAGAGATTCCGGGTATCGGGTTTAGAAGATTTTCCAGCAACAGTGTATCGCCTGTGCCTCGACATTTATGGTATCCAACCCAGGAAGAATCCGGCGAAAAGAAGGGGTTCAGATGATGAGCATAAGATGAAACGGATCGGGTTATCTCTGTGAACTTCTTAGAAACGACGTCAAATAGCTCGATGTGCCGATACTCTGAACCTGCTCTTCTGGTAGCGACGGCGATGAGGTTCTTGTTCACCGGAGAAGATGCTGGTGTGAAAACGTGCAAACCCGACGGGGTGACTCGCTGCGGGGTAGAGAATGAGACTAATAAGTCGACACCTGATTTCGGAAGTAGAGCTTTGAACACACTCCACCACCCATCATCGCATCTCCGGTGGAAATACAGAGTATACTCATCAGCCCAAGATGGCCACCCACCGTGCTCCACCACCTTAACCCGACCCGACCCATCACGAGTCATGAAAATATAGATATCCGTATCGAGTTCCTCAACCTCCCCACTCCAACCCTTCTCCCCCCCATACGATGCCACCGCCGTCCAAACGCCGGAAGGAGACACTGCGGGGCTGAAATCAGCAACCCCTTTAGGTGTCAACCTCTGGGTGAACCCGGAAACCAAATGAGTGGAATATACCGCAGCCCAGCTAGTCCTAGGCACACCGGAATCCTCATGAGTCGATACGTATATCAAAAATTCCCCAGATAAACTAGGCTTATCTTTCATAGAAACTGATTGCTCAAAACCTACCAAAGGAACCTGAAGTCGAGTTTGAGATGGAAACTCAAGTATGTCATGAAATACAGCGTCATAGAATACATGGTGGGTGCCGTTCCTTTCAGTTACATAGATAAGATGAAACCCAGAATTGACAGAATCATCATCGGGTAGGCGGGAGAGCAGGGAAGGTGGTAGGGTGGCAGGGAAATGACCGTTAAAGTTAACGGAATTGCCATCGGTCAACTGGAATTCGGTTTGTGGGTGTGTTGTTGGAAGAGCGAAGATGTCGAAGGCATAACTTGATCTTCCTAAGGTGGTGAATATTATGCTGGTATCATGGGATGAAACAAAGCTCAAAATGAAGAAGAAGAAGATAAAGTATTGTGTGAATTTCATTTTTCTCTGTGTGTTCTTTTTTGATATATGTTTTGTGGAAATCCAATCTTTAATTCATGTATGTTGTGGTGTGTGTGGGCGCGGGGGGGGGGGGGGGGGGGCAAGGTGATTAGTAAGGTTTGAAAGAGATGAGGATTTGACATAATTGCCCTTTTGATTTTATTTTTTTAAAAAAAAGTTGATATACCAATCATTATTTTTTTATTTTTTTCAATTCCGGACTCAAATGAAAAGATATTTATATATAGTATAATTTATATAAATTTCATAGTGTAAGACCTTAGTTCTATTTAGCCTTTTGATTTTTATTTTTAAAAAAAAAAAGTTGATACACCTATCATTATTTTTTTATTTTTTTCAATTCCGGACTCAAATGAAAAAAAGATATTTATATATAGTATAATTTATATAAATTTCATAGTGTAAGACCTTAGTTCTATTTAGCCATTCGAATATAAGTTTAATTCAGATATACTAGTTGTGATACATTATATAACTTGTATGTTGTGATTAATATGGAATATAATGTAAATTGATTTTTTTCTCCACAAATTACGATTTCCTTTTCAAAACTCAGGCAAAACTAATTGATATCAATCAATTTTAATTTGTAATAGCTTCGCAAAATTCAAAAATCAAATTTTCACTTTCTCTGTCAATTCGAAAGCTTAAAAATATTTATAATAATTAATAATTCAAAATATTTAAAATACATATAAAAAATTACAATTAAAAAAGACTTTATTAAATCTCACAGTTTAAAAGATTTGACATAAATTCAAATAAATAGAGTAATAAGTAGACCAGAAAATATGTATAGGTGTTGTGTTGCATGCATTATTCGATTTAGTATGGCATTTGACCATGTGGTTTTATCTCATAATATGAAATTATGAAATAAAATTAGGATTTGGACATATAATTTTACATTGATTTTATCTTATGATTTGAAAACATGAGATGAAATCTCAAATTTTCTAAAAATCATGATTTGAGAACTTCAAATCATGATATAATTTTTTCAAATACAAAAATCTCTCAAGTTTATATATCTACTAGTCATTTGTTTTATATGTTAATAAAATTTGTAATTCATGTCATTACTTTTTAAATCATTTATATCTCATATAATGATTATTCTCTCAAATATAAAATTATTTCTACTTTCGATTTTTAATTTACCATTTATATTCACTAAATTCATTATTTTTTATCAAATATAATTATTTCATTCACATCGATGCTTAATAATAATAAAACAAATCATTATATTGAATGGATAAGATTAATCGTTGTGACATTAATTGCAAAAATAATTTCTTTGCTACTAACAACTTGAACAATACAATTTATGTATAATTTTATTTTTTATTGAATTAAGTTTAATCAATAAAATTTATATTTCTTAAAATAGCATTATGATAGTGTATGATGTGATTTTATAAATTTTTAATTAGTTGGATAGACTGCATAAATAATTAAGACACTTGAGGAAACATACAATATAAAAAATTCAAATAATATATCTAAACAAAATTTTAACTTTATCTTATTCATATCATATTTTATATCATATAACTAAACAAATCCTAAATATTTGAAAAAAGAAATAACAAAATCAAGTCGAAGAAAAAATAAAATAAAATAAAATATATAGCTTAAAAAGAAGTGATAATGCACAAGTACCCCCTCAACTTATGCCCAAAATCTCAGAGACACACTTATACTATAGAAATGTTCTATTACCCCCCTTAACTTAATTTTATTAATAATATTCTACCCCTTTTTCGACTTAGTGACATATCTTGTTGGGTCCCAACACTGGTTGGACTTGTCTTTCAAACTCGTGCCACGTAGGCCTAAAAAGGGGTAGGGAAATTACTTATATAATAGTTGGGGGGGGGGGGGGGGTTAGGATCTTTGGTTATGTATACGTGTGTCTCTGGGATTTCGGGGTATTAGGTTGATGGGGGTTGGTGGTGGTATTGTGCATTTTCCCTAAAAGAAAGCAATGAAGAAGGAGATGTATTATCCCAAAATTCAAAAATTGCAATAACTCAAATGAAGTCATATATTACTTCGTCTATTTTTAATGGTTATGATTTTTTTTTTAGAGTGAAATGACAAGTACTTTAACTAATATTTTATAATGTATTTTTTTATCATATTGATATGTAAAAAATTACAAATTAAATTACTTTTTATATAACTTTTGAATAATTAATTTTTTATTAAAAATATTGAATAATTAAATTTTTATTAAAGTATTAAACTAATATAATCTAATTTATTTTAAAAATTAATTAAAAAATACGCAATATGACAATTGAAAATGTATAGATAAGAGTAACAAGTTCAACTCTCAACAACTGCCCTTCACCTCTCCCTCCTATCCCCCACCAAAAATAAATAAGTCAAAGACAACAAAACTAAGATGAAAAAGAAAATTAAGAACATGTAGTTTTTTTAACAAACGTCCAAAAGTTGTTGAATTGATTGAATAAGTAATTTTTTTAAATAAATAAGGTAAGATTTGAAATATGTGACATGTTTTTTATCGCGTTCATGTTTTAAAGTTTGTCAAATGCGAATTATTTTTTTAATATAATTTGTGAGCTAGACATAACCTTTGTTATGTTGTTGGTATTTTCTTATTTCAATCTCAAATATTTATGTTATTTTACTACTCCCTCTTATCCTTTTTAATATACTATGGGTCGTTTTCAATTAAAAGATTTGTTGCAAAATATTAATTATTTTTAAAAATCAAAAACATACTGTTTGCATTTTAATGTGATAAAAATAAATCATTATCGCAAATAAAATATAAAAAGATAAATTTTTAATTTTATTGATAAATGTTACAAATACAAATTTTCAAGATATTTTTTTTTAAGATACTTATAAATTTGCACAATATTTAAATATCTACTTATATTTTTTTTTTATTTTAAGAAAATTCTACTCTTACTATTCCAGACGTGTATTGTACATTAATTTCACACTTATACAGACATGATAATAATTTAATCAAACATGACTTTATAATTATAAAAATTATATTAGTAGAAAAAAAAGTCGTATTTTGAACTATCGAGTCAACTCTAATGGGTCCAATTGCTATTTTGGGAATTGTCAAGTTTGGTCTACTATATTCGAACAATGGTTTGAATAATTATCAAATATAATTAGAGTTTTCTAAAATTCGTTACACATCACAATAATTTTTGTTTTGTAATTCGTTTGGTACCATTTTATAAGTTTAATCATTTATTTAAACCTTTTGTCATATTCAATTAATAGTTATATAAGTTTGTTTGATCAGGTGATATCTCCATAATTAAAAAATATTACTTTTTAGTCTTTAGTTAAGTTTTTTTATTTTAACTTAACATTCAACACATAATCTTTAAGAATTTTAAAAAATAAAATTTACATATATTGTATGGTCAATGATAAAAAGGAATTTAATATTTATTGATTTTCTTGATTTATATTATTGTACAAACATAAATGCAGATATATATAAAGTGTTTTTAAAAGAAGCGGAGTTTGACCTTTTTTTGGTTCGTATTAAAGTCTGAGAAATTATTGGAGTATTTATTTGACACTCTTTTTCAGTTAAAATTGAGTCAATTTTAACTCTGAAAACAGAGTTATTGCTTCTTCCTCTCTGCAATCTGCCTAACTAAGCATTTATTGAATTTCTCTTTAATAAAACTATACAAGAAGAAGAAAAACTCTACTTTTTTAGATGGGAGATTCTACGAATTTTGCAGCAAAACATCCTGTATCTATCAATATAACTGAATCCAAGCGTTTTGACGACGATGGGCGTATCAAAAGAAGTGGTAATTAATTTTTATTTTATTTTTAAATAAAAATTTGTGATGTTTGTTGTTGTTGAATTTTTTGTTGTTGTTGCAGGAAGTGTTTGGACTGCAAGTGCTCATATCATAACTGCTGTGATTGGTTCAGGCGTTTTATCTTTGGCTTGGGCTGTAGCTCAACTTGGTTGGATTGCTGGTCCTATTGTTATGCTTTTATTCTCTTTTGTTACTTATTACACCTCTTCTCTGCTCTCCGATTGTTACCGCTCCGGCGACCCACTTTTCGGCAAGAGAAACTATACTTACATGGATGTTGTACAAGCAAATCTCAGTATGTTTTATTCTACCAGTCTCGTAATTGGGGGGTAAGAGGATATGTTTTACAAAACGGGAAATAATTTTTTATTTTATTTTTTTCAGGTGGCTTACAGGTAAAGATTTGTGGATGGATTCAGTATGTGAATCTGTTTGGAGTTGCTATTGGGTACACAATTGCTTCTTCAATTAGCCTGATGTAAGTGTATTTATTAGCGTGTTTTACCCCCCAATTTTTCGACTAGTAATAATAATATATATATATTTTTTATGTAAAATGGAACAGGGCTGTTAAAAGGTCAGATTGTTTTCATAAACATGGTCATAAAGCACCTTGTTTACAACCAAATACTCCATATATGATCATATTTGGAGTAATAGAAATCATCTTCTCACAAATACCAGATTTTGATCAAATTTGGTGGCTTTCAATTGTTGCTGCTGTAATGTCTTTCACTTACTCCACCATCGGTTTAGGTTTAGGCATTGCTCAAGTAGCAGGTTTGTTACCCTACCTACATTTTTACAGGAGAAACATTGCAACTTCATTCTAAACTTTTTTATTATTTGAAGAAACTCGAAAAATTGGTGGGAGTTTAACTGGAGTTAGCATTGGAATTGTGACTGAAATGCAAAAAGTTTGGAGAACTTTTCAAGCACTTGGAGCTATTGCTTTTGCTTATTCTTACTCCCTCATCCTTATCGAGATTCAGGTAACGATAGGAAGCATTTTATCAATTACTTCATTCCATCGCGTATGTCTAACTTGTCGTATTATATAATACAGGATACAATCAAATCCCCACCCTCAGAAGCCAAGACAATGAAAAATGCAACTATAATTAGTGTATCAGTAACAACAGTTTTCTACATGCTATGTGGTTGTTTTGGCTATGCAGCATTCGGAGACCATGCTCCTGACAATTTACTTACTGGTTTTGGATTTTACGACCCTTATTGGCTACTAGATATAGCCAACATAGCCATCTTCGTTCATCTTGTAGGTGCATACCAGGTTTACTGCCAACCCCTTTTTGCTTTCATTGAAAAAACAGCAGCAGAATGGTACCCTAACAGTAAAATCATCACCAAGAATATTAGTGTGCCAATCCCGGGCTTTAAATCGTACAACATTTACCTATTCAGACTAGTTTGGAGGACGATCTTTGTTATCATATCCACTATCATCTCTATGTTGTTGCCATTCTTCAGCGACATCGTTGGAATACTTGGAGCATTTGGATTTTGGCCATTGACTGTTTATTATCCAGTGGAAATATACATTGTGCAAAAGAAGATACCAAAATGGAGTAGAAAATGGTTTGGTCTTCAAATTCTGAGTGTTACTTGTCTTATTGTCTCAATTGCTGCAGCTGTTGGTTCTTTTGCTGGTGTTGTATCTGATCTTAAAGTTTACAAGCCTTTCAAATTTACTTAGTAATAATGATTTTGGTTTTTATTTTAGGAAAAGAGGCTTCAATTGTTGTTGTTGATGTGAAATCTGAAAATGTAGCCAATTATATCTCCATCTATGACGCTTAATTCGATTAAATCAATTTAATACATATAATGTCTATTTGAATCTTAAAGTTGCAATTCTGTATGAATGGGAAAAAAAGAAATTGACAAGCACCAAACATTTAAAATCTGAATCATGTTATTGATTTTGAATAATCTAATATCTTTCAATGTGTAATACAGTATTGGTACCATATTCAATTGTTGTCTTTCTTTTCTAATCTTGCTTTATCCCGTCCTTTGAAAACAGTTGCATTTCGTTATAATATATATAATATATATATATATATATATATATATATATATAGTATATAATTATATTATATATATATATTTATTTTGTTGGATGCATATTAAACTTACCTCGGATGAGTTGGTATTTACGTGTCACATGCCTACGGATTTTCTTAGTTAAAAATTAATCAAGCAATACAGAATTTCAATTTATCACAAATAAAAGATTTCCATAAAAACTAATTATTTGTTCTCGCATTTTGCTTTTGAAATTCAATTTGACTATTTTTTAAAGTAAAATTAAATTGAATTTATTTAATACTTTAAAAAGTACAATATATAAATCAATATTTATATTATTTGACTCTTATAAAGAAATTATAACAATTGAAAAGAAATAAATGAAATTCTAAATTTTTAACATGCATCTGATAGCCACTGACAAAAACACTTAGGTGAATCACCTTCTAAACAAGCACGATTTTCTGCACAATCACCTTTAGCTATTTGAGTGCATGCAGTCAAACATATTTTTAAATCTTCAACACAAGGCACTCCATTTTCTGCATTTAAAGAAAAATAATAATCAATCATCATAAGTTTTTAAATAAATATGTAGCTATATAAACAATGCCAAATAATTATTTTTATTTGATTTAATAATTAATATGTCTAATTTTAGTTTATTTATTGATTGAATCCATTTTGATAGCACTGATATGTATGGCAAAGTAACACATAATTTTATCAAAATATTTTTCTACGTAAGAATTGGATTGATCGTCTATAACCTATTTGATATAAAAGGCTACAAATATACTCTTGGAAATGGATATGAAGGCAAGAGTTGAGGAGTGATGTATATAGATAGCATCGTGATCATGATGCATCGAATTCTTCTACACTTTTGGTCACTGATTGGGCATGGACAATCGTGAAATCAAGAAACGTGGAAAGCGAGAGATTTTTTTCATGTTGGAATACTTTGTGCTCTTGAAGGAGATAGTCATATTCCAGATAGCCCACTTCTCCTTGATTTTTGATTCACAGATATTTCAGTTAGCAGCACTAACATAGTATATACAAAACGAATTATTTTTAAGGTCCAACGAGCAATCTTTTATTTTTGTATGCTTTCCATGATTTTTGATTATTTTTATCAAATTAATATCTTAGATATAAACACAAATTTTCAAAATTAAATAAGCCGTATCCCGTCAGGCCCGACCTGAACCGCACCACACTTGTTGGGCTTGTTTTTAAATTAACTTCACTCCATTCCCCTGTTTTATGTGTCCGCTCACCCCACGATCACAAAACTCTATTACCAGTCGAGGTTCCCAGTGGCTCTCAGGTAAGTCTCTTCTCTCTCTCCCTTACAGAATTATTTTTCTTTTTCTTTTCCTTTTGTTGTGGAGTTAGACAGCACAATTCTGGTATTGTTGGATGATTGTGATGTATTTGTGCTGCATCGAACTATAATTCCTTTTAAATCAACTAACCATGTCTGTGCTAAAATTTTGGTTGAAGTTCTGCCTGCAATATGTTTGATAAATTGTCTGAGTAGCCTGTGACATTAGGATATTTCTACGAGTGCGTGTCGGGTTGGATTTAAAGTGTTTTGTTCAGATTTGACCAATTCTTAAGGAAGTGGATATTGGGGAGAGGGAAACTGCTACATGGAGCAGTATGCTAATCTATAGCCATAAATCTTGAACTCTTGAAATGGATTCTTTTATTCGGTTGCTTGACTTGACCCTTTGTTAAACTTGATCTCCATTTTATGGGTGTGCTTGATGAATAATTTGCCACTGAAGTCTGATTATCCAAGCTCTATCAGGAGTTGGTTTCGAGTAAATTTGGTGGTAGTTACATACGCCTTGGACTTCTTGGTCGAATTGCTTGAGTTGAAAATTATACATACCTAAATGATCTTCTAGGTACACTCTGTGACATTAAGTCTAAGAGAGCTTCCTTTAGTTTTCTCACGAATGAGAGTTGGTTCTATTAGTTCATAAGACAGTTTTAACAACACAATAAGCAAGCAACAATTCCTCCATCTAGCAGTGTAAACCAACAGCTAGTAACAAAAAAATTCAGCCCCAAAAAGGAAATGTTCGACTCCAAACATAAAAGAACAGACTTCTGAAAGTAACAATGAATATATTCAACTAAACAGCACTATTAATCTTATCAAATTAAGTTTTCCGTCCATCGTATACATCTAAAGAAAAAATTAGCAGTATAAGTTGTCTAGGAGTTTCAAATTGGTAGATTGGCTCAAATTTATACAGATCAAAGCAGGTTATGTTAATATATGAGCTATGATCTAATCCGTCCAAAAATCTATTTTGATAAATAAATTAGGTCAGTATAGGTTTTGTATTTTGGGTCGTAACCAAACCCACCCAACATAAAATTATTTTATAGATTTAGACAAAGTTCATTTAATTGAAAATCTGGTATCCATATATGTGCTGAGTTTAGGAGCTACAGAAAGGAAAGAATGAGCTCAAAAGCAAAAACTAGGAGTCAAGCTTAAAAGTAGCATGCCTTGCTTTTTGTTGTGCAATAATTGAAATTTGACGGAATTCTCAATTCAATGTTGCAGGAGTTTTCTTACAGGAGCGGAAGTTAAATATGTCCAGGTTCCGCTCACTACTGCAAGCATCGTTGAATGCTACAAGAAGAGGTATTTAACCATTATCGACGTGATTATTCTGGAATTTTATCACCCTAATCCCCATGCTGCTTCCATTTCTGCTTTAGCGGATACTGTTCATTTCTATTTCCTGTTACCAAATACTACTAGGATTTGATATTCAACCCATTTTTTTATCCGTTTAGCTGACATGAGACGGAATATATATTAATTAATCCCATCTTGTGATGTAAAAGTGCAGAATCACAAGTGAAAAAAGCTCAAATAATAGCAAAAGCAATGAGAATTTCATAATGACTAAGCTGTGAACTAACAAATGAGCAAAGAAAATCCAAATTGGCAGCCAAAGAATGAGTTTTATTGATGTGAAATGGTATTTATACAACAGATGAAAGCAACTAAGAATCAAGATTGACATCTTCACTTAGTCACAAATGAAATCCCAACTAAATCCTAATCAATTCTCCATCCAAGTTCACTAAACTTCACTAACAAACCTTATTTGTGCTGCACTGAAGATACATCTTTCTAAGTCCTTTCTTGTCAGTTTGACAGTTAAAGTGGCTGGTGATCTGCAAGAATTTCTGTCATCTTTAGAAACTTAGAGATGTCTCTGCTTTGGTGTCCTTTCATGTCTATTATGGAGAGGCTTGTATGTTTAAAAGGAGTTGAGTGAGGTTTAAAGATAAAAATCATTGACCCAGACCCCAGGAGTTCTTTACAGCATTTATGCAAATAATGTTAAAGAAAGAAGAATAAGGGAATAGATAACCTTTTTGATCTGCACATCTCCGTTGACGTGCTTAGCTGTTAATATAAATTAACTTCTTTGTCATGTTCTTGTTGTCTTCCCTCATGCTTTTTGCTTCATTAGTTTGTGATGGGTGTTGGTATTATCTCATGGATTTGCGGTAATCCCTATCTAGCTCCCTCAAGTTGACAAGTGTTGACTAATCCTTCGCTAAGTCTGTAACAGTGTATTCTTCATCGAATCAGCATGCTAGTAAAATGGCGCTCTTAATTTGTTACTCGTTTCTCTATCAGTTATAGCAACTTTTGATTTGTGATAACTTTTTTCACCTGTAGCACTCGCGTGGAACATTGAAGACCTAGTTCCACCCAGTGAAAGATACATTTTCAACTTCAGTTCAAAGGATGAGCTCAAGAATTGGCATTTATACTCAGATTCAGAATATGGAGGTATACAAACGTACATACTTCTCTTACATGTAATACGAATACTTGGTAACAGCCAAACAAGAACTTTTTTGTGTATATTCCAACCTGTTATTTGCAATCAGTATTCCTTTTTCTCTATAGTTATATATTTTCATAGCCTTATTCTGCACGGGGTTCTTAGTGGAGGTGGACTCTCAGCTTTTCAGAACACATTGTTTTCCATTTGAGATGAATTTATTATTTGGACTACTCCAACTAAAATAAAAGACCAACAAATTATGAAAGAATATTCTACTTTTGTGAGCATCTAATTAGAAAGCCTAGATTCTTTGGTTTTACAAAATACACTTGTCTTTTCATATCTGCATCTATTATGTGAGGTGCTCGTAATAGTTATTCTTAGAGATCAGGGTGATCGTGCTTAAGGAGAGTGCCCAAGAAATGGAGCAGTTACAAAGTTAATCAATGACTACAGTCTCCAAGAATCATGCAAGGCATCTATAGACTGAGGGCTTTCTTTTCTTTTGTCCAAGCGTTCACCAAATCAAAGATTAAGTTAGTGACTAATAAATATCTTGATGATAATATCTCAGGTCTGTCCTCAGCAGCTTTGGAGATTAAGGACACTGGAAATGGGTCAACTAGTGTTGGTAATTTATTTTGAGTGTGCATACTGTTCTTTATTTCCCTTTTGTTCTTTTTCTGTTGATCTCCCCTTTTCCTTTTTTATTTGTTCTTATTCACTTATGAAGGCTTAATGTAGAACGTTTGTTTTCCCCTGAAAACAATACAAAAAATTATTTTTACAGCTCAGATAACTTCGTTAACTCATACAACAACAACAACAACATCATACCCAGTGAAATCTTACTAATGGGGTCTGGGGAGGGTAGAGTGTAGGCAGACCTCACCACTACCTCGTGGAGGTAGAGAGGCTGTATTACAATCTCAAATTCCTCGCTGGTAAGAAACTATGGATGCACTGCTTGCAAGCATTTTGAAGTTTGTCTTAGTAAGCTAAAGCCATGACCTTTTATCTTAGATTTAATATTAAAAGTATTGAGACACAGTAACTTCTCTACATGTTTGAATTTCTTTTGGTTAGATTCTACATCAAACGTATATAAGTTTATTTTGTATCGCCTCTTTATGGACTTCAAATACTGACTTTAATTGCTCCTATGACATTGAAAATATTTAATGCGTAAATTGTTGGAATAATATTGTTGCATTTGGCTTTAGTGTCTCTTTGTGGAAATTCTTCTCCATGGAAGCAAACCGACTGAATTAGCTATGTGCAAAGAATTAACTGGTGAAAAATAGTTAAACCATTATCTTTTCTGTCTCTCAACCTATACTTGCAGAGCATAGGTGATTTCAAGTTCCAGATAATGGAAGATCGACGTAGTAGATTGACAGGCAGCGTAAAAATAGTCAAATTCCAACAATTCATATAGCCGACCCAATTTTGTTCAAAAAAAATAAATTGATGGATCGCTTCTATATGGCTGCTGTAAAAGCACTATAATTGGAGTGGCATTATTTGGGGCCTTCAGTGTTGTATGTGGAGAAAGCCATTGACCTCCAGGAATACAATCGAGCCTAAAATTCCACTTACGTAACTCCTTTGTTCTGCCTCGCCCATGTCCCTCTTCAATCTTGTCTTTGGTAGACAAGTTTCTTGGTGATAATCGTGAAAGTATCTCAAAAGATGTTAAATACTAATGTACAATAATTAGTGTTACTTTTCTCATTGAATATAAACTGGTTCTGACAGGTCTTTTCTCTGGAAACCTCTCTTTGGATGTTATGGAAGGATCAAAGTGGAATATGACTCGAAGTGGCTTTTGTGGAATGCGGTCTAAAAAGGTGAATGCTACTCAACCATCCTAATAAATGCTTCGTGTCTTTTTCTTGTTTGATAATGATAAGTAACAGATTCAAGATAAAAAGTTGAAGGAAGTGATGACAAAGCCCTAGCACACCAAGAGAATAAGAGGACTTTACTGGGAAAACCAAAATGGAAAAAAATACATGGTAACTGAATACAAGTAGAAAAATAATGGACGGAGTGGCATCTTGGTCAGCTTGAGCCATCTGCAAACAGGTCTCTAAGTGGCCCCCTACTTCCCGCTCCAACTCTTGATTTGTCTGATCTTCTAACTTAAGGGGCATGAGCTGGGTCAATTACTTAGACGGTCAGACCCTCTAACTGGACCCAGCTAAAAATTGGCATGGCCCACAGACCAACCCAGCAGGTCCTGCTTGGTAAGAAATCTTTTTAAAATAAATAGAAAGCCCCCACGAGAATTTATCAAATTTATTTGTATACTCAAATATACATGATCTGGATGTGAATGAGTTGAATGATCTAAACCTCAAGTCTATTAGTTAACCATCTCTTTGGACTGGGGATATTGATGGATGTTAGGTCTTTTCCCCTCATTTTCTGCTCTCCTTGTTCTAACGAAAGAACTCACATTATATTTGCAAAGTCTTTCCTCAATAAAGTTTGTTATGTTTCATTTGCACGCGAGATGGTCTCTCTTCCTTTTTTTTTTTTTTGTATTTCAAGTTTTTTAATCAGTCAATTAGTAAGAATGTATTTCATTATTCAAATTTTCCATGTGAAACTTAATGAAGTAACAAAGTTTTGCTTTCATTTGCTATGAAACCATTAATGTAACACTAGTTGGCTTTATCGAAAGAGTGATTCTCATATAGCAGGCACTAGTGGTGAGATTTCAAAAAAAAAAAAAAAACTTGAACGTGTTTGTTGTAGCTCACATGTCATTCTGACTGCCCCTTGCACAATATTACGATATAGAGGATATGTTTTGTTTTATCTACAGTAGTGTGGTTTTTCCTTCTAATTCTTCTTTCTTGCAGTTTGATGGCTTCATTGATTTGGATGGATATGACACAATAGCTCTTAAACTTAAAGGGGATGGAAGATGCTATATTTCTACAGTAAGTTCTATGTTTTCGTAGAACTGCCGCTATTGATATTTGGGTGAATTGTGGGATTATCTCACTCAGAGCCTAACTGCAGATATACACAGAGAATTGGGTCAATAGTCCAGGACAAGATGAAGATAATTCATGGCAAGCATTCGTTTTTGTTCCAAAAGACAACTGGTATATTGCAAAGGTAAGTTCTTCATTTCGTTTATCCTTCATGTGGTGTGGAAGCTATATCACATCGCAGCAGGTTCAAATAGAATGCTTGTTCAATTTGGGGGTGAAGAGAAGATAAGTAGATTGCTTTTATTGGCTGAATAGATCCCACTTACTCGTTACGCACCTACATGGAGAGGGAACATAATAAATGCAAGGATGGAGATGAATCCAGCTCGAATCGTTGGTATGTCTTTATCTGTCAATGCAGAAGGTGGAGTTCCAGATGCGAAATCTGGGCCTGGTGATTTTGGAGTTGAAGTTGATTGGATCAAAGCCTTGCGGATGATGCAGTAAACCAAAGTGGAACATTATCAAGACCAGGACCTTTGGGGCATCCATGCTTATTGGTTGGGCAAGATTGCAGAAATGCTAGCTACGGAGTTGGTATCTTTGAAGTCATCAAACGGAGATCGGAGATGTAGGAGATACTGGTTCGTTTTCTATGTACCTCAGGAAAGGAGTGAAATCTTATGATGAACTTTGTTGCTTAAATAGACTCTACAACAGTCTGCATCACCAGAGTCTAAATTATCAAATTATTTTCTCTTGTAATAAATGGGCTCTTCATTTTTGATTATATCCTTGTTTTTTATAAGGTCTGGCAATCAAATATTTCAGTGATGTGCTAGTAATCAGTAATACTGTTAGCAGACTCTGTTGCACTCGCCCTGGGGCGAGACTAGCAAAAACATTTAGAGACTCAAGTGTGGGGCTAAGTTTCATAAGATTACATCCTTATCATCTGACTATATGCCCAAAGCATGTCTAAAGCTCGGGGTTCGCCTAACATCTTATACAAATTATGTGTTAGAACTTTTAGTTAACGTTGTTGAACTTCATAATTTTTGAATAAATGGATGTTACTTAATAATTTTCCAATCTATAGAGATAAGATGACTTAGAGTAACTTGAATAACAAGTTTTAGTATCATATCTTTACTATCGGGTAAGAGTTGTAGTATCATATATTACATAACATTTCTTTTAAAAATACATAAAAAAGAATTACTTTTTCACTTATCATTGGTCTTCATGGTTTTGTCATGTCTCAACATTATCATATTTATTTAATTATTTAAAAGTAATTTATTTCTTATTCATGATAGAGTGATGTTTTTATCCGAGATAATGCACAAGTACCCCCTCAATCTATGTCCAAAATGTCAGAGACACACTTATACTATACTAAGGTTCAATTACTCCCTGAACTTATTTTATAAGTAATTTTCTTTCCCTTTTCGGCCTACGTGACACCATCTTATGAGCCCAACGTTGATTGACTTTTTTTTTCAAGCTAGTGCCATGTAAGCCGAAAACAGATAGAAAATTACTTATAAAATAAGTTCAGGTAGTAATAGGACTTTAATATAGTATAAGTGTGTATGAGATTTCGGACATAGGTTGAGGGGTACTTGTGCATTTTCCCTTGTTATTATAATACTAAAAAGTTTTATTGATTATTTTCTTTTAGGGTGTAAATTGTGTAGTATGATAATCTTTTTTTTTTTTGTTTTTAGGAATGATGATTCTTTTATTATTAGAAAGTTAAGATATTAGATTATTTATACTTGTATATTCATGTAGAAGTTTTATTTTTTATGAGTTTTTAAAATCATGTTTGTAATTATTTTAAACTATTAATGATGTAGTTTTATAATTTTATTTTACTATATTATAAAAAAAGGATAAAATTCATAAAACGGTTGATTGATTGACCGGATTGTCATGCAATGTCCTCGTTTCTCCCTTTCTTCTTAAATCCACATTAATAAGGAATTTCATTTCATAGATCAAACATATAACCTCCCAAATTATATAAGCTATCTTGTTCTTAAATTAAAATTGCATTAATCAAACTTAAATTAAACAATTCAAACTGAAGTATATGAAATTCAGAATTTTAAAATTTTAAATTTAATAACACAATTTTATGAACATATGCATTATCTTAATCATCAAAGTGGCCATTACTGTTGTTGATCCTTTTTGTTCTCCTCGATCCATATTCTTTAATTGAACCTTCAAAATACAAACATGTCGTTCAAACTACATCGTTCGAACTTTAAATGTAGTGATTCTAAACAAACTGATTTTTTTAAAAAAAGAAATTAAAGATTGAAATCATAGCCATGGGTGTTTTTTAATTAAAAAATAAAATAATCCAACATGAAATCTTGATTTTTGTATAAAAAATTGAACTTAAAAGAAATAATGTCCATGAAGTTTTGAATTAAAAATTAAATTTAAGAACATAAATTTGAATTAAAACAATCAAACTTAAAAGATAAAATGTTCAACAATTTTGAAGTAACAGACTAAACTTCAATACACAATATGCTAAAATTTCGAACTCAACTCCAAACATTCTAACAAACAGAACTTCAAAGCATAATATTCTGAAAATTTTGAGCTAAAAATTTGATCTTGATGACATTTTGTCTTACAAATGAAAGAAGCAACACCTGCCGCTTATTTTAAGTTTTGATTAGATATTAAATAATTTTTAGCACCAAATATAATTTAAATAACGATATTAAAAAGTATTCGATCATAAAAATTTGGTACTTAATTTGAAATTTGAATCTCAAAATTTTAAATTTAAAAAATAATATGATGTATTCGCATCAAATTACTCACAAAAATTTAAAAAATTAATTTCCAATTTGTATTCACATCCGAATAAAATTGTATTTTTTAAATATTAAGTTTTTATTTTGATAATTATCTTTTTAATTCAAATTTGACAATAAGCATGATAACTACCATTTTTTTTAAATTTTGTTTTGAAATTGTGTCTCTTTAGTCCATTTTATTATTATTATCATTATTAATATTATTATTATTTAATAGTAATAAATAAGAATAAAATCTAGTTCAAGCTAAAAAATAAAATAAAAATAAATAAAGGAAAACTTACATAAAAATAATAAAATAAACCACTAAATATAGTCACCATTTATGCAATAATTTTTTTTCATTGACATTACTTTTAATTATTTATACAATTTATAAATTACAGAGAATATCTTTTATTCACATATAATAAAAATTTCAATAATAAAATAATAACATTTATGACATATTTGAATAGATTTATAATAAATTATAATTAATTTTCTCCAAACAAATATAATATATTTTAAAAAAACAATTATAATTCACTTTAATCAAATTTTATATTTTCCATAAATAAATTTAACTCTAGTAGGCTCAGTTAGCTTAGGCCCATCTTATAAATACACCTTTTTTCTACCTTGTCACCAACAAGCAATAATAGCTTAGCTGCCACATTTTCAATCGGAAAACCTAACTACGAAATATGAGGCAATTCGATCCATGGCCTGTTTTCTTCCGTCGTGAATGGAGCCGTAACTGGCCGTTCCTAGTTGGTTTCGCCGTCACCGGCGCTATCATCACCAAGATGTCCCTTGGTCTAACTGGTGAGCACATCTTGTAATATTAATTAATTTTTTATCCATCGGATCTGATTTTGATCTATGTAATGGTTGATTTGTAGAGGAAGATAAGAAGAACTCTCGATTTGCGCAGAAGCACAAGAAGTAAGTTTAGTCATTGGTTGATTTTGTAGATCTAGCGCTTGATTGTGAATCACTTGATGATGAATAGTCTATTATGATTGAATTACTTGCTGGCCTCATTTAATTGTATGTGTGTTTTTAGTTTGTTAATGAATGGTCAGCTTAATTAATAATCCGAATTTGTAAGGCAGTAGTTTGAGATTAATCCGTTGTTCATGTCATTCTAGTACACTGGGTTTTATATGCACATAAGAATTAGAAGAGAGAAGTATTTCAATAGGTTGTTTGTAGATGATGAGGTATAGTAGGTGTATGACTTGTTTAGGTTTCCTTTTTGCAACCTTAATACGACAGGGAGACAGATAATGTGATTTTCTAAGGTTCAGGTGTAGGATTCTGCATGTGAATAATGAAGAATTTTCTTTCTTTCGGGATAGTAGAGCAGAATAAGTAGGAAGACAAAGGATGACATTATGAGATCTAGATATGGAAGTTTGAAGGAAGCTGTGTAAAAATTGGGCAAGTATTGTGATAATAAAGAGGAAGCGGTTAAAGAAATGAATGAGGATTCTGCTCTGTAATAGAATTTTTCTGGTTAAAAACAGGAGGAACCATGCATTCAACAATATATATAACTGCAAATATTGCAGGGTCCAGTAATTTGAAATAGCAATATACCTCTAGGCTCTAGTGCAATGAGATGAAAACCTTAGGATGAACGACTAACACAATAGATGAATAGATTTTCAAGGGTTTAAACCACTCCGAGAGATGGGGTGGATTGCGTTACATGTCATTGTGCCTCTTTTCCTTTTTATCTTTTTTTTTTGTGCATTCCGTGCAAACTTTCACACTAACGATTGTTTGACTCTTAGCAACATCTTTTCTTATGCTCCATCATTAGATTAGCCAAAGGATAAAATAATAGGTTGTGGATGTACCCAGTACAACTGATCCAAGTGCTCCACCAACAGAGAACCCAAAGGCTCTATCAATGTTGTAGTTGAACCCCATCCAATATTTGATGCTCATTATAATTTTGCTATGACCATTTCGTTGTCTTGCTCAAAAAGATTGAATTGATACTTACAGACATTGGACAATGTGATTTTATGTTGCTGAATGACACAAGTAATGGATTTAGTTGAGGTCTGAATTTTGTGGATGTGAAAATATTTTTTCTGCTTACTGTATCCAGATTTTATGACTTGATGGGTTCAAAGCTGGCACTTAGGAGGATTATTGAAGCTTTGTGTTTGCATTTTATGTCTGGAATTCTAAGCTGTGGTTTCTTGTTTCTTGCAGTTGACTCTCTGTACATGCTCAGTCTTGTTGCTGCTATAAATGGAGGCGGCCCTTTTCTTTTTTCCTTTTCTAAACTGTCAAAGATACATGTTGCATAAAATCCCTCAGTTTGGGATAAAATCGGAAGCTAAAAGACCGTATATGTTTGTTTATCTTGCTTTAATTAATAGTTAGATGGAGGATCTACCTGAGTTTTGAGCTTACCTGAATTTTTCATCATAATAAAGTTTTTTTTTCCCATCCCAGTATTGGCGATTCTTGGTTTTCTATCAATCGCCTGGGCAAGTGCTACTGCTTGTCAAGAAAAATTTGTTCATGGATTTACATCGTGTTTTTGAAAATAATACATATTTTTGTGTATATACATACGAAAAATCTCTGGAGCAAACTTGTGTCGCTACACACCCCAAAAGAATGAAATCTCTTTTGACTAAAAACTAAAGGCTAGAATTTTATTTAAAGAGACTAATGATGTTCGAGATTGTATATATATAATGGATAAAAATAGACCTACTCCAATCACTAACTAGGCTAAAAACTCTTCGGCATACCATTTGCCTTTATAGTTGTATAATTTTCACATTTGCTTTTATAGCACTGATTCATTATATTACATTGCAGTTAGAATTGATAGATCCGATTATATCTATGTCAAATATTTAAATAATGTTATGACATTATTATTATTATATTTATAAAGTAATCTTTTTTTTTTAAAATAAAAATAAAAATAAAAATGTGGTTTAGACTTGTGCTTTTAATTAATAAAATATTATTAATTTCAAATAAGACCTCAGCAATTTTTTTTTTGTTCCTTTTGAATCTGTGGGTTTGGCTGCTTGATCATTTCGTTTTCTGTCCACTAAAATGGCGGCAGAGTCAACTCTGGAGCTGGAGCTACCGGAATGTCCAGTTTGTCTCCAACAATACGGTGACGTTTCAACCATCCCGCGAGTCCTCCCCTGCGGCCACTCCGCCTGTGAAGACTGCTTGTCACAGATACAAAACCCCTTTCCAGGTACAATCCGCTGTCCAGCTTGTACTCAGCTTGTTAAACTCCCCAACCCCATTTCTTCTCTCCCCAAGAACATTGATCTATTACGCTTCTTTACTCTTCCACACCACAACAGCAACGACAACTCAAAGGGTTCTCATGTTTCAACCCAAAAATATGATAAAGATCCTATTTTTATCAAGCCCCCTTTATGGTCTCATGAGTTTTACTCAAATTGGAAAACATGGGTCCTGCCGGAAGACACTATAATCATCGAGTCAAACGCTTCTGTCTCTTATGGGAAGGTTTTAAAGGTCTCCACCAGCGTTTCTTCTATGGGGTGTGTTTTGAAAGAGGGTGAAAAGGTTAGTCTTCTTGAAATTGGATATTTTGCTAAGGGTTCATGTTCGTGTAAGTTTGAATATAGTTATGAAGTGAAACTTATGAGTGTATTGTATGGATTGAGTGAAGGGGAGAGGACTGAGTTGGAGTCAATTATTAAAGCAAGTTTAGCTCTTCATGTAATGTGTAAGGTTTATGGGTTTTGGTACAATACTGATAATCATTATGTCTACATGGTTTCTGAGGCATTTAGTGGGAGTTTGTTAGGGAAGATGGTTGTGTTAAGGAATGCAGTTGTTGAGAAAAATGCTGAGGAAAAAATCTGTAATGCAGCTGAGTTTGTGATAGTTGGTTTGGATATATGTCAAATGGTGAGTGATTTGCATTTAAGAGGATTGGTTCTGGGTTTTTTGGGGCTTTCTTGTTTTGGTTTTGACAAGTTTGGCCGTGTTTATGTTGATATTAGTGAAGTTTTGGCAACTGGAAGGAGAGTTTGCAAGCTACTCACAGAGGTTGTTGTTGGCAAGAGTGGAACTGCTAGTGAAGATTTGGTGGTGACATTAAAAAATAGCATGGTGGAAGATTGTATTTTTGTTAGTCCAGAGGTATTCTTTGAGTTGTCGAAACTGGGTGGCATTGTGATAAATTTAGGCAGCTCAAGGTATCATGTTGGATATGGTTCTGATATTTGGTCATTAGCTTGTGCAATTATTTCACTTCTAGTTGGGAAATCTTTCGCTGAAGAGATGCAGAAATATTTGAGTTATCTGGTTAGTGCAGTAAGAGATGAAAAATGTCTTCAATTTGTTAGATGGTACATGGAGTGGAGGCAAAAGATTATAACTCTAATTGAATGCAGTTTGGGGTCAGAGTTTGCTAATATGAAGGAGATTCTCCTCAAATGCTTGGAATACAACCCTGAAAGTCGGCCACTTATATCTGAATTGTGGAAAATTTTAAAGGTTCTTGTGATCAAATCTGAACTTGATGATGTAAAAGACTTAGAGCAGGAAATAAGAATGGAAAACATGTGTAATTGCTTAATTCTTGAATACTTATGTCAGTCAATCAATAAGGTTACTAAAGAATCACCGAGGTGCCTTGATGATACTTCTGTGGTGGAAAATGCAAACACAGAGGAGGCTGAGGGGGTTGAAAACTTTGGGGCTGATAAGGATGTCGTTGAGGGACTCTCCTGTGGTCAAGTGAAATGCATTGATCTAAAAGGGCATCGTAATTGTATCACAGGTTTAGCGATTGGAGGTACAAGCACTGACTGTTTTCTCTTTGATATCTCAGTTTTACAGTCTTCTTGAGTTACTTATAGATGTTTTTCTTTGCATTGTTGCAATTATTAACGACTTGAGGTTTTTAATGCTTATTTTATGTGCAGTTTCTTGCATAAAGCTTAGAGAAAACATGGTCAATTTCAATGCTCTTATAACTATTGATGTTGGCTTTTGCTCTTCTATTCCTTTCAGGTGGCTTTCTGTTCAGCTCGTCATTTGACAAAATGGTCAATGTATGGTCTTTGCAGGTAACTTGTTAACGCTAGTATTTGTATGAATTAGTCCATCATTTGGCATAGGATTTGGACTAAGTCATTGTTGGATCCTCTTTGTGGAATTAGCCTATGACCTTAGGAATTGGAAATGAAGAGATAACAAAAGGTCTTCCAAAAATGACATACTTAGATTAATACAAATGAATAAGAAATGTTTAGGAGCTATTTTGGAGGAACTGTGTTAGACTAGTTGACATATGAGTGGTAATCCTTGAATCTTCCTATTATTTATAACAGCTTAAGCTACAAATTTTCTGGACATTTACATTATTGGAAATAGGAGCTATTACCCCAAGGTTTACTTAAGTGGTCTCTGTCGCAGGATGCAGTTTAAAATGTCTCAGAATATTAATTTTCTGGTATCTATTAATGCATAATTATGATTGTGGGATCTATTTCGAAAGAGAATGAGAAACCATCTTCATTCTACAACGCTGTTAACTTGGATAAGGGTATGTTTTACTTTCAAGCTGCTTATGATTCTAGATCAGCAGCTCTATTTTAAACCTTAAAATATTTCACTCTATTCCAGGAATTCAGGAATTAAGATGAACTGCAGAAACTTGGGAAATGATACGAATATTAAGAAACGATATATTATTAATCTCTTTTGGTCGTACAATCTCCATACTTCAAAAGTAGCATCAGTTTACCTGCTTGAATTTGCTCTTATTTTATACTTTGTAGTTTTCTCCAGTTATCTTTTTCCAAATATGGGCCTGTAGATAATTTATGCTGGCTCAAAATATTGATACTACAGTATTTAGGTGGAACTTAAATTACAATTTATTATGCCCCCAGGGTTTTGGTCTAATGTAAGAGCGCATTACATGATGTGTGGTTAAGGTGCAGGTCTTGTGTTCGAACACTGTTATAAACAAAAGCTTGGTATTTAAATAGAGAAGGGTAGAACCGTAGAAGGGTGGATCCATATCCGCGGAGTTCCTTAGCCTTTGTGGTTTCTCAGTTATCAAAGAAAAGATCTATCATGGTTTATCCTTTTCTTTTATTCGAAATTAAATTTTATTACAGCACGGCTTTCATTAGATTACGGATATATTATTGATAAAGATCTATCATGGTTTATCCTTTTCTTTTATTCGAAATTAAATTTTATTACAGCACGGCTTTCATTAGATTACGGATATATTATTGATATAGCATGTATTTTTACTAGATAAAACTTATTTCCCTTTTGCTATCTCTTCATGAGCGTCCTTGAGTTATACAACTATTAAGTGCTTGTTTGGTTGGGAATAAGTTATCCCATAATTATCTTGGGATAACTTATCACATCACTATGGTATAATGGTGAGATAAGTTATCCCAAACATGGCAACCAAACAAGACACTAAAATTTAATCCCAGGACCATTTATTCTTATCTCTCACACCAAACGTACAGGACTATTCTCATGTACATTCATTCAAAGGTCATGAGCAAAGAGTTATGGCTGTAGCTTTTGTAGATTATGGAGAACCGCTGTGCATTAGTGGTGATAATGGTGGCACAATTTGCATTTGGCGAGCTAGCACTCCATTAAGTCCAGAACCACTGAAGAAACTACAGGAGCAACAGGACTGGCGCTATAGTGGTATACATGCCCTTGCTTTCTCTGCAAGCCAATATCTATATACTGGCAGCGGTGACAAGTCTATAAAAGCATGGTCTTTGCAGGCAATTTCCTGTTGCTTTCTAATTGTGATTTGTTAGTTTATTCAAGGCAGAAATTGAAATACTGCTTCCTTCCTCTCTCTCTAGGATTACAGTCTATCATGCACTATGAATGGCCATAAATCAGTTGTATCTTCATTAGCAATATGTGATGAGGTTCTTTACAGTGGTAGTTGGGATGGAACTGTACGGTTATGGTGCCTTAGTGATCATAGTCCATTGGCAGTTTTGGGGGAAGAAGCCCCAGGGAGTGTTTGCTCAGTTTTTTGTCTTGCTGTTGATGAGAATATACTTGTTGCAGCTTATGAGAACGGTTTGACAAAGGTACTGTTGGGAATCCAAAGCAGATAAAAAGTTTGTTTGATTAGGTTAGGATATTGAACATCAACTTCAATCTATGGGTTAGTAATTATGAATTAAAAATAGATCATCTGTTTAATTTTTTTAGATACCCTCATGCTTTAATTGATTCCATTAGATTTGGTTTGCCGATGTTCTGGTGAAATCTGCTCAAGAACATGAGGGTGCCGTCTTTTCTGCTTGCAAGAAAGAGAAGTGGATTTTTACAGGTGGCTGGGACAAGACTATAAAAGTAAAGGTATGTGCAGACCATATATATATATATATATATATATATATATTTATATATCAGTTTTTGTGCTGTTCATGTATCATCCAAATGCTGAAATTGGAGTTGGTTGATGATTTAATTTGAACTTTTTACTGTAATTCATGGTACTTGAAGTTGTACTAGCTTAAAGGTGCTGCTTTATAGGAACTATGTGGAGATGGTGAACAGATAGATGCCTTTCCTCTTGGATCTATTACATGTGATTCTGTAGTAACAGCTCTACTCCACTGGCACGGGAAGCTCTTTGTTGGACAAGCTGATGGAGTTATCAAGGTATCCTCACACTAAAGCTCTTTATTTGACACAGTTGGATGCTTCTTTGACAAGCATGAAGTCCTGATGTATCTTATCAAATGTTTTCAGGTGTACTGTTTCTGCAGTCAGATGAATCATTGAAAGCACTTTTTGATAGTTTTATCAATTATTTCTTTCGAGAAGCATCTTGTCTCAGCAACTGCAAGGAACTGATTGTAGTATTGTACCAAGTTGAAGGAGCGTAGTGGGAAACACCCTTCACCTCAAGTCACTAAGGAAGTAAACAAGGAATTGGACCCCTCTTGGCTCCTGAGAAATTTACGATATCAAGAAAAATACTGTCATAAAAAAAAAAGAAGACTGAAGAGAAATGTATATGATATTAGTATACATCATAACATGAAGTGTATAGTTTTCAACAGATAAATATGTATAGGTGATCTTCTCAACTTGTCTCTGAATGAATGATATTCATGTTGAAATTCAAACTTGTCATCCATCTAACATCTAGAGCTTTTGCAAAGCTGAAAGATTATGAAATTACTTAACTTTGATTTTTTTTTAAAAACCTGTAGTCATTTTTTTGTCCATGTAATATATATATTTTTTAAAAATAAAATATCAGGAATCTAATTATGTGGTAATTAACAATAGTTAAGTAATCCAGTTAGAGGTTAACTTTTCAAAAATTGAAAGGGAGTAAACTCATTCTCTTTATTAGGCTAGAAAGTCAAAGATTATCCGATTTAGCATACACTTAAAGGTTAAGGTAAAAAATAATTTAAATTGCATCAAATGAAATACGGATAATTGAAGTACTATGCTAAAAATATTCATCTTTGTTTTCATTAAGAACTTTTTTAATGACACTTTTCAAGATTCAATTGCTCTTCGTGTATAATTTTGCTCAATAAGAAGGAAAATGAAAAATAATTACCAATTTATGATTTCTAATATATTTATTTAGCCAATTACTTTATGGTAGAAGTTAAATTCAGGATCAAATCTAAAATAAATAAAAATTTACTGATAAAACAACAAAAATAATTTTAGAACATTACCTTTGTCCAATTTTAAAAGAGAACATTAGTTGCAAAAAAAGTTCAACAACAGTGCAACAATGGTCACAGCAGCCTCCAACACCGCACTGGTGCAGCTGCAATATCTGCAGCAACGGCAGCAACGCCGCAATAACCACCATCCTCTACTCACTCCTCTCTTCTTCAACAAGTCTGCTACATACCCTTTGCTTGTTTTTCCTTCTCCTTCCAAGACTCACCGCCGGCGCACTCTCTCACCAGTCTCTGCTTCTCTTATGGTACAATAATTTAGTAATTTGCTTTTCTCGCAAGAACAAATTTTTTTCTCGTTTCATTCAGTTCGAATTCTGTTAGCTTCATTTTCCCTGTTTTTGTTTGTTTTAAAAGGAAACAGCGAATGAAGTGAGAAAATCCTGGAGTGGGTTTAGTAGCTTGAACAACTGGGTTGTAAAAGATTATTACAGGTTGGTGAATTCTGTGAATTCCATGGAGCCCCAAATTCAGAATCTTTCTGACGAGCAGGTTGGTTTGTAGTGTCATTTTTGTTAATCTTGTGTTGGTTTTCTTCTTTTCCCCCCTTTTCTAAAACTGTTTTATCTTGTTGGATATTTGTTGTCATAGTTGAGAGCAAAAACTCTAGAGTTCCGTCGCCGTTTGAGAGAAGGAGAGACACTAGCTCATATTCAAGCTGGTCTGACAATATGCTTTTATCTTTTGGCTAATAGATACCGAGTCTTTTAGTCAAAATGAATTAAATTCTTGTTTCTTATCATGTTCATTGCCATTTCTATCTCCAGAGGCATTTGCGGTGGTTCGTGAAGCTGCAAAAAGGAAGCTGGGAATGCGCCATTTTGATGTTCAGGTATCTCCTGTGTAATTCTTGACCATGTTGATTGTATAACTATAACATAGCATCTTCTGAAGGATGTTGATTTGTCCGACTCCACAGTTAATACATACTTCAGTTTTCTTACTAATTTCCATTAAAAGAACACAGGTCCATATTTTTAGCAGTTAGTGGTCATGCATAAACATATCATGCATTGATGTTTGGTATAATTAAATAAATATAAGAATAAACCACATCATGAATAATTCAATATTATTACATATGTGGCGTCCTTACTAGTGCAAATTGATCATTCTGCTTTAATTGGTAATCGTAGATTATTGGAGGAGCAGTGCTCCATGATGGGGCTATTGCAGAGATGAAGACTGGTGAAGGGAAAACCTTGGTGTCCACGTTAGCGGCATATCTTAATGCCTTAACCGGAGAGGGTGTTCATGGTATGCTGTGTTGAGTGTGTTTATGTGCATGTATATATCTACGAATGAATCAATCTATCCATCTACATACACACACGTATACATGTAAAAATTTCTCCACCTATTTCTACTTCCTTAGAAAGCACTTTTGTCTGCTAAAGCTTCAGGATTACCAACTATAAAAGGTGTTTGTGGATGCTTGTTGAGTTATCTTCAGTATTAGCCATTCAGGAATGAGTCGTCTATGCGGGGTTTTACCTCAAATCTACATAATTTATCAGAACTGGCAAATATTAGCATGGTTGTAAATGTAGATAATACTTGTTGCTGTTTACTAATTTTTTTTTGGCATTTCCTGTGACAGTGGTAACAGTGAATGATTACTTAGCTCAACGTGATGCTGAGTGGATGGGACGTGTTCACCGTTTTCTAGGTCTTTCTGTTGGTCTTATCCAAGTAATTTTCTATAACCAACTGTCTGTAATTTCAATATTAAGTTTTTTAATCTTGAATTTTTTCTCAAATTTTAGTTTACAACTAGTTTTTTTCCCCAAGAATTGCACGTAATTCAAGGATTTGATCCTTTTCTTTTTAGAGACCAACTGTTATAAATCAACCATAGTAACTCTTTCTATGCACAGAGAGGGATGAAGAGCAAGGAGAGGAGATCTAATTACAGTTGTGATATAACCTATACGAATAATTCAGTAAGTTGTAGTGATTTTCATGTTGTTCACTTGCATACTTGTTATTTCATGTACCTTTTCTGGTTTATACTTCTTTATTTCTCTTAATTGCTGGACATGTGAAGCTTTCTGACAGCCTAACGACTACATGTCTCGTGCCTCCCTTTCTCCACCTCTTCCCTTTTCTTGTTTTGAATGGCCAGGAACTTGGTTTTGACTATCTTCGAGATAATCTTGCCACTAGTCATGAGCAACTTGTGATGAGATGGTAAACATTGATTACATTTTTTTCTCTCTCTTGTTAATTTATGTGATGGTTCATATTTACCTTGTACAAACAGGCCAAAGTCCTTCCATTTTGCTATAGTTGATGAAGTTGATTCAGTCCTCATCGATGAAGGCAGAAATCCGTTGTTGATAAGTGGTGAGGTATGTCTCATTGTTTTCTTATCTTGTCAAAGTACTGTTGATAGAATTATCCAAAAGATATTAGTTTTTTCTTTATGAGACCAGAAACTATTGATTGCATGAGTTTTGTTAGCCGGATATCATAATTTTCAGTTTTCCTTGTTTGTGTTTGCTTTTTTTTTTTTTTAAAAAAAAAAATATCTGTCTGTCTTTTATTTATTTAATTTTAAAATTGCATTTTGCATTCTGTTTCAGGCTAATAAGGACGCTGCTCGTTACCCTGTTGCTGCTAGAGTAGCTGAGTTGCTTATTAAGGGTCTTGTGAGTTCCAAGTTGTTGAGTTATCTCTTTAAAACTTAAGCTCTGTGGCAACATTGCACGATAATGATGTTATTTGTAATATCAGCATTATAGCATAGAGCTTAAGGATAATTCTGTGGAGTTAACTGAGGAGGGAATTGCACTCGCTGAGATGGCCCTAGAAACAAGTGACTTGTGGGATGAGAATGATCCATGGGCTAGGTAAATATTAACCTGTTTCTCTGTATGCTTATTTGTTTTCTGTTTTTTTCTTTAGTTAGATTGTATGAGGTACTTCTTTTTTAACTATTAAACCAAACACTGCAGATTTGTATTTAATGCGTTAAAAGCCAAGGAGTTTTACAAGCGTGATGTCCAATACATTGTTAGAAATGGGAAGGCTCTTATAATTAATGAGGTACTGGCAGAACAAGTCTCTCTCATAAGATGTGAATGTGTTCTTGGTCACTTTTATTGTCACTGATGATTTTATTGTCATTTTGTTCATCACTTGCCTTTCCTTATTCTATCCAGTTTAACCCTTTGGGTGGAACTGTTGTATTTTTTCAACCATGAAATGATAATGGTATGATCAGTAACTCAGTATTAAGATAAAGTCATAATCTGCGTATTTTTGTAAAGATTGTCGTTCGACCAGCACTGAATAATTCTAAACATTGTGAAACTATTTTATGCATAAATCAAGTCACTACGTTGACACTGTGAGGAGGAAACTTTTATCAGTCTGATCAGTGGTCTATACTAGGGAACTTTGGAGAACTGGACTCACAACCTTGCAGAGCAAAAGCATAAACTCCTTATTTCTATGCATATGTGAAAGGGGAAAAGGTTTAGTACATTTCCTGCTCGAGTAATGTGGTGAGAAGCTCTGCATCCAACTTTTACACCAAAATTCTACCACAACCCATGAAGAAAAAACTGATTTGTCATACATGAAAATTAAATATACGAATGAATATGTGAAGTTATGGTGGTTGAAGGGGATGAGGTGATTGAAAATATCCTCACCCACCGCCGGCTTCTTTTTCATCTTCCGGATTCTTCTTCTGAGGGAAGTTAGGGCAGAGTTTGTGGTTGAAAGGAAAAAAGAAGAGAAAAGCAAAATATAAGACATTCACACACTCAAAGGATAGTAATAAACACAGTATTTGCCATGTCAGCATGAGGTGTTTAGGAGCCATATCTGCCAAGAAAAAGTATCTAAATGGTCAGTGGCAAAGTTAAGGTTGCAGAGTACATACATCAGCTATTGTTATGTCTGTATGTCAGGGAGAAGATATGGATCACCTCTTATCACATTGTCAGGTAGCTATGTGCTATGTTGGGAGGTTTTGAATTGGTTCACAATATAGTGGGTTACGCCAAGGACAGTTAGAAGTCATTACATTGTCGGGTTTTCAAAAGAAAATAGCAAAGACCCAATGCATGGGATGTAGTCCTACTGGCTCTTAGTGGGTAGTATGGAGAGAGAGGAACAAGAGGTAACTTATGTGGAGAACCATATTTTGTTCGATTTTCTCTACTTTTTGGTACACTACTTTTAAAAAGGTATACCCCAGCTTCACTAAAATTATTTACTTTATAAAATAAAAAGGGAGTCCACATGACAAGTTGTGCTAACTTTGAGGGACTATCGGGGTATTTAGCCTTAGGGGTCATGTAGTTCAAATACAAGTTATACAGGGATTTGTAATGTAAGGATTGTAATGCAGTGATTGTTTGGTGTCAAATCTTTGGTTTGTTTAATTAAAGAACTTAGAGCCTATTTGGATTGACTTTTGATTTTGGCTTTGAGTTAGAATTCTAAGTTATCCTTTTGCTTGTTTTTATCATCTTAGCTTAATATCAAGTGCTTACAAACACTTCTTAAATTTACCCAGACACTCCAAAATTGCTTAAAAATTATTTTTTCTTAAAAACACTTACTATAAGCCAATCCAAACATGCTCTTGGAGTCTTATTTCTGATCATCATGAGGTTATTTTTGTCATTTCAGTTTGTTTAATCCATATATTGCTAATACCCATATTTTAATTCCGGATTCTACTCTGCCTAAAATATTACATAGATTTCCATATAACTTATGCAAATATTAATTACGAGGATAACCAAAATAGCTACCAAATAATGTAGAAAAAGAGTTGGATTTTGTACAATGATTAATTCTCTCCACCAATCAACAATGCTAAATTATATACCATGACTAATTTTCCCTTCGAGACAACCATATGGGCCCTTAGATTATATCTAATTTCAGAAACCAGAATTAAAGTTAAGTAAACTTTGAGGGCCTAAAATAGTGAATTACCAAAAGTGGGAACTCATTTTCCCTAAGTTGAGCTGAATTTAGAAACAAAAACAACTTTGAATTATTAAAAAAATTGAAGTTCAGATTTCTAAATATAGCTTTCAGAATGGCTCTCTATCATTGCCATACTGCCAAACCAGTTTGCAGTTTGCGAGGCGATGGTAAATTGGTAACTATCTGTCATACTATTCTGATTAAAAGCTACTCTGGTACAACAACTAGAACTGTAACTACGTCTCAATCCCAAGTAAGTTGGGGTCGGTTATATGAATCCTCAAGGACCGTGCCATTTTATATTGGCTGAAATCAGTCTAATATTATGTAAAAGACTCCTAGCAATCATTGGACCTAATGACAATGAGCAAACATGCCTAAAACTTAATCCCAATTAATTGGTACTGCCTATATAGATACTTTTCTTCCATTATCTCCTACTTTTTGGTAGGTTTGCATGGATTCTAGACGATTGCAGATCTTTCAAGACAACTTCCGTCCATGTGATTTTAGATCTTGAAAGCTACTCTAATTGTGTATTAAATTCTAATCCTTGAGAATGGTTATCTGAAGAGCTCTGGTCATATTTGTTGGATGACAAATGTTGATTGTCTTTCTTGGTATTAATTTGCAGTTGACTGGAAGAGTGGAAGAGAAAAGGCGATGGTCTGACGGAATCCATCAGGCTGTGGAGGCTAAAGAAGGTGTTAAAATTCAGGTACAGTATCTCCCACTATTGACTGCTCCTTTCTGAAAATGGTTTCATTAGTATCTGCTAAATTCATTCCTTATTAAAAGTGCACGATCTATTCATTTTGTAGGCTGATTCAGTTGTCGTGGCACAAATTACATATCAATCTCTATTTAAGCTTTATCCAAGGCTCTCAGGGATGACTGGCACTGCAAAAACTGAGGTGGGGTCAAAGCTAAAGTCTCAAATGTAGTTTATGCTTTAGTAATGATACTTATCATCTATATAATGTGAACTGCAGGAAAAAGAATTCTTGAAGATGTTTCAGGTGCCAGTAATTGAGGTGCCGACAAATTTGCCTAACATTCGTAAAGATTTGCCAATTCAAGCTTTTGCTGTAAGATCTTTATCATACTCAAGTAAGTTTAGTGAGCTTTTAGGAGAAGGACCAAGTCTCTGAATTCAATTTGCTTGCTTTTTCTATTGTTATGCCTTCAGACTGCACGAGGAAAATGGGAGTATGTTCGTGAAGAAGTTGAGTTTATGTTTCAATTGGGTCGTCCAGTTTTAGTGGGGACAACAAGGTACTTCTGTGACAAATATTTTTGGTTTTATTTACTGCTTTAAAATTAAGAAACTGTTTTTTAGTATCGACTCTCGCATATGCTACAATCATTGATTACAGAACTGCTCATGAATATATGCAAGCAGACAGATAAACACAAATATACTCTACGTGCATATATATTTTTTTGTGGAGCTACTCTGTGAAGCACTTTAAGGTCTGCAGGTCATATATCTCTGTCGTTATAATTTCGTAAACACACTCATGGGTAATGTTTTCCCTATATGATGGATGATGTACATACTCATATATGAGCCTGTCTAGCCTAGGTAACCAAGCCTCGATCATTTTTACTCTTTTTCCACATTCCCTTCATTGTTATCAGATGAAATAGACAGTCAAATGTCATTGTGAAAACTGGGATCAATAGAGAAGTACCTTCTACAAGCTACTTGAGAAAGTGATTAGTTTGTCTTGTTCCTGTGCACAAGCACAACAGAGGAAATTAACCAGTTAGAATAATTAGACTATCAGCAAAAGAAAAATCCAAAAGAGAGTATATAACATGTAATTAAGTGGCCAACAAAAAAAAAAAAAGAGAAGGGAAACCTGACAAAGAAGGACGCAGAGCAACTGTTGAAACTGACATTCAATTTCTCTGGTTCCGTTTATCCTCCTATTTTTGCCCTCCTCCATTTTATGATATTAATTCTTCAGGAGGGCGACATATAGGTTTATATTAGTGAAAATTTTTCTGTTAGATTTTTCAACAAAGAAGAATATTTTCTTAGGTCTGCGTGTTTCAATACCAGGTACTACTGAGTTTACTGGACAAGTTATGATATTAAGCAATAATGGGGTTATTAACTTCACTCTGTTATTTGTTTTTGACACATTGTGAGATCATTCTTTCCACTACAGGGAAACTAGTATCTGCTTTAAATTTGACTTCATTATACCGCTATTTGATAAGACTATTTGTTGCCTCTTATTCCGTGCGGGTTTCTCTCTAGTAGCCTATAAAGTTTCTCTGAACAGGAATGCTGTTGGACTGCTAGAAATTTGAATGTTTGGTCTCAGTTAGTCATCTAATATTTGAATATCATTTTTTGTTCATCACATTTGCTGGCAATTAATGTTATACTATATGTATGTTTTGACTAATACTAATTCTAATGCAGTGTTGAAAATTCTGAATACTTGTCTGACTTGCTGAAGGAAAGAAAAATTCCACACAATGTCCTCAATGCCCGTCCCAAGGTTTTACAGACCTCCTCTTGAGCTCTACTCTAACTCATAATTTCAGTTTGGTTTTGGCATCTCCTACTTGCACATCTTTACATGTGATACTATTTTGCTGTCTATTGATTGATGTTATCTCGATTCTTGCAGTATGCTGCAAGGGAAGCTGACACTGTTGCACAAGCAGGGAGAAAATATGCAATCACCATATCTACTAACATGGCAGGAAGGGGCACTGACATAATCCTGGGAGGAAATCCAAAGGCAAGTTAATGTCTATGTTGTTTGACATTGTACTAAGCCATATTTAGGCCCTAGCACTTGGAATGACATTCATACCTTTTCCATGACAAAGATGCTTGCGAAAGAAATTTTGGAGGAAAGTATACTACCATTCCTGACACAAGATATTCCCGAAGTTGATATTCATGGAGAACCAAATTCTCAAAAGGTTCTTTTGACGTTTCCTTACTCATAAGATAAATAAGCAAGTCTTGGTCCCCTCCTCCGCTGATAGTATTTTTTTATGTAGGTTCTGTCAAAGATAAAAGTTGGACCGTCATCATTAGCTTTGCTTGCCAAGGCGGCTCTGATGGGTTAGTAATTATAATCAACTAGCATCTTAAAAGTCTAAATCAGTTTAACTGATAGCTTCAAGTGAATTATATATAGCATCTTAGTTCATTATAAAAAAAATAGTGTAGCATCTTAGTATTGATGTACTAACTATTTTATCTGATAACTTTCTCTTTGTTGTTTTTGTTTCGTATATTGATTATCTAGCTAAGCACGTTAGCAAAAATGAGAGCAAGAAATGGTCATATCAAGAAGCAAAGTCTATGATATCTGAATCCATTGAGCTGAGTCAGTCTGTGGAGATAAAAGAGCTACAGAAGCAGGCTGATGAGCAGTCAGAATATTATCCTCTTGGTCCATCCGTTGCTCTAACTTATGTATCAGTTCTTGAAGAGTGTGTGTCCCACTGTTTGAATGAAGGGTTAGAAGTGAAAAGGCTCGGGGGGCTTCATGTCATTGGCACTTCTCTGCATGAGTCTAGGAGAATCGATAACCAGGTGAGTTTTAGGTTGGTAGGACTTTCAAGGAGGAAAAACTAGCTTAACACTTTTATCAAGAAAGTGTAAATATAAAGTAAACCTTTGGCCTCTTGAACTGCTTGTTCATGTAAAGCAAGTCATGAGCTTGCACTACTCCGTTTAAACATGGTTTTCTTCATAAATGCAACAGGCAAAAATACAGACACTAAATGACTGTCAGGTTTTTTATTTTTTTTGACTAGGAGTTTAGGTCAACAAATAGATGCTTACCATAGTGTTGATTTTGTAGTCTTTGCAAGACGGGTATGGAAAAAACTTTATACCTGATACAAATGTATTATAAGGTGGAAATATATTTTGTTTCAAGTGTATAATCTTCTGTTCGAGGACATGACCCTAGATAGGAGGGTGTGAAGGACACATATTAGTGTAGAAGGGTATTAGGTAGTGTAGTGTAAAAAGGTTTTGCTTTGGGTGACTAATTGTTTATGAGTTTTTTTTAAATAATAATCTATCCTAGTATGTTGTTTATGGTATTTCGACTATCACATGATTTTATTGTTGTTTTGGCTACTTTTTTCGCTGTTCCTTGTTAATTGCTATATTCTCTTCCATTGTCCTCTTCTTATTTATACCGAAATTGTTGTACTTAAGCCGAGAGTCTTCGGAAACCGTCTCTCTACCTCCACGAGGTTGTGGTAAAGCCTGCGTACGTTCTACCCTCCCCATACCTAACTTGGGGAATTTCTCTGAGTAGTTGTTGTTATGTTGTTGTATAATCTTCTGTTTGGCCTAAATTGATAATTATGTTCTACCACTATACTATGATATGCACTTCAGAATTTTGTACTGTTGCTTCCTTGTTAAAAGTTGTCTTAATGTGCATGGATGCACTATCAAACAATTTGTATCTCGTCTGGCAAGGACTATTGCAATTCATTTAGCTTTTGAAGTTGGGAAAACTTTCTTATTTTATTTTGTTCTGTTTTTCTCTTGGGGTTTTGGGGTGGGGGTGGGTTGTTTCATCCTTCTTCTTTTTGTTAGAATTCTATCATGTTGACTTCTGTCACAAGCTTGAACTTTCATAACAGCTATTTTTTACTGTAGAATGCTAGGGAACTTAATTCTGTCTTTTTCGATCATTCCTGTAGAACAAGTGTAATGTCAGTAATTGGGTGAGGCAATTCATGATGGCTCTTTCTTTAAATTCATTTTTATGATGTAACTTTTCTGTATTTCTTTTCCTTTGACATGTTAAGTTGTTAACCATGTATGTTGATCTATAAGTTGTGCATGTAGCTTCGTGGTAGAGCAGGCAGGCAGGGTGATCCTGGATCAACACGATTTATGGTGAGGTAAGATGCCCCATTTAACTTTATAGTTCCTCTTCAATGCTTAAATGATGAATTAAATAGTATTTACCTGTATCTTTGCTCTATTTTTAAGAAGATAATATACACACACACACATGCACATATCTGCAATGACACAGTGACGGACTAACACACAAAGTGGTGGTGGGTGCTGAAGCACCCATTCTGTTTGACCAAGCACTTACAATTTATACTGGTACTACTAAAATATTGCAAATATAGTTGCGAAGCACCTAAACTGCAGAAATAGCAATGGGTGGGTGCACAAGTCAATGAAGAGGATGAAAGAAAATATTACTCCTTTTCGTATGTGAATATTAGAAACCTTACGACTAAAATTAGTTGAGCAGCCATGACTTAAAAATAATGGGCCTGGCCATCTGCCGCTGCATGTATATATGTTTCTGAAATAAACAGTTGGTGGTGGTTCAATTATGCACTTTATATAAAAGAACAAACAAGACAACATAGTTCTCTATTCTTTATTAATTTAGTAAAAAAGGCAAAGCTCCTTTACACATATTCTTGATTCCTAATTCAGGTTAAGTTCTGCATATTGCAAAAGGTGTATGTGCATTAGGTTTTTCTGCTGTTATTATATCTCTAACTTGTACTATTTTCCCCTACTCACCTCCAGTTTTCTGAAAATATTCTTGGTTTAGGTTAAATATCAAGATTTTTGTATAAATTTATATAGTGTATTTCTGTTTTTCATGAAAAGCAGAGTGCATTCTGTGACTGAACCGTTATCCTTAAGATGTCATTCCTGATTTTAGCTACTTCATCTTATTACAGTTTGCAAGATGAAATGTTTCAAAAATTTAACTTTGACACCGAGTGGGCAGTGAAGCTTATATCCAGGATTACAAATAATGAAGATCTCCCGATAGAAGGTCACGGAATAGTTAACCAGGTGCGAAATAATTTTAAATTCTGTTCACTCTGTTTCTATCTCTGTAATTTAATATACTGTGGGTTTTACCATGTTTTTTATGGATAACTCTGGCTTTTCTGTGTTTGGTTTCAGCGTTTTTCTGCTTTTTAATGATTTTATCTTTCTTTTCTCTTTCTATAACATGCTTCTAACTGTGATGATTAAACTTTACTTAACTGCCAGCTTTTGGGTTTACAAATCAATGCTGAGAAATACTTTTTTGGCATACGAAAGAACCTAGTTGAATTCGATGAAGTTCTTGAGGTATCTACTTCATGTGCTGATACAATTCTATTGTTTTGATGTCTTTTGTTTTCAATTAGGATATTCTCCCCTATTTCTGACTCATAAATTGTGCACTTTACTATTTAATCTACTGATTTATTTTTATATAGATTATTCTGCAGGACCATATTCTCGCTATATTATATGCTTTACTTTTTCTCCTTCAGGTTCAAAGAAAGCATGTTTACAATCTTCGGCAATTAATTTTAACTGGAGATTTTGAAAGTTGTTCAGAGCAAATTTACAAGTGAGCCTCTTGATTCTTTTCATTTGAATGCTGGAACCAGCTGTCTCTGGATTCTAACACATCTACCTGCACTCATGAAGAGTATATGCGTTTTCATATTTAGAATACCATCCCTTTATTTGTCAATTTCTTTCAATTGTCATGATTCTTTTACTCCATACATTACTCTGGATAATTTTCCCTTCATCCAAAAAGAGTTTTTGTGTTCTATTTTTTTCCTCTAATGATATCCTCTTTCCCAAAGAAATTATTTGACACATTGTCATCTTACACGGGATTACTTTTCCACGCTACACTACAATTTTCTTATCTATTTTATCTGCCTAAACTATGGAATTCATCAGATGGTGTCTTATTAATTCTCATTGTTGAGAATTTTGAACTCTTGCTTTGATTTTCTTCTTGGATCCTAGGTCTATCAAATTAGAAGGGAGGGAGTAATACTCTTAATGTATTTTATTACTTAGTCATTTTGTGACAAGAACTTACAAAATTCAAAATAACTTTGATCAAGTCAACAAACTGTGACATAAGGAGTATACTTCTGCAAAATGCTGATAAGCAAATAACATCATGAACATGAGGAGACCTTGTTTGTTAAGACAACCAGCATAAGTGTAGCTGATGTTGTAAAGATCCCTTGTCTTATAAGTTAGATAGTATTTCCGGGAAATCAAGCATCAATAATTTATCCTGGATATTGGAGTAAAATAAAATAATGGCCTGTTTGGATGCTGATAAGAGGCTTGCAGTGCACAATGACCTATATCCCTTAATGAAGGTATGGAATGGAATAAGGCTACTTAGCAACCTCTTTTTCTTTATATATATTTGAAGCCCAACTTCCTTAGCCATAGCTATCGCGGGGCTTGGTGATTTGATGATCCTAAAGTTTGGTATGGGGTAGTAGATTCATGGACCCAATTTTGCTAAAATTTCTTTCTCAGCGAAAAATTGAAGAGTTGAGGAAAAATTTGCATGGAATCTGAGCAAACAACCAACTAGCATGTCATCTTATGATACTCTGTGATATTGCTCTATGATTTAATCCGTTGTGCTTTCAGAACTGTTTAGCTAAGATTAATTTAGTTATAATTCTTTTATGAAGTGAAAAACCACGCATAGAACATAATATCAAGTTCTCTTCATCATTTTTGATCTTTAATGCCATGTTTAACTTGGTGCCTGCAGTATAATATCCAAATGCGCAATGCTATTTTGAGGTATCTTGAAACGTTATTTATGTGAAAATTGATGCATCTACTTTCATTAGTTCGAAACAACAACTACTGCTATGCTTCAGTTTCAAACAAGTTGGGAAGTTGGGTCCACTTTATGAAACCTCACTAACCATGTTCTATATTTAAATTCATCATAGACCAATATTTTATAAGATTAAAAAAAAACAGAAGTACTAGAGGTTCTCTATATTTTCTACTGGCATAAGAATCTCTCCGAAGGCTAAAAGACCTCCAGAAAGCATAGGGACCTAAAGGAGATAAATTAACATGACTAAGATGAATTCCCAGATAATTTGTGTTCTCATTTAAATTTTTTTCTTCCATTGTATCCTAATTCCTATCTTTCGCTATGTCACGTTGAAACCAAGAGATTGTTGGTCTTTTGAGACAACTTCCATGTGATTTTAGATCTACCTCGACCCCTTTTGAAATCTTCTTTCACTAGAGTTTCACAGCTATAGACCAGACGACAAGTGCATCTGGAGGTCGAAAATCCCCTGTGGGATCAGGTTTAGTTTTTCTGGAAGTTTTTATTTGTTCACTCTCAGGGTTCTGTGGGGTTAGTCTTATATTCATGATCAGTGTTTTCTGGGATCTATACATGGTGAAACAGTTGAAAACATTAGATATTCTAGTCTATTTCCTCTGTTAGACCACTGTGATCATTGTTGATGGTGAAAATTCATTTCTTTATTGCACATGTTTTGGATTAAGTTTTCCTCGGCAGAGTCAATATACTTTTGAGGGTCAAGATTTTCTCACCACCACTACAATTCTATGTAGATACATGCAAGCAGTGGTGGATGATGTTATCCTTAAGAATGTTAATCCGCAAAAGGTAGCTAAACCTGTTCTCTGAAGTATGACAAGTTTTTTTTTGTGATGCTTTGATTGCATTGTCCTTATCTTCTATTTTTCTCCTTGATTTTATTTTGCCAAATGTCACAGCACCCAAGTAATTGGTGCTTGGACAAAATATTAGAGGAGTTCAAAGATGTTGCAGGTGAGATATTGAATGGTAAGAGTGGATTCTGGAATAACTATTTATGAATTTTGCAAGTATGCATCATAAAGTGACCAGGAAATTATGTGTAGATTCATTTGCTGAGATTGACGAGGAAGCATTACTTAATTCACTTGTACAACTTCAGAAGTTTCAATCCATATCTATTGACAACTTCTCCCTTCCAAGTTTGCCTCCAACTCCAAATTCTTTTAGAGGTATACGTGGAAAGACCTCTTCTTTCAGAAGGTGGCTAGTTATAAGCTCTGATGATTCAACCAAGTATGACATTCTACATCACCAATTTCAATGATTTGAACTTCTTTATTTCAATCTACTGATTTCATATGTCTGACTTTCTGTGCTAGGTATGGGAAGTATAGAGAGATGGTTAATTTCCTCCGAAAGTATCTGGGAGATTTCCTCATTGCCAGCTATTTAGATGCCATACAAGAATCTGGATATGATGCTATATATGTAAAGGAAATAGAGGTAACATTATGCTCATTCCCCATGCCTAAATTCATTGGTATGCTATCATATGAAGTTTCCTGTTCAGATGTGTCATTATCCAAATGTATGTACATGTTCTCAAAACACCTAGCATTTCTCTCCTTCCAAACTGTCCACCATATGCTGGCTGGTATGATTCTCTACCTACATCTGCTTCTTGCCTGAACACCAGCTTCTCCCTAGCTTTGAGGGGCCTCTGTCACCTTGCCTGGCATAGACCAGGAGAAACCTTTGAGGTTTATGAATAGCCTTCAAAGTGGACCTGTGATCTTGCAGTGACGGCACAAATGTCCAACACTTTCTGCTTGTTCTCCACGAAAAACACATCTGGGACATATAGCTGTCCCCTTTCATCAGATTTTCTTGTGTAAGGATAGCTTCCTTAGGTAGGAGCCAAATAAGACATGCTACCTTGTAGTTGTAGGGCATATCACCTTCCATATAATTTTCCAGGGCCTATTGGTTGTGATTATTCAACCATTTGTATGTTTGCCAACCTTGAAGGTTCCTCTGTCACTGCCCTGCCACCAAAACTTACCTTCCCCTTGTTGTGTTCCTTTAAAATGGCCAATAGTGTTAAAGAATTCTGCAACGCTTGTGATTTCTCATTCTTTTACTTTCCATCTGAAACAAATTTCCTACCCATCAGGTGTCCACATTTCTGCAATTGTTCTTTGCTGATTTAGCATGAATTTGCGGATGTGTGGATAGATATTCCTCAAAACGACCATCTCATGCCAGGCATATCCCCAGAAGCTTGTATTTTCCCCATTCTTAACCTTTACCTCGGTTTTGTTCTTGAAGTCATCCCACAAGGCCCATACAGATCTCCACTGATTCACACCATATGGGTAAATAACTTCCCCATAACAGATGCTTGTCATTAGCATACTTCCACAACCATTTCATTATAAGGGCCTTTGCACTCTTATCGGATCTAGTAGTAAGAGTTCGAAGCATGATGTGTGGTTTGCACCACCAGTTTGAACCTACACAAGTTTTGCTTGGTCCTCAAGTGGAGAAGAGTAGAAGGCGGGTTCATTATCAACCGAGTTCGAACCGTGCACCACTAGCCCTTGGGGATTTCTCGGTCATCGCCATCAAAAATTTAAAAAGAAGAATTTAAAGGATTAAATAAGACTATGCCACTGACCAGAAATCCTTTTGCTTCCTACTGGGTTATTATCTCATTTCATCTCTATTTGATTGCATAATAACTGCTTCCATATAAAGATTAGATCAGCATAGAGGGTTTGGATGTGTAATTTCTGCATGAGTAGTTCAAAAAGAATCTTATTCACTATATTGTTTCCTTATGTTCTGTGGATTAGAGGGAAGTACTTCTGAAGACATTAGATTGCTTCTGGAGGGATCATCTTATAAACATGAACCGACTAAGTTCAGCGGTATGGTATTTGCACATCGGTTAAAAATTTATGCTTTCCTTGATTGGGAGTGTTATACTAATTCTCCTTCTGTGTTCTCGGAACAGGTGAATGTGAGGAGTTTTGGGCATAGAAATCCACTCGAGGAGTACAAGATTGATGGTTGCAAATTTTTCATCTCAATGCTCAGTGCAACTAGGAGGCTTACTGTGGAGTCTCTCCTGCGTTATTGGTCATCTCCGATGGAATCTCAAGAGTTATATGTTTAGTAAGTTGCTGTCTTCTCATATGTGCTGTTGCTTCTTGTGATCAGGTACACCTCTATTTGTTGTAGGTAGGTTAACATGCATGCTCTCCTTTTGCTGCTCAGCTTGGCTGGGACTCTCCTATTATTATTATTAGTTTGGGAAATAGAGATGGGAAGAATTGTTTTTTCAGTTGCTTATTGTTAGTTGTTGCTAATTGGCATGTGTGTTATCACTTATTTGCAGGATACTTGGATTCTCATTATCATCTCCCAGTCTGAGGGATGATTATTCTCATCTTATTCCTGGATGCTTAGCCAGATATCATTGGCAACTTCTGTTAAGTATCTAAGATAGCATTTCTTTAGTACCCGAATCTCATCTTTTTTCCCTCTTAAATTTCTCTCTGTTTGAGATCTTTAGGCTGGGAGCTCATGTTAGTGTGTCCTTTGAAGCAGGGATAAATTACCTCTGAACAGTTTTGAGTGACCACCTCAACACATGATACCAGTCAGCTTAGAAATGGAATGTAGAGCATCATCCTGTACATGGTAGGACTGTCGGAAAAAGACGAGATTCAAGAAGACAAAGTAGGGAAATTCCTTTGTTTCCACCGTGTGGACTTGTTAGAACTGTAGTAGTTGCAAGATTGATGAGGATTGCTGTTGGGTACATTTTGGCCAATCTAAAAAGGGTGTTAACGAGAGGCCTTTCAATGTGGTTAAATGCACTAGGGATGAGCTATTACAGACGGTCTCCACCAAATTGTTAGGAAAGGCTTGTGGAAATCTGAATGGCATGGAGGCTAGAGCTGAATATCTCTCAGACCATGCATCATTCTCGAGCTTCTCATCTAAAGTGTAGTAATGCAGGGATCTTGATTCTTGAGCTCAACCTCTTTGTTTAGTTGTATACAAATGATATTGAAACAAACCTTCTCTTCAAATATCCTCCACAGATTGTATGCACCGTTGGTGGTTGCAATTTAGGAGAGCAAGCTTTGGCAGACAGATTACCTATTACCCGTGCTGGTAAATTGTAGCAGGCAACCAGTTATATTGTAGAGTCGCACTTAAGCTGATCCCGACACCATTGTCATCAAAATATGTTTGTAACTAGGAAAAAAATGCCCTGCTCCCTCCCTTCCTGCCGGAAAAATAATGATCTGTGCATATTGTGCAATAATTTATGCGTGTGATTGGTACCATATGACCATTAATCTATTGTTTTAGTTATAAACAGTGTCTTTCACAGTTAAAATACAAACAAAAATCAATTGAAAATTGAAGAAAAATACAACTTAAATTCATCAATTTGTAGCATGAATAAAAAGAAGATCAAGTGTGTAATATATGCTATTCCAATTTTGTTCAAAGTGAAGGAGGATGAGACGTTGATACGAATTAATGAGGTTTTTTTATTTTTATTTTTTAATTTACTAAAAAAACACTACCTTTCTTTAATCACAGTGTATAAAAGTCAACTTTGATTTCATTAAAATTATAATATTTTACTAATTAATGTAAATATATTAGTTAAAGTTACATAAAAAAATTGTATTATACGTAAAGCACAATGAGGACATCAAAATTTGTGTGCATTGAATTCACATAATTTTTTTTTATTATAATTACTTTATGTATCTTTATAATTTATTATATTATCTTTGGAACTAGTTACGGAACACTTAACTCATTTAGAATTTACAATTTTATGGTGAAGTTTAAAAAGATAACATTGAAATTTTTGAATGAAAAGTTTAAAAATAAGATGTTCATATCCACTAAATTATCTTGAATTTTTATGTAACCATATATTTATTAAAGGGTGTTATGAAGATATATTATCTTTTTTCTGTTGTCCTAAATCGAGTTGTGATAAAAAATATTATTTGATGATTTTAAAGAGCATAAAAAATATATAGCGTCCAAGTTGGTGACCGAAGTGGAAACTGGAGAGAGCAAAAGACGCATAAAGGAGTTGTACCTTTGGTGAGTTGCAGGTGTAAATAAAAAATATAAAAAAGCTAGTAGCGTCCAATTTGGTGACCGAAGTGGAAACTGGAGAGAGCAAAAGACGCATAAAGGAGTTGTACCTTTGGTGAGTTGCAGGTGTACCGTAATCATCACTTCCATTGAAAGAAACGAGTTTTGAGAGCAGCAATGGTATGGTAACCATGAGGAGCGACAGAGAGGAAGATCGAAATGCGACTGTTGATTCAAGATTCAATCAAACTCTCAGAAATGTTCAAGGGTAATCATTATTCTTAATCAGATCTATATAATTCTCTAAAACCCATAACTTAGATTTCCCATTTTCCGCCCTTTTATATATACCATTTTGAGGTAATTCAACTCAATTGGACTTGGGGAGGGTCTGATCAGTGACCGAGTATGCCAATTTTGTGATCTCAATGCTGAATTTGTGATTGGAAATGTTTTATCCATCTTTCGAATGAAGTTTTGGTAGTTTATGGAGGTTAAAGTTGAGAAATTTAGGTTGTAAAGCTTGTTATATTTCCTTTGTGAGTGCTATGTTTGTTCAGTATGATGAATTTTTGTGTTACTACTAGGACAAATATCAACAGGAAGTGAAGAGCTCAATACATTTGTTTGTAAGGTGATATGCTAGAAAACATAGAAGTTAGATTCCCAAGCCTTTTTGGAGTGTTTCAAATTTTCGACACTTCAAGCAAAACTTAGGTTTTATTTGGTCAAAATGGAGTTGGGTGAGGAGACTTTTTTTGCAGCTCAGGCGTCCTTACATACTAGTAGACTTGAATCTTTGATCACTAGTAGTCCGTGTTTTTTTTTTCTGATTGTCTGTTGGTCTTTACATTGGGAAATGCATTTCGTATTTTTTTCATTTTTTGTGGATTGTAAAGGTTGAAGTTTGGATTTAGGTTGTCGAACTTCCTAGCTTCCTAGGAGCTCTTGTTACTTTACTTATTTGTTGTGGCAGTGATGTGTGAAATATGGACTTTGGGTTCTTGAAGTTAATAGTTTTAATGTACAGTGATACATTGCAAGAGTCAATCTCTCCATTTTTTGTTTGTCTTTAGCTTTTTAACAGTTGGATAGACATTAGAAGTGTTAGGCTGTTTTATCCTTGAACAGAAAAGAAATGCTAAGGACAAAAGCCTAACATAGCCTGAATATGAATACATTACACATATTTGTTGATTGTTGTCCTTTTATTGGACGTTGCCAGTACAGTGACTTCTTTGGTTAACATGTGCGAATTTGACTCTCAAGTAGAATCACCATCTGAAATATTATCCTAATTGACTAAAGAAAAAACCATCTGGAATAACAATGTTTTGTATTTAACAGTCATGGATGTTGGTTATCAATGATATTTAACAGTCAAGGATGTTGATTACTTGGTCTTATTCTTTTCCATTCAGAACACTTTTTTTTCTATAACTTCTGATAATCACAAAAACTATGATGTCGTGCAGGTTATTAAAGGGACGCAGTTTCCCTGGCAAAGTACTGATTACGCGGAGGTCAGACCCACTGGATAACTCAACCATGAGATCTCCAGATAATCATGGAAGTCTACGAGATAGTGAGACGGGACCAAGCCAACTGGCAGATGGATCTTTTGAGGTACGAGCAGTGCTGATATCCAATGTATGTGGTTATGTGATATATCTATTGCTCAAATTCATCACCTTAAATTAAGCTCTTTTCCTTGACTATTAGGATGAACTGCAAAGTAGAAGCAATCTGAATGTTAGCTCATCTGCTAGCCAGACGAAATCATCAATGTCAAATTCAGAACACACATCCAGCGAAGTACAGAAGCCATCAATTGGCTCTAGAGCTACTGATTCGGCTAGGCTAATGAAGTTCACAAAAGAATTGTCTGCGACAACTGTTATTCTAGGTACCAAGATATATATTTTTTGATAAGGATGAGGTGATATTAACATGGTTATATATAAACATATATGATTCTTTTCTTTGCATAATTTAGCATATAGTGCTTAGAGCTTATTATTTGGGATCGTATGGGTGCCATGATCATAAAAGGATGACTTAATGTGTATTAATGAGTATCCTTTACATGCATTTACTCCTGAACTTTTCTATGGGTGCTTAGAGATAGTGAAAGCCTAGCTTTTTTATAACCAGTGTTCCATGTTTCCTGCTAAGTGTTACAATGTCCCACTTAAAAGTCCTTAGAGAAAGTAAGTCTCCCATGTCCTGCTAAGGTTGTCCAGTCTCTCAAAAGTGGATCAAATATGGATCTACCCATAGTTACCATCATAAATATGGATAACTCATGGGTATCCACCAATTGCCCTTCCCTCAAGTATGTAAGGGTGTAGGAACCTCGAAAACATATACTTATTAAGGGTGTGTTTGGTATGAAGAAATATATTTTCCAATTCTCTCATGTTTCATTGATTTTAATGTTTTTGGGAAATATTTACAAGACACACATTATCGAGCGACACCTTTTGATGAGAGATTTTGGGAAATATTTACAAGACACACATTATCGAGCGACACCTTTTGATGAGAGATATGAACAAGAAGCTTCGAGAAAACTTTTCAAATGGACTTACTTTCTCTAATTCTTAAAAAAGAACTTCCGTACATAAATTAAGGAATTTTTTTTTTCAAAACTTTCCTTAAATCAGAAAAATATTTTCTAGGAAAACATGGAAATATTTTCCTTCATACCAAACACAGCTAAAAGAAGAAAAAGAATAAGAAAACAACCTTGTAATATGGAAATACTTATTTATTTACATAATAAGAAGCAACGGATAATGTGGATTATCCATTGTATTACCACCCCTTTTTATCCTTATCAAATATGAGTCGGTAGGATATTTTATCCATTTTCACCTGACTCATTTTCAACCATCCCATATCCGACTCGACCCGCTATTTGCCGCCCCTAGACACTACATTAATAGGATATAAATGGCTCTTCTTCTGGTTTATGTGCAGTCCTGAATTACCTTCAAACAGAACCAAAATGGCTTGGTTCTTAGCACTGGGAAGGTTGAGAAATATAACTTAAAGAAAGGTAATAAATTAATTGTACACCAAAATTTAGTGACCACAATTAAATGGGTGTAGTGTACCTCTGAGACTTTAAACAAGAACTTCATTGATTTGCATCAAGATTTTGAGCGGGTCACTGTACGCTTACTTGAAATTCTTACTATACCTAAAGAAAAACTTTGATCTTCAGCTAAGGATAAACCTTTGAAGGATTGGATTTGTCGTAGTGGCTTATTCCTACATCCCTCCTGCCTTTTTAAACTATAATTGGCTTATTCTTTGGCCGGTTGATCACAAAGGTGATGCTTTCCTAGTCATAAGGATTTGTGGAGTTTCACTAGCTAAGACCTTTAATGTGAGACTAAAAGACAGTTATGCATATATCACAACTGTTTCTGCTTTGCTCTTCCACGAGGTTTGTTAATTTTTCCTTCTTAATGACTTGTACAGATTGACAGATTTAGCAGCTATTGTTGGTTAATTCTCAATGTTATCTACCGATCTGATTGTTACATTTTCTTGATGTGCTTCCCAACTTCTCTTGCAGAAAAATTGCGTGAGTTATCTTGGAATGGTATTCCATCATATTTGCGTCCCAACATATGGCGGCTTCTTTTGGTATGGTTCTAATTAACTTAATTTCTCTGGAAATGTTTTTAGGTCAGTAAAGAAGCGGTATTATGTATTAATTTGGGATCCCATCATATCTGTGTCCCAACATATGGCGGCTTCTTTGGGTGTAGTTCTAATTAACTTAATTTCTCTGGAAATATATTTAGGTCAGTAAAGAAGAGGTATCATATATTAACTTGGGTCAAGTAGACAGAACAGCAGTAGTACAATAATCAAAGAAATAAGAAAGGAAAAAACAGAGTGAAGATAAAAAGAGGGGGAATATCTTGAGGGACTCACAACTAGAAAATGTAATCTAGGAACTAGCAAACTCTTCCTGATATCACGAAAGTAAACTCTTAAAGCAATTCATTTTCACTATACGAACAGGTTCATGTACATTCTCGAAACATGTATTACTTCTCTAAGAGCAGATCTACCACAAAAGCCAGTGTTATATAGTTCTCCAAGGTTCAAAAGTCAGACTGTCGTAAGCTCAACCCTAATTTATTTACTCTCTCAAATGAGTGGTGGCTGGTTTATTTTGATGTAGGATCTGCTGTCATTCCTTATCTATGTTTCCCTTGAAAAGCCGGGTTGCTCTAGGGGTAATAGGAAAGCGTTGTTAGCCGAACTTCATTGGGAATAAATTCAATCAACAGATTCCTTCAGTTTGACACGTTCTTATCCTCATGCCTTATATGAGATAAGAATGGACTCAGTTGATCAAGGATAACCGATCGCACTCTGCAATCACAAGAAACATGCACAATATATCTTGAGCCACTCTAAAATTTACAAAAGATGATTCACTGATCTATCTCTTTTTGACATGTGAAAGAACAACTAGCCATTTTCTGTTATTTGATGGAATCATATAATAAATGTTTTATATTAGTTGGTTAAACCATCTTGGATTTATCTTTATTGTTTTGGTGTCTGTTTTAGGTACTTAACTTTGTTTTGTGAAATTCCTTACCTCCAGGAGACTATTGTTTTCACTTATCGGCACTGAACTTTGTTATGTTAAGGTTTCTCTAATTCTCTCTTAGACAGGAAAGTTCATTTCTAAACCACTAGAGTTCATTTAAACAATCCTTTTAGCCTAGAATAATAGATATATAAAGTCAAACTTGGTCATCGCCACTAGGTGCTTCTCTACTGAATGGATGATGAATTCAAGTCCGTAAAACAGTCCATGATTCGAGGAGTATCATCTAACCATGCCCCTTTGATGCTTCAGTGTGGTGAATGGGAAAAATCTAACTCCTAGTCCTACTTCAAGTTTGATAAGTTGTGGTGGTTAGAGGTTGATGGCTTCATTTTATGAGGAAAAATTGGTGGATTTTCTTTGACATTTCTGAAATACCTGATTTGATAATGGCAAAATTTTTTAAATCTGTAAGTTAATAAATACTTCTGGAAAAGCTGGTCAACTTGGAAAGTATATTAGAGACTAGAATTGTTGATGAGAGGAGCAGGAGCTCTTCACCGGAGCGGATATCCACAAGGACAATTGCAACAACATACCCAGTGTAGTCTAATAAAGTGAGGTCTGGGAAGGGTAGAGTGTACGCAGACCTTATCCCTGCCTCGGAGGTAGAGAGGTTGTTTCCAATGGAATGGATTTCCACAAAGAATTGCAGGATTTTGCCAAATTAAAAATAAAATAAAATAAATGGAGCCAAAGATCTAGGGTATTATGACTTAAGCAGGGAGACAAAAATATCAAGTTTTTCTAAAGAAGGCCAACTAACATTGGAGATACAACACCGTCGATAAACTTGAGGTCAGTGGGCCTTTTATTTAAGATCTGGATGCCATCAATAGAGAAATCTTGGCCTTATTTCTCATTGGGTGATTGTTGTAAGGTTGACAGGAAGAGAACAACTGGATACAAAGGCCTTTTGAAGAGTCACAAGTCCTAGATATAATCAAACAATGTACAGAGAATAAAATACCAGGTCCAGATGGATACACAATGCTATTTATCAGAGATGCTGGTCTTTTCTCAAATAAGACATTATGAAGCACCTGATGTTTCTGTAGCCAGCATACATTCAAATAAAGCTTCAATGCAACATACATGCTTTGATTCCCAAAAAGAATGAGCCACTTGAATTGAGGGATTTTAGGACCATTAGCTTGACGGGAAGTTTCTGTAAAATCATATCTAAATTGTTGACCGAAAGATTGAAAAGCATCATGGACCAGCTAGTCGCTAAAATCTCTGATGGTCTTCATCAGAAGAAGATAAACTATGGATGTTGTTCTCATTGCAAACGAATGGATGAATTTTAGAAAAAAAGATTAGAATAATGGGGTTCTTTGTAAACTTGACATTGAAAAAGCTTTCAATCATGTGAATTGAGGTTTCCTTATTAACACTTGTAACAAAATGGGATTTGGAAGGAAATGGATCTACTGGATTTCTTTTTGCATCAGTACCTTGAGATACTCAGTAATCATCTATGAGTCCCTCCCTAGAGGGTTTTTTTTCAGCTCAAAGAGGTCTTTGATAGGGTGATCCCTTTTATCCATTCCACTTTATCTTAGTAATGGAAGGGTTTAGCAGAATGCTTAATATTGCTAACTACAATGCTTGGATCAAAGTTTTCAAGGTGGGAGATAGCATAGAAGTCTCACATTTACTCTATGCAGATGATACCCTCATTCTATGTGATGCAGATATCCATTAGTTCAAATTCCAGAGATTGTTTTTGATTTCTTTAATCGGTTTATTGTCTTCATGTGAACTGGATAAATAGCTTGTTCTTTTCTGTAAATGTAACTTCAAATATTAGAATCTAGAAATGTTTTTGGGATGTGTCTTTGGACGACATTTCAATGACATAAAGAGTCAAGACTCTAATTCCTGAAGCCACAGTGGAAGATAACTGGGAACCCAGCATGGGTGGAGATGGATGTTTACAATACAACTCAATAATAGGGAACTTCCCAGATTTATTGTACTAAAAGTTCTGGATAAGTTCAAGGAAATAACAATAGAGGAGGATAGATTAAATTGTAAATTGCGTAAGGGTGTGTTTTATGGTAATATGATACCTATTTCCAAAAAGGGTCTGTTATGGTGACATCAACATGCTCACATCTCAATTAGGCTGGTCAGCAGTCCATGTATGGAGCTGGAAGGTATTTTGGCAAGTGAAAACACCTCCCTACGTTGTTTTGTGTGGTTAATTGTTAGAGATGGTTGCCTACAGAAGAAACTTAAAGAGAAGGGAAGTGCAACTTTGTTCAAGGTGTTATCTATGTGGACTGGATTCTAAAAGTAGAAACCATCTTTTTATACATTATGAAGTAACTGGAGTTCTCTGGCAACTATTCCTTAATATGAAATTATCATGGATTATGCCCACGACTCTAGGGGAATTACTTGTTTGTTGAAACTTACCTGGTGGACTAGTTAGACAAAAAAAAGAACTGGTAGAAGATTATACCAGGCTTCATGTGGTGGATTATATGGAAGGGGAGAAACTATAGATGCTTTGAAGGGACCCGTATCTCCATACAGAAAATCAAGATGAATGCCTGTTTTTATTTCATTTTTGGTTTAAGGAAGATTTAGAACAGGATGGTCGATTCAATGTTAGACATTATGGAATCCCTGTAATGGTAGGATTCAAAAGAAAACTATGCCTTTTGGATTCCTTTTGCAATCTGTAAATATGACTTAGCACAGTCGTTGTGCACTACATTTACGATATTATTACCATTCTCAAAAGTAAAAAAGGTATTCTTGTAGACAAGTTTGCTTCCTTCCATTTTATTAAATCTGTTTTCACGTGACTTAGTTACATAGTTAAAAGAACATGTGAAACTGGATTGCAGATTTTTTTATTAGACATAAGTTGTTGCTTTTATGAAATTTAAATAATGATCTGACAACAGGGATATGCACCGCCTAATTCAGATAGAAGGGAGGGAGTTCTGAGAAGAAAGCGTCTAGATTATCTTGATTGTGTTGCTCAGTACTATGACATTCAAGATATTGAGCGAACAGATGAAGAGATCAACATGCTTCGGCAGGTATTTTCGATGCATTTGGATTGTGATCTTTTTTATGCCTTATGCTCATTTCCCAATGTTGTCAGTCATATAACTACTGCTTTGCTTGTGCTGTTAGATTGCTGTTGATTGCCCTAGAACGGTGCCTGATGTTTCTTTTTTCCAACAAGCACAAGTTCAGAAATCCCTGGAGCGCATACTTTACATATGGTAAACTATTTCTATTTCTCTGTATTTATTAGCTGTAACATTCTCCTTGAATTGTAGAATGTCTTTACAAAGGGAAGAGGAAAGGAAATAGCATTACATTTATTTCTTTAATTAAGATGCGGAACTAGATGAGAAAACAAATGGGTAATGGATTTTTGGAATGGTCAAAAAATCGAAATTGGTAGTAGTCATTAGGTGTGAGCATTTGTCGGATTAAACCGAAAAACCAAATAATCAAAGGAATCCTGATTATTAATTTAGGATCTCATTTAACATTATAGTTACTGATATGCATTCCAGCTACACCAACTATCACTTCTTCATCAAAATCTACACCAACTATCACACTAAGATTTGCTACATACACTACCTTGTTCATTCTGATTACCAAATAAACATTGATGATTTTAGCAATTTCGAGAAAAGTAACAAATCCAATATACCAAAAACCAAACCGGAGAAAAACCAAATTAAAATAGAAACCTAATGAAACTGAACTTGAGTTTTGATTGGACTGAATTATTTCATAACTGAATCTGAATCCAAATAATACTAAACCAAATAAAAAAAGGTACTGCACACCCTGGTAGAATTTAAAGTTAAAGAATTGAAGATGTGTGGCCACATGGGCGTTCATTAACCTTTCCTTATTGCTCCTGTTGGTGTTTTGGATGTTCTCATATTCTGGTGATTAATCATTTTCCTTTCTAGGGCCATCCGGCACCCTGCAAGTGGATATGTGCAGGGAATAAATGATCTTGCAACACCGTTCTTAGTTGTTTTCTTGTCAGAACACGTAGAAGGGAGTATTGACAATTGGATGATGTCTGATCTACCTTCTGAGAAAATATCTGGTATAGAAGCTGATTGTTATTGGTGTCTATCAAAACTGCTTGATGGGATGCAAGACCATTACACATTTGCTCAACCGGGAATCCAGAGGCTCGTGTTTAAGCTAAAGGAGTTGGTTAGACGGATAGATGGTAATTCTCTAATGGTTTCTACTTCATTCTTTGTCTCTATCTACTGCCCAATGCTAGAGAATCTGGAATTATGGTGTCAAAAATTATTGATTTTCTTGACAAACAATGTACTCCCTCCATTTCAATCTATTTGTTTTATTGACTTTTTGGTCTTCTTAGAAAAGAGAGCCTGTTTCCTAATTTGGCAACTCTTTTTAACTCCACATTCCACATGACATGTTTAAGACCAACAGTTAAAGTGCATTTTGATAAATTATACAAATCGTTAGCTCAAGATCACAAGAGTCAAGTCTTTTTTTACTTTCTTAAACTCCGTGTCCATGAAACTAAGACAAACAAATTGAAACAAAGGGGGTAATACTTTTAAAGGTAAAGCAAAATTTAGTTTCACATATTATATGTCTTTTAATTTGTGAACAAGTTCTAATTTCTATGACTTTATGAAAGGGTATGTATACCTTGATGATTTGACAGCATTATGAGGGTGTTTACAGTTGGAACTACTATTTATTTCATTTAGTTTTTTGGACCTGCTAAAATTGCTCTGTATTTATTTGGTTGCAATGAGTTACACATGTATTTCTGTCTTTCATAATTTGTTATTGGAGGTGGTTGAAATATTGTCTACTGATAGTTGGAACTTGGATCACTATAAAAGTTTGGACATGGTAAAGAGATGCTGGAAGAAAGAAAAGAAGACCCTGGAAGACCAATTACTAGAAAAGGTCAAAAGAAACTGATAAAATGGTGAATTTCATCACGTATAAGTAAACACTTTATTTGCTTTCAAATCATAAGAGGTTAACCATGGTTAAATTGTGGTTTTAGAGCTAAGAAAGTACAAGCAATTGAAAGTAGGGGACTAAGAAATGACAGCACACGGTTTATTTTCCGTCTTTCCTTGTCTATGTATATATTCTTCCTGAAAAATTAGGTGACATGTTATAATTTTCATATTTGGTTCCTCCCCATTTTCTAGAACCTGTGTCAACACACATGGAAGAGCAAGGGCTTGAATTCCTCCAGTTTGCTTTTCGCTGGTTCAATTGTCTCTTGATACGCGAGGTCTGCTGTTCTGTCTATCTTTTTTAAGTGTCTTTCTGCCTTTATCTTTATGAATTGTTTTTCGTCATTTTGAAATTCCACATTGTTCAAAGCTCTATTTAGAAGCCGTAACTAATCATCTACTCTTGCAGATCCCTTTCCATCTTGTTACCCGATTATGGGATACATATCTTGCCGAAGGTGATGCACTGCCAGATTTTCTTGTGTATATAGCTGCAAGCTTTCTGCTCACAGTAAGATATCTCTATTATCTGCTTGAGATTCATGTGATGAATATTGACATTGAGTCTTACTAGCATTGCATATACAGAAAACATACGGGAACACGTACACATGCAAACATACTCTATACCCTAATGTAGAAAGAAAGGTTTGCTTGATGAGTCTTAAATGGATTGGTAAAATAAGCAATTGAATTGAAGGAAACAGATGTATTGCTATAATTTATAGAGATCCCTTGAAATATGACATGGTTCTTTTAACCATGTAAAGCAAGGATCACAGTTATCATTACATATATTTTCAGTCACTGACCCAAAAGATGTGAGTGTTATTTTCCTGCATAGGCATTATAAAAAATTTTCTTGAAAGGAAGCATCAACTCTCCATCCCTTTTCTTATACCCAATTTATTTCCTATACTCAAGTGAAGTCTGTTTGGGTGCTGTAATTACTAGACTGTTCTGAGTGTTGTGTCTATTGTGCAGTGGTCAGATAATCTGCTGAAGCTGGACTTCCAAGAGATGGTTATGTTCCTTCAGCACCTTCCCACACATAACTGGAGTCATTCAGAGCTTGAAATGGTACTTTCTAGAGCATACATGTGGCATGCCATGTTCAACAGCTCGCCCAGCCACTTGGCTAGCTAAAGTGGACGCCTTTTCAATATTCTTAAACTCTTTTAGTTCAAACTTTTTTCTCTTGTATTTATCTGTCTCTGTTTGATTGTAAAAGTTATTTTCGTTTTCCTCTTCATGTAGAGCCTAAATTTACTAATTGTTTATTTTTCTGGCCTTTTTCCTTTTCTTCTGTTTGTGATTTTATAAGCTTTTCTCATACATGATGAGTTTAATTAGAGAGGAAAAGCTTCTTGTTAACTTCATATGTAATAGTTGTATTCTTCACTCTGCTCTTCCTTGAATAACTAAGCAAATATATGTCCTCTTATTACCTTTTATAGTGAAAATACACAACTATTGTGATTGATGAAGTCTTACGAAGAAATCAAGATCATATATAGATATAGCTCTTAATCTATCTATATTCTCCATTTCAATGTATAAATAGAATTTCTTGGGAAGTTGTGTGGTGTGTTATAAACTTTTGAAATATATTTTGAAGCAGAGCAATGAAGTGTTTTACTTGAAAAAAAAAAATAAGAGGAAAATTATACAGAATGACAAACAAACATTTGGCCTGTATTACGAAAATTGTTATTTGCGATTATCATTTTGTCAATTTTTACGAGGATTATACACGCTTTAGGAAAAATCATAATCACTGTGAATTTGTGAATATTGACATGTTAAATATTTAAAAGAAATTCTTAAATATATGCACAATGAAATATACAAATTGCAAATGATATTGATTTTTGGGGAACCTTGTACATTCACGTTGACGGGTAAGTGACGACGTCGTTTTGTTACTTTGTTCTTTTTCATGTTATCAGACGCAGTTGTCAGTGTGAGCTCCTTGGAATCTGGATCCAACTATCTGTGTGCTCTTCTTCGTCTGGTGAGTTCTCGAATCCTTTATCATCTTCCTATCCTTGTAGAATCGATGATAAATTGACTTTTATCCTCTTAGATCCGTTAATTGGGGTTCTGATTGTTGTAAATTTACCATCTATTTATAACTGTTCTTGATCTCTTGAGGGTAAACACTGAATTGGATCGCAAAAGGGTTAGTTTGAAGAAGTTGGTTGCTTCTTTTGGAACAGTTTGATAGGTAGTTCTAACATCGAGATATTTTGTGCTTTGAAATGTGTTAATTCAGTGAACAAAGTAAAAGAAATAACTTTTTTGCCGTTAATTTTGTTTGCAATTAGAGAGTCAAAGGCATTGGTGAAATATCAGTAGGGCCGAGAGAGGTTGTATCATGAAATTAGTTTTAACATGGTGTTTTTACAGAAAAGTTGGTGGCAAATGATGTGGGTATCTCTAATATGAACAAATCAGTGTTTGTTCACCTTAACCGTGAAGCTAAGGGGCACTTTCTTCATTAATGCTGAAAGTGCAACAAAATCTTGGCACTTTTCTGTGCTCTTCAGTTCGAGCCTTTGCCAATGTTAGACAAAATTTGTACTTACCTATTTAGATTAAGTAGAATTGTACCAACTAAAAATGAATAAGTAGAATTTTGAGGGGATGGTTGCTCCAAGGGCCTACCTAAGCGAAGAGTTTGAGTGACGTGGATCTGCTCAGGCGCTTAGCCTTTAGCCCAGACCCATCATTATTTTAAAATATTGTGAGCAGATGGTTCTTCAATTTGTCGAAAAGTACTCAAATGATCCCAATTGCTTTTTCTTTTTTAAAAAAATTTCTTCTTTGAAGAAAATTATTCACGATCAATTGAAGTGAATAATAAAATGTTGTTTTTAACTTGGGCAAACCCCTTATTAACCAAATAAGGGTAAACCTGAAAAAAACAATTATTAACTTTTTGATTACGTGGAACACCACTTATTTTGGACCAATGATCTTTTTTGTGACGGCGATTTCTTGGCCATTTTGCCTTTACTTTGATCATATCATGGAGTACGTGCTATTTTTCACCAAGTTAAGTACTAGATAACTCTGCCCAACAAGGTTTAGGTAGATGGAAAGTAATCATCTTGAACACGCCGTGGAGAGGAGACCATCTTTCGGACTTGCTAAAAATTTAAAGTTGCTTAAGAAAGACATTAGGTTGTGGATTAAGGAAGTGTTTGGGGGGATAGAGGTGAAAATGTGGGAGATTATGATAAAAGTGGGCGAATAAGAAAGTTTAGAGGTGGGAATGGAGTTAGATTAGAGGGAAAAGGAGAAGAAAGAAGTGCCAAAAGTGGAATTAGCTTTTTTGGTTTTGGCTCAAGAGAGTTGTTGGACAAAAATCAAGGGCGTTGTGGTTGGAAGGGAGGGACTCTTAATACAACTTTTTCTTTGGGTAGCAATAGCGAATATAAGGAGAAATTTGATTGGGTTTGTGGAAGTTGGGGGAAGGAGGAAGTAGATGGAGCAAGTGTTCCGTTCTATGAATCATTGTTTAAAGTGGAAAGGCAGAGTGAAGAGCAAATCTGGGAGGGGTGGATTTCAATCACATTGAAGGAAAATAATAGTTAGTGGCTAGAGAGGGCTATTGAGGTGGAGGAAGTGTGTGTGGCAATTGAGAGTTGTGCAGGTGACAAGGCTCTACGGCGGCCGGATGGTTTCACTCTGGCTTTCTTTCAGCATTTTTGGAGTATGGTCAAACTTGATGTTATGAGTACTATTGGTGAGCTCCAAGAGAGGAGTGAATTTAAGAGAAGCTCAAATGCTTCACAGTCATCATTACAAACCTATTTATGTAGTAGGAATCATTTATAAGATTATCTAAGGTGCTTTCTAATAGACTTCAGAGCGTTTTGGATGAAACTGTCTCTTCTTTGCTAAATGCTTTTGTGAAAGGAAGACATAGATGCAACTTTGGTGGCTAATTAAGTGGTAGATTCGAGGAAGAAATTGGGTGCACTGAGGTAGAATAAGGTACAAGCGTGGTAGATTACTCCTTCTGCTCAAATGTTGGTCATTTGGAGAGAGAAATATGAGAGGTTTGGAAGGGGGGTGGAGATGAGCTTTGCTCAATTGAGAAGTGGTCTCTGATCCCTTATTTTCTTTTGGTGCACCCATGTAGTTCCTGTTTGTATAGAGGATTTAGTGTCTCTTAACCATATTTTGTACGTTTTCTCCTTTTTGGTATACCTATTGTATAGGGCTAGGCTGGCCTTGTTATTATCAATGAAATCTTTTACTTGATAAACATAAAAAATTGTGTAGTATGTTGTAACTAGTTAAAATAAAACTCGCATACCAGGACTTAAATTAAGTACACGAGAAGGTAGACATTAAGATGCAAAGCTTCGGATGGAAAAACCCCTAAATGTGGAAAATATGTCTCCACTCTTTCCAGAAGTTGGTGAGACGAAAGACACATTTCCCACAATCATCGGTTTGGATTCCAAGGGAACCCAAAAATGTTCTTTTTTGTTTGCTATACAGCGAGAGGAATGATTCTAACAGCTGAAAATTTGAAGAAAAGAAATATAACTTGTGTTATCCAGTGCGATATGCATAAATGCTTGAGAGAAGAGGTTGGTTGTCACGTCTTTTGGTGTATTGTAAAGTGGTTTCTCTGTGGAGGATGGTCTTTAAACAGTTCTGCTACACAGTGGGTGATGCCAGCTACTGTCAGACATGTGTTGTACATCTGGGTTGGGACAAGTAGGATAAGAAGACAAAGGTCATGAGCAGTGTTCAGGAAAGCGAGAGCAAAGCGATGCGAGCCTTCTACGCTTCACAGACTAGAATGAGTATCTGAGTACTTCATCACTTAAAGCGTGAAGCGGGGCCTTATCAATTTTTTCCGCTTCACGCTTCCCTGAACACTGGTCATGAGAGCTTGCACCGTTAGCTCTTATGTCGGTCATATGAAGGGAGAGAAATAGGAGAGTAACGAAGGGAATTGATAATGATTCTGATTGTCTTTTGGTGCACTCGCAAGATTTCCTATTTGTATAGATCCTATAGTGATGTAATTATTTACCTTAAAGGTAACTCACATGTATGAATGGCTTCCTATACCTATGAGAAGAAGCACTGACAAAGAAAAAAGAAAAAGACAAAAGAAGACGGAACCAACAGAGAAAAAAAAAGATAAAAACATAGCTTATTCGTCTAAGTATTTTTTCTCAAGTATTTTTGCAATTAAAACAATAAAGATTTTCAATTACTGATATTCACATATATCACTCAGACTTAATTTCTTTCTTGCTTTTATGCACTTCAACCTACATTGCTTATGGGTGGAGAATATAACCAGTCCAGTTCATCTGCTGTGTTGAGTTTCCTTCGTAACTAATTCCCTAAAATATAGTTCCTAAATAACAATATGTTGTCCTTACAAAAAATTTAATTGTTGAAGGTAACAAATCCTGCTATTTATTGCTTTTCTTTAAGGTTGCCTTCTAACTCTCATGATGTCAGCCTTCTTTATTATACCTTGAAAGTTCATAATGAGTTGGAACTTATTTATGTTACTTGCTAGGCCGCTACCTTACCTCTTTTCTTGTCTTTTGATTTCATTTTAACAATCTGTCAGTCTAATTTTTATTTTTTTTATGTGTGTGCACACCTGAAGTCATGGCTGGATCTGGGAGTTCGATGCTATATTCGTTTCTTCTATTCATCGCGACACTCTCTCTGCAGGAAGTGTATAGAGGAAAGCTAGCATCTTCAGAATTGTATACCATCCTTGGTGGATTTACTAGTTCTCTCATATTCATTTTGTTGTTAACGGTGAGAAAAATTTACCTTTTGTGGTAACAAGTATTGTGCTCTTAAGATCTCAAAAGTGCAGGCGCTGCAAAGTTTGTACCAGTCTAGTAGTGCTGTTAAAATTTACAGTGCCTGTATTCCTATACAATAAAGCTGTATTAATTCAGATGTATGCTGTAGAAATTGTTCTATTCATCTGCAAATACATGTGCATCATACTAACTTTTTTCTCCCTGACATTTTTTGCGGCGGATTTTTTTTTTCCTTTTAGATTAATTCACTTTCGTATTTTCCTATTTTATCATCTCGTTGTCAAATCTACTGTTGTCTTCACCATTCATTGCACAGTTTCATGACTGCCATGCTTTATGGATGCATAAAGTGAAGTATCACATGGTGCTTTACAAGCACACTTGAATTAAAAAAGTGTTGATGTGCTAGCACATTACTTGCCAAACTAGTATTGTATTGAGCTTGACTTGGTGATACTGTTGCAGTTCATCGGAAACTATCAAGAAACATCTGGCATAAGGACTGGATGGGGTGCTGGTGAGTGCATTATGTTTTGACTTTCTATTTTGATATTTCAATTGATTCTTTTGAAGATCTAAATAATTTCTTAATATATTTGAAGTAGAAATAAACGAAGGGATTTTGTCTTTTAGATGTAGCATTGAATTTATAGTATATTTTCTTAACATTTTATCTTAATATTCAATCCCATATGCATACATTGGCGCAACTAGCTTGTGGCAAGGGGGTCAATTGAATTCCCTTTGCCTGAAAATTATCATGCATAAAATAAGGTAACTGTTGAATCTCCTTCACATATGAGAAGATTCTAGCTTAGTGGCAAAGGAGGTTCAAATTGCTTTAGGCTAGGTACAAATCTAGGTGTGATCAGTGTTAAGTTGTGTAGACCATATATCTTTGTTATTATTAGTAAAGAGATACAGTAGCTTTTTTTTTTTTTTACAACGGTAACAGTTATGTGTATTAATCTTCAGCACTAAAGGCTGGGGTCCCAAATTTACATCATGGAGCTACATACAGTTGTGTGTACTTAAAACAAAACTAAACCAGATCCTACTTCATCTTACAAAGGACCTAGGATATCTCTAACAGCTATAGGATCATTTACATACTCCAAACTGCACCAATAGCAAAAAGTGATCGTACAGTTCATTTTAAGAGATACAGTAGCTGTATGGATCAATTTATTTTAATCTGTTCTACTGGTCTGTTACACTGCAGTTATACTTGCTGAGGTTGTAGCTCTTATTGCTGCTAGCACTGTTCATCGAGTTAGCATCACGACATGGTAATGAACTATACTATCTAGTTGTTATTATTGTGGATATATAAACTTATGTATATTCCATGTGTTTTTTTCTCGAGGGAAATCTCTTAGATGAGTTAAATGAGCTAAAAAGAACACAGAATTGCTTAGAATGTTTCCTTTTTCCAAAGGTCTCAAGTTCGAAACCTCTTACCAGCAAAAGCAAGGGATTTTCCTTTTGAGTCGAGCTCGTCACACCAGGCTTGCCTAGTGCGGGTTATCTCTCCTATGTGGTTTGCGGTTTGCGAGCTATTGCATAGGATTAGAGGTTTTACCCTGTGTGCACCAACAGGATAGCGGTTGCGGGTTTTCCTTGTCATTAAAAAAAAAGAATTACACAAAATTACTGGGTTTAATTTTGTTGAAGTTGGAAATGGTTATGTGTTCATTGTTTGAATACATAGACAAACGCCTAAACTTGTCGGGATATTTCATTTGGACACCTTAACTTAGTTCATGACCTATTAAACACCTAATTTTGCTTAAATTGTGTTCTATTAGACACACCTAAACTCAGCTCATAACATTAAGCACCTAACGGGAAGGCATAAACTTTGTTCCCTATATTTATGTTGGACACCTTCTCCATGTTGCCTCTGGTTCCCAAATTATCTGTCTTATTATGCGACTTCAGATTTTCTACTCCGAAACTACCATGATTTTTACTCAACTTGACTGTTTCCTAGTTGACCAAATGGTGGGACTTCTTTCCATATTTCCTTCCCAAGGGAAATTCCTTTAATCTCTCTATTGTGTTTACTGCTTTTGAAGTAATAAAGAACACTCATGTTGTATAAGTGGGCAAGGAACCAAAACACTATTAATTAGAACTAATCTGCCTTGGAAGTAGCATGCACACTGTATCTTCTATGTAGATAGCTTCCTTTTATATTTTTCCTTGCCATACTGAAGCAAGTCTTGCCAAACTATTCCTCACTTAGAGATGGCGATTTCGCAGTATTGCTGTTTTGATGCTCATCTATCATCTCCACCTCCTTTCTCTTTACTCTGTTCTCACGAGCAGCTTATCCAAAAAATAAAAATCAGGTTTATATTATAATGTTATTAATGACCAGACTCAAGCTTGACTTCCTTTCTGAACGTATGTCCGGCCTATCAAGTGGCACTCCAAGATAATATATGGGTAACAAATGGGCGGTGAAGCTTGTCATACTCATCAAACCCACGTGGACAACTAGTTATTTAGTAGATTACCCTTTTTTGCCATCTCTAATGGAAGATGCAGTCTAATATGTTGTCAATACTTGTGCCACCTTTCGACCAAACAAGAGAAGCTCATATAAAATAAGTGGCAAGGTTGGAGAATTTTGTCCTTGATTCTTCCTGTAAATAGTTTTATTAGTTTATATAAACATGGTCATGCAAGAACTTAACTATAGTACATATATGTGTGGTATTATAATGTTTATAAATCTGATTGGGCGTTCCTCGTTCTTAATGCAGCTTCTTGTTCTCAGCTGCATTGCTGTATGAGGTCAACAAGCTCTCAGGAGTGATGGTTTCTAGAAGTGAATCTAGAGGCAAAAGGCACTAATGTACCCTTTCGCCTTCAGAGGCTGGGATGGTTGGAACCATTTGCTTTACCTTAGTAATTTTCCTAGTAATGTTATGAGAGATGAGGCAAATTTTACCAGAACTTGCAGAACGATATATTAAACGAAATCATGAGCGAGTTTATGTCACTACATTCTTGGTTAATTTAGGTTTACTTAACTTGAATATTTTTATATATTGTTTAACAACATAAAGTATGATAATTTTGTGGTGAAAATTCCTCAAGTATTCCTACAATAAGTGTTTTGTTGGTTTAATTCAAGAATAAAAAAGATAACTAAATTACGACACATGATAATTGACAAAATAGGGGTTTACATACTCCGGAGCTCATTTGACATTGAAAATGGGTCTTTTTGACCGTCATGGTGAATTGAGTCCATAGTTAAGGTCTTAATGGAATGGGGGTATGCGCGCTTCAGGGATCGTTTGACCTTGAAAACGGGTCGGACTGGACGTGAGGGCCACAAGGATGCATAGCCAATGTCTTACGGACGTCCACAAAAGTTTTTGGAATTTTTGACATCGGAATTCGGATCACCCAAAAAATGATTCCTATAGCACACGAAAATCGTCAAAAAAGGGATATGCGCACTTTGGGGCTCGTTTGACCTTGAAATTCGATCGGACTGGCCGTGATATCCAGCCGGCTGCATAGCCAAGGTCTTGACGGACGTCCACAAAATTTTTTGGAATTTTTGATGTCGGAATCTGGATCACCCAAAAAATGATTTGCTATAGCACATGAAAATTGTCTAAATGGGGAGTATGCATGCTTCGGGGCTCGTTTGACCTTTAAAATGGGTCGGACTAGCCGTGAGGGCAAACTGTCTGCATAGACAAGGTCTTGATGGACGTCCACAAAATTTTTTGGCATTTTTGACGTCGTAATTCGGATCACCCTAAAAATTGTTTTGCTATAGCACACGAAAATCATTGAAATAGGGGGTATGCGCGCTTCGGGGCTCGTTTTACCTTGAAAATGGGTCGGACTGGCCGTGAGAGCCAACCAGCTACATAGGCAAGGTCTTGACGGACGTCCACAAAAAAATTCAGAAATTCTGACGTCGGAATCCGGATCACCTGAAAAATTGTTTGCTATAGCACATGAAAATTGTCTAAATTGGGGGTATGCGCGCATGGGGCTTGTTTGACCTTGGAAAATTGTCGGACTGGCTGTGAGGGACAACTGGATGCATAGCCAAGGTCTTGACGGACGTCCACAAACATTTTTGACATCTTTGATGTCGAAATTCGGATCACCCAATAAATGGTTTGCTATAGCACACGAAACTCATCTAAATGGGGAGGGGGTATACGCGCTTCGAGGCGCGTTTGACCTTTAAAATGGGTTGGACTGGCCATGACGGCCAACCAGCTCATTGCCAAGGTCTTATCTAACGTCAGTAAAATTTACTTGCATTTTTTACGTCGGAGTCCGGATCACCCAAAAAATGATTTTGCTATAGCACACGAAAATCGTCTAAATGGGGGGTATGTGTGCTTCGGGGATCGTTTGACCTTGAAAATGGGTCGGAATGGACGTGAGGGCCGCAAGGCTGCATAGCCAAGGTCTTAACGGACGCCCACAAAATTTTTTGGCATTTTTGACGTCGGAATCCGGATTACCCAAAAAATGGTTTGCTATAGCACACGAAAATCATCGAAATATGAGGTATGCACGGTTCGGGGCTTGTTTGACCTTGAAATTGGGTCGGACACAGTGAGAGCCAACCGGCTGCATAGCCAAGGTCTTGACGGACGTCCACAATTTTTTTTATAATTTTTGATGTTGAAATCCAGATCACCCAAAAATGGTTTGATACACGAAAATTGTCTAAATGAGGGGTATGCGCGCTTTGGGGCTCGTTTGACCTTGATAATGGGTCGTATTGTTCATGAGGTCCAACCGGATGCATAGACAAGCTCTATACGGACCTCCACAAAAGAATTTGGCATTTTTGACATCGGAATCCGGATCACCCAAAAAATGGTTTGCTATAGCACGCGAAAATCATCGAAATGAGGAGTATGCACGCTTCGAGGCTCGTTTGACCTTGAAAATGGGTCGGACTGGCCGTGAGGGCCAACCGGCTGCATAGCCAAGGTCTTGACGGACGTCAATAAATTTTTTTTGGCATTTTTGATGTCGGAGTCCAGATCACCCAAAAAATGGTTTGTTATAGCACACGAAAATCGTCTATATGGGGGGTATGTGTGCTTCTGGGCTCTTTTGACCTTGAAAATGGGTCGAACTAGCCGTTAGAGACAACCAGATGCATAACCAAGGTCTTGATGGACCTCCGCAAATTTTTTGGCATTTTTGACATCAAAATCCTGATCACCCATAAAATGATTTGCTATAGCACACGAAAATTGTCTAAATGGAGGGTATGCGTGCTTCGGGGCTCGTTTGACCTTGAAATTGGGTCGGACTGGCCGTGAGAGACAACCGACTGCATAACCAAGGTCTTAACGGATGTCCACAAAAATTTTTGGAATTTGTGACGTCGGAATCCTGATTACCCAAAAAATGATTTGCTATAGCACATGAAAATTACCTAAATGGGGGGTATGCGCACTTTGGGCTTGTTTGACCTTGAAAATGGGTCAAACTGGCCGTGAGGGCCAACCGAATGCATAGACAAGATCTTGACAGACCTCCACAAAATTTTTTGGCATTTTTGACGTTAAAATGTGGATCACCCAAAAAATGATTTGCTATAGAACATGAAAATCATCTAAGCGGCTGCAAGCAAACCACACAGGTCACATCTATTACCTCTCGAATATTGGATTGGGAGATTTAAACCTCTCAATCTTTTTTTTTTTGAAGGGAAAGATAATAGATTATCTCCGGAAGGAATTAACACCTAAGGAGATACGACTCTTTCCAAATGAGTTCTCGATGCTCGTTTGACCTTGACAATGGGTCGACCTAGCCGCGACGGCTAACCGGCTGCATAGACAAGGTCTTGTGGGACGTCAATAAAATTTTTTGGCATTTTTGACGTCGGAATCTGGATCACCCAAAAAATGATTTGCTATAGCACAGGAAAATCATCTAAATAGGGGGTATGCACGATTCAGAGCTCGTTTGACCTTGAAAATGGGTTGGACTGGATGTGAGGGCCAACTGTCTTCATAGCCAAGGTCTTGACTGACGCCCACAATTTTTTTGGAATTTTTGACGTCGGAATCTGGATCACCCAAAAAATAGTTTGCTATAGCACACGAAAATCGTTTAAATGGGGGGTATGCGCGCTTCGGGGCTCGTTTGATCTTGAAAATGGGTCGGTCTGGCCGTGAGAGACAATCGACTGCATAGACAAGGTCTTGACGGATGTCCACAAAATTTTTTGGAATTTGTGACGTCGGAATCCGGATCACCCAAAAAATGGTTTGCTATAGCACACGAAAATTACCTAAATGGGGGGTATGCGCGCTTGGGGCTCGTTTGACTTTGAAAATGGGTCGGACTGGATGTGAGGGCCAACCGGATGCATAGACAAGCTCTTGACAGACGTCCACAAAAATTTTTGGCATTTTTAACGTCGAAATCTGGATCACCCAAAAAATGGTTTGCTATAGACCACGAAAATCATCTAAATGGTGGTATGCACGTTTCGGGGCTCGTTTGACCTTGAAAATGGGTCGAACTGGACGTGAGGGCCACAAGGATGCATAGTCAAGGTCTTAACGAACGTCCACAAATTTTTTTGGCATTTTTTATATCGAAATCCGGATCACCCGAAAAATGGTTTGTATAGCACACGCTTGGGGCTCGTTTGACCTTGAAAATGGGTCGGAATGGCCGTGATGTCCAACTGGATGCATAGGTAAGGTCTTGACGGACGTCCAAAAAATTTTTTGGAACTTTTGAAGTCGGAATCTGGATAACCCAAAAAATGGCTTGATATAGCACACGAAAATCATCGAAATGGGGGTTATGCGCGCTTCGGGGATCGTTTGACCTTGAAAATGGGTCCAACTGGCTGTGAGGGAAAACCGACTGTATAACCAAGGTCTTAACGGATGTCCATAATTTTTTTGGCATTTTTGACGTCGGAATGCGCATTACCCAAAAAATAATTCACTATAGCACACGAAAATTGTCTAAATGGAGGGTATGCGCGCTTCGGGGCTCGTTTGACCTTGAAAATGGGTCGTACTGGACTTGAGGGACAACCGGCTGTATAGACAAGGTCTTGAAGGACGTCCATAAAATTTTTTGGAATTTTGACATCGAAATTAGGATCACCCAAAAAATGGTTGGCTATAGCACACGAAAATCATCTAAATGGGGGGTATACGCGCTTCAAGGCTCGTTTGACCTTAAAAATGAGTCAGACTGGCCGTGAGGGCCAACCAGATGCATCGACAAGCTCTTTACGGATGTCCACAAATTCTTTTTGCATTTTTGACGTCCGAATCCGGATCACCCATAAAAATGGTGTGCTATAGCACGCGAAAATCATCTATATGGGGGTTATGCGCTTCGGGACTCGTTTGACATTGAAAATGGGTCGGAATGGCCGTAAGGAACAACCGGATGCATTGCCAAGATCTTGAGAGACGTCCACAAAATTTTTTGGCATTTTTGACGTTAGAATCTGGATCATCAAAAAAATAGTTTGCTATATCACACGAAAATTTTCTAAATGGGGGGGGGGGGTATGCACGCTTCGGGGCTTGTTTAACCTTGAAAATGGGTCGGACTGTCCATGAGGGCCAATTGGATGCATAACCAAGGTCTTTACGGACGTCCACAAAATTTTTTGGTATCTTCGACGTTGAAATCTGGATCACTCAAAAAATTCTTTGCTATAGCATACAAAAATCGTTGAAACGGGGGTATGCGCGCTACGGGGCTCGTTTGACCTTTAAAATGGGCCAAACTTCCCGTGAGGGAAAACCGGATGCATAGAAGAGGTTTTAAAGGACATCTACAAAAAATTTTGGTATTTGTGATGTCAAAATCTGGATCACCCAAAAAATGGTTTGCTATAGAAAATGAAAATCGTCGATATGGGTGGTATGCACGCTTTAGGGCACGTTTGACCTTGAAAATGGGTCGTACTGGATGTGAGGGCCAACCAGATGCATAGCCGAGGTACTAACGGACTTCCACAAAAAAATTTGGCATTTTCGACGTTGTAATCTGGATCAATCAAAAAAAGGCTTGCTATAGCACACAAAATCATCGAAATGGCGGGTATACATGCTTCGGGGCACGTTTGACCTTGAAAATGGGTCGTACTGGCCTTGAGGGACAACCGAATGTATACAAAAGGTCTTGACGGACGTTCACAAAATTTTTTGGCATTTTTGACGCAAGAATTTAGATCACCCAAAAAATGGTTTGGTATAGCACATGATAATTATCTAAATGGGGGGTATGCGTGCTTCGTGGTTTGTTTGACCTTGAAAATGGGTCGTACTGACCGTGAGGGACAACTGGATGCATAGAAAAGCTCTTGACAGACGTACACAAAAAAACATTAGCATTTTTGACGTCAGAATCCGCATTACCCAAAAAATAGTTTGTTATAGCACACGAAAATTGTCTAAATGGGGGGTATGCACGCTTCAGGGCTCGTTTGACCTTGAAAATGGGTCGGACTGGCCTTGAGGGACAATTGCCTGCATAGAAAAGTACTTGAAGGACGTCCACAATTTTTTTTGGAATTTTTGACGTCGGAATCAGGATCGCCCAAAAAATGGTTTGCTATTGCACACGAAAATCTTCTAAATGGGGGGGGAGGGGTATGCGCACTTCGGGGCTCGTTTGACCTTGAAAATTGGTCGGACTGGACTTGAGGGACAACCGACTGCATAGACAAGGACTTAAAGGACGTCCACAAAAATTTTTGGAATTTTTGACGTCGGAATCGGGATCGCCAAAAAAATGGTTTGCTATAGCACACGAAAATCATCTTAATGGGGGGTATGCGCGCTTCGAGGCTCGTTTGACCTTTAAATTTGTCAGACTGGCCGTGAGGGACAACCAGCTGCATAGACAAGAACTTGAAGGACGTCCACAAAAATGTTTAGAATTTTTGACGTTAGAATCAGGATCGCCCAAAAACTGGTTTGCTATAGCACACAAATCATCTAAATGGGGGTATGCGCGCTTATAGGCTCGTTTGACCTAGAAAATGGGTCGGACTAGCCGTGAGGACCAACCAGATGCATAGCCAATATCTTTACGGATCTCCACAATAATTTTTGGCATTTTTGACGTCCGAATCTGGATCACCCAAAAAATGTTTTGCTATAGCACACGAAAATCGTCTAAATGGGGGGTATGCGCGCTTCGAGGCTCGTTTGACCTTTAAAATGGGTTCGAATGGACATGAAGGCCAACCGGATGCATAGACAAGGTCTTGACGGACGTCCACAAAAATTTTGGCATTTTTGACGTTAGAATTCGGATCACCTAAAAAATGGCTTGCAATAGCACACTAAAATCATCGAAATGGGGGGTATGCGTGCTTCGTGAGTCGTTTGACCTTGAAAATTGGTCATACAGGTCGTAAGGGACAACCGGGTGTATATCCAAAGTCTTGACGGACGTCCATACAAAATATGGCATTTTTGACGTCGGAATCCGGATCACTTAAAAAAATGGTTTGCTATAGCACACGAAAATCGTATAAATGGGGGGTATGCTCTCTTCGGGGCTTGTTTTACCTTGAAAATGGGTCGGACTGGCCGTAAGGGACAACCGGATGCATAGACAACCTTTTGAAGGACGTCCACAAAATTGTTTTGCATTTTTGACGTCAGAATCTGGATCACCCAAAAAAATGGTATGCTATAGAACACAAAAATCGTCGTTATGGGTTGTATGCACGCTTTAGGGCTCGTTTAACCTTGAAAATGGGTCGGACTGACTGTGAGGGCCAACCGGTTGCATATCCGAGGTTTTAACAAACGGCCACAAAAAATATTGGCATTTTTGACGTCCGAATCCGCATCACCCCAAAAATGGTTTGATATAGCACTCGAAAATCATCTAAATGGGGGTATGCGCTTCGGGACTCGTTTGACCTTGAAAATGGGTAGGACTGGCCGTGAGGGACAACCGGATGCATAGACAAGGTCTTGAAGGACGTCCACAAAAACTTTGGCATTTTTGACGTAGGAATACGGATCACCAAATAAATGGTTTGTTATTGCACATGAAAATTGTCGAATTGGAGGGTATGCGCGCTTCGAGGCTTGTTTGACCTTGAAAATGGGTCGAACTATCCGTGAGGGACAACCGGATGCATAGCCAAGGTCTTGACGGATGTCCACACAAATTTATGGAATTTTTGACGTCAAAATCCAGATTACCGAAAAATGGTTTGCTATAGCACACGAAAATCATCTAAATGGGGGTTATGCGCGCTTTGGGGCTCATTTGACATTGAAAATGGGTCGGACTGAACGTGAGTGACAATCGGATGCATAGCCAAGCTTTTGAAAAATGTCCAATTTTTTTTTTGGCATTTTTGATGTTGGAATCCGGATCATCCAAAAAATGGTTTGCTATAGCACACGAAAATCATCGAAATGAGGGGTATGCTCGCTTCGAGGCTCGTTTGACCTTCAAAATGGGTCGGACTGGCCGTGAGGGACAGATGCATATAGAAGGTCTTAATAGACGTCCACAAAAAATTTTGGCGTTTTTGACATCGGAATCCGGATCACCCCAAAAATGGCTTGCTACAGCACACGAAAATCGTCAAAATGGTGGGTATGCGTTCTTCTGGGCTCGTTTGACCTTGAAAATGGGTCGTACTGGACGTGAGGGTCTACCAGATGCATAGCCAAGGTATTTACGGACGTCCATAATTTTTTTGGCATTTTTGACGCCGAAATCCGGATCACCCAAAAAAATGGTTTACTATAGCACACGAAAATCATCTAAACGGGGTATGCGCTCCTCGGGGCTCGTTTGACCTTGAAAATGGGCCGGACTGGCCGTGAGGGATAACCGGATACATAGCTAAGGTCTCAAAAGATGTCCACAAAAAAATTTGGTATTTGTGACGTCAGAATCTGGATCACCCAAAAAATGGTTTGCTATAGCACACGAAAATCATCGATATGGGGGTGGGGGTGGGTATGCACGCTTTAGGGCTCGTTTGACCTTTAAAATGGGTTGGAATAGCCGTGAGAGCCAACCGGATGCATAGACAAGGTCTTGATGGACTTTCACAAAAATTTATGGCATTTTTTACGTCGGAATCCGGATCACCCAAAAAATAGTTTGCTATAGCACACGAAAATCATTGAAATGGGGGTATGCGCGCTTTGGGCTTGTTTGACCTTGAAAATGGGTCGGACTGGCCGTGAGGGAAAGATGCATAGAGAAGGTCTTAATAGACGTCCACAAAATTTTTTGACATTTTTGACATCGGAATCTGGATCACCCCAAAAATGGCTTGCTAGCACACGAAAATCGTCAAAATGGCGGGTATGCGTTCTTCTGGGCTCGTTTGACCTTGGGCTCGTTTGACCTTGAAAATGGGTCATACTGATCGTGAAGGACAACAGGATGCATAACCAAGCTCTTGACGGACGTCCACAAAAAAGTGGCATTTTTGACGTTGTAATTCGGATTACCCAAAAAATTATTTGCTATAGCACACGAAAATTGTCTAAATGGGAGGTATGCGCGCTTCGGAGCTCGTTTGATCTTGAAAATGGGTCGGAATGTCCGTGAGGGCCAACCAGATGCATATCCAAGTTCTTTATGGACGTCCACAAAAATTTTTGGCATTTTTGACGTCGTAATCTGGTTAACTCAAAAATTGATTTGATATAGCACACGAAAATCATCGAAATGGGGGGTATGCGCGCTTCGGGGCTCGTTTGACCTTGAAAATAGGTCGGACTTGTCGTGAGAGACAACCAGATGCATAGCCAACCTCTTGAAGGACGTCCACAAATTTTTTTGGCATTTTTGACATTGGAATCCGGATCACCCAAAAAATGGTTTGCTACAGCACACGAAAATCGTCTAAATGGGGGGTATGCACGCTTCGGAGATCGTTAAACCTTGAAATTGGTAGGACTGGCAGTGAGAGACAACTGGTTGCATAGACTAGGTCTTGACGGATGTCCACAAAAATTATTGGTATTTTTGACGTTGGAATCCGTATCACTTAAAAATGGTTCGCTATAGGACACAAAATTTGTCTAAATGGGAGGGAGGGGGTATGCGCGCTTCGGGGCTCTTTTGACCTTGTAAATGGGTCAGACTGGCCAAGAGAGACAACCGGCTGCATATCCAAGCTCTTTATGGACGCCCACAAATTTTTTTGGCATTTTTGACATTGGAATCCGTTTCAACCCAAGCCGTGATGGCCAACCGTATGCATAGACAAGGTCTTGACGGACGTCCACGAAAATATTTGGCATTTTTGACGTCGGAATTGGGATCACCCAAAAAATGGTGTGCTATAGCACACGAAAATTATCGAAATGAGGGCTTATACTCGCTCGGGGGCCGTTTGAACTTCCAAAGGGGCGGACCAAGCCGTTGATGGCCAAAACCGTATGCATAGACAATGTCTGGCGGGACGTCACAAAAATTTTGGCAGTTTTGCGTCGAAATCCAGGACACCAAAAAATGGGTGTGCGTATAGCCACACAAAAAATCGTCGAATGAGGGTCTGCTTGCCTTGGGGCTCGTTTCCGACCACCCTTTCCAAATGGGTGGTCGGACAGCGTGTGATGGCCAAACCGTATGCAATAGACAAGGTCTTTGACGGACGTCCACGAAAAAAATTTTGACGTTCGGAATCGGATCACCAAAAAAAATGGTGTTTATAGCAAACGAAAATCGTTGAAATGAGGGTATGCTGTTTCGGGGCTCGTTTGACCTCCCAAAAGGGGTCGGACCAAGCCGTGAGGCCAACCGTATGCATAGGACAAGGTCTTGAGGACAGTCACGAAAAACCTGGCATTTTTGACATCGGAATCGGGATCACCCAAAAAATGGTCTTGCTAATAGCACACGAAATCGTTGAAAATGAGGGGTATGCTTGCCTCGGGGCTCGTTTTTTGACCTTTCCCAAATGGGTCGGAAAAACAGTGATGGCCAACCGTATGCATAGACAAGGTCTAGACGGACGGCCACGAAAAATTTTGGCATTTTTGACGTCGGAATCAGGATCACCAAAAAATGGTGTGCTATAGCACACGAAAATTGTCGAAATGAGGGGATGCTCTCTTCGGGGATCGTTTGACCTTCCAAAGGTTCGGACAAGCCGCGTGGATGGCCAAACCGTAGCATAGGACAAGTCTTGACGGACGTCCACGGAAAAATCTGCATTTTTGACGTAGTCAGGAATCCGGATCACCACCAAAAAATGATGTGCTATTAGCACACGAAAATCGTCGAAAATGAGGGGGTGTGTATGCTCGCTTCGGAGCTCGTTTGACCTTTCCAAATAGGTCGGACAAGCCGTGATGGCCAACCGTATGCATAGAAGGTCTTGACGGACGTCCACGAAAAAAATTTGGAACTTTTGGACGTCGGGAATTGGGATCACCCAAAAACCTGGTGTGCATAGCACACGAAAATTCGAAGGAGAGGGCTATATCGCTCGGGGCTCGTTTGACCATTCCAAAATGGGTCGGACAAGCCGTGATGGCCAACCGTATGCATAGACAGGTCTTGACTGACGTCCACAGAAAAATTGGACCTTTTGATTGGAATCCGGATCACCCAAAAAATGGATGTGTGGCTATAGCACACGAAAATCGTCGAAATGAGGGGGCATGCTCGCTTCAGGGGCTCGTTGACCTTCCAAATGGTCGGACAAGCGTGATGGCCAACCGTATGCTAGACAAGTTCTTGAAAAGACAAAACACGAAACTTTGGCATTTTTGACGTCGGAATTCGGATCACCAAAAAATGGGTGCTTAGCACACGACAAACCGCGAAATGAGGTGGGGTAGGTACTCGCGCGAGGCTCGTTGACCTTCTAATAGGTCGGGACAAGCCGTGATGGCCAAACCGATGCATAAAAGGTCTTCACGAACGTCACGAAAAAATTTGGATTTTTACGTCGAAATTCAGCACACCAAAAAATGGTGCGTTAAGCACACGAAAATCATCGAATATGAAGGGTAATGCTCGCTCGTTCTGGGGCCAATGACCCAGGTGCGAAGCCTTTCACAAATCAAAAAAAGGGGTATGGAAAAAGACACGGGATGGAAAACCAATGGATGGAAGAGAAAAAGGTTATTGAAGAAGTCCACGAAAAATATTTGGATTTTTGACCTCGGAATCGGTAACCCAAAAAATGGTGTGCTATAGCACACGAAATCGTCGCGAAATGAGGGTATGCTCGGCTTCGGGGCTCGTTTCACAATTCAAAACACAGCAAGGAACACGAGCAAATCAACGTTACCTCAACAAAGTCCCGCCTTCAACCACAGCCGATTACAAACCGAAGACAAAACTCACTGTACACAGGCACACCAACGAACCAACCAAACAACTATGCGAATCAAAAAGGAAACACCGATCAAACACCCGACGGGAGCAACCCCTCAGAGGCGAGAGGCGAACCCCCCCCATGGCGCTAACACAGCATCACCCCGTAAACCCACAACTAACGTCCATCGGAGCAGACTTAAGAGAGTCCGAGGAAAGGAGCAACCCCTTCGCCCAGAACCACCCACACACGACACTATAACGTGTAGCACCACCCCCCCAATCTCACCGAATTCCACCAACAGCAAAACGCGAATAAAAAGCACAACTCCACACACAAACCAAGACTTGTCACCCATACTTACCCCCCCCCATCCGACTTACTACATCCCAGCCCCCTCCCCATCATAGCCCCCCCCAAGCTTCCCACCCCCCAATTCCCCTAACACACTAACCACTTCTAAACAGCCTATATAACCATACCCCACCCAATCCTCAACCAAACACCCCCATACCACCCATCCCAGACCTCCCCCTCTGCGAACCACTTCTATCCAAATCCAGAAGCAACACCCCCCCCACGACAACAAATCCCCCCAACCCTACTATCATACACACATAAGCTCACGCCCCCACAAACTACCCCGCAAACCCCCATCCACCTCAACCACTTCCACCCAAGCAGATCACCTCTCTATCACAAACAAACCAAACACCAGCGCCCCACCGCCATACCAAAAAATTCCCATAATATTATCTACCAATCCACCCACACCGCTGTGACCCATTCCCCCAAAACACCACAAGTCCCACCTTCCCCTACAAATTATAACCCATCCCCTCCCCACCCAACTACACTTAACTTCAAGAAATCCCCCGCCAACCTAAACAAACACAACTCTGGTTCCCCTGCCCCCCTACACCCACCCCCACACATACAACTACTCCAATACCCACTCCAGCACACCTGACCCGCCCTCTCGTCCCCTCCCCTCGACACCCGACCGAATCAATCACCCATCACAACCCTCAATACATCACGATTCCCAACGCCTACCACACCCCCCCCCCCATCACCCTCAACTCCTGACTCGCCGCGCCCACTCCCCCCCACCTTTACTAACCCTACACCCAACCCACCCACACCACTTCCACCGAAGCACTCCATTCAGCATCCCCTCACCCCATTAGCTCCACTTGCCCCAAGCCCCACTCTGAGCCCACCCAAATGCCCACCACCACCCCCTCCCCTAACCCTCATCCCCGAGCCCCCCCCTCGATATACCCCTCAACCAACAAACAAACCCCCCCAACCCACCTAACCCCTCCCCCCCTCAAATGCCTCCTATACCCCTCCACCCACAAACCCCCCAACCCATCCCAAAACCCACACAATCCAACCACTAACCACAAAGTCATCCTACTCACCGTCCGACCGTACCCCTGACAAACGCACTCCAACCACTGGCCCATACATCTCCAACGCCACCCCCCCCAAACCAACAATCCTCCATACTACCCACCCCACCCACCACTCCAAAAAATGAATAAGAAACAAAACCACTGAACAAAAGAGATGAAAGCCAGCCCCAAAGAACAGGTAGGTCCGGACTTAGCAACGAAGAAGCGACCACGCACGGGTGAGGAAGAGCTGAAACATCCCCAAATCAGCCAACATCATACTCACGGGACTCACACTAACACAACCGAAACACGCCTGTTACCCAACAGAGGCTCCACCCATAAACCCCAAACCCAACCCCTACCATCCACCTTCCACACACAGAACCACAGACTACACAATATTAAAACTAACATCTTTTCTGTATCACTCGTCCCTCCCACCCTCACCTCGATCCGCTAACTCCCCCAATAGCCCATACATTTCATTCCGCCGCTTCCCACTGCAGCAACGCACCGAAAACGTCAAACCAAAGAGAACAAACGAAGATTCGTAGATTCCGCCAACTTCTTCACCAGACAAGCTCATGTTACTAAAGCGTTCTAATGTCCCATTAAAGTTTACCGCGGTTGCACCTTCGCCTCCAGTGAGGCCACCGTATGCACAGACAAGGTCTTGACGGTACGCTCCCACAACAAAAATTTGGCATTTTTGACAGTCACGGAATCGTGATCACCCCAAAAAATGGTGTGCTATATAGCACACGAAAATCGTGAACATGATGGGGGTATGCTCGCTGCAGGGCTTCGTTTGACCTTCCAAATGGTCGGACAAGCCGTGGGGCCAAACGTATGAATAGGACAAGGTTTGACGGACGACCTCGAAAAATTTTGGCATTTTTGACGTAGGATTTGGACACCCAAAAAAGGTGTGCTATAGAACACCAAAATCGTTTTCGATATGAGGGGTATGCTCGCTTCGGGGCGCGTTTGCTTCCAAAGGGGTAGGTTTAGGATTTCTTCGGACCAAGCCGTTGATGGCCAACCGTATGAATAGACAAGAGTCTTGACGGAGCCACAAAAAATTTGACGTCGGAATCCGGACACCCAAAAAATGTTGTGCTATAGCACACGTCAATCGTCGAAATATGGGATGCCGCTTCGGGCTCGTTTGACCTTCCAATCGTCGGACGCCGTGATGGCCAACAGTATGATAGACAAGGGTCCTTTGGACGAACGTCCATGAAATAATTGCATTTTTGACGTTCGAAATCAGATCACCAAAAAAATGGTGGCTATAGCACACGAAAATTGTCCGAAAATGAGGGTATACTCGACTTCTTGGCTAGTTTAACCCTCCAAATGGGTCGGACAAGCCGTGAGGGGACAACCGGATATGCATAGACAAGGTTTGACGGACGTCCACGAAAAATTTTGACGTCGGAATCTGGATCACCCAAAAAATGGTGTGCTATAGCACACGAAAAATCGTCGAAATGAGGGGTATGTCGTTCGAGGCTGTGAACCTTCAAAATGGTTTCGACAAGCAGTGATGGCCAACCGGATGCACATACAAGTCTTGAAGGACGTCCACGAAAATTTGACGTCGGAATATGCGATCACCCAAAAAAAATGGTTGTGCTATAGCACACGAAAATCGTCGAAATGATGGGGATGCTCGCTTTTTGGGGCTTGTTTGACCCTCCAAATGGTTCTTCGTACAAGCCTGATGGCCAACCGTTATGCATATACAACGGTCTTGACGGACGTCCACGCGAAACAATTTTGACGCGGATCCAGATCACCAATAAAATGGTGTGCTATCAGCACACGAAAAATCGTTCGAATCGAAATGGGGGTATGCTACCTTTCAGGGCTCGTTTGACCTCCGGAAAAGAACAAGAAAAATGGCGTCGCAAAAGCCGGATGGGCCAACCGATGCATAGAAAAGGTCTTGACGGCAATCCAACAAAAAAAAAATTGGGCATTTTTACGTCGGGGCGGGAAATACGGAATCACCCAAAAAATGGTGTGCCTGTTAGCACACGAAACATCATCGAAATGAGGAATTGCTCGCTTCAGGGCCTCGTTTGACCTTCAAAGGGTCGGAACAAACTGTGATGGCCACCCGTATGCAAATATACAGGTCTTGTAAGGACGTCCATGAAAAAAATTTGGCATTTTTGACGTCAGACGAATCGGGATCACCCAAAAAATGGTGTGCTATATAGCACACACAAAAAATCGTTCGAAATGAGGGGTATGCTCGCTTCGTGGCTCGTTTGACACTTCCAAATGGGTCAGACAAGCGTGATGGCCAACCGTATTGCATAGACGTTCGTGACGGAACGGACCACGAAAAAATTTGGCATTTTTGACGTCGGAATCTGGATCACCCAAAAAATGGTGTGCTATATAGCACACCAAATCGTCGTATGAGGGGTAGCTCGCGTCGGGGCTAGTTTGACCTTCCAAATGGTGGACAGTCGTTAGGCCAACCGTAGCATAGACAAGGTCTTGACGGACAGTCCACGAAAAAATTGCATTTTGACGTCGAAATCCAGATCACCAAAAAAAGGGGTGGTGCTATTATAACACACGAAAAATGGTCGAATGAGGGGTATAACGCTTCGGGGCTCGTTAACCCTTCCAAATGGCGGAACAAGCTGTGATGGACAACGGTATGCATCGACAAGGTCTGGAACGGACGTCCACGAAAAAATTGGGACCGTCGGCATCCGGATCACCCAAAAAATGGTGTGCTTATTAGCGCACATGAAAATCGTTCGGAAAATGAGGGGTTATGATCGCTTCAGGATCGTTTGGAACGTCCAATGGGTTCGGACAAGCGGGATGGCAACCGTATTCATGATATACAAGGTCTTGACGGACGTCCTATTTTTGAAAAAATTTGGCATTTTTGACGTCGAAATCAGGATCACCTCAAAAAAGGGTGTGCTATAACACACGAAATTGTTAGAAATCGCACGCGGGTTATACTCGTTTCGGGGCTCGTTTAACCCTCCAAATGGGTCGGACAAGCCGTGATGGACAACCGTATGCATAGAACAAGTCTCTTGCCGGAGTCCACGAAAACAATTTTGAGTCGAATCCAGATCACCCAATATAAATGGTGTGCTATAGCACACAAAAATCATCGAAAAGGGGTATGCTCGCTCAGGCTCGTTGACCTCCGAATGGGTGCAACAAGCCGGGGATGCCAACCGTCATGACATAGAAAAGGTCTGTGATGGACGTCCATGAAAAATTTGCCATTTTTAGTAGAATACGGATACCAAACTGGTGTGCTATAGCCACGAAAAATCATCGAAAATGAGGAATATGCGCGCTTCAGGGCTCGGTTAAACCTTCCAAATGGGTTTGGGACAAGGCTTTGTGATGGCCAACCGTAGCATATTACAAGGTCCTTGACGGACGTCCATGAAAAAATTTGGCATTTTTGACGTCGGAATCGGGATCACCCAAAAAATGGTGTGGCTATATAGCCACCACAAAAATCGTCTCGAAATGAGGGGGTATGCTCGCTCGGGGCTTGTTTGACCTTCCACATGGGTCGGACAAGCCGTATGGCCAACGTAGCATAGACAAGGTGCTTGCGGACGACCCTCGAAAAATTTTGGCATTTTGACGTGGATTCTGGAATCACCCAAAAAATGGTGTGCTATAGCACACCAAAATCGTCGATAGGAGGGGTCTCTCGATTCGGGGCTTCTCGTTTGACCTTCTTCCAAATGGGTCGGACAAGAAGTGATGGGCCAACCGTTAGCATAGAAAGGTTCTTTGAAGGAGTCCACAAAAAAAAAAATTGATGTCGGAGGAATCCGGACACCCAAAAAAATGTTTTTGTGCTATAGTACACGAAAAATCGTCTCGAAATATGGGGTATGTCGATTCGGGGCTCGTTGCCCTTCCAAACGGTCGGACAAGACGTGGATGGCCAACCGATATGCAATTGACAAGGTTCTTACGGAACGGGAATGATTAATAATTTGGAATTTTTTGACGTCGAAAATTAGAATCACCAACAAAATGGTGTGCTATAGCACACGAAAATTATCGAAATGAGGGATATACTCGCTTCTTGGCTCGGTTATTTAACCCTCAAATGGTCGGACAAGCCGTGATGGACAACAGTAGCATAGAAAGGTCTTTACGGACGTCCACGAAAAATTGGGCATTTTTGCGTTCGAATCTAGATCACCCAAAAATGGTGTCTAATAGCACACGAAATAGTTCGACAATAGGGGGTATGCTCGCTTCGGGCTCGTGACCTTCCAAATGGGTCGGATAAGCCGTGATGGCCAACGGTATGCATAGACAGCGTCTTGAAAGGACGTCCACGGGAAAATTTGGCATAATTTTTGACGTGGAATTCGAATCACCCAAAAAAAGCGTGTGCTATAGCACACGAAAATCGTCGAAATGAGGGGTATGCTCGCTTCAGGGTCGTTTGACCTTCCAAATGGCTCTCGGACAAGCCGTGATGGCCAACCGTATGCATAGACAAGGTTATTGACGAAATCCATGAAAAATTTGGACTTTTTACATCGGAATTTCGGTATTCACCCAAAAAATGTGTGCTATTAGCACACGAAAATCGCCTCCAAAATGAGGGGTATGCTCGCTTTCGGGGCTCGTTTGACCTCCAAAGGGTCGGAAAAAGCCGTGTGGCCAACGTATGCATCATATACAAGGTCTTGACGGAGTCTATGAAAAAAATTATGGCATTTTTGACGTCGAACGAAATCTGGAATCACCCAAAAATATGGTGTGCTTATAGCACACAAATGTCGAAATGCAGGGGTTATGCTACGTTCGGGATCGTTTGACTTTCCAACCATGGCCGTTTTTCGGGAACAGCCGTGATGGCCAACAGTATGCATTTAGACATGGTCTTGAAGGACCGTCACGAAATATTTTTGCCATTTGTTTGACGTCAGAATCCGGATCACCCAAAAAATGGTGTGGCTATAGACGACACGTCGAAATATGGGGGTTGTATGCCTCGCTTCGGGCTTGTTTGACCTTCCAAATAGGTCGGACAAGCCGTGATGGCCAACCGTTATGCATAGACAAGGGTCTTGACGAACGTACACGACAAAAAATTTGGAATGTTGACGTCGGAATATCCGGATCACCTAAAAATGGTTATGTGCTATAGCACCCAAAAAATTGTCAAAATGAGGGTATGCTCCGCTTCGGGCTCGTTTGACTTCCAAATGGGGCGGGACAAGCCGTTGTGATGGACAACCCTTTATGCAAGACAAGGTCTTGAATGACGTCCAAAAAAAAAATTTTTTTTGGCATTGTTGATGTCGGCAATCCGGATCACCCAAATAAATGGTGTGCATAGCAAACGAAAATCATCGAAAATGAGGGGTTGCGCGCTTCGGGGCTCGTTTGACCATTCCAAATGGAGTCGGACAAAACGTGATGGGGACAACCGTATGCATGGTACAAGGTCTTGACGGAAGTCCATGAAAAAAATTTGGCATTTTTGACGTCGAAAATCCAGATACCAAAAAATGGGTTGTGTATAGGACCGAAAAATTCTCGAAATGAGGGGTGTTTGTGGGGTAGGCTCGCTGGGGCCGTTTGACCTTCAAAATAGGTTTTCGGAACAAAGCCGTTGATGGAAACACCCTATGCATAGACAAGGTTCATTGACGGAGTCCACAAAAATATTGGCATTTTTGATGTCGGGAAATCCGGATCACCAAAAAATGGTGTGCTATAGCACACGAAAATCGTCGAAAGAGGGAGGGTATGCCGCTTCGGGCTCGTTTTTGACCTTCCAAATAGGTCGGACAAGCTGTGATGGCCAACCGTATGCAATAGACAAGGTTCTCTTGACGGACGTCACGAAAAAATAGCATTTTGACGTCGGAGTCTGGATCACCCAAAAAATGGTGTGTATAGCCACACGAAAATCACTCGAATTCGAAAATGAGGGGTATGTCGCTTCGGAGCTGTTTGACCTTCCATCCAATGTGGGTCGGAAAAGGGATGGCCAAACCGTATGCTAAAACAAGGGTCTTGAGGAAGTCTATGAAAAAATTTGGCATTTTGACGTCGAAATCCGAATCACCAAAAAAATGGTGTGCTATAGCACACGAAAATCGTCGATTAGAAATGAGGGGTAATGCTCGCTTCGGGGGGGCTCGTTTTACCTTCCAAATGGGGTCGGACAAAGCCGTGATGGCCAACCGTAGAATAGAAAGGGGTCTTGACAGACGGCCACAAAAAAATTTGGCCGTCGAAATCCGGATACACCCAAAAAAAAATGGTGTACTTGATCTGGACCAATAAATGTGATATACACCCGGAGAAAATAGTCGAAATGAGGGGTTATGCTCGCTTCGGGGGCTCGTTTGACCTTCCAAATAGGTCAGACAAAAGCTGTGATGGCCAAACCGTATGCACATAGACAAGGTCTCTTGACGGGAGGCGTCCACAAAAAATTTGGCATCTTTTTGACGTCAAATCAGATCACCCAAAAGAATGGTTTGGTATATTTATAGGACACGGAAAATCGTCAAATGAGGGGTACGCTCGCTTCTTCGGGGCTCGTTTTGACCTTCAAAATGGGGTCGGACAAGCTTTGTGGATGGCCAACCGATGATAATTAGACAGGTCTTGACGGACGTCCACGAAAAAAAAATTTGCATTTTTGACGCGAATCCAGTTCACCCAAAAAAATGGTGTGCTTAAGGACACGAATAAATTTCTCGAAAATGAGGGGGTATAGTTGGGTCGTATGCGGCTTCGGGCTCGGTTGACCTTAAAAATAGGTCTGACAAGCCGTGATGGCCAACCGTTTATATGCATAGATTAGGTTCATGACGGACGTCACCGAAAAATTTGGCATATTTTGACGGCGAAATCCAGAAAATCAAAAAATGGTTTGTGATATAGAAACGGAAAATCATCGAAAATGAGGGGTATGCTCGCTTCGGGGGCTCGTTTTACCCTCCAAATGGTCGGACAACCCGTGATGGCCAACCGTATTCATAGACAAGGTTTTCTTGAGACGTTCCCACGAAAAAAATTTGGCATTTTTCGTCGGAATCCGGATACCCAAAAAATGTGTGCTATAAGCACACGAAAATCATTGAAAGAGGGGTTATGATTCTAGCTTCGGGCTCGTTTGACCTTCCAAAATGGGTCGGACAAAGCCGTGATGGCCAACCGTATGCATTATAAAGGTTTTTTTGACGGACGTCCCGAAAAAATTTGGCATTTTTGACGTCAGAATCCGGAATCACCACAAAAATGGTGTGCTTATAGACACAAAAAAAATCGTTTTTCGAAAATGAGGTGGTATGCTCGCTCGGGGCTCGTTTGACCTTCCAAATAGGTCGGGACAAGGCTGTGATGGCCAACGTATGCCATAGACAAGGTCTTGACGGACGTCCACGAGAAAAATTATGGCATTTTGACGCGGAGAGTCTGGATAACCCAAAAAATGGTGGCGCTAGCACACGAAAATCATCGAAATGAGGGTATGCTCGCTTCGGGAGCTCGTTGACCTTCCAAATGGGTCGGACAAGCCGTGATGGCCCAAACCGTATGCAATAAAACAAGGGTCTGGAGGAGTCTATGAAAAAATTTGGAATTTTGACGTTCGAAATCCGAATCACCCAAAAAAATGGTTTGTGCTTCTATAGCAAACGAAAATCGTCGACAATAAATGAGGGGTTATGCTCAGATTCGGGGATAGTTTTTACCTTCCAAATGGGTCGGACAAGACCGTGATGGCCAACCCGTATGCATAGACGGGAAAAAAAAGGGTTCTGACAGACGTCCACAAAAAAAATTGGGCCGTTCGCGAAATCGGGAACACCCAAAAAAAAATGGTCTTGTGCTATAGCACACGAAAATCGTAGCGAAATGAGGGGTCTATGCTCGCTTCGGGGCCGTTGACTTCAAAAAGGTCGACAAGCGGTGATGGCCAACCGTATGCATTAGACAAGGTCTCTGACGGGCGGTCAAAAAAAAATTTGGCATTTTGACGTCGAAATCCAGAATCACCCAAAAAAAATGGTGTGTTTATAGGACCACGAAAAATCGTCGACCATAAGGGTCGCTCGCTTCGGGGGCTCGTTTGAACCTTCCAAATGGGGTCGGACAAAGCTGTGCTGGTCCAACCGTATGCATAGACAAGGTATTCGTGAGGACGTTCCACGAAAAAAAAAAATTTGCATTTGTGCCGTTGGGAAATCCAGGCACCCAAAAAATGGTGTGCTATAGGAACACGAAAATTCTCGAAATGAGGGGGTATGATGGCTTCGGGCTCGTTGACCTGTTCTCAAATAGGTATGACAAGCCGTGATGGCCAACCGTATGCATATAGCTTAGGTCATGAAGGACGTCACGAAAAAAATTTGGCCATTTTGAGTCGAAATCCAGAAATACAAAAAATGGATTGTTTTTGCGATTAGAACACGAAAAAAATCATCGAAATGGAGGGGATGCTCGCGTTCGGGGCTCGTTACCCTTCCAAATGGGTCGGACAAGCCGTGTTGATGGGCCAAACCGTATTCATAGACAAGGTCTTGACGGACGTACAAACAAGAACCAAGCCCCCGCCATCCCCCTCAGACACTCCCACTCCTACCCTCTCTCACAATCACACCACTACCCTTGTATCATGACCCCCTACATACAAACAAATCCACACTTACCTCCCCCAACACCCCCCATACAAACCCCCCCCTACACACACATCATCCCCCCCGCCCCCTCGAGAACAATATACTCACCAACCCCCCCTAAAAACACATATCCCACCCCCAAAAATCAAACCTCGCACAGCACACCCTATCACACCCTTTAGCCACCGGCCACCACTCCCGAACCCCCAAATACACACAATCACTCCCACACCAATGTTTCACACCCACGATCACCAACACCTACACACATACTCACCCATAATACCCAATGTCACGGAACCCAACTCCCTCTATCTCCCCACTACCTTATTCATCCCACCACATCTAACCACACCACACCATGCACCCATTCAACAACAAACCACAAACCTCTACTAAGCAAATAACCTTCGCCCTCCATTATAAAACAACCCCACTACCAAACACCCAAACAAAACACCACCACCAAAAACCCTTAAACCACCCTAACGCAAACCGCAAATATCAATCTCTACGAAACTAATAAATACATTATTACATCCATCTAAAGTTCGCATACAAATACAATATTTTTTTTTTTTTCACGTCGGGAATCGGATAACCCAAAAAATGGTTGTGCTATAGCAACGAAAATCATCGAAATGAGGTGTAATGCTTCGCTCAGGCTAGTTTGACCCTTCCAAATGGTCGACAAGCCGTGATGGCCAACAGATGCATTGACAAGTCTTGACGGACGTCCACAAAAAAATTTGGATTTTGACGTCGGAAATCCGGTCACCTAAAAAATGGTGTGCTATAGCACACGAAAATCGTCGAAATGAGGGGTAGACTCGCTTCGGGGCTCGTTTGACCTTCCAAATGGGTCGGACAAGACATGATGGCCAACCGTATGCATAGAAAAAAATGGTTTGCTATAGCACACGAATATAATCTAAATGGGGGGTATGCGCGCTTCGGGGCTAGTTTTATCTTGAAAATTGGTCGGACTGGCCGTGAGAGACAACCGGATTCATAGCCAAGGTCTTGACGGATGTCCACAAAAAATTTTGGTATTTTTGACGTTGGAATACGGATCACCCAAAAAATTATTTTCTGTAGCACACAAAAATTTGTCAAAATTGTTGGTATGCGCTCTTCGGGGCTCGTTTGACCTTGAAAATAGGTCAAACTGGCCGTGAGGGCCACAAGGATGCATATCCAAGGTCTTAACGGAAATCCACAATAAAATTTGGCATTTTTGACGTTAAAATCTGGATCACCCAAAAAAACATTTTCTATAGCACACGAAAATCATCGAAATAGGAGATACACGCGCTTCGGGGCTCGTTTGATCTTGAAATTGGGTTGGAATGGCCGTGAGAGACAACTGGCTGCATAGACAAGGTCTTGACGAACATCCACTAAAATGTTTGGAATTTTTTACGTCAAAATCTGGATTACCCAAAAAATGGTTTGCTATAGCACACGAAAATAGTCTAAATGAGGGGTATGCGCGCTTCGGGGCTCGTTTGACCTTGAAAATGGGTCGTACTCTCCATGAGGGACAACTGGATGCATAGACAAGGTCTTAAAGGACTTCCACAAAAAAAAATTTGCATTTTTGATGTCGGAATCCGTATCACCCAAAAAATGGTTTGCTATAGCACACAAAAATAGTCGAAACGGGGGGTATGCACGCTTCGAGGCTTGTTTGACCTTGAAAATGGGTCTGACTGGCATTGAGCGCCAACCGGATGCGTAGCCAACCTTTTGATGGACGTTCACAAAAAATATTGGCATTTTTTACGTCGAAATCTGGATCACCCAAAAAATGGCTTGTAATAGCACACAAAAATCGCCAAAATTGGGGGTATGCATGCTTTGGGGCTTGTTTGACCTTGAAAATGGGTACTGGCCTTAAGGGAGTACTAGATTTATATCCAAGGTCTTGACGGAGGTTGATAAAAAATTTGGCATTTTTGACACCGGAATTCGGATCACCCAAAAAATAGTTTGCTATAGCACACGAAAATCGTATAAATAGAGGGTATGCTCTCTTCGGGGCTTGTGTGACCTTGAAAATGGGTTAGACTGGACGTAAGGGACAACCGAATGCATATCCAACCTTTTGGCGAACGTCCACGAAAATTTTTGGCATTTTTTACGTTGGACTTGGGATCACCCAAAAAATGGTTTGCTATAGCACACGAAAATCGTTTAAATAGGAGATATGCGCCCTTCTGGGCTCATTTGCCCTCCAAAATGGGTCAGACTGTCCGTGAGGGACAATCGGATGCATATCCAAGGTCTTAACAAACGTCCACAAAAACATTTGGCATTTTTTACATCGGAATCCGGATAGCACACAAAAATCATCGAAACGGGGGTATGCGCGCTACGGGGCTCGTTTGACCTTGAAAATGGGACGGACTGCCCATGAGGGACAACCTGATGGATAGACGAGGTCTTAAAAAGGACATCCACAAACAATTTTGGTATTTGTGACGTTTAAATCTGGATCACCCAAAAAATGGTTTGCTATAGCACACGAAAATCATCGAAATGGGTGATATGCACGGTTTAGGGCTCGTTTGACCTTGAAATGAGTTAGACTGGATGTGAGGTCTTACCGGATGCATATCTGAGGTATTAACGGACGTCATAAAAAAATATTGGCATTTTTCACGTTGTAATCTGGATCACCCAAAAAATAGCTTGCTATAGCACACAAAAATTGTCGAAATAGCGGGTATACGTGCTTAGGCCTCGTTTGACCTTTAAATTGGGTTGGACTGGCCGTGAGAGCCAAACGACTGCATATCCAAGGTCTTGATGGATGTCCACAAAAAATTTTGGAATTTCTGACGTCGAAATCTAGATCACCCAAAAAATTGTTTGCTATAGCACACGAAAATCATTGAAATGGGGGTATGCGCGCTTCGGGGGTCGTTTGACCTTGAAAATGGGTCGAACTGTCCGTGAGGGCCAACCGTATGCATAGCCAAGCTCTTTACGGACGTACACAAAAATCTTTGGCATTTTTGATGTCCGAATATGGATCACCCAAAAAATGGTTTGCTATAGCACACAAAAATCATCTAAATAGGGGTATGCGCGCTTCAGGGCTCATTTGACCTTAAAAATGGGGCGGACTGGCCGTGAGGGCCGATCGAATGCATATCCAAGCTCTTTACGGACATCCATAAAATTTTTTGGCATTTTTGACGTCTAAATCCAGATCACCCCAAAAATGGTTGCTATAGCACACGAAAATCGTCTAAATGGTGGATATGCGCTTCGGGCTCGTTTGACCTTGAGAATGGGTCGGACTAGTCGTAAGGGACAACCGGATGCATAAGCAAGCTCTTGACGGACGTTCACAAAAAATTTTGGCATTTTTGACGTTAGAATCCGGATCATCCAAAAAATAGTTTGCTATAGCACACGAAAATCGTCTAAATGGGGGATATGCGCGCTTCGGGGCTCGTTTGACCTTGAAAATTGGTCGGATTGGCCGTGAGGGACAACTTGCTTCATAGACAAGGTCTTGACGGACTTCCACAAAAAAATTTGGGATATTTGACGTCGTAATCTTTATCACCCAAAAAATGGTTTGATATAGCACACGAAAATCATTGAAATGGGGGTATACGCGCTTCGAGGCTCGTTTGACCTTGAAATAGGTCTGACTGGCCGTGAGAGCCAACCGTCTGCATAGCCAAGGTCTTGACGGATGTCCACAAAAAATTTTGAAATTTTTGACGTCGGAATCCGGATCACCCAAAAAATGGTTTGCTATAGCACACAAAAATTGTCTAAATGGGGGGTATGCGCACTTTGGGCTCGTTTGACCTTGAAAATGGGTCGGACTGGCTGTGAGGGACAACCGGATGCATAACCAACGTCTTGACGGACATCCACAAAAAAATTTGGCAATTTTGACGTCAAAATTCGGATCACCCAAAAAATGGTTTGTTGTAGCACACGAAAATCATCGAAATAGGGGGAGTAGGCACGCTTCGGGACTCGTTTGACATAGAAAATGGATCGTACTGGCCGTGAGGGCCAACCGTCTGCATAGTCAAGGTCTTGATGGACGTCCACAAAAAAATTCGGCATTTTTGACGTCGACATCTGGATCACCAAAAAAATGGTGTGCTATATTGCACACGAAAATCGTCGAAATGGGGGGTATGCGCGCTTCCCGGCTTGTTTGACCTTCAAAATGGGTCGGACTGTCCGTGGGGGCCAACCGGCTGCATGACCAAGCTCTTGACGGACGTCCACAAAAATTTTCGGCATTTTTGACTTCGGAATCCGGATCATCAAAAAAATGGTGTGCTATAGCACACGAAAATCAACGAAATGGGGGACCTTGAAAATAGATCGAATTGGCCGTGAAGGCAAACCTGCTGGATAGGAAAGGTCTTGACGGAAATTATTTCTCAACCTAAAATATCTCATCAATGCTTTAACAACAGGAAGCTGCCACACTTCTATCAAAAATGAATTTTCTACTTTGTAAAGTGGATATTCTGTAATCCAGTTGTTCTTATATGACTGTACAATTTTTTTTCAACATAAATGTGGGTATGAATAGTTCAAGTTGTCTATGGTAATATTAACTGTGTTACTAAAAAAAATAGTTCAAGTTAGCTTCAGAGTGCTTTCTGTTCTAGTCTTTGGTTCCAATTCAGGCAACGGGTCAAGCTAGAGAACCAATCAGCTGTTTGGTCATACTTATTGACTGTAGTAAGCGGATGAGGGCTCACACATATTCGAACAGAATCTCCTCTCAACAGTTCTTGTCGTCTCTTCCCATCAAAGGAGACCCAAGCATTGTCGCGTGCATCATCTGGAATCTGTTCACACGCAAATAACTTGAGCTTCTAAATAGTATGAAATGACATCCAGAACAGAACTAACAGTTCAGAAAGAAGCAGTTGGGACTAGGATTCCTACTATACACAACTCGCTGAAATTACAGAGATTTCATGGTGTGACATCAATAGATGCATTCATCAAGGTTTCAATCGTCAAACAAAATATAGTAGTGGGCATCAATAAATTGGGCATGCACATTCATCAGGGTTGTATTCAATTGTCAAATAAGATAGTTGTATACAGGCTTTTGCACCAATAGTACTCGATTCGGACAAAAAATTAAAGTATCATAAGAAACTTAAAGTAACTCAGGAATCATGTCAATCTCCATTTAAGAATATTGACTAGTACATATTCTAATATGGCCTATTAAACTCAAGCACATATTCAGAAGCATTTAAAGAAATAAAGGGAGAGGTTGCAGCTTCTGTTTGTCTTTTCAGTTTCAAAGTATTAGTAGTTCCATATGTTGCTTCAGATATGTGAACTGGAAGATGCGTTTTTACAGAAAAAATGCAAAAACAGACAGCACATATGGGGCTATAAGTGAAAACTGGCAAGCAAAGCACACACTTCCTCAAAGGAAGCGCTCAATTAATGAATTACTTTAACTATCTAGCACAAACAAACTACAACATGAAACATTATATTGCAATTGAAATTACTAATTTCAACATCCATCCTTCATTATTGACAATAATAATCAAACAACTCAAAATGAACATCATTGAAATGCAAATTTGAACAGCAATAAGAAATTACTCATATAATAAAATTGATTTTCAACTTCTGATTTTGATAAATCAGCCATAAAAATGAATTGACTAGCAACATTCAATATAATATTTAATTGTATTAGTAACTTCCCCACGGAGTAGACGAGAAGTCAAATAGAAGTCCAAGATCAGAAGCAGCAAAAAAAAGGACACACATTCTAGAAGAAGAAAAAAAACGTTGATGTTATGAGAGAATATCCCAATGTACAAATAAAGAACCTATACAAGAATATGGTTCTCTACAAATAGACATCGACTAGCATGTAGAAGACCTAGTCCTCATTTGTACTAAAGTATATTCTATCCCTTCTAAACATTAATTTTCTCTGTCCAAACTAATTACATAAGCGACAATGATGCTACATTCAATATCCTGCCTCTTCTTTTCATCATTGTGAAGGTCTAGCTGAACAAATAGTGGCATTATTGTGGCAGACTTTTTCTTTATAAAGGTAAAGTCATTATTGTGGCAGACTTTTCTCCCTGTATGCAGACAAATTCTGCATTATCCACCATAATCCACCTTAACTGGCTCTCTACCTTCCAAATCAAGCATAGCTGGTCCAACATTTACACACGCATTTGTTATATTCTTTATCAAATTGCGGCTGTGAGAATAGCCCTCAGTTACTTGCCAAGTGAAAAAGAAATTTTTTGTCGAAGTAATCAAATTTGAAGTTAAGAATATGGAAATGCACCTTTTTCCTAAACTATAGTATCAAACAAGCACCATTATTTTTTTCTTTCCATCCATTTGTGAGATATCCATTTATATAATAAAGTGATAAGGTTTTGGAATTCATCGTTCCAAGTTCTCTAGAGTTCTTCTGAGCCTAAAGCGCCAAAGAGTTTCTCCATTGTGTATATTATGTACGTGAGCAGTTGTCTTTTTTTCTCTGGTATCTGTATACCAACTACAGTTGGACAAGCATTATCAGAATGCATCATCAAATCATTGTGCTTTCAGAAGCGGACTTAGTGTCTGCATAAGAAAACACTGTTCCATCATAAGAAACTCTGTGTGATGGAACATTTGGGCGCACCTGCATTACATCTGTTTACTTCTAGTTTGATTCCTCTTTTATTATTCCTCATCATTCAGTCTTTTGAAACCAACGAATGACATCCTTAAAATAAGTTGTCTATTTTTGCACAACTGATCAATCCATTTGTTTCTATCAATGGGTCCATCCTTCAACTCTTTCTTGCTTAAATACCCCCACTAGGTTCACTAGTAAGGATTCAAAAAGCGGCTAGAACACATTCCATGTTTCTACCTTAGTCATTGAACCAATGACCAGGAGACAAACAAAAGACATGAACAAGTAAAAGTTGAATAAAGAAGAATCATCCCAGTTCCAAGGATTTGTTATCGCATAGTTCAAGACATCCTCCTAAAGCATAGAACTCTGGATCCTGTGTTAAGAGATCACTAATGACCAAGATAGATCCTGTGTTAAGAGATCACTAATGACCAAGATACAAAAGTGCTCCTATATTCTTCTCAAATATTTTTTTCAATTATTATTCTTCCCAAATTTTTTTCTAATACTTTCCAATTCAGTTAAGGAATTCAGTATAGGGCTTATTAGTTAGAAATTAGGTCCATTAAGTATCACTTCCAGAAAACATGAACAAACATCAAGCTACTAGCACCAGTAATTAAGAGAACTTATTTTATGACTATTAAGATATTAACTGAGAAAGTCACCTTCAGTTCCAGCTTTGCAGAGTCAGGAAAAAGGACAGGTCTGGATGAGAGCGTGTGGGGGCAGATTGGTGTGAAGAGCATGCAAGGAACATTTGGGTGCACCTGCATGACATTAATTTCCTTTTCATATACTGATAATCTATTCTAGCAACCACTTGGTCAAGACGAAACAATAAACTACATTGACCAGAAGGAGCACACATTTGAAGGATGCTTCATCATCAATTAAATGAATAATAAACATACAACTTCCAAAATTTACAAATTAATCTATAGCAAAACCATTTTACTACAAGATGCAATTTCTAGATTGAGTGAGTGGGATGAAAGAATCAGAGGGAAGTCTTCACAAAGCTAAAACTTCTTAGCAGTACACTGAAAACTCATCTGTTTAACATAGTTCGACCAATTTGCTTTGGATGCCAAAAAATAGTTCATACTTGCTGATAACGTGATTGAGTGCTGCAAACTACGAACTCATTGCATAAATTAACACTATGAGTGACATTTTATGAAATAATTTTATGATCTCCACTATTCTCAAACAGTATAATAAATAAGAACCCCCAAACAAGATTATGCATTTATTGCTTTATCATCATGAATAATAAATAGGAAGTGGAAAGAAGTACAACACTTGATCAATGTTAGATCAATAAGGAGCCAAGAACCATAACATCAATACCACTGAATACAGAACCACACAAAGAAGCTTGCCATCAGTTTTTTTTGGAAAACAATGATAGGTTTTCAACCTTTTCCAGAAAAAATTAATAGTAGGTTTTTATTCAGGAGCTCTACTGCGACTAACTTAGCAGCTTTCTTCCACATCTTCAAAGTGATCTTTTCATCTATTCCAACTTCAGTATCTGTTGCATCCCCCCCCCCCCCACCCCAAAAAAACCCCATTCCACATCAAGATTTAACTATTGACTGGAGGAATCACTGCTTCTACCAATAGCTCTTAAAATATGTAATGAAACTTCTATATCTTTAGTATTAAGTGAATAATGCACTCCTCTTTCTTGCCCTTACATCTTCTTCTCCTATTTCTTCTTGAGAACGGAATGGGTAGTGTACTGCTTCTCTGTGGTTCTTTTTCAGTAGTTCATTATTGCCACAACAAACTGCTCAAACCGTGAAGCCCTCACAATTTACGCTAGTTCTGAAATTCAGCTTTAACTTATTCTTTGCTTTGGATATCACTCATTACACTATGCTCAATTTTATTCATGTAAATTAAAAAGTTCACATCTTTCAGAGATAATAGGTACCATGGAACCTCCAGCAGCCGTAGAATAAGCTGTACTTCCAGTTGGTGTAGCTACTATGACTCCATCAGCTTGCACCTGCAAAATAACATAAACTGGCGTCAGTTATCTCCATATTCTTTAGTTCCCTAATCAAGTGGATGCTTGTTGAAATAAAAAAGTTGTCTTGGAAGATCTATAAAGCCTGAAATATGAAAAGTGGGACTCTTTTGTTCTTCTGAAAGGGCAATGGGGTGGCTGGGAGTGCTTTACGAAAATGCACCTTTGTAATGAGGCGGTCATGTTCATAACACTCAATTTTGGAGAGATATGGATTAGAACCACGATCAACTACAACTTCATTTAGGACATCAAACACCTTTCCAGGCATTGCTTTCCCATTTCTGAATATTTCACATTGAAGACGCATTCGCGGAGTTATATAGACACGAACCAGAGTTCCATCCCCATGAATGACTTGTCTTAGATCCTTCTTATAATCCTCAAACTGTATAGATTAATAAGAAAAAGTAAGAGGAGAGACTTTCCAAGTGAATTAAGAGCTAAATCGTAACATTGTCAGTCAGGAAGCATACTGTGTGGGAAGTGAGAAATCCAAGGGATCCTAGATTAAATGACACAACAGGTGGGATAGCACCTCGAAATAATCTTGTAGCATGGAGTATAACTCCATCTCCTCCTAGGCAGGCAACAAAATCAACCCTTTCACGAAGATCACTGCATTAGGTACATCAGACAAGGTTAGCATCTTTTCGTGAAGCAAAAGAAGTGAAACGAGACCCAAAAAAAAAAACTATCTGCAATACATTTATGAGTCATCCCACCTAGTATCTTGACTATAAAAGGTCTGAACAAACTCGAAGCCTGGAATTCGAGCAAATATATTATGCACCTCCGGTTCAACAAGAACATTTATTTTCTCTTGGTAATACAGGAAAGAAGCAACCTTCAAAGAAGAATGAAATAGAAAAGCAAATGAGTTAAAACTATGAGATAGTAAACTACTTGTCTGAGATGCTTTATCTAAAATAAATGTAAAATCAGGTATTAAAGAACGATAAGGACATGGTTTCTACTGTATAAGCATGCTGAAAAAGAAAATAGTGGATCTGCTAGAAGTGCATATTTTCTGAAATATGGAACCTTCATATATAAGTTCCAAACATGAATCATAGAGCTATGCACAACAAGTTGAAATTATATGTTCTCAAAATGAAACAAATGGAGGAAAATCTCCATGTTTTAAGCTAACCAAGATTCAATTGGGCTAAATTAAGAAGCGACTTGCATGACACATTCAAATTCACGATGTAGGAGGGATGAAATCAGTGGACAAGAAGATCCAAAATGACTAGAGAAAATTAATGGTCATATTTTCCTTTCTCAATTTGGTAATAAGATGAACTCATATTATAGATGATTGACAGTCACTAAAATGTTCATTCACAAATTAACGGCAGGTTCTGTAACGTGTTTGTATATGCTGATGGGCTAGTATGACAAAGGAACATATGTTGAGCATATTCTTATTACTCTAATTGCTGATAAAGAATAAACAGGAGCAAGTAGACCTTTTTGATCTCTCAGCCTGGATTTTTCAAGATATATACATAGAGTTCAGAAAGTAGATAAGATGATTTTGTAGCACAGATATTTCAAATGAGCCAAAATAGATGTCTTACTCTCAAGGAAACTTTGAGGGTCTTCCTTTCAATTGTAGTAAACACAAATGTGAGCCTTGCAAGAGTAAATTAGCAGCTCTATTTAACCTACTGATAACTGTATGCATCCTCAGGGAAAATAAACAGGGAGAGCACACCCAGCATTAACAGAGTAGTCAAACAGAGTCCAAGTCAATTAATGATAACTGGTAAGCACCTCTTTGGCTTCTTCCAAAAGTTCTTGTCCCAGCTTCTTTAGAAGGAGAACGGTCTTTGGCCTGGATTTCCATTTAAGCATTTGTGGCTGGGTGCTAGGATCAGTGAAGGCCAAGGAAGATTCTGCCTTCTTTCTGGACTGCACTCTTACTACACCAGTTGAGGACGTGCACATATTTCCTTCTATTAGCTCCATGTTAGCATCAATTGAAGGTTTGGGGGCCTGAATGTTCTCCCTAGCTTCAGGAATTTGTCTAAGAAGTTCCCCAGCAGAAGTTTTGTTGTTTGATCTTGTCGGTAGTGTCCTTTCATGATCAGTCGCATAAACACCTTCATAAGTAAGAGTTTCATTTTCTTCTGAGTTAGGTAGAGAGCCTACCTCCTGCGTTCCACTACTAACACACAATGGATTCCCACTGGAGGGGACATTCTTATTCGCATTAGGCACAATGTGTGGTGTGTATAGAGTCATGTATTGTCTCCATTTAGAGACCATAACTGATGTCCTCCAAACTCCTTCCCTGCTGTGGAGATAAATGGGTTTTCTGTATACATCAGAGACCATTGCTGCAAACTTCTCAACCTGCTGCACTGAAGGTGTTGTGCCAACTTCAACAGGAAGTTTAAGAACTTCAATATCTCCAGAGAAAATGGCTTCATCCAGAACTTTTTCATAGAAGTTGTCCTTTATGGTCTCAGCTCTGAGATCTATAATAGTTTTGAACCCTCTCTCCAACAGCCATCTAAGACCTTCTTCAGTTACCTGGCCACCTCTCCAAAAAGCAACCTCAGAACTGGCAGACTCTGTCACTTCTTCCGATGAAAAATGAACAGGATCCCAGTTAGCAAACAATGCATGGCAGGGATGATCATCTCCACGGGAAAATCCAGAATCATAACATACATTCTTCAGCCTTTGCAGCTTTCTCCATACAGCAATGCTCCTAGGATCATCAGGTGTTAAAAAGTTTTCAAGAGCAACATGCAAGCTCTCACAATACCTCTTCATTTCACCTCTGAAAAAAGCTAGTGGAGGAAGCTCATCATCCATTTCATGCTCATCAAAATCACTACATATGTTGATTTTCAAGGATCTCCTTGATAGGACATCCTCCCTCCCTTTGTTGAGAAGACATACCATGCATCCTAGAACAGAAGCTATTTTGTCCTCCAGTAAATGTTTATCTTCTGAGGGCACATCATATGAGATACAACATTCACCAGTCACTGGATTGCATAGTGTGTCCATTAATGTGTTATGAAGTTGTTCAGCAGCTCGAAGGATTCTACAATATGCTTCTACCTCAGCAATGTCCCCAGGTAGAGGGCCAATCCAGGGTAACTTTGATATACCACGGGGCTGAGGAGTAATAATTTCAGGAAAACAGTTAGCTAACTCATGAAGTTCAAACCAACAACTATTCAAGTAGACGGAAATTATTTAGAACTTTATGATACCCCTAGTATACAGGGTAGTCCCTTCTTTTATCAATTGGGTTATTTATATCGCAAAATAAAAATAAAAATAAAAACTGAGCAGAAACCATCCGTGATCTCAACTTATCAAAAAAAGATAAAAAATAAACCATCCCCGATCAGTAAATAAACAATGATAAAAAGAAGGCAAAACATAAAAATGCTGAACTAATTAGAAACAAAAAGGAGAGGTAACAACAACAATAACATAGTTGAAAGATTTGTGTGCAAACGTTGATTTTGCTTAAGAAATAAAATAATCAACTAAGTTGCTGCAAACAAGAAACACTTGGATTTTATATCAGTCTATACAAGACACACCAAAATAATGAAACAGGCAATATGCCACATTATTGTGGGGGGAAAGAAAATAGCTAGAAGCAGATCTGATAGCTAGAGACCCAAGCCTATTATTTTTGTGTTTCATCCACTATATGCAATCCACGGAAAAAAGAGCATTGGTTGGTAATTAGATTCAATAAAGATAGGAAGGAACACATACTAATACGCACATTCCTACTTCTTCTTAGAGTTCATCTATCTCTTCTTTTACTTCCTATTTGAGGACACATTAAGGTTCAACCTTGGTATATCTTACATGAAGTGAACTGAAAGATAATTTCAAGTCTCTCATTTGAAGACTTATCAGCCTGTAAAGTGACTAGTAGATTTCAAGCAAGAAATGCAAGATGAAAGGTAAGCTTCCAATACCAACCCTTTCTGTCACCGTCAATGCAGCCAGCTAACAACAACATATCCAATATAGTCACAAGTGGGGTCTGGGGAGGGAGGGTAGAGTGTATGCAAACCTTACCCTTCTACCTTGTCAGGTAGAGAGGTTCCAATAGACCCTCGGCTCAAAGAAAGTAAGACATAACATTTATTCATAAGCAGCAACAATAGCACGATAGTAAGAAAATAGAGGGCATACAAGACAAAAGTAGTACTAGAAAACTAAGAGTGAGAAATACGGAAATAGTAAAATAATACTAATAGTTCTAGCCGAAGAGACCAGATGCAAAACTATTTAATACTAGCCTTCCACCCGAATACCCAACCCTCCACACTCTCATTTCAAAAATCATTTTATGAAGAGTCATATCCTCGCAACCAGCTAATTAACAAAATAACAGGGCAAAATATCCAAAGCTTTAAATGACAGAAATCAAACTTGAATTACAGGGGACTAAGTGGGAGTTGACTACATTTCTGTTTTCACTACTAATTCTCTCCACAACTTTATAGATATTGATCAATTAAAGCAAAAACACGAACACCAACCTGAGAATCCAAGCCAATGTTAACAGAGAACGCATTGGAGAGATCAGCACTGACAACAAGCTTCCTTGCTTGCCTTTCAACAGAATTGAGGTTCCTCCGCAACACAGACCCATATGAATATGAAGAACCAATTCCAAACCTTGAAATCTTTCCACATCTTAGCTGACGAAGATGAATTACCGCTGTCCGACCTATACCAAACCGGTATGGACAATGAGCTGCCATTCAGGGGGGGAAACTAACTACTAAACTCCAATTCTTCACCAGAAAAATCACTACAACAAATCAATAACTTTGGTATCTCGATATCTGGGTTAGTATAATCCAAATTTGAATTTCAAGATTCTTCGTATCGATTACTTGAAGTCGAAATTCTTATAGTGTTGCTTATCTCAACAACAAACAAAGGATCATTTCAACAATACCCGGATTTTGAGTTCGTGTCTAATTTTCAAGAATTTCAAGCTTCAATTTGAAGTGTTGATAATGGAATTTGAAGCTGTATATATGGGGGCGGGAAAAGAGGGAAAATGTTAAATGTGATTGAAATGAAAATAACTAACTTGATTTGTGCCGCGGAGTGTTAACTATTTTTTGGAGTGTCTTAGTTAAAAAGTATTTTATTCTAGATTTTTTTGGCGCCAAACTAAATCTAATTGGATTTATAAGACCATGAAAATTGTATTGATTTGATTTTTCCATTTTTTATTTTTGATTTTAAAGAGGAAAAATAAGTTGAAATTATATTAGGACATGCTTTCCAATTTTAAAATACAAAAATTTAGGATTTTAATTTTTAAATAATAAAAAATTGTTTTAAAAAAATAAAAGTATCATCAAACAGGTCATATAATGTATTACCTTTCTGAAAAACGCAAATATAGAAGTTATTATCATATCTCTTATAGTCATATGAGCAACGGGTGGAGGTAGGTCTCTTTGGGGGTGAAAATTCTAGCTTTATCGCTACCAATACTTTAAATATGTGGTAGTTATGTCCTCACTACATAAGACCAAACAAGAATGTACTAGAAACCAATATCGATTGTGGTGTGCAGTGGTAAAACCGCTCCACCGTCAATTAGAAATTTCAAGTTCAAATATTAGATATAGAGAAAATTATATGTCAACTACAAATAGACGCTATAGTACACCATCCAGATTTAATCGGAACTCCATAGATTCCGAACGTCGTCTGAGAAATCAAACGAAAAAGAATGAACTAGAAAAGAAGTGAACACACAGTAGGATCCCAGTGGTATAAGCAAAACATTAAATGAACAATATCGTACTCAGTGTCATCACACAAGTAGAATATAGAGAGGGATAGTATATACGGAGACCTTAACCCCTAACTTGAGAGGTAGAAAGGTGGTTTCCGCGACCCTCACCTCAAAATTAAATATTAAATGAAAGCTCCCTTTTTTAGAATAATATAGTAAAACAAATTAGATAAGAGGTAAACACACGGTAGGATCCAAGTGTTCTAACTTCGTACAACTGTAGAGAACTCAATTTTTTCCTTTTCATGACATCTCTTTCTCAAAAAAGAAGAAAAAAAAAACTACTCAATTCTCTGGTTACAGAAACCGTATGCCAAACATATATAGGATTACAATAAATATCTTTCTATACAGCGGCTGGCGTATGCTCCTACAGCAGTCCCTGTTTATGAAGTTTGGAAGTCTTTTCTAAAGAAGACGAAGAAGAAGGAATTTAGACGCTAGCATTTCAACTGCAGATAATATGTTCTACATGCCTATAGCATTTTAGGATGAAACTCTTTCAGCAGTATGTCAAGAAGAAAAGGAAATAATGTCTAGCGCCTTGTGGTGCAGCAACTTCAACTGGGAAAAGTTCCCTTTCTGTAAATCCTCACTGAAATGAGAAAAAATGATTTCACAGTAAAATATGCAGCAACCAAATTCAATCTGACAATGTCAAGACTTGTCTGGGGTTGGATGGGTTGGTGGGTGAACTTACTTTAAAGTTAAATATAACACAATGGCTTAAATTCTTCAATCAGCGTCACCCAGTCCATCACTACCATCACCTCTCTTGGATATAGGGGTCAGAATCGACTTAGTATTTTTCCTTTGAGAAGCAATTTCAGCATTTTTACGCAAGACTGCTCCAGGAGATGGATAAGGGCGCTGCTGAAAGAGAGGACCCTGAAATTTGAAGAACCGGAAAGATATCATTTTAAGTTAAAAGGCATACAAGGAATAAAAGCATATTTATAAAGCAGGAAATTGGATATAAGGAAGCCACTGATGTCTGCAACAGAAGGATGAAACCTTATAAAGAGAGCCATGAGCGTTTTCCATACCATGGCAATAAAGATAAACCAAATCAAGATTAGTGCAAATGGCAATATCAATGAGTTAACTTTACTTTTGAACAGAAAGTTTTTTCCAACGTGTCTGTTTTTACCAATGCACTCAAATATAGCAATACTAAGACTTCGACAATTTAAAACGTTACTAATTGACAAACTGATTAAGCTCTCTTCCACACATCAACTATGTATTCCTTTCCCAATAATTCTAATAGAAAACACAGGGTCGAGTTCTCAGAAATCTGCAAACAGAGAAATTCTGTTACGAGTATCTTTTTTCTGCATTCCTTGTAATTTGATCGATTAAGTGTTGACGGAACACCTAAAAGAAATTACAAAGAAATATGATCCCTCATCAAAAGTTTTGAATTCCTAATATTATATACTCCCCCTGTTCCTATTTATGTCGTCCTTAAAATGTTCCTTAATATTTCTCATTTCACAAAACTTATGCATCAATTACACTATTCTTCCTATTTTGCCTCGAGAGTTATTAGCCTTGAAAGTATGTATTTGACCATAGGAAAACTAAGTAATTAATTCGATAAAGTATCCCAGTACACACGGTATCATAGTGGAATTCTTCTGTTTGCAGGCTACAATCTTGTAGGTCTTTCTTTTTCCCTTTACTTTCTCTGTGGAAGTAAGGTTACATTCTTTTTGGAGCCTCTAGAAGTTTATGTATTAAAAGGGTGTATCACCATCTCTTGTGATGAAATAAAAACGTTTTCTTAAAAATGAACACAATATTAGAAGTTAAGACAAGTTAAGCCTTACTGATTAACTTGAAAAGCAGTCAACATACCGTTGCAGTGGTATCTGCTGCCCGTGGTTGCACTCCTTTGAGACCCACAACCCTAGAGAGTCAGCAATAAAAGAAACTCTCAGTTAATAACTTTCAGAACTTCTAAAATCTGCAAAATGCACAATCATGCAAGTGGACACAAGCAGCAGAGGGCAACAGCCTTCGAATACGCACCAACCACCCCTAGGAGCATCCGAATAAGAGCTTGGATCCATAGGATCCAATTCATCATCCTCATCATTTGTGCGTTTCCGTTTGTCTTTTTTGTTGCTTTTACTCATTGGTGGTTTGAAACTAGACCTGCAGTCCAAATGATCAGCTAATTGACTTTTGAAATTTAAAAAGATTCTCCTTTCATTTTGCCTCCTTGATCTATATGCATGAACTTAGTTAAACAGAATTCTCAATTAGTTTCATTAGTGCAGTGAACAGTTTCCCCTTAGCTAGTCGCAGTGGTAGTTAATTACTAATACTTTTTTTAATTTTCTCTCCTTATTTTTTCACTCCTCCTCTGAGCTCCACCTTTTTGCTCTATTGGTGACATCATCTATGTTATTCATCATTTACCTGACAAACTGCTTACCCATAGTGGTAATAAAACAAGTATGAAAATTCAGCATGATAAACAAGAGCAGCTAGTTTTCAAGGAAAACTACTTCCACTGTCATCTATATCTACTGTATTTCACCAATATAAGTTCCAAAATAGTAATAAGGAAGAATGAAGAGATAAAAACATTTATTAATTTAATGTTTAAAAGGACAAAGAATTTAGTTCATTCACCAACTGGCATGATGATGCATCACTACTAAAGTGCAAAACTAACATACATGGATTCCATATGACAAAAATAAAGCATCGCTATCATAGTCCATAGACAAAAAGGACTAATGCAACATCAAGGACTGGATTCATAGTGGGATGCACACATATCAGGAAGACTGTCAGAAACTAATGAGACACCCACTATGCAGAATCAGGATGTGATGCGTAACTGTAATATCCTCTGGCTTAGTTCCTATCAGTTCCTCTCAAACAAACAAGTTGGGAAGAAAGAGGGATAAGGGGAGGCTTAATAATAGCAAACAGAACCAAGAATTGCATGGGTTCTCTTTAAACAACATCATAGTGTACCAGCAAAGCTGTATAAAATTATAGAGATATGGTCTGTAAATAGAAGGCATACCTCTGCCTCTGAAACTTTTTGTCAGAGTCTTCTGTGACACCTGCATCCCCAGAAGTTTGTTGTTGTCTCTCCACATTTGCTGACACATACTGGCTTTGAGGAAGCTTGAGAACTCTGCATTCAGAACGATATCAATGTTCAGACGAATGATGCATCCTAGATAATTATGATCATTGAATTGAGCAAACTATTACTTCAAATGCTTAGCAATTAGCCAAGGAATGCTTTAATTTATTTAGTTAAGATCTACAAGCCCTCCCAAATGTGGTCTAATTCTAGGAATTCTTGGAAAGTAGTGATTTTCTTACTTAATTTCTAGTGTTTGTTAAGTAAGCAGAAAAAATTTATTTCAGAAGCATTTATATAAAATCTAGGAAAATACTATGGAGGTGGAGGTAGGGAGTAAGAGTGTGGGGGTGGTGGAGGTGAGAGGCTATGGGGGTTGGAGTCCGATTTGGTGAGTCAGGGGATGGGGAGGAAATTCAGTGTTGTGAAAGGCGATCGCCTCGTCGCCAATGGCAAGAGGCAAGGCGAGGCGACCCTTCATTGCCGTTTAGCTTTGTGGCGAGGCGATCTTCAAAAGGCGACGCTATGACGAACAAAACAGGCTAAGAGGCAAAGGGCGAGAAAGGCTATAAAGTGTCGCCTTTTGTGTATTTTCTTTAAAAAAAAAAGGCGACCAATCTAGGGTTTTTTAAAAGTGTAAAAGTAATTTTAGGAATTTTTATTTTACTAGACTCCTCCGGCAAACTAGCCAGGCTTTTTCTTCCCGTGACTCCAAATTCTAACCAATACATATTTTCCTCTTTCTTTTTTTGAGAAAGTTTTTAACATAATACATATTTCTTCTTTTTCTTCTTCAACTGAGTCCTTCTAACCTTTGTTTTGGACTTTTTGTTCTTTCTTTCTCATTGAAGTTCTAATGTTAATTACTATTATTTTTATTTTACTTTTTTGAATTGAAAAATTGCTAATTATTTTATTGTTTTGATTTTTACAACAATGAGCAATGAAATATTTTAATTTTTCTGGAATTAAGGTGCCCGCAATTCAAAAAGGTGAGCCACCGCCATTCCATCGCCTAGCACGCATACCCGTGTCGCCTTTTAAATTATATCGGCCTTTCGACGTCCAAAACACTAGGGAGGATTGAATTGCCACATATGGAACTTGTTGTGTTATCAAGGAATAATTTCATTTTAATAAAAGGGAAAAAATCATGTATACAAGTAGTTTACCAAAAAAGAGAGCCAAAAAAAAATGGTTCTCCAATATGTCCACCCATTCATGTACAAATGGGAATCTCATGGGTACACTAAACATTAAATAGGAAAAAGGCTAATCAGCAAATATACAAAATCAAGTTCAACTCCTTCAAAATTTCTTCTATTTCTTTCTCGCCACACTACTCACATAAGAGCTAATGGAGCAACGTCCCCTGTTTTGGGCCTTCCCTTCCATCTTCTAGCCCAACTAAACAAAGTTCATGTTAACTCCCATCATAATCCGCAGGAATTCAAACCATCTCAGATCACCCACTCTAACCTTGAAGCAATCTGACAATGTAGTAGAAGGTGATCCACATCCTCTTCTGGTTTTTTGCACAAAAAGCACCAACAAAGGTGAACCTTCTTTTCCTCGGATTCTCAGTTGTTAAAAACTCAAAATTGCTCTTCTAGTTGCCAGCCATATGAAGAAACATTCTTTTCTTAGTGCCCTTCAAATTCAAACTGCATCATGCTGCCATCTCATCTCCTGCAAGAATCTAGGCATAATTACACTTTACTGAGAAACAACCACCATTGCCTAGCTCCTGCCTCCCACCTACAAGAATCCTGAATTTCTAAGGGTAGAGTTTGTTTGTAGGCATCTCAAGCAAGTTTTGCAATTCTTCCATCTCCGAATCATGAAATTTCTACCAACTCAAGATCCTCAGCCTTTCAAGATATTTCTCCACAGCTTCCACCCAAAAGGAGCAGTACTGTTTGTAACTTTCCACCCCCACCCCTTCCATAAATCCATGTGTCCGCTATCACCTACCTCATAGGGCATGTTACTTTGCTCCTCTGCTTTCCCTGCCCTACTTCCACTGTCATTTTCCACACTTTTAAAAAATTTGTTTTCCTAGGGACAATAATTTCCAAAACATTGACCAACAAAGCTGCTGGTATTTTTTCCCTCAGATAGGGGGTTGAAGCAGGGTGATCCTCTTTCTCCTTTCCACTGTCATTCCACTCCTTTCCTGGATACTCAAATTTTTACATCAAACCGAGAACACTAAACTCAAAGAACCCTTCTAAGTCAACTGCATGTGGTAAATGTTGGACTGCACATATAGACAGTGCAGTGAATTGACAAGTAAATAAGGGGCAAAAACAAGAAAACCCTAAAAGTTGCACTATAAGTTTAAGTTTCATTGGAAATCTTACTCGAGCAAAAGTACTCATATGCAGTAGCATTACACGGAAACAAAGGCGAGACAAATAAACACAAAAATGTCAAAAGGAAAAATATATGCAAAGACAACATACCGAGTGCAATGTTTGCAATAACCCCATGACTGTACAAGCCCCACACCCCATCCCCCACATTCAATGCATCTCTGGAATGTGGAAGCTTGGTCAACCCAAGTTACATTAGTTGCATTGTTGATGACTGTTCCATCATGGTGCTGAATGGCAACCTGCTGTGGTTTAGAAGGACGTTCCCATTGTGATACATTAGTCTGTGAGTTATAGTAATATTTTTGACCTGCAAACAATTTAAATAATAGAAAACACAGGCTCAATATGACATAAAATGTGAAGAGCTCAAACAACTAAATTTGCTACCGACAACAATCAAAACTGTGACCAGCTAAGTCTAATACCTTAGATAAGATCCTCTTAGTTCATTTGTCAAGCAGCAAAGGAACGCAATGAATTACTAGTTACACTCCTCACCAGTTCAAAAGGAGAATGAAAAAGAGACATGTCAAACCTATGATGCACAGGGATGAGGGATCCCAGTCGCAGTAAATGCATGCCTAGTTGGCAACTAAAAAATGGAGAAGCCACACTACGATAAAGAAGGAATGTAACAGGACCTATGGATTTAGGCGTTCGGAAAATCAGCATGGGCTCATTCCAAGCATTACTGCACCTTCTGCTATTTTTTATTTATAAAACACAGCTTTTACCTTAATATATCAGGATATAATTACAGAAAAGAGGGGGGAAAATTTAGAAAAAGGGAAAAAGGAAAGAAGAATATCAAGATGACAGCAGTAGGTCACCAAAGGTTGAACCAACTTTATCAATATGTGTTTTTCATTTGCGTCTCGTGCTCTGAGAAACATTGTACTTCACATTCAAGTGTTTAAGGGTTATCACAACTTTAGTCCCCAGATTTACAATTAAAGCACTTCAGGACCTTTTGGTTTTTACTTACCTAAGAAGAAAAAATAGGGTTGTGATTGGTCTAGAATCAGTCAGTTATATTTCTAAGTCCTTCCATTCATGTCAAAGAGCTTCGAACTTACAAATATTGTTCTCTGTACCAATATGACACTTTTATTGGGTAACTAATAATTTCATTTGCCATAACCTACAAATGAATGACCACTTGGGTCTGGTCGGTCAGGAGAAGTTAATGATTGTTGTTCCTGGCTTGGGCGCAGAACTATTCTTGAATAGTTCTCCACTTGAGTTGCATGCTTTCAAGCAATCAGTGCCTCATTTGTTCGCAGCAATAAATGATTATCTCTCTTTCTTCAGATCCTTTGATATTATTTACTTTTTCACAATCATTATGCGTTAAGAACTTCCCAATGTATAAAATAAATGTAGTTCAGGAAAATTACCCTAGCATTTATCTGTAAGCCTGAGTCACCCTCCTTCCTTATTGCTGTTTTTTTTTCTTTTTTACTTTAAAGGTCCTACATTTATCAACGACGAAACATTACCATAGTCTCCCCTATTTTACTATTTTTGAGAACGGTCACTTAGTTTCTCCTTTTTACTTTTTATCTTTACTGGAAATGACATTTTTTAAAAAATTATGTAGCCTGATAACAAAAGAAAATATCCCAAGGAAGCCAAAATCTTTTGAGAATAGTGACATCAGGATTCACATTAAAAAGGATCAGCCTACAAATGAAAAAATAAATGAATGTTCAAAAATATAAACTATTTAAATCAATTCTTTCTGATTTAAAAGTTCCGAGTGTTCTAATTTAATCTTCTCCATCCACAAATAACATGAAGCAAGTAAACAGCTAGAGCATACCAGTTGATTCATCAAGAACCTCCTGCCAATATTCAGGAAGTCCAGAACACACCCCAGAAACTGGTGCAGGAGCCTCAGTAGGTCTTCCCCACTGACTTTTCCCAGTACTTCCATTATAATAATATAAAGCACCACTTGTAGGGTCCCTGGATTCGATCTGCATTCTCAAGTTACAGGCAAATATTAACACTATAAACAACACTATTTTAAAAACAAAAGCACAAAAAAGTAACATCTATATAGGGTAATTGAAGTGAAGAGCAAGAAGTGTGTGCTACTTTGAAGTGAACTAAAGAGGTGCACAACTTATAGATAATTAGAACATACCATACACATGATTTGAGTACTACAATAATCAAATTGTAGTTGTGTTGATTGATATTGATAGCTTTTATAGGAGTAGAATTTTGTATTGAATGTAATTGATTCTGTTATATTATCTTTCTTTTTAGTCTTAGGACTCATCTTATAAGTATCATTCTCATGGTTTATGTATTAATCAAGTCTCAAGAAATATAAAAAGTTTTTTCTTCTACTTGAAATCATCATGGTTTATACTAGAAGTACAATCACTTTTTTGACTATTCATTCCGATGTATGGGGTCCTACTCAAAACACTTTCTTTGTCCGGCAATCGATAATTTGTTACTTCTATTGATTGTTGCACTAGAATGACATGGGTATATTTGTTAAATGCCAAAAGTGAAGTTTTTTCCTATTTTCAATCATTTCATAAGATGACTTGTACTCAGTTCAATACTAAGATAAGATATTTCGAACTGATGATGGCACAGAATACATGGATTAGAGTTTTGAAGCTTATTTGGAGTCTTTTGGGATAATCCATCAAACTAGTTGTCTTTATACTAGTGCAGAAAATGGGGCTGCTGAAAGAAAAAATAGGCATTTGTTAGAAGTAGCAAGATCCCTTTTGTTCACCATGAATCTGTCAAAACCTTACTGGGGGATGCCATTCTATTAGCTGCCTACCTCATCAATAGAATGCCACTTAAAATCCTCAATTTTCAGAGTCCCTTGGAAACTTTAAAGGGTGAGAATGACTTTACTGTTCCTCTAAAGGTTTTGGGTATTTGCCTTACTGTTCCTCAAAAGGTTTTGGGTGTTTGCTTTACTGTTCCTCAGCGTTACACCATCACCTCTTCAGGGGGAGAACTATAAGAAAGAAGAGATGTTTTTCCTAATTCCATTCTTGAAAGTAAAATTGGTGAAAGAATTCAGGGGGAGACTGTTGGGCATTTGGATAGGCCTGATTTGATAACTTACTCAAGAAGAAATAGAATGGAAGAGGCATAAGAAGCCACCATGCAGTCTGCCGCAGCTAAATCTTCTTCTTCTAGTGAGTTATCTACGTTTCTTAATGAGATAAATACTTCTATTCTTACAGGAAAGGAGTAAGATCTTGCACCAACTACCCTTTATCTATTTGTTTCCTATAATTCTTTATCTCCCTCCTATAGAGAATTTGTCTTGCCACATTCTTTTTATGAAGTAAGCGGTATTGATAAAAGGCATCAAGAAGATGCAAGATTACAAGATGTGGCATTGGAGCTTAAAAGAATCTCTGGCTGACCGCACAAACTATCTGAGCCAGAACTAGTGAGCTAATAAAGTCCTAAAATTATGATGCATAAACCACAGGATACAGACTGAACCAACTAAACAAACTGACAAAACACTACCTTCAAAATACCTACAGAAATTGACTCCCCATCAAAACATCTCTTATTCATTTCTAACCAGATACACTAAAAAATACAAGAAGGGATCATGATACAGATTTTCTTAATGGCTTTGTCAACTCTTAGTAGGCTCCAACTCTCATAAGCATCCTTTACTGAGAGGGGTGTGGTCCATTTAAGATCAAAGAGACAAAAAACATTTTTCATATTTCTGAGGCCATCTCATAGTGAAGAAGGAGGTGGCTGGTGGTTTCATCCTCCTTTTTGCACATATAGCCATCTTAGATTAATCTTAGTAAGAGACATATTGCCTCCATAGAGTTGCCAATGTAAAACCACAACATACACCTTATGTCCGCTCCAATGAGCCTCCATGACATGGGGTTTCTGGAGCATAATTGATGGGTACCCTTCCTTAACTGTATAGATTCCTTCTTCGTGGTAACCCCCCATTTAAGCTTGTCAGCTACCTGGGGATTTTGCGACATTACTAGTGTCTTGCAAAATTATCTAGCAGATCATTCACTTCCCAATCATGCATGTTTCTTCTGAATGTCAAATCCTAGTTGGGATCTTGAGCTACTCTGAACAAATCTGAAGAAAGGTATCGCCAAGCCATTTGTTTGTCCAAAATTTTAGGAGTAACCATTACCCACTTCAAAGTGAGCATACTGATCAAGGTGTCCCAAAACTTCATAATACCCTTCCACAAGTTTCCCTCCATGAGGGGGAGTAGAGGTCTCTGTGCAACCTTCAATGTCTAGATACGGCGACATCTTTACAGAATCCTGCCTCTTGAATGACATTGAAAGAGATGGCTAATGAGCTTGAGAGTGTGGTGTGTGTGTGTGTTGGTGTGGGGGGGTGGAGGGTGTGGGGTGGGGGGGGGGGGCCTTTTCTTTTTTTTTTTTTGTTTTTTTTTTCTTTTTCTTTTTTTTTTTTTTCTTTTTTTTTGCTTTCCCCCACCGCGCCCACAGTTTTTTTTTTTCTTTTTTTGTTTCTTCTTTTTTTTTTTTATTTTTCCTTTTTTTGTTTTGTTTTTCTGGTTTATTTCTATTTTTTTTCTTTTTCGTTCTTTTAAGTTTGCTTTTTTTTTTTTCTTTTTTTTTAGGGGGGGGATTTTCATTAGTCGGGAATCGTTTTTGGGGGGGAAAAAAAAAAATCTATTATGAATGGTTATGATCCTATTATTGAAATGTGATGGTCACTTGAATGACCCAAATAAAAGGGTCATCTTCACGGTGGGAGTTAACAGAAAGGGGGAAGAATTAGTGTTTCCAAGAAATAAAAATGGAGCTCATAACAAAGGCAATTGTGGGAAGTATCGGGAGGGAGATGGGTTAAAATATGAGTCGCTTCAGGCGATATACTTTCAGTTGTCAAAGTCATTCAATCAGTGTTCTCTAAGGCGATCGCCTTGGCGAGAGGTGAGACAAAGTCTTCACACCTATTATTGGCAATGCGTGGCGACCTCGCAATGGCGAGAAAAGAAGAGTGGGGATGCAGCAAGGTGAGGAGACGCCATTGTCGCCTTTTTATTTTTTTTAAAAAAACAGACGTGACTTAATTATTAAATGGTAATATTAGGGTTTATAAAACCAGACGTGACTCGCGACTCTCTTCGACAACTTTCTCTTCAGCACGCGACTTCTCCTCAGTTTCAGACCTTCAGGTACGTCTTCTTCTCTCCTCTTCTTCTTTCTCCTCTGCTTCGCGGCTTCTCTTCAGCCACAATCAGTTTTTTCTGCTTCATCTTCTCTTCTTCTTTCCCGGCAGGTCACTGTGTAGTTAGCAGTGTGCACAGCTTCAAAAGGGCGAGCGCCTTGGCGGTCTGAACCTTGTCGGCTTTCGCCATCCAAAACACTGCTTTCAAGGACCAGACAAGAAATTGAAAGAACTAGAGAGTACAAATGCTCTAATAGCCCAAATATCAGTAAGTATATAAATGAGAGAGATATTATATTGAAGCTTTAACAGAATCATAAGCTAATATTCCGTAATTCTATTCAGGTATTCTGTCACAAAAAAGCAATCAATAAAGACCTTCAAAAGGAAAGCTTAAGACGCGTATATTAATCCATAACTCACCCATCCCACAGGCAAAGTGGCATCTGATGTCTTCGATAATTGTGCCTTTGAGCTCTGAAATGTGCAGATTTTCTTTCAGAAGAGAGTTGTCAGGAACATTTCATTTTCAAGAGACTAAAAGTATGAGGAGAACAATAGGATAATGAGAAATGAGTCCTTTTTTTTTTTAAACTAATGAGGAATGAGTTCTTGAAAACAGAGTTTACTAAGAATTGACAACAAGTACTTCATTAAAAAAAAACTGATAACAAGTATCTCATAAGAAATAAGAACCAATAAAAAAAGAAAGAAATTTTGGTTTATCACAGAAGTCAGAAGACAAAGGAAGTCAAATTCAAGATTCTAGTAAGGCAGAACCATCTGAAATATGTAAAAATTTAAACAGGGACTAGGAAGACAGTATATAACGCATAACTAGCTTACATTGATTGCTATGCCATGGTTCTCTATTTTTGAATCATCTTTAAGAATACCTCGAGCCTTCAACTTCTTCTTGAGGTATTCAGGTAATTCTTTACCACAATTATGTTCAGAACCCCCATTAGTCTCTGAACAGAAAAAGCAAAAAACAAATAACTCAAAGAATCTAATATAGAATTTTGAACAAGATGATAAACAAGTTGCCCATAGAACAGGAAGCCAGTCTTACTGGAGATCGAGTCATCGGTATTTGAGGCACTGTAATAAGCACCTCCACCTGGCACTCCATATCCATTTCCAATTTCCACATTACCTGGCAAAGGAGAAATTTAACCATTTCTCATCCTTTTGTAATAACATGAAAATTTGAAGCCAGATTAAACTAACTCGTAATATGGTAACTGAAAAGGATTTTATCCATCTAGAATTTTTTAACACCTCTATTCAAATTTCATAATATGGTTCTATAACATAACATTTTGTGAAGATGGAAAGAAGCAACCTGTCTCCCTTGTACATGAAATTCTTCCTCAAAATGGGTGATATTTGAGCAAAAATTCCAGAATTAATTGGTCCTTTAATGTCTTTTTGATGCATACAAGGAGAACTATTTTGATAAAAGTAGTGTCTATACTAAGAACTGTATAAAGAACAAAAACAGAAGTTCGAATTTTCTGCTATTACTCATGTATGAGCAGCTCTAATGAAATAAAAGTGTTTTATAAAGCCATGCCAGAATTAAAAGCCCTGTCTATTTTGGTGACACATTACTCTAGTCTTTCATACTTAGATCTAGATTCCAGATTGTTCAGATTTTAGGCCAACTCTATGTTTGTTCAATTTAGGGAAGAGATGGAGTGAGAAATATCTATATCTATCTTTGGCCCTACCTCTTCTCAGAGTCAATTTAACAAAAATATAATTTCACCATATATAAACATAGCAAGGTCAACTATAAAGTTTTTCAAGTCCTAAAATTATGCGAACGGGAAAAATACCTGATCGGCTATAATACAACAGTAAATCATGATGAATAAACAACCAATCTTTTCCTTAATTTTTATTTTTTATTTTATTTTTTTTGAAAATGGAATGTTGTATTCTTCGCTTAGGATATGCTGGGTGGGCCCTGCAAACAGAGGGGACACAAACAAGAGAGAAAATCTTACAAGGATCTAAAAATTCTACAATCTATAACTTCCTTTTATAAGATAAAGTAGAGTATTAATAAGAGAGTCCTAGGTCTGAGTTGCAAAGAACTCAAATAGAACTATTAAAAGCAAATCAACTGATCATGATAACAGACATCGTTGACATGATTATAAAAAGAAAATCAAAAACTCCTCCAATGAGTTAAGCTGTTGTGGAATTACATTTTCTCCAAATAACAACCAGGTTTTACATTAGTCTAGATTAGCTTACTCGCTGTAAGCTAATATCCCATGAACTATGTCATGATTATTGTTTCAATATGTTATAAAGAATGTAAAGTTTCTTTTCAATGTTCATCATATTAACAGTAAACCTGATTGGACCTTGTTCTAAAAGTCAAGTGCTATCCAAAAACATAAACCTAACCAATATTAGATTCACAAATAAGAGGCAAAATTAGAAGGTAAAGCAGTCCAATCAACAATTTCAACTTTTAGTAATGTCCTTAATTTAATGATATGACCAAAAAAAAAACTAAAACTGAATTGATATTACAACTTTGACCCTAATCCAAGGATATTTAAGTGTCACTAGACTATCACCTAATCCATGCCTTCCTGATGGATGTTTTTGGGAGGAGTGGGCATGCACGTACTATCGAAACAGCAATTCAAACTTTACTTTTTACGACAACGGTGTCGAGACCAACTCTCACACATCTCAACTATTGCACAGGATACCTACTAGGCTGCTACTTCCCACCAGCACAAGCATAGGGTAACTTTGCCACCGAGACTTGAATATATGGGAAGAAATCACCTAGCGTGTTTTTGCCTACACTGGGATTTAAATCAGAGACCTCATAGTTCTCCACCCACTCCATTGACCACTCGGCCACACCCTTGGGTACTGAACGTGTACACACACAAAGACTAAGTTTACAGTCTAGTAAGATTTAAAAAAATTTCCACCAATTTGCAAGAAACTTTATTTGTGATAAGTCACACATACGATCTAGGATGTCAACTTGTTCCTAATTCAACTATATGGCAATCAAACAGAAGCATGTCCATCACAACCATCATTTTATCAAGGGACACCGATTAACAGGTGTCAAACACAAATACATATGATATTCGTCTAATGTGAAACAATTTTTTAACTGAAGTTTTGGTACTTCTAACAAACTAATGCTAATACGCAATATTCAATTAATGGGTCTGATATAATATTCAACAGAACTCGTTGGTTGAGAGGTGAAGGAGCAAAAGATAAAGTTAACTCATTTTTCAGGTCAAAAAGTCACAATAAACCTTAAGGTAGTGTTGAACGTGATGTTACCTCTCTTGCCATTATGAGCTTTTCCCCAACAAAAATCAGTCAAAGTTAGCACACTAAAATAGGTCAAAAGAATGAGGATCATCCAGACAAAGCGAAAAGGCATTAACACATTCATCTTGTTCACTTTCTGGGCTTTCATAGACCGCAACTAAGTATATAAAATCTATGTTAGTGAGGGAAGAGATAGGACTTTTTTCAATGCACTACTAGAAAAATTTAAAGGGCATTCCTTTGGCCAATAACATGTACATTTCAAAGGGAATTCATCGGTAACATGTACATTATAGTTGTTTCATAGCTTGGGAAAATATTAAAAGTGGAAAAGAAAAGGTTTTGACAACATGTATTGCCTGTTTTGATTTGTGACATCATTAAAAGGATATCAACTGTTCCATATAAATTGCAGTAAGATACCTACCTTGCTCAGGCTGTGCAGACTTTCCACGCTTTAAGGACATTTGTACACGATGGTCTGCCGTCATTTGGAGTAAATGCTCCTATAAATTGCAGTTAACAGATGATATAGTAAGGCCAACTAGAAAATGTGCTACCATGAGAGACATCACAAGAAAAGGTAACAAAGAGTCCAAGAGACTGAAAACACCTTTAAAGCATTTGGGTCATGACGACCAGAGAAAATATCAGAATTATCCTTCGGTCCACTTGCATCTCTTGCTTCTCTGGATTTAAGAAGTGAAATGTCATAAAACATTCATTCCTCTTGTCTAGTTTCAGCTTGAATAAAGTTAAAAATAAAAGCCAAATAAAACAAACCTTTGGCTTTGAATTACTTTTTGTGCAGAAATTTCCTGTGCAAGGCAAACAAATAATCTACATCAATAAATGAAGAAATAAATAAAGCACCTATCAAAATGGTACAACAAACCTGTTCATGCAAAACAGCATTCTGAGCAGCGCTCTCAAGATCATTAGCACTTTGTGGCTGTAAAGTATTGAGTATAGCCTCAGAAGAGTCGTGTTGAGAGGTACGAAAAGATTCAGAGCAAGGTTGAACAGAAGCAACCACAGGGAAAAGATTTCCATCGCCATTGCCAGCAAGGTAACGAGTTTTCTGAAAGGACTGGGGCAAATGTCCAGCAGGATTCAAAGTTGGCACAAGTGGTGAAGAATATGACGTAGAAAGAAGCCCAGGTGGAAGAGGCTGTTCAGTAAGGTCATCCATAAGCTTCAAAAAAATGTAACTTTTTGGAATTTTGAAGGGTTAAATACCGGATCTGACCGAGAATCAGTCCACCTGCATACAAAAGTCTTGGAAGGATGAGTTAAATTAACAAATATTATAGGTATACAAGTGAGATAAGGATCCATAGTAGGTCATAACTCAGAACATAAACTGGAAAAAATAAGAAAATAGATAGCATTGGGAGAAGTAATGCAATTTAGGATTCCATTTTTGAGAAGAAAGGAAAATATCTGTAACCCATTTTTCTTTCTTTTCCCCAAGTGGGGAAATTTTGAGAACCCGTTCACAATTCTACAAATCCCTAGAAGACATGGTATCAACTGCTCATACTATCCTAAAACTCTGAAAGCAGCAAACAAAATGGAATCCCTCAATAATTCAAACATGCAAACTCATGTAAGCAACTGTGTTCTAGGGATTTCTATTTACCTCAGTACTCTGTTTCACTTCTTCTCCCCCCAACACCTTCTCATCAACCCCGAAATTAGAATATTGATCCTATTCATACATGTGCACACATAGAGCATACCACTTGCAAATTCATAGTCGGAATTTCATCCAACACCACAACCCACGGTCTATGAAATAACAATTTATAATTGGAGGAATATTATGCAACTCTCACCTCAATTTACTTATAACTTGCGTTGATTCAGCTTAGCTTTTTCGAACAAGCTGTGTTGTTATGCAGGTCGAATTGAATATATATATAAAATTATAGTAAAAGTAAATAATCTATGAATATGAAAAATAAAAATAGTATCTATATTATCTATTGTTTTTTATCATTAAAAAAAATAGTAATTACTTTCACATGTTTTTCTTATTCTCATACATTGGTTTGGATTTGTTTCAAGTGGTGAGGTTTAAGAAAATATTTGAATAAAAAAAATTCTACTTATACGTGGGAATCGTTAGACGGAGAAAATAAGTTTATTTAAGTAATATTTTTCAAATAATTAAAATTAAATTAAATATTTTTTTTTCGTATCAAACGCACAGTGCTCCTACGTACATACTTAAAGGAGAATGCAATTGGGGAATATCTATGGAGTATGGATTATCCATATTTTACGATGGATAATATTTTAATGAATTCAAAAAAAATTAATTATCTTTATCAAGTCTAAAATTTTATAATTATAAATCCATCACCCAAACAAATTTCTTATACATCACATATGAATTATAGTAGAACTTCATTGTACCAAATACTAGACATCCTTAATTAGTTACAATCAATAGATCCTTAAGATGCATATAATTAAAGTTACATGCTTTCTATATATAGCTTCTAAATATGCCAAAGGAAATGTAGAATTAATTATCCCCAGCAATTGCAGCTCCTCCTCATCAATCTACAAATTATGTTTTTCAAAAAAACATTAGTACGTACATAATAATAAAACTATAGTGAATATATTTCAACAGTCCCTATATGATTGAAACAAGGCTTTCCTAATCAAAATTTTATGTGCTATATATATAGTAAGTCCCACAAATAATTAAGCTCAAGAAAAAAAACTGCAAATCATGGAAAGAATTTTTATAGTACCGTTTAATTCGCTGACTAATTTATTTCACATATGCTAAAATACTTCAAGTTGAATGAAATAAGATTGAGATATCTCGTGTATTCTTACCGTAGGTAGTGGGAGTAAAAGGGTGAGAAGTTTGAAGGTGATATGCTGAAGAATTACTTGTAGTGCCAAGTTGGTGTTGATCTCCAAAGAATGAAAATTGAGCCAACAATGGTTGTTCTCCAAGTAAATTCAGTTCAGTAATTGCTGCTTCTTCTTGTTGCTCCATCATTGCTACTGGCTGTTGCTTGTACATTTCATACTTCATCAACTAATTTCACATGCAATAGCAAATCCAATTTTTATAAATACTTACTTATTATATTTAAAAATGCATGTAAATATAATCGATCATTCCAATAGATATTTATATATGAAATGAAATAACAATCTAACTTATTGGTACATTCAATAAAATTCTATTTTTTATACGTTTAATTAATTGATTCATTCATATATTTTTTTCAGATAATATGTTTGACCAAACTTTTACCATGAGTAATTAATTAAGTCAAATAATTAACGTGTGATAAATTAAAAACTTACCCACTGACACATATCATGATTTTCTTTCTCCAACATTTTCTCCTGTCACATTTTAAAAAAAAAATAGAATAAATCATATATATTTTTATTTATTAAGAAAAATAAATAAATAAAATATTACTGTTCTCTTCAGGTTTTCCATCTGCTGTTGCAAGAGTTCAAGCTGCAACCATCGTAAAATTAGGGAAATTGAACTCTCACCAATATATATTATATCAATAAACATAATTTATTAATTTTAATTAAAAAGAAATAAATTAAATATTAATTAAAATGTACCTTTCTGGCTCTAATTTTGTCAATAGAATTTTCAAGCTGCTTCTCAAGTTCATTTAATTCATCATATTGTGCTGAGTTCAATTCATCACCTTTGTATCTTTGAAGACTTAATTCAAGATTCAATGTTTCTCTTTTCATTTTTGTTATTTCATCATATTGTTCCACCTATAATTAAAATTGTATAAATTAAATGTTCCAATAGTCAAATAATTATTTTATTTTAAAAAAAAATAAGTACAAAATTTTGTGATCATACCCTATGATCATGAATTGGAAGTGAGGCACCAGTAGTTTGGAGATACTTATTAATGATTTCACCCATGCTGTGAGGTTAATAAAAAAATACAAAATCAAATAGAGCATTAATTTGTTACTAATTAAAAAGAATGTAGAATTTAATTAACAACCAAAACAAAAAAAACTCATTTAATTAGGAGAGGGGCCTAATCTAACTCATTATGATGTTATGTAATATAATAAAAGAAGGATTAATATAATTAAATTATCTAACTAAAATTCCTTAATGGAAATTAATGATTCTATGAGAACATCACCTTTCTTAGAACTATAGAAAGATTTAAATATGATAAAAAGAAGCATTAAAACAAAATAAAAAATAAGAAATCTATTACACCTCAAAGAAACCCTAATATATTTCATAACTTAATCTCTTGGGCACTTTGAGTTGGTCAACGTAGACACTAACCTAGATTATAACAATAATAAATTCAGTATAATCGGACATATTAAAAATAAAAAAATACCTGTGAGGTTGAGTGGTGTACTCAAACAATTTGCCTTTGGTTGAGAAAATGATGAGTCCAATTTGAGCATCACAAAGAACAGAAAGTTCATGTGTTTTCTTCAAAAGTCCAGCTCTTCTCTTTGAGAAAGTAACTTGTCTACTTGTTTTGTTCTCAATTCTCTTCACTTCTATCTTTCCTCTCCCCATTATATTTATTTATTATTATTATCACCTATATAATAATATAATAATAACAAATATTAATTAATGAAAGTACATGCATGCATGCATCATCAAATTAGAAACAATATGGATTTTAATGGAGAAACAAAAAATTCCTTTCTTTAAAGTTTAAAAGACAAATATTGTTTGTTAATTTCCTTGAAATTTGCACAAAAGCATGTATAGGAACAAGATCCAAAAGTGAGAAATGGTTAATTTTGATGAGTTATTAATATATGGAAGAATTAGTAGAGGAGATAAAAAGAAAAATAAAGAGTTTACCTTTCTTCTTCTTCTTGTGTGTTTTTTTTTCCAGGATGGCTTTCTGATTTGGGTAGAGGGTAGAGTGTGTGTATATATATATATACACTTCTCAATTTTCCATACTTTCTTTAAAAACTCAGTGTGATGAAAAAAACACAACTACTCTGATTTAGTTTATTGATCTGATTTTTTTATTTAACGTAGAGTTTAAAAAAATAAGAAACTAAGGATAAATAGAGAGAGAGAATATACTAAAACATTTTTTAGTCTAATGATCATAAACATGTCAAATGGAGAATTAAAATTTAAAAATTTTCAAAATAGAAAAAACTTTTTAAACAAACTAAAAAAAAATTAATAATAATCTTTCTTCATGCCCGCAAAAAACACCTATATCCTGATTTGGTTTCTTTTGGAATATAAGATAAGATCCATGGACTTTTGCACATTGAGAATGTAAAAGGTTTTTTATACTATCAATCGACTATTTGCGTAATCACTAAATGTGAGAATTAGTCAAGTGATCACTTTACTATACAAGTTATACACATTATAATATATTGATACTACTATAATTTTGTTACAATTATTAGTGTGTATATGTATAAGTACAAATCTTTCTAAAAAAATTGTAACTTTCTGCTAATTTTCACACATATATGATATGTGAGAAAACTCTTTAGTTGTAATTTCTCACAACATATAGTAACGATGGTGTTCATAGAAAATTATGCGAATTTTATAAGTTAAAAATTATTTCTCGTACATATTGCAAATGTTGAATATTTCTTAACGAAATTTTTAAAGTTGCACTGTTTATTATATATATACAGGTATATAGATATTCAAAGTGCATGTGTAATTTTTTTTATATTATAGTTAAGAAGAGAAGATGAATATTATTATTATATAATATAAAGTAGTAATTGATGTTGTTGTTGACGCATAACCACCACTGACAACTTATTTTATGAACCCTCCTTGTAGAAATAATGCTACCAAATATTCTTGTGTATTTCCAATTAGGGTTTCTTGGGATAGTGATCATAATTCTAGACTTAACTCAAAATAGAAAGTGAAGAAGGTCTCTCATGAGTTCCCTTTTTTCTTTGTTCTTCTCTCAAAAGGACAAGACAAATCTAATGTTTTTTTTTTAATTTCTCGTTTGATGTTTGGTATCACATTAAGATGTTCTACACGATTAAATTTAAATTCATGCTTTTCAATCTTATATTAAAGGGTAAAAGCGTAAAGATTTTTTAACAAATGTGATTTTATATTTAACGACTTTAATTCAAGAGATTTGATTAATATGTTGCCATCTACTAGTAGTAGTATTCTTCCACACTTCACATGCACAAGACCAGTGATCACTCTTTTTTCCATTTATTTCTTTTGTTGTTTTTTTCATTACCTACTTTGGGGTGGGGGGGGAGAGAAAGAACAAACATAGTTTGACCAAATTTTACTTCCAATCCCTAAGTTTCAATTCAAGTGAGTACTGTTTGGTTAGACGCGCAATTTAAAAAAAGGAAAAAAATAGAGACATGTATTTTTATGTTTATTTTTATTTATTTAGTATTTTATTCTTATTTTTATTTAGCACTTTTAATATGTATTTATTATTTTCCTATTAGCTATTAAATTATGATAAATTGTTCATATTAAAACATTGTTCCTTTAAAAGCATGCAAAGTTCAAAGTAAAAATAAACAAAGAGTATGTAAAAGGAATTTTAAGCATTTGTATGATCATAAATTATCTGAGGACAATACAGCCATAGTATATTTTTTATATTAATAATAAATATTAAAAAGAATTATTACAAACTACAAGAAAATAAGGGAGATTACTGCAGACTATAAAGAAAAGGTCAGTGTTATAATATCTAATCAGAGAATTTTTTTCTAAAATTATCAAATATGGCTAGTAATTAGAGCTGGTCAAGCTCACAAACTCTTGCAAAACTTTTAGGGGTTTGACCAAGATGTTGATATCCCCTCGCAGGTTAGTAAGAAGTCAGTCTTGTTGGTAAGAAGGAATTGAACAAAGAAAAGAAAAGTATTCGATCGAAATAACGACCAATAAAGACGAAACAACTTTTATTCTTCTTCATAGGATAGGGAATAAAATATAGGATACATCAGTCTCTTTAAAGGTTTATTTTATAAATCATGTATCACTGAGTATGGGATTGTTGTTGACCAGATACGTATATATTAATATAATATTATATATAGTAGTATATATATTATATAATCTAGCTTATATAGGGCCTCTTCATAATTATGCGGTTGTATGGTAATGTACATGAATTAGCTTTTGAATTGGGTGGGTACAAAGAGATGCTCTGCAAAAGTACTCTGAAATTCACCACATGGGACAGCTTAAATTTCCTATTTCAATTTCTTCCTTTTTTTAGTTTTAATTTTCAAATAATAGTTCTAATAAGATTGCCCCTTTTGTAGTTTCTTCTTTATTATGTTTAAGTGCTTATTTCTTGACCTCATGCTTTGCTCATCTTGTAAATTTTCAGTTATTAACCGGTAAAAATGATCTTTAGCGATAATAAATTAGTTATTATTGAATATATATTTTTAATGATGATTAGTATTTTTCATAAATGTCCTTAAAGCTTATAGTGATATTTGATCCAATCATAAATAAATAATTTTTTACTTTTTAGCCATATGCAATCGTATATATTTCTAATAAGAACCGTTTATCACTAGAAACCATCCAATAAAAGAAAGCTTTGTGATTAATTCTTTACAAATTTTATTCAGTATAATTTGTGTATAATCAGTGTGTATAAAACACACTAGGCGGGTGTATTTCTATATATATTTTAAATCAATCTGACTAAAAATGTACATTAAAACATTTGATAGATTGACAAACAATTCATACAAATAAAGATAACATAGGTATATAAATGGCCAATGGTGGAGTTGTGCAGAAAGAATAAAATTAAAGTATATATATGATGATTATATTTGAGGTACAGACAGGTAGTTTGATGTCAATTCCAAATAACCCTTTTACCAAAATAATGAGTAAATGCAGTTTCCACATGGTTAGCAGTCCCAACTATTTTTGGCTACTAATTAATTACTCCTTACTATATTAAACCAAAATTTAAGTAACTGATAATATCTAATCTCTACCATTCAATATTAGCAATCATAGAGGAGAGAGTGAGATCAATGTGTATTGTATGAGAGAGATTATATTGTGGTGGCCAATGAAGTAGGCGGCTGAAGAAAATACTTAGCGTTTGATCTAAACTATACATTAATGTTTAGAACTTAATGTAAGTAGTCCATATATTAAGTAAGCGAACGAACAATTCAAAATATTTCAATCAACTGATCAGACTTTGAACTTGCGGACCTAAGAGAAAATGGAATCAGAAAAGTGAAAAACGTCTTGTTCTAGAAAATAATCCTGCATTTATCCAACCCAGAAAAATATTGAAAAGTTTGACGACGACGGAAGTTTAGCTGGTAACAGAATGAACCAAGGAAGAGAGCAATTTCCAGTCCATAAATAAAACTAGCATCAAAATGCCCAACAGCAGCGACCCTAGCTGCCAATAAGACATCAATTTTCTAATGTTTTGCCTTAACTAAATGTGCCTTTCAGCTGTGACTTCAAAAATAAGAGACTCAGGTTTCTTATGGGTAATGCGCCAAGATAACTATATATAATTACAGAACTAGAAAACAGGGGCAATCACTGAAGCTGCAAGAGGCAGAAATTGCATCATGTCAGCTGTTCAAAGCCGGAGGTCGCACCATTATTTGGTTTTGGAGTAGGACAACCAGTATGCTTGTTGGTTTTGTTCTTCTCCTCTGCCTGTGCGGAAGTCAATTTCTCACTGTGAAACAAACTTTCACCCAATTCTGACTCATGTTTCCTCTTCACTTTCTTTTTTGGCACCGCATCTGCTCCTCGTGGATCAACAGAGCTGCCAGAAACTCCCTTTAGCTTCTCCTGCTTTAGACGATTCACATCAGAACCATTAGCTACGGAAACATGCACTCGTGCAGAAGCATTTACAGCTGCACTACTGTATACTGGCTTGTTTGTTGAAGTTGAAGAATGATCAACTACAATCTTTTCTTGGATATGCACCGACTGGGCAATAGGTCCAGTATCTACTCTACTAGTATCCCCTTCCTTTGTGGCCAATAATTTGTTCCTCCTAATTTTCTCTCCGTCCTACATAAAAAAAAAATGAACCTTTTTACCCATTGTAAAAGCTACAGAAAGCATTTAGGCACAGGTTTGAAACTGCATTTTAATGTAATACACTGAGAGATGACGAAGAGAACGACTAAGGAGTGATTACTATGTGAAATTTAATTTCTTAATGGAATCTCAGACACCATCAGAAATAGACCAATAAATCCTATACATTTAACTAAAACACAGCTCCACTATGAACGCAAGCTCACAATTTAAGAGCTACAAGAAAATGAATAATGAACTAAACAAAGAAAAGAAAACAAAGATAAACATGGTATTTTTTACCTTACGTCGTGCGTGCAATGCTCTCCTCCTATCTTTTGCTCTACATATAGCACGTTTAATACCATGATTGTCCATAAATCCATTTGGCCAACATCCTGCAAGCTGCAAGAAAAACAGAACAATGACAGTTAAAAACTAGCCCAGGGAAAACTATGAAGAGTTCGGAAACCCCCAAATGTCAAAGCAGCTCCTAATTCACATTTTGTGGCCAAAATTCTGAACATACATCAGAGCTTAGCAGTGGAAGATTTTTTTTGATGAAAGCTAAGAAGAAAATACACCGATAAGTGACCACCACAATAGAGAACAGACTCTTAGATGCATCCAAAAACTGTTTTCTGATCTAGAGTCTACCTTCAGATACACTAGGAATTTAGTTTGCATCAAGTACAAAAATTTCCAAGATTGCCCAATGGCAAATGAAGTAGATGACAGAATTAAAGACTAGACATGCAAAATGAGGTTCCTTCTTCAAGAAATAGCTACGCATTGTATGTTCCCTTACCTCTGCATACAACTTTCTGACTTGTGGACCAGCATCTTCATCCAGGCCCTACAGGTACAGACAAAGTAAATCTCCAGCACAAACTGTTTCTAGTAAGAAGCAATCTTGTCGAGGACATTTTTGTTTTGAGGTGGGAAGGGGGGAGAGGGTTAAACTACCTCAACAAAATGATCATAAAGGTCACATATTTTGTCTTCCAATGCAACATCCATGCTGTATTTTCTCTTGAAGGCTTCTTTCTCTTCAGCACTTGCTTCTTGGAAGTCATCAGAAGCTCCAGCTTGTTGTTCAAGTAACTGCAAACACACATCAAGCATCATAAAAAGGAAATTTTGCAGGTTTTTCATAAAACCATCTCCCATAAATTGAGGGGTAGAATTTTTTTTTTTTGACTTCCTATTGAAACATTCACTACTACAAAAATGGAACACTCTTTTTTCTTAACCATTAAGGAACAATGGCAACTTCACAGGAAGGCTTGAATCCCCCAAATTCTAGCAGAGACAACATGCACTCCTGGTAGAAAAAAAAAACAAGCATGATATTACAGAGGCATACCTTTGATTTCATTACTGGAATCCGCAACTTAATCATCTCAGCAACTTCCCTTTTTATGTGCTGAACTCTGTTATCTTTCTCTTGTTTTGCTGAAAGCCCCATATTGACCATGATTTTCAAGTTCCGCTGCAGCCAGACGACTATTAGATCAATCATAATTTCTAAGACAATGATGGGGGCAAAACCACTTATGACTTGAAGCATTAGTACCAGTTAAACGAGAGAAATATTAAACCTCAATATATGTGAACTAGACAACAACTATCATAAACTTCTCTAGCATGTCCCAAGCTTGTGCAAGATAGGAAGGAAACATGTGGTAAAAGAAATCTAACATTAATAGCCACAGATTGGAGCGTACAAGAATATGTAACATGTACCGTAGGGTGTGTGCATTAGACATAACTTGAAAGCAGTTCACAGCATTCAGCCAAAACTAGATTTGCCTAGCATTTCTCTTTCAATTTTTCTTAAAACACTTATCCTCCTTCAGATTTCACAACCATGATACAATAAATTGAGAGTAAGTTTGACTTACGTTTTATCCCGCAATTATGGGAAAAATCTAAAATAATGATTGAAAAAATTGAAGGAGAAAACATCACATCAAAACTTAACATTTGAAAAGGTTAATCAACTGAACTCTCTTTGCTCCTTGGTGACTAGACCCCCCACCATATAGTTGGAGGTGGAGGCAAAACTGTATAGGATTAATATGAGACAAACTGGTATTAAGGGGCTAAAATAATTTATTTTTCAACTTGAGACTAGGTTAAGAGTCATGGTATACAGTTTAACACCATTGGGTGTTTCTTGTGATAAAATATTGTACTAGAGTGTGTGGACACAATTAGTAACCTTCTTAGTAACAAACCAAATAATAATTAGTACACCGGAAGACATTCAATGTGATCTTGTGATAAAGAGCACAGTGTTCAAGAACTCCTCAAAGCTTAATCTTCCACCGGAAACCTATGTTACATAGTTTCTTTATTATCTTGATGTCCTAAATGGCTGCAACATGAGTATGGGTACTTCATGCAGATTTTTCAAAAAAAAACTGAAAATTCATCTAAAAGAGAAATACATCCCCTAACCGGATACTTCCATACACGCCAACAAAAAAAAAAAAAAAAAAAATATATATCTATATATTATATAGATATATATTTTATTTTTTTTTATTTGTTTTATTTATTTTTTTTTTGAAATAGGAACACCAGCATAAAATTTTTAACAGGCTCATAGAAACATATCCGGATATTTTAAGACACAGATTTTGCAACAAGTCCCCTTAGAATGTAAGTGTTCAAATTCAAAGTAAAATAATGTTTCAAGTGTTAGAAAATACAGGTTAATAGCTGGAAAGTGAAGGATATTGAGAAGATATTAGCAACATAATTATTAAGTTCATGTTGGGAACTCGGCAAATGGTAGGTTTACACACAATCAACAAAATTAGTCATGTGACATGTAATAGCCACTGTTAGCAGTCCACAGTAGCATTAAATGAGAGATCGAGCTGGTCTTTGACAGATTTAGCAATGTATCACATTTGGCAAAGTATCTGGTTCTATGTCTCTTCCAACTTCACAACTATGATTGCTTTAACATTATGCATTACAAGATTTTAGATATCTTTTTGTCTTCTGATGAAGATATGCCACCAAAATAGAGAAAGAAATCATCGCTACAATTGATTCCTGTAACAACCTCACGGATCTCCATAATATAACATATGAACAATTTATGAAATAAATAGTCAGAATAACCCAAACAGATATAGCTTCAACATGATGCAGTGTTAGTATGATAACAGACTTTATCTAGAACATCCAAATGACACACAAAAGTACCTTCAATGTGCGAAGCTGTATCAAGTGGCCGACAATACTCATTAAACGACTAATTAACTCATTGGATATTTTTCCATGACTAGCTTGCTGCAACCATCAACAGAAATATTTGACTTTGATAAGTACGCTATGGAATATAAGTAAATACATCAACCAAAAAGATAACAACTAATTAGACCATATAGCTTAGTCTATACCGCCAGTCGGGCAACTTTTGCCAGCCTCTGCTTTATTTCAAGTGGTAACCTCCTTTTGATAGCCTGAGATGAATTATCAGCATCCTGAACCTCCATATTTGGTGGCCTTACTGTGATAATTTGAGATTGAATGTAAAAAAAATTAGTTATTATCAAATAGAAACGACATCTGAACCTCGGCCTTACTGTGATATTTTCAAAAATTAAATAGACGACCAGTGCATAAGAAAATGAATTATCGGATAGAAAAACATATGTCAAAAGTTTTGGGCATACATTCTGCAACGATCTTCTCCAAATCCCTGATGGCCTTCTCAAGCATTGTACCTTTTGGTCTACCACTCGATCCTTCCTTTCTCTGTATAGCAGGATCTTTCTGTATAGTTTTAGGGAGCACCTGAGCGTCAGTTACAGCAAGAACAAAAGCTTATTAGGAATCTCAGATGACTGCATAACCCTGCACCATATGTGTGTCTCTGAATGTTGTATGGTGCAGGGTCAAGTGGTCAGATCTGAGATTCAAGGCAAACAACTGAATGGAGAGGAAAGGACTTCTAGACCTAGAGCTCTTCTTGATTGTTTTTGATGAAGTAATAGATTTCATTAAAGACATCAAGAAGATGAACATAGTACACAAAGAGTGAGATCAAAAGTGAACGGGTCAGCACCATTACCGTGAGCCATATACTAAAGATAAGGAGCTAACAAAATTCAAAAAGTTGTCCGGGGAGTTTACAGGGGATTGATCGTTATGTATGCATGTTTTCATTTAACTGCAAAATTCAATGGTTGCCAGTAGCCACAGGGAAAACTGACAGAGTAGAGGGGAGAAGGACTTATCAGACCATTAGAAGGTCATATTGATTAATATATATGTTAATCAAAATGTCAAAGCACAAAAAAAAGTTCTTTTTGATAACGGATGGCAATCAGAACCAACTTACTGTTTTAGCCAATACAGTGTTGAATTATGTGACCATCACATTTAAATGTTTAAGTTGTTAGAGCAGACAAGGTCCATGCTTTTATCATGTAAACAAAGTCAAACCCATCCCTCATATTGGTATATCTAATGCTAAGCCCCAACATAGTGTTATCCATACTCCAAGTCATAGGTCAGCAATAATGTAGAATCTTGCATTTGTTAAGGGTATAAATTGTAGTTTGGACAATCCTCACCTTTAGCTTTTGGGTTTGACTAAAGTCTAACATCAATTTTCTTATCAATTACATTTGATTTTTGCTAGTTAAGGTTAAGACCTATTTAGTACTCCCCAATTTAAAGCAAAGGTGTTCGGCCAAGCACGAAGTTTCAGAATGAGAACTTTTGAAACTTGTGATCGAAAATAAGTCATAGATTGTGTGGCTATAAAAATCTCACGTAGGGTAAACTGAAAAGTTCAATGTCAAACTGTTACTAAATTAGAAAGATGCCATTCTCTTGGGGACTGGCTAAAGAGATTAGTTTCTTCTCTTTTTATCAATCTCAAGGTTTCTTACTGATTCTTTATCTGTTATCCTCACTGTCACATAAATTGGGACGGTGGGAGTATCTTTTTAGAGGAAACTGGTTTGATTTGGAATGATTAGTAGAGACCATGAAGGAATAACACCAGAAGAGACCCAAAGATTTCATGGCAGCATGTTTTTCCTAGCATCTATTGACATTATTTGGCTCATGATAGGTGCAGCTCTACTTTGCTGTAAACATTTCAAAAGCTTCACCTGAGCAGTAATAAGTGCTATCCCTACATTGAACGATGATCTACTAGAAAAAAATTTCCTTCAGCAATGTTCTCAAGCAATCATTAGAAATCAATCTATCAATACAATGGAGAAATGGCACCCATGGGTGTGGCCTAGTGGTCAATTAGGAGGGCTGAGAACCATGAGATCTCAGGTGAAGGTTTGAGGTGCAGGCAAGTTGGCCCGGACACCACGGTTATAAAAAGAAATACCATAGAGAAATGATTCATGACATCAAGCATTTGTAAGATAGCAAAGAAACGCACTATCGCAGGGAGAGGACAGTAAACAACTCACCATAGTCTGAGCTGAGTTCTTGCCCTCAAAGCCACTGACATTAAACTTCTCATCACGGCGCTGAACAGACGGGTCTATTCCGTCAGAAATGTTTACTGATCTTCCAACATTAGATTTCTCTTGAGCATAAGAACTTCTGTCATGTAACCTCTGAGATGATTTTCCAGATATTTCAGAACCATCTTTTAATTTGTCACCTAGATTCTTGGATTGGGTAACTCCAATTTTCTGCTGGTCAAGGTCTTTTTCTTCTGCAGAATTGCCACGCAATGATGCTGATGGAGATAGCTCCGACATATCTTGGGTATCTGCAGCTTTCTTTGTTGTTGGTATTTCAGAAACATTCAACTGATTCGGGAATTTTTCTTCATGGGATACATTTTGCAAAGCAACACCATGAGATGGATGAGATGTTTCACTAACAACGGGTACTAGTTTCCCAGCCTTCTTTCCGACTTTTACAGGTTTACTTGGATTGTGTCCATCATCATCCCCAACATGGCTTTTTGCCAGATCTTTTCTTCTCCTCTTTTTTGGTTGCTGATTCTTTGGTGAAACTGGCTCACTAACAGAAAATCATGTCAGTTAGAAGTGCCCAAATGAAAGTATCAGTTTTCATTTCTAAGAAAAATTAGCAAATAAATCCTTCCCATTTTGCAGCTATAATTACAAATTCACTAGTGTTATGAACAACCTATCACCAGGGAAAGAACAAGGACATCCGTATGGAGAAAAAGAAGCTAAACCAAAGCCCCAAAAGAAATATACATCTGAATTCCAAAAACAAAGGGAAAACATAACTTATTGGACAAGGAAAGAGAATTTCTTAGGGAAAGAGATGCAGAGGTTTAAACCATAGAAAGAAGTAAGTAAATAGCGTAAAAAAACTCCAAGGTCTGTTGGTGCTTAAGCGCAAAACGCAAATAAAGTATGAACTTCAATGAAAAAAGGCACCAAGGGAGAAAAAGTCCAAATATATATATGTTTAGTCCAAAACTAATAATTTATAAGCATGAATGACAAATATATGAACAAAGAAATTGAATAATAATTACGATAAAGTGAAATATCACCTGTTTAGTGTTGTCTCTAGGAAGAGGTTCATTGGAAAGGAAAAGTATGTCTTAGAACCTTATGACAACACTAAGGAGCAAATTAAGCAAGGTAAAGCGCTCAACACGTTCTGGACCTTGCTTCGGGGCTTAAGCAAACCTTTGATAACAGGATTAGACAAAAGTAAACATTTCCAATATTGCAAGAACCTGATCTCCTCACACAAGGAAAGAAATTAACTATGTTTTGAAAGGAAAGTCAATTAGTGTACAACAACTTAACTTCAATTGTTTATGGCCAGGAGAGCTACAGTACATTATGTGGGTTTCGACGAACTCCAATAGTTTTTGCGTGTACCCTATAGTACAAGCACTAGTAAAAAAAATTATATATATATATGGATTAGGGTAGTAAAGCTTTGTATTGCAGATATGTGGGTTCGAAACCCACTTGCTCCAAAAGTCTTCTCCTTTACAGGTAATATGTTGTACTCTCCTTTTAAAGAAGATAAGACAATTCCTCTCTAAACCCACTCTGCATCATTTTTTCCTTTGTTGCAAAAGACAATTCCTCTCTAAAACAAAAGGAGACTATCATTTCCAAAATCATATTTTCAGAAAGAAGTTAACTAGGACTTGTTACCTTTTTAAAAAAATATATTGAATATTGATAATTGGTAGGCTGGATAAATTATTCGTTTTCACCCAATTCATTTTCAACCAGCCCATATTTGACTCGACCTGCTCATTTAACACCCCTATCCGAACCCATAAACATCAAAACCTGGCTCCACCTTTGTTTACGGCTTTTAGCATTTTGGTGTAGATTATAAAGAATGAAGATAGTATGTTAGATTTCATTGATTCTGTGCAAGCGGGTGGGTTTTTATCCTATTAGCACCAACTTGATGCTGGCAAGTTTCTCTTTTGCAATATAAACCTACTTACCTTCTTAAAAAATGATTCCCTTTCCTAATTAAACATTACTAGAACGTGATGTATAAAAAATTCAAAATATAAACAAGAAATAGATAGAACAAACAAGAAAAATTGGAACGTAATTATTTTGACAGAATGAGAGAGAAGAGTAAAAAAGAACCCCAAAAGTAAAAGTGGCAAAAGAAAGAGAGTCGTACATGAGGAGAAGAAACCAGGGAAGGAGTAATCAAGAAATAAAGAAGAACAGAAGAGTCGGATTAAATCCAAGAAGAATAAGAAGAAAGCAACATAAAGAGAATATTGAATATCACGTAAAAGAGGAACCATCCATACTTGCACGGATTACCAGATTTGGTGGTGAACTTGAATTGGGGAGAGAGAATTAACTACTTCTTATGGTAAAACATAAGAGTATATGTGTGTCATAACAGTGTTGTCATAGGAGCGCTTAAACCGTGAAGTGAGGCTCGAAACGTATTAAGCGCTTCGCCTCGCTTTATGTGAGCAAAGAGAGAAAGAGCATGTTCCAAAGGTCGGTGGCAACAGTGCAACGAAAAAACATGTAATTGATAGATCCTCGGTTGCACAAGCACATGTAGCATAATCATCCAATCACTTGAAACATGGGATTGCGGAGTAATTTTGTTACGTATTGTTTTATGACGTATGTACTATGTTGTGTTGTATTATAACGTGATGTTTGGATAGATTATATCATTCTCCGTCGTAACATAATGTCACACGTCGGCAATTTGAATGATAAACCCACAAGGAAAGTAGGATAAGGGACGGAGCTAAAATGAAAAGGCAATGTAAAAGATAAAATAAGATTATTAAATAATGAAGAAAGACAAAATGAAAAGAAATATTAAGGTAATGATGAGATCAAACCAAATCAATTGTTACATATACTAAAACTTCTCTTCTTCTTTTTTTGAGCAAGGTAAAGTTCATGATGAGACTTTTCATCATTACTTAACAATGGATTGAAACGATATGATACCAAAAAAAAGGTAACAATCAAAACAAACATTGTATTTAAACTAATTTAAAACTTTAAAATAGATACAAAAACTAAATTTGGATGTTGGATAAAGGGTGAACAATTGGTTAAATTATATACAGTGGTGTTTAGACATGTCATATTATTTAAAAATCTCAAGAAAAAACTCACATGCGCTCCAACTTTCCACGATTGACAAAGAAACCATCATGCTTTATTGCTGAGTTATCAACCTGAAAATATTCATCCTGCATAACCAGAAACGATGTACTAAGTACTTTGACTACAACATATAGATGCCGCCTGCACAAAGTTGCAAAATATTGACTATGCTTGTAAATCATTCGGATACAAAATAACACATATTTGTATAAGGTAGATAAGGTTAAGGAACTTGATGTGACCGACCAGCTCAGTATCATCTATGAAAGAATCTTCAGTGTCATATTCATCGTCATCTGGGAAATCATTAAGATCTTCCTCATCATCACTTTGTTTGCCCTAAAAGGCATAATAGTTATTTAGCAGATCAAGTGCACTGACAAGTCTAATGTAACGAGTAAACAATAAAAAGCATACCACATATAAGCGTTCAATCTTTTCTATCACAGCATTTAAACGATTTCCAGGAGGTGCATCCTTGACTTCCTTATCAGCAGGTTGTCCCTACAAAGCATTGATAATACGCATAAAATTTATCAAACACATGTTCCCAGAATAAGCAAAGTAATGCTTTGTAATAGAGTTGCAACATCAATCTTGACCAAACCAGTCCTTGCAGATTTCACTATTTCCCGTTTTAGGATGTTCCTTTTTAAAAAGATCTTTAAATACTTAATCCAAAAAATGTTTTTTGAAATAAATAATTCTAACCATAGAGATCACCAAGATATACTACAGATATACTACAGCACAACTCTAATAATATCTTAAATTTAAAATAATATCCCTTCTCCGTCATTTACCCAACAGTCAGCAATTTTTGATTGAGTTCAGAATACATATAACACATCAGCAAAGCAATAAGTATGACAGAATATAAGTTTTAACTTCAACTGTACCTTCACCTTTCACTTTCAAAACATCCCCATTCCCAATTATCATTGTAATTATAGAGCTTTTATCAAAGTCATGAACATTGTTGCATTAAACGTTATATTATTTATGCATTCGTTGTCAATGAACCAAGTGGTGTCTGTGTCCTTGTTGCTAAAGCATGGGACAACAAAGAGATCCTCTTCCAGAATTTCTGACTCAGTTGTTTGTACTTGTTGATTGCTTTCAAGAGCCTTGATCCTGCCTTATATTGCGTTAACTAACTAAATAAAGAATAAATGTACCACAGATTGCACCAGGCCTCCACCAATATTTTTTCATGTGTGGGGTCTATTTACAATGCTTGTAATGTGAGAATAGTTTCTTGCTATCACAAGATTCTATTTTGTCATTCTATTTCTTGTTATAATTTTGTCTAGCTTTGCTTCCTTGCTGGTTTTGTGCATGAGACTTGTAACATTTTCTTGCCTCAAAAGCTCATTTTCTCTTGAGCTTGAAGAGGACTCATTAGCTCTGCAATTGAAATATAGTTAAGATCCTTGGACTCTTTTAGAGATAAAATCTTAGACCTAATTTTTTTACAAAGTGTCGATAGAACCTTCCCCACAATTTTGTATCAGGGAAATTCTCACAAAGACGATCAAGGAAATTCTATTAGAGCATTTGCTAATAGCCTCATTTTCCACCGTGCTTAGAGCTTCAAGGTCCCTTTCCATATTCAATACCTGCATTTGCCTAGTTTGATCATTTCCGTAATATTCCACTTCAAATTTGTCCCAAGCTTCATTGGCGGTCTTATATTCCATGGGCCTAGGAAAGAATGAATCTCCTATCTTCCTACGAATTCTAACTAACTAACTTGACTTTGGACCTATTGGTTTCTTCACTGTCAGCCTTGATTTGTGCCAAGGTAGAATCTCTTGGCAATCTATCAAAATCAAAGGTTCAAGTACGTTGGCATGGTAATCACCCAAATTAAGGAAACTTCACTGATGCGGTACATGGAGTTGAACAAAGCCAGGATATGATAGCGACATTTCGAGGAGTTAAAAAGTGAAGGCTTTAATCTTTTTTTCTTTCACAGAACCTACAAGACCAATTGTGGCTCATACCACCTGTTGGATTTAAAATAAGAAAAGGACCACAACATGAAGAGATGATTAGGAAGAATGATCTAACTCTTTCGTACTTTTTTTTTTATGACCAGGGAAAACCAGCCGTCGCTACCCTTTGGGTGCGCATAGGGTAAAACCCCCACTCCTATGCAATAGCTCCCAAATCACATAAAAGAAGTAACCCACACCAGCTTTGCTCGACCCAGAAGGCAAACCCCTTGCTTTCCCTGGCAAGGGGTTTCGAACTTGAGACCTCCAACATGGAAGTCCCGAGCTCAAACCACTGGCCACCCCAAAGGGTAACTCTTTTGTACTTCAAATGCCCGATAACTGGATTGTTACGACTGAAGGTTTAAAAAAAATGTAACAGAAAGATTATATTTTATTCCTTATCCGCTATATTTTGAAAAGAAAGAACATCATCACTGGAACTCAAATGGCAGATGTTCAACAATAAGCTATAATGTGTGTGTATGTATTTGCAAGGATGGCGTCTAAACCAGCTTGCACACACCTTGATTTATCAGTTTGGATATGTTTTGCCTTTCACTAGCAACTTTGTCCACCAAGGCTTAGACAACAGAACTTTCTTTGCCTCTGTGGTGCTTGAGACACGGTATCCCATAGTCCATTCCAGCCCCATCAATCATTAGGTCAAACCCTTGCATACCAATTTATATAAGTTTTTTCCCATATATCTTCAACATTTAGTGACACCCAAGACCTCACATCGCAACACTTTGGAGCCTAATCTAAGTGCGCTTACAAAGCTTATAAAGAACCCAATTTGAAAGCAAGGCATAATTGTGCCTCGAGGATGCCTCCATTAACACCATTGCAAAGTCACAGAAATTTAAACAATAAAAGAAGACTGAAAATACTACAATAATAATTTACATTGTTTGCTATAACTCTTCTTAGTATAGTAGTTTTAGTTTGATAACAATCCCCATCTTGAGTCAAATATAGTTCCAACCCAAATTTCTGTAATAAAATTTTAGCATGACTTATAAATCAGATCACTAAGTTTAAATTTCAAGAAGATCTCTAATAGGCTTTGAGGAATAGTACTGTTGTATTCTTCAGCATCGGGAATGCTAGCCACCATCAGAAACAAGTTACAAAACAAGTAGACTCTAGCTTTACAAAGCTCTAGAAATTATACTAACTCTCTATGTCCTCTATACAGTTATTTTACACCAAAAAATTAAAGTCCCAGGCAGTTCCATTCACATCATGCACGTTCTGATTTGTCTCAAAACACCTTCCATTTTCTCCCTCCAAGACTGACCACCATAGAAGGGGGTCTTAGCCTCAACATTTTAAGTCAAGAGTAATATTTAAAAAGGAGTAAGAGACGAAAGAAGGCAACTCCTGTAACATTTGAAGGGAAGAGTCATGGAACCCTCTTTGTGCTACATTTTCTTTTTTGAGAATATATCAAATTTATCAAACATGTGTCAACTGAAGCACATTATAAGCTCTGCAGCTTGATAATTCATCTGGATCACGAAAGGGAACTCCACTTAAGAGGTCATAAGAACACAGCATGTTACAGTGATGATATCTTCCCAACTCATTATATTCAGATTTCAGACCACCACAGAGGAAAACATCATGGAGCGTCCCAACCAGCTTCTAAGATCCCGGAATCCTTTACTATTCCAAATTACTATAAATATTTTGTCATTTTAATGACAAATATTGCCAATACTTCATCAAATGAATCACATGAGAGATAATGTCCATAACAGTTCCCGTATGAAACCATGCACGTCACCTGTGACTACTATATTTATCACCAATATGCTGTGGGGTACAGCTTCACTAAAGAAACCACCTTCATACTCTGGAAGCACTCTAGTTTGGTTTTTGCACACAGATCCAAGAACAGGAACAACTGAGACAGGTGAGCCAGAGGCCCACCCCCTCACTCAACCCCCCCCCCAAAAGAAGGAGACGAACCAAAAAAAGAAACCCGAAGAAAAAAAAAAAAAAGGAAAACAACAAAGAACAAGACCCAAAAAAGGATGGAAGGGAAAACAAGAAAATTTTCCAATCCCCCCACTTCCTCAGCCCATTCCACTCCCCTTTCCCCCTCAAGGGCCCCCCCCCCCCCCCCCCCCCACTTCCTCTCAATGTACTCTTAAATTTCCCATACAAATCAAAGGAATAGGCTACAGGGAGTAATTTGATCTTGGCTATATTCAGATGCTAAACCAATCATTCCCTTCACCCACCAGTATGTTAATATATATACATAAGATCCCCTCTGCCCACCAGTTACAAAGCAAGAACCTAACTGACAGTATTAATAGTGCACGACTACAATCATGTCTGGTGATATTTATGCAGCTCAAATGCTACAGCATTATTTCTCCTAGAATTAAGTTTCAACACAACAAACCGAGAAATAACACTCATTGGTAGTATTCTACACTATGACTTCAGGTGAATTAACTGAAGTTGACATAAACAAAAAATTCAGGATTAAAACAACCAACCGGAGCTAATCGAGCCTCGAGAGCAGGATGCGGCACTGGAGTTTGAATGCTAGCAGGAGCTCCAACCGGCATCATCGTTGGACCAGAACCGACAACATTAACATTAGACTTATTAGCGTCCTTGAGAAGCTTCTTCCACGACACAATTGTGGTCTCACCCGGCCTGAGCTCCACCGTAAACCTCCGCCGTCCTCCCGCAGCTTCATAGGACGTGGACGTCCTCCCTACCGGTTCTCCACCAGTGAAGCCGCCGTCCATTGGTGATTGTAAACGAAATTAGGGTTACGATGTATGAGATTTAGAAGATGAAGACATGGAAAAGAGAGGGAAACACTGATTCGAAACCCTAAAGAAGAGGAAAATTTGGTACCAAATTGAAAAGAGAAAATTTTAGAATTGAATTAATTTTTTTCCCTTTTCAGTTGCTTTCTATTTTAGTCGACCTTTTAGCTTCATATGTAACTGCCGTTTGTTTTCTCTCACGTTTTCATACTTGGTCAACTCCTCTTCTATTCAAAATTCTTTTTAACATTAATTAATTACAACTTAATCTAACCAAAATTCGTTTAGAGTCTTTATTCATTGTAATGAAATATTCTAATAAAAAAAAATAATTGTTTTTTTAAACATTTTAGTTTAAAAAAAGATAATTACTTTTTAAAAATTTTGCCCTTAACATCAAATACTTATTTTTCAAAATCATATTATTAAACTTCATTTAATAGGGATACTTTGGTAAAATATGTATCAGTGATTATTTTTTAATGATGTGTCAAGTCAAAACCGTGAAACGTAAAAATGAACGAGGAGAATATTCCACATAATTAAAAAAATACTCCCTCCGTCCATTTATAATTGTTATGTTATGTTTTTCTTAAGTTAATTTGACTTATTTTGAAAGTTAAATTAGATTAAATTAATTTGATATTTTAAACAAAATTTAGATATACAAAAAAATTAATTATGATGAGATACTTATGTTAGACCTTCTTTGTAATTTGTTTGCATTTAATGGATGTCCAACTATGAATAATTTGCCATTAAGTGGATTTGTTTCTTCTACTTAAAAATATCTTAGTGAGTCTGGAATAGTCCAAATGAATCAGATTCATGTATCAACTTTGATCTCATCTAGCAAATCAACACATAATATAAAATTAATACATAAATATCAATTCTTCCTATTCCACTATAATTTCATATCATGGTCTTATTTATTTCATTGTTATGATTTAATTATTTGATTTTCTCAATACATTTAATCTTGTACTGTGAACTTATAAATAGTCATGCATGTTAGGTTATTAAGTGTACGTGAAGATGAAATTCAAATAGTATTGTTTGTTAAATTATTATTTTTTTAAAGGTGACTTATGATTTAAAAAAAATTCTAAAGAATCGAAGGAATTTAAGTATGGTAGATACTTATCAATCTAACCGAATAGACCATTATGTGGCTACTTATTCAATCTTGCAAAAATATTAAAATCGCAGACATTCAATTTGATAGGTAGTAAGCCCTTTTAACACTTTATATATTATAATATATACTCATTTGAAAGTAAACCATATCTACAATTATTTAAAATGTTTTTCTATAGATACCTTCTACTAGAATTTTGTTTCAAAGACTTACTTGGGCCTAGTATTTGACTTAATAATATGTGGTTTGTTATTAGTCCAATTAGTAAACTTTTGTTTATGATTCAAAGAGAAGTATATTAATGTAATCGTATATGAATTAAGAGATATACCTCTATATTATTTAAAATGGACTAGTTCTACCTTATTTTATGTTTTGAATTCAAAAATATTTTATCTTTATATTTTTAATACCCTCCCACTAACATAATGGACAAATCATACCCTTCTTGCTAATAACCTATCCAAAAAAAAAATGTGACAAATTATACTCCAAATGATAAGTTGTGACAAAATAATGTTTCAATTAAAAAATCTCCAAAAGAAAACAAAAATAAAAGAACTTTAAAAAAGTGGGGCAATTGGACTGGGCTGAGACTTTGGGTTTGGGTCTGTCTTCTATACTGTTTACACTTCAGCTATGCCCAGAACAGGAAAACCTCAGGCACAATAGTATAGGGTTTTACAGAGAGAAACCTCAATAGAGAAACAGAGAGAGAGAGAATGTGGAGATCAGCGGTTCTGAGTAGTGTTGTAGCAAAGAAAAGCTTTTGTGGTCTCCAAAACCGAGCCTTTACTGGTTTTCTTCATCAAGTATCCAGAGATCAAACTTTAGCTCCAGTGAGTACATTTGAATCTTCATTTCGTTATTATTCTCATTGTGTTTCTTCCAAATCTTATTTATGTGAAACAACAAGATTTTTCTCATCAAACCCATCTGAACAATCCGAATCTCTAGGTTCTCAACCCTTTGAAAATGATAAAGACTCTGTTTTTGGAGTTGTTGTTGAAGGGTCCTCTGTTTTTAATGATGATACCCTTGCAGTTGAAAATGGGTCTGATTTAGGAAACACTGAGGTTGTAGTGGAAGATGAGGATTTAGATTTGGAGAAATTGGAGACTTTGTTGTCTTTGTTGCAGAGTAGTGGTATTATTGACGGATCTATTGAGTCTAGTCTTGAGGAAATTGAGTTGTCTTTGAACGAGGAGTTGGTTGTTAGAGTGCTTGAGACGCCTTATGTTCCTGGGGAGAATTTGATTTCGTTTTTCAAGTGGGTTTTGAAGAAACCCGAGTTTGTCGTGACGAGTAAGGCGGTTGAATTGTTGGTTACTGCAATCTGCATTCAAGGTAGGAATGTCTATGCTTTATGGGATTTGGTGAAGGAGATTGGAGAAAAGAACAAGGGAATATTGAGTGATGAGATTCTTAATGAATTGATTGCTTTATTGTCGAGATTAGGTAAAGGAAAGGCTGCATTTGAGATCTTCAATAAGTTTGGGGATTTAGGATGTGCACCAAATGCTGATACATACTATTTTACCATTGAAGCACTTTCTAGGCGATCGATTTATGATTGGGCTTCTACTGTTTGTGAGAAGATGCTTAATGCTGATAAGTTGCCTGGTGCTGAGAAAGTTGGAAAGATTGTTTCTTTTCTGTGTAAAGGAAATAAGTATAGAGATGCTCATCTGGTTTATTTGTCGGCAAAGGAGAAAAATATTAATCTGCCTGTATCTTCTATTAAGTTGTTGATCAGCTCTCTTTGTCGCAAAGATGAAGGCGTTAAACTTGCAATGGAGGTGTTGGATGAGTTCCCCAAAGAAGAGCGGAAGCATGCCATTAAGTCATTCTCACATGTCATCAATGGGCTGTGTAGGGCAAATGATGTAACAGGGGAAAAGCAGCTGCGTTCCTATTGCAGTGAAGACATTAAAGAGGCCAAAAACTTGCTCTTAAAAATGATAGATGCAGGTCCACCACCTGGCAATGCAGTCTTCAATACAGTTATTAATGCGCTCTCCAAGAAGGGAGAAATGGGAGAAGCTAGGAAACTATTGAAGGTGATGGAGGGTAGAGGTTTGAAACCTGATGTGTACACTTATAGTGTAATCATGAGTGGTTATACAAAGGGAGGTGAGATGGAGGAGGCCTGCAAGATTTTGAATGAAGCCAAAAAGAAGCACTCCTGTCTAAGTCCTGTCACTTTTCACACAATTATTCGGGGCTATTGCAAGCTCGAACAGTATGACAAGGCTCTGGAAGTATTGGGAGAGATGAAGGAGTATGGAGTTCAGCCTAATGCGGATGAATATAACAAATTTATTCAATCTCTATGCCTTAAGGCTTTAGATTGGACAACAGCAGAGAAACTGCTTGAGGAGATGAAGGAGAATGGGGTGCATCTAAATGCAATCACAAAGGGTCTCATAAGAGCAGTTAAGGAGTTAGAACAGGAAGAAGTAGGAACAAATGAAATAACGGCTACAGCATAGTAGGTACCCTATCTCTGCCTTTAGCTGTAGGGATGTATCTTCTGTTTCTTTTTTTATGTTATGGTCTGAGATAAAAGCAGGCTTAAAACTGTAACACCTGCATTTTGTATGATGAACAACCATTAGAATTCTGAAGAAAGGATATTTTTTTTGTTCATTTTAAAATAATGTTTGCTGCCAAATCTCTTGAGTTGAATGGAAGTTCCGTAACTAAGACTTTCAAAAGGGGTAATAGAGATGTGCATTTTTCCTATACTTACCTAGTGGTTCTTTGTTACTGCAACAGCAGCTCAGTAAGCAACCATTTTGGTGAGTTTTATTGACACAATGGAAATATGTTATTTATAATATTTTTTTTGTATATTACTTTTTTTCCCAACAAAATCGACCTATTTCTATTTAAACCATGATCCTGAGCAAGTGCATAAATATACTGCTGAAATATAATTGGATATAGGAAGTCATCAATTACATATGTTATGTACAATAGAGAGGCACCAATCAGGTGAAACAGTTGCAAATCCCAAAAAGGATGGATGTACGATAAAGTGAGATTGGATCTATTAGAAAGCAAAAGCCGTTTGGGACTAAATGTGTGTAGAAGCTTTACAAGGTCTTCAAATCCATATGAAAACTGCCATCGGCATGAAAAATGGGCATCACAATTGAACTGTTGACCATTCTAGTTGTTTTTTTTTGTGAATTCTCCTTCCGATTGCATTTTGATTTCAACTATTATTTATTTGTCTTTACATCTCAGTTTCCTTGACATAAAGGAGTGTCATGATGCTATATTGCTATTGAGTAAACCAAAAGTGAGTTTACTTTAGTTGGAGGAACCTGTTGAATAACATCTTTGATCATGCATAGAAAATCAAATTATGTAGATATAGCTTCCAAGCTGCTTGTCCCATGGCAGTAGGTTACAGCTTTGGATGTGTCCTGGAGCTTTCTTCCCAAGGAAGTGTTCTATACTGTTTGCATTATAGACTTTGTATGCATATATTGTGTTCTGTAGTATAGCAGTTTCTCGATACATTTTAGTTTGTTCTGACTTGTTGGTGAAGCACATGTATCATTTAGTAAAACAACAGTGCTTTTTGGCTCAATGCCAAACTAGTTAGGTTGGTCATGCACATTTTATCCGTCCCTCTCCGTTTCTGCCCCTTGCAATTCTAGCTGTTTTGCTTTGTGTTCAAGATAAATTGCTGAACAGAGAAGAATGGGATCCTCATCATAGCTGAATAAAGTGTTGCGGTATGAGTATAATGCAGATGTACATTTATTGTTTTTGAAATTGGTAATATTTGTATTTAAGATAGTACTTAGGTAGTGTTGAGAAACCACATTTACAAATAAGCAGAAATGGAGTATAATCTACCCCAAAGCTGAACCAAATCTAAATGGACCCTAAAACATCTATGATTGACTCAGTTTCATTGGAGTAGACATTTGTACACCAAAAACAGAACAACAAAATACACTTGAGGTTGACTTCCTGCATGTTGTTCCTATTGTCAAAACATCTATCATTTCTCTCCCTCCATATAGCCCACCAAATACAAGCAAGGACCATCCTCCATCTTTCTTTGTTTGTAGCCCCAACTCCAGCCATCTCCCAACCGAATAGAGTCTCATCAATCTTGCTAGGCATACTAGAGGAGATGTCTCTGTGATTAAGGAAAATCTGTCATAGCTGCTCAGTAAAGTTGCAATGTACGAAGAGATGTCTTGCTGTCTCAGTATCCTTACCACATCTATGGCATAGAGAGATTCCTCTTTTAGCCACATTATCCAATGTCAAAACTGCTTCGTTGGCTAATAGCCATGTAAAACCTGCCACTTAGTGTGGCGCTTTGATCCTCTAGATTTGTTTCCAAGGCTATTTGAAGTCTTGAATGCCACCAAGACTTATCTGTTTGTGTCCTTCCTTCACCTTTGTTGTGCCCCTGCCACCATAAATAATCCTCACCCGTTTGTATACCTTGTAAATTCTGCAGAACCTTAAACAGTTCAAGTCATTCAGATATCATATCCCAGACCATATTTCAGCAACAGTGTAAAGTTGGTGTTAAAGATGTCAGGGAAACGACCTTTGAGACTTACAACACCCATCCATTTATCAAACCAAAAATTGGTTTTTTTACCTTGACTGATCACTGAGGGAAGGCCAAACATGGGTATTTACCTTCCCATTTATTCAGGTCCTCATACTTGTTAAGTTGATTCTGACCTGCAGTCTCATAGGTATATCATTTTGGTCTAAGGATAGAGGAATACATGAGTTGAACATAGTAAGTAAAATAAGATATTAAAACATTTCATGAAATTGTTCCTTTGGAAATTTTCCAAAAAGATAATCATAAGTTCTTTTCTCCATCTGAATAATAGGACTGTTATGCTCATTACTAAGAGTTAAATCATAACCACGGTATATCTTTTCCAGGACGAACTAAAAAAATGCAACATAAAATAAAACGGAAAGATATTTATTTTTTTGAAACACCAAACAAATAAATTGTGGCACTTTTGGTTTTCCGATAGTCAAATCGTACCCGTGGAATCTTAATTTTTTTGAATAATATTTGTGTATTAATCACAAACTACATAAAAGGTATTACAAATTATCATAATTGACACGTAAAATAAATCAATTCAAACTCCCTTTTAGTTTTGTCGACCAAAGGTCCCACATTACTTGTCAACACGATCTTCCATGCACCCCTATCGAATCTTATTTTATCCTAAACTATAAAAGGGAAAAAATAAAATTAATACGCGTCTAAGACAACTAAAAGTTTTTGCTTTTTAATCTACTTTATTATTATGGGATACTCACATTTTATGGTATAGTTTTTCAGGTATTAATTTGTTGTTTAGTTTAATAAACAACTTAATTTTTTATCGTTTCAATTTGATTACTTTATGATAAATAAATCCATTTTACTAGTTTGTTATTACGAGTTATTCCTACAAAGAAACGAACTAATGACGTGTACATTACTTAAATTCTCGATATAGATCGATGCGATTGATTCTCATCCTTTAAAGACTACGATTATAATAAGAGCATTTTATTCAAAAAAGGATCACCCTAGTTATGAGATGATCATCTCATGGCTATTGAGAATAAACGAAGTCAGGTGATTCTATTTTTCGATCTTTTCAAATATATATTTTTTATATGGAACACACCCTTAATAGGTTGTCATATGCCTAGCTAGCAACATGCAAGACAACGTCCAGCCAAAGACCTAAGGGCCTCCCTTTCTCCATTGGCCAATTTTTCCCAATCATGATCTCTTTGACAAATATCTCTACCCTTTTCCTCCCTTAGAAGAAAGTAATATCATTCTTGTTTGTCCAATATTATATTATCCTTTGATTTAACGTGTTAATTAGCTTTATATCTCAAAGGTTATATATCATGTCTACTTTTTGTGGGTCAATACAATTATTCGTGTTCAAGCTAATATATATGTTGTACTATCTTTTCCTTTTCACTTTATTGCTAGTACGAAATACACATTTTAGTATATTACTTTCTTATTAGCTTGAAATTTGAGTATTGTTTGATTTACATATATCACTTATGGCAAATTCATTTTACGTATGTACAACATTTTTCTCGAACGAAGAGTATTCAACTAGACATCCTGACAATCATGTAGCTCCGCCCCCAACTCTCTGCACGTCTACGCCTAATAGCCTACCGACACTTGTCACGTAGCTTAGGTCATTTTAGCTTTTGAACTCAGCAAACGAAATCATTGTTGATATTTGACGATTTTTTTTTATGTAGGATATAATATTTGTCTTCCAATAAAAAAGGGAAAAAGAAATATATTGTGTTTTGTCTGACAAGGTCAATTACACAACATATGGATATGAAAAAGTCAAGTAAATTGGTTTTACTTTAAGCCGTACAGACAGATAATGCATCACACATAAGGTATAGTAGCAAAAGTGGGAATCTTTTTGACCTAGTCCTTGAGGGTTGAGATTCTACCATTTTAATAATAATAATTTAAAGATAAATATTGTTGAGTAAACTTAGGTGGGCATGTATTAGCTTCAGTTTGATCATAAATTATGAAGTGAAAATTTAAGAAGTTTAGTTTTGAAATTTAAATTTGTATTCAGACATACATTTTAGTTAGGAAAAAAAGTTGAAGTTCTGTTAGTGGAACTGAAGAGTCAGATTTTGAAAAGTCGAAAGTATTCGAAGATCAGATTTTCATAATCAGATAAATTTATGGCCAAACATAGAGGAAAGGATGTTATATGTGTGTAAATGCCGCATGCAATTTTTTAAAGAACATTTCAATAATATGAAAAATTATATTATTTATAAATAATTAAAATAATTTTTTTATGTATATATAGTAGATGGTAAATCTCTTCTGATTATTTTGTGTGCCTAATTCTACAAATTTTGGACCCCTATATAAAAATTCTGGCTTCGCTACTAATCGATCTTCTTAGTTCTTACTATAACAAAAGGAAGGTTAAAAAAGATCTCCTTTTTTTTCAAATCTAACTTTCTACTCACAAACACTGTTCACGTTTCATGTTGAGAGAATCAAAACTTTAGATTTAATGATGAAAGTTATGAAGCAATCCTCAAAAGAATACGTTATACTAAAGGTTTCTCAAATACTTAACAAAAGAAAAAAGGAAAGGACATTTGTCCTTCAAATTTGACTTTGCTTGTTTTTATCACATTTGAATAACGTATATTTTCTATATTATCGATTCGTTCAACTTTATACATACTTAATATTTATTTGTATGAATTAAAAATTAAAAAATATAAATATCAGTTAACATCAATTAAAAAATATATTTATATAATTACATAAATATTTTAATTTTTCTTTTTATTCTTAAATTTTATATTAAATTAAATTATATCAAATAAAAAAAGACAAATAAATTACGAATCAAAAATGAAAGTTAATGGAGCTGGCACGGCAAGGCATGTGCAAGATTGAAAATATAGGGCCAACCCACAGCGTACGACGTGGCTGTCTTGTTTAATTATATAGCTGTTTTACATTTACCCAAATGTTTCAATATTAGATTACTTTAAATTTATTAAATTATAAAAAAAAATGTGTTTTCACCTTTTTTTAACTCCAATGTGTATCAAGAACATCTCTAATTTATATCAGATCAAACAGAATACTAAAAATAGTCAATATTTTAACTTTAAAAACAAGTTTTCGATTTAAATTTCATAATAAAACATTATCCAATGCTCACATAATTATATAACTTTATTTCGTCTTCGGTTGGCCGCAAAAAGAGAAGAAAAGTCTCATTCAAAAAAAACAAAACAAAAAGAAGTTTATAAAAGAGGTAATGCTACCAATAATGATTTATTTATTTATTTATTTATTGAGTAAAAAAAAATGCTACCAATAATTGCTAGAAAGAAGACACACAAACGCGTAATTTCATAAAATAAAAACTTTATGTGAACTTGTCTATAATAATTGTTTATCATCTATTTATTACTCCCTTTAATTTCACTTTATTTGAACTAGTCTACTGAATATATATCCAAATTCAGAAGAAGAAAAAATATCCCTTTTAATCCATAATAATCTTAAATCTAAATCAAATCATGTCATTTGTGTAGTTATAACAATTTGGAGATAAGGATAAAATTAAATTATTTTCAAATATAAAATAAGATTATTTTTTTTAAAAAAAAAAGTAACGAATATGACATCATATGAAATGAAATATTGAAAGTAAAGTTAGATTTCTCTATAACATAACAATATTTTACTCTAGCATCCAAGTTTTCTTTAGAGTTGGTTACACGTATTTTTAAGAAAAAATTATGCAGAATAACAAACCTTTGGCCTATATTATGTACTATAACTATAATTTAAGAAAAATATTATTCGCGATTACAATTTCTCTAATTCTTGTTGTTCAGTTTTCTAATAGTATAAATTTACAATTCATATGATTCAGTCCTTAATTGTATAAATTCAAATTTTGTATAACTTGATTTTTCAGTATACTAATCCAGAATTTATTTATGCTTACCGTAGTTATTTATATATAATTTATAAATTCTTTAAAAAATTATACTATTTGTATATTATCTATATATCCTCCATTTTATATATTGATTACATTGTTTATAGATTAGCAAGCGAAACGGACAAATCACAATCTTCGTAATAAATGAAATTATAACTACGTAATTATCAAAATTATACTCATAAACTCTTATTTTAATTAATTTGTAATTTTTAAACTTACAGCTATTTTTTTTTCTAGAAAGATGTTTTTTTTTGTTATGAGTATTGCTAAATTGCAATTGAAGCTTTATTTGTCTCCTAATCAAGTGAAGAAATTTATTTTTTTTGGTACGAGCATTGCTAATTTGCAAAGTCTTTTTTATTCATTCGTGGTTTGAAGTCTAACAAAGCAAAATTTTGGGTGCTTATTCTTTTAAAGAAGGACTTTCTACTTCATTAAATTTATTTGTGTTCGTATCTATCGCAATATTTATTTTAATTGTTATTGAAAATTTTATTAGGATTATTATATTCATTATGACTAATTTGATTTGATCATGTTATGATCTTCCAATGTCTTATTTTGCTTTTGTTTATTTACTAATTCTATTTATCGTTTGCATTATATATCTTTTTAACAATAACTCAACATTGTGTTTATTTTATTTTTTACTATTATAAATTTATGTTTAGATTACTAATATATTATTATAAAAACATGCTAAATGATACAATTTATCTCAATCTAAGCAAATGCTTTTTCGTATTTATCGCAGTAAAAATTGAGATAATATTCGAAGAACTTTTAATTTGACAAAATAACATGAGAAATTGTATTAATTATCAAAGGATGTGTTTGTAGTTAATAGGGGTTGTTTCTTTTTAAATCAGATATTTCAAATTCTGAATTTTTGATATAATTTTTTTTTTTGATAAAGAGCGCTTTTTTCAAATAAAATTCTATGTGATAGAATTTAAATATCAAACAACAACAATAACATTCCCAATGAAATTTCATCATTAAAGTTTGAAAAATATAAAATATATGCAAACTTTACTACTAATCGAAACATAATAGATATTAACCTATATTGAAAATAATATTTCATTACCTATTAACTTTCTATCATATCTTATAGCTCGAAAAAAAATAAAAAATAGGGGTAAGTTTGTCTTAACGTGGTGGCATGTCATTTACTTGTAGCAGATAGACGTGGGGGCCTGAAAAATCTACCCACTAGACACTTTTATTTATTTGTTAATTTCATTTTTGCTTATTTTACTCTGTTTTTTAAATTATTGTATAATTCAAAGTACTAAACTGCCGTTATCATTGAAATTGGTGCCCTTGCCAATAATAATTAAAATACTACTAAAAGCCAATAAATTATAATTTAAATTAAATACTACTTAAACCCTTGTGAGTACTTCCACACCAATCTGGCACCGTCATTGTTCCTTTTTTTCCTTTCAAAAACGAGTAATATAGTTGGCAAATTGATTGTCATTATTTACTTTTTTTTTTTTTGTATAAATTAAAAATAAAAAATATAAAAACAGAGAATCTTTATGTTATGTCAATTATTCAAATATAAACCAAGATTTTATTAAAGACGTGCTGGCATGTCATTATAATGTGTCTCCAAGTAAGAAAAACAAACACAAATAGGCAAAGAGCTGTGAAGGAATAAATAGAGGTGTTTACTTGCTATTTTATTCAACTCAAATTCATTCAACAACACATTTTTACATTGTGAAAAAACAAAAACTTCATTTTCTTCTTTCATAGCTAGAAAATCTCTATCAGATTCAGCAATGCGGCCTCCTAGCCGGGGCGTATTAATTTCTTTTTTCGTTATCTCCCTCTTGTCTTACCAGATCTCGTATGTGGTAGGACAAGAAGGTGATAGCGATATCGATTTAGATGACATTAAGGCTAATGCTAGTAAGTTGAGTTTTGAAAACTCAAAGATTCGCGATGCTTATATCGCGTTGCAATATTGGAAAACAGCAATGTTTTCTGATCCTTTTAACTTCACAGCTAATTGGACAGGTCCAAATGTGTGTTCCTATGGTGGAGTGTTTTGTGCTCCTTCGTTAACGGATGATTCGATTAGAGTTGTAGCTGGCATTGATCTTAATCATGCTGATATTGCTGGTTCATTAGTTGCAGAACTTGGTCTTCTTACAGATCTGGTTCTTTTCCATCTCAACTCGAATCGTTTTTGTGGAGTTGTACCAAAAACCTTTAGCCATTTGAAGCTTCTTAGGGAGCTTGATTTGAGTAATAATAGGTTTGTTGGTGGGTTTCCTAAGGTAGTTCTTTCACTACCTTCTTTGAAGTTTTTGGATCTAAGGTTTAATGACTTTGAAGGACCAGTTCCTTCAGGACTTTTCGATAAAGATTTGGATGCCTTGTTTTTGAATGACAACAGATTCCGTTTTGGCATCCCGGAGAACTTGGGTAACTCTCCTGTTTCGGTTCTTGTGTTTGCTAATAACGACCTTGGAGGGTGTATTCCCGCAAGTATTGGGAAAATGGGGAAAACGTTGAATGAGTTGATATTGATGAATGATAACCTCACTGGGTGTTTGCCAATGGAGATTGGATTGTTGAACAAGTTAACGGTGTTTGATGTTAGCTTCAACAAGATTCAAGGCTCATTGCCATCAACTGTGAGCAAAATGAGGAGTGTGGAGGAACTGAATGTGGCTCACAACAAGCTTACAGGGGTTATACCAGCTAGCATTTGCCAACTTCCTAGGTTGCAAAACTTTACCTATTCCTTCAATTACTTCACCGGGGAAGCTCCAGTTTGTGCTGCGACTAGATCTGGTGACGGCCAGGAGAACTGTATCGTTGGAAAGAAGAATCAAAGATCTGCTAAAGAATGCTCTTCGGATGATGCAAAACCGTATGATTGTAGGAAATCCAAGTGTTATAGCCCTTTTGCTACATCTCCTTCGACAAAGCCAAAACCAAAGCCAACACCAAAACCAAGAGGCCCACCACCACCTACTTGGAAGTCTTCGGGTTCGCATAACAAGCGATCTCCGCCGCCACCTAAATCAACTCCTCTTCCTCCACCAGCACCTTACAAAAAGTCCCCAACCTATAAACATAGAAGTCCACCACCACCTACTCACAAAATTTCACCTGTAACTCATCATTCACCTCCTCCACCCTCACCTGTATATTACCACCCATCTCCATCGTCCCCACCACCACCAGTTTATTATTCTCCACCACCCCCCGTGTATCATGAGCCACCTACTTACAAGCCTAAATCACCACCACCACCAACACCGTCGTATGAACATCCAAAAACTCCATCATCACCACTACCACCAACACCGTCGTACGAGCATCCAAAAACTCCACCATCACACGAACATCCAAAAACCCCATCACCACCAACACCATCATACGAGCATCCAAAAACCCCATCACCACCACCAACACCATCATACGAGCATCCACAACCCCAATCACCACCACCACCACCAACACCATCATACGAACACCCAAAAACTCCATCACACCCAACCCCACCTACCCCACCTTGTAACGAACCACCACCTCCACCTCCTAATTCACATTGGGAACCAAAACCATCACCACCATACACCTACTCATCACCACCACCTCCATCACCATCTCCTCCTCCTCCCACTTACTACTACTCATCACCACCGCCACCATCACCATCACCATCACCTCCCCCACCCACTTACTCTTCACCGCCACCACCACCACCATTTTACGAAAATATTCCTCTCCCACCGGTAATCGGAGTCTCCTACGCATCTCCACCACCACCAGTCATTCCATATTACTGAACAAGGGTTATCAATTAGCCTTTGATTTTCCATTATCAAAAAAAAAAGAATTCATTTTTTTTTATGAATTATGTATACTTTGTTATTTATTTTTTGTAATATTTTTATTTTGAGTTTGATTATATTTATGAAAAATTGGGATTATGGGCGGGAATTAGTGAGGGGTTTAACTATCAATATTTGAATATTGTTATTATTCAGTCAGGGTGGTTTGTGTAAGTTGTGTATAACTATAATTTTACTGTTTCTTTTAGTAACAACTCATTTATTTAATTTTTAATAAACATCTTTGTGAATCAAGCTGTGCATTAGCATATATTATAAATGAGTTTCTTCATTTTTCTATAGCATCCATAATTATTTTTACAAATTAAATGTGTTACCCTAATGTACATTTTCTTTTTATAATTAATGCTTTTCTTCAAGTCAATGATCTATCGAAATTTTTTTTTCAATCTCCAAATTTTAGGTATATCACATCTTTTCCAAACCCATTCTCAAGAGGTAAATAAAGTAAATCATATCTTCGGATATTTCTAACACAACATACGTTAACGGAGTCATCAGCTAAATTTTAAAATCTACAAATACTCGGATATTAGAAGAAATATAGAGATTCAGAGTATTGTACTACTCTGTCAATCCTGAGTGGTCCACTACAAAATTAATTACTAGGAAGTGTGAATTAGGTCAATATGCTAAAAATTTAAATTTTCACAACTACTATACATTATTGCATTGCCAATATTTATATATCTTCAAGAAATGGCAGTAATCAATCAATAGCAATAATTCACTGCAAAATAATTTCAAATTATTTAAGATTTCCAATTATTGAAGCCAACTGTTCAGTGGCAGAAAGCTGTCTCCTATACAAATCTACACCACACCACCTGGTCATTTTTACAGTCCACAGAGAGAAAATAAATGAGAGCACAAATATTTTTTTTTGTTGAAAAATCCAATAAAGTGAGGACTTTTTGGTGGAGTTATTTTGGGAAAGATAGAGGTGATATGGCTTGAATACGTCAAAGAGAATATTTATAAACGTTCTAATGAGGGGTATGAACAGTTGACACTAGCTAGAGGGCCTAAGAAAATACGAGAGGTGAAATTGAATATATCAAGAGGATATGTATAGATGATCCAATGAGAAAGTATGGGCAGTTGACATTAGAGGGCCTAACGAAAAGTAGAGGTAGACAGGTGGTACGCCGAAGAAATATAAAAAAGATGTGATCGTGCATGATATTACAAGTTTACACCTTAAATAAAACATGACCCTAAAAAGGCGTAGAGGTCCAAGATTTGGATAGAAGGCTAATAGCCTAGTAGCATGAAGGGATACTCTATCCTATCTACATTATAGGGTGTAGTTAGTGTTTAAGTTAATTACAATTTTTGAAAATTTATTCTTAGGTAAGTTGATTTTCACATAGTCGAGATATTATTATTATTATTATTAATTACTACTATCTAATTAAGAGTGTTTTTGGTACGAATGCACATTTCTAGAAAAATTTTTTTAATTTTTCCATGTTGGTTGGGGACAAAATTTTTGGATAAAGTTTCCAAGATCAACTCATTTTGTTTCAAAATTAAGGAAATGACCCATCTATCTATAATTAGGAAAACATTTTCCCAAAATTTTCTCTCCACTTTTAAATTACATTCTTTTTGGAACCATCAATTTTAAAAAAATATATTCTGGAAACCTCATAAGCAAACACCATCAAGTTAAATGTCGAATTTAACATTTAATATAAACAGGAACAAATGCATGGAGTATCGAAGACATTGAGTTTCATAAACAAAGAATCGAAATCTTCAGCTCATTAGAATAAATAGGAATACTAAAATTCAAACATATTTCAAGTTAAGTATCGAGCTAGCTTTTAGAACGACCTTACATGTCTAGGATTAAGCTTCTTCTCATCCTCACACCAGCTTATCAAATAGTTTCGGCATCGTCAGTAAAAAGCCAAGATGGAGGTGGCCACAAAATATCTTCTAACTTTATTTCCTGCATTCTTATAGTAAATACAGTTTCCTCTGCAGTAGTGATCACCAAAATCTGATGAAGAAACAGAGAAACAACAATTGTCATCAGCAAAGAAAATTTCATCACCTAACGCATGCACTCATGTTGTTCTTCATCAAGCCGGTAAATCTTAATTTCCATGGGATTGATTGTTCTGCAACTTAACATCAGTATCTAAAAACATATCAACCAGAAACAACTTAAATTTGGTACTGACATACACAGTGTAAGCCCAAGTGAAGTCCGGGAAGGGTGATGTGTACACAGACCTTAATCCTACCTTATCAAGACAGAAACATTGTTACTAAAGACCCTCGGCTTAAGTCAAGCACTACAAAACAGGTTTCAAAAGGAGATGTTGAAAATAATAGTGAAAAGAACAATGACATCCGGAGGAGATGCTAATATTTCATGTTAGTTATGCTGTCCTATAGACAGTAAGCCACATATCCTAATGTTTGACGAAATGCATGACAGAGATAATGTGCAAGCACCAAATATGTGTCACGGTTCGTACCCTGTATACATTCAAACTATTTAAGTAGTATTCATCCTAAATAAGCCAAGGGGAGACAAAAGGGAACAAGCCTATTCAACTCTCAGCTGCTAAAACAGCAATAGACTATACCTCTATACACTTCAAATTGAGTAACATTACCGTAATAGTATAGATATATCTGCAGGAAGTTGCAACTCCTAAAAGCTACATTTGTTTTTTTTATGCATAATACATAAACAGGATCACGATTCTTGTTCGTGTTACTATTATTATCCAACACTTTTGGTTATCAATATTGATCTGGAAACCTCAATGGCACTTGACAAACTCTTAAAAATGTTGTGCAGTATGCACGTTAACTCAACATTTAATAATATAAACGAGACAATCAAGGAATGAATGCATTAGTTAAATGAAGTGCATGTGAATACAATAAAAGAGTTTCATAAACACACGAATCACCTGTGAAACGGAACCTTCTTCATGTAGGGCGTGTCATTAAACGACCTTACATGTCTATCATCAATTACAAAGTGCCAAAACTCTGCCTGATGATCGTCAGTAGTAAAAATCCAAGATGGTGGTGGCCAGAAAATATCTGCATATTCGATGAAGGATAACAATGAACCAAGTTTACCATCTTGTAAGCTAAAGATACCTGTGTGATGACCATCTAATCCTTCATATCTAAGTTTCACTTCTTCGCTAAGACCAGATACCAAATGATCTTCAAAGTCGTATGCATAGTACTTTGACGGATAACATTTCCTATCCACAATTATACCTCCGTTCACATAGTAAATACAGTTTCCTCTGCAGTAGTGATCACCAAAATTTGATGAAGAAACAGAGAAACAACAGTCATCACCAGCAAAGAAAATTTGATCACCCAATGTATGCACTGCAATCCACTCATGTTGTTGTTCATCAAGCCGGTATACCTTAATTTCTTTGGGACTTTTCCATGAAGGTTGAGAACCATGCCACTTTGTCTTAACATCAGTATCTAAAAGCATATCAACCAGAAACAACTCCCCACCTGATTCGACTAGTCGTTTCTTAGTACCCCATTCGTTAAACACCTTTAATGTGGAAGATACGATGGTGTGATCGTTAGACAAAGAGGAATCATACATTATGGTCTGTCCATAAGTATCAACAGCATAAAAATTCCCCTTATAAACAATAATATCGTCAATCTTACTATGAGTGGGATGTTCCAAGGTAGTCCATTTGTTATCCCCTGATTTAACACACAATAAGTGATCAAAAATACTAGTAGCCATTATAGAAAACTGATTGGTTTGATCATTCCAAATAGGCAAGGCTTTATTAAATAATTCATATCCTAGCATACAATGTATGTAATAGTTTAAGACCCAATGCACATGATAGAATTTACAAACTTGAGAAACACGAAAATCTAGAAAATTCAATTTCGTCGTATCAGGCAAATTATCCATCACTCTGTTGGTTAGAGGATTCAAAATCTTAAATTTTCCGGGTCCTGTTTCTAGAATCTTGACCAACCAGCCTGTGTGAGGAGGATGAGGAAGTTGGATAAGATAAACACTGCTTTCGATTAAATAAAAATGTGATTTGAAATCAGTTGTACGTAACATGGGTTGGTGGGGAAAAGGCAGTTCGTAGGGTAATTTGATGGGAAACTCAGATTTGGGGATTTTAAAATCAGGAGAAATTGCTGAACGCCATGAACTGCATACTGCACGAATGCGAAGGATATCAATGTGACTCTCCACAAATTTACTAATTCTTTCAATAAGTTCTGCAGGAACATCAGACCAAGGAGCCATCTTAAAGCTAGCTTTTTTCCAATTGGAAAAACTATACTAGTTGGTGAATAACATATTTAATAGTATCCCAATGATTAATTATACTTCTCATTAATCAAGGACTCTATAATTAATAGGAAATTGCATTTTTATTAGTAACAAATATTTACAGTAGTAGTATTTCGAATTTTAAGGGAAAATAGGTTTGAGCTCAGGTATCCCCTAGTAAAGTGTTGCCATACATAAACTAATATTGTTATATTTTTCTTAAGAGAAAATACATAAATGAAGTTGTTTCGAATTTTTAAAAACACTTAAATTATGCAAGCGTCCTATTACCCCTAAACAACTTTGGATTGATGTTATCATATCATTTTTTATCCACCTGGCATGAAAAGTGTATGTACTCTCTTAAAGAGCGTGAACAAACTAAAAAATGAATATATTTTTATTTTTGAAAGTATTTTGCTATAAAATACATTTTCTTTGTTTTTCTTATTATAAAAACAAAGTATGTAAATCTTTAGCTAGTTAAATACCAGATAGAAAAGGCAACATTTGAGGCGTAAACTTAGTGATCGCCAGTACAAGGACAAGATGAGGGTGGCCAGAAAATTTTTGCATATTCAAGGAAGGATAACAACTAACAAGTTTACTGTTTTGAAAGATAATGATACTTGTGTATTGACCATGTAATCCTTTATAACTAAGTTTCACTTTTTCACTATTGTCATTTCCCAAGATATTTGTTCACACATACACCTCCATTCATTTAAAGGACTGTTGTTAAAATCTATCACATATAGATGAATGCTACTGTAACTTCTCAAACAAACCCAACAATAGAAAAGTATATAAGTCCTATAGTGGCAGTAACACTTAATTAGTTTACTAACATTTAACTCACAATATTATTTGTCACGAAGGTGTAACAAGTCCTAAGCTAATGAGTCTTTTAGCCAGAAAACAAAATAGAGCAGCCAGTTTTCAAAAGGAAAAACGAGACATTACCTTCTTCTTTTCAGAGCAGCGGGAGCTTGACCGTGAAGCTTCTACACCACAGTGTGCTTAACTCGAACAAGCAAAGAATCGATACAAAATAAAAACTAGCTCTCGATTTTTCATCATTTTCGAAAGAAATAAACCTCTGTTTTATCCGAATTAATGCGACGTTTCTGGGAGAAAGGAAGAAGGAGGCGCGTTGGATTTTCTGGCGTGAAGAAGACGAGGTCTGGTCGTTTTTGATATTGTGTGTATGTTGATGGGTCGAACGTTTTTGGTATGATTGCTGATTGGACTGATGGAAATGGAAATCAAATAGAAAAGAATGAATTATTGGAATTTGGGTCTGTTTCGAGAATTGGATCAACCCATTTTTCGGTCTTTTGAGGAGTTGAATAAGGTGGTCATATGGAATCCATTGAACTTAAGAATTTGACCAAGTTAAGCTTAATAGGTTATTCAACTAAAAATTAAATAAGATTAATTAATATATTTGGGGATAAGTTGTTTGACAAGAGAATTTTTTTTTAGGATTTTTAAATTTGTCAGGTTGAATGTCATGATTGCAGAGTACACAAATTCGAAAATTGTTTTGTTGATTCTTTCAAAAACTTCTTTAAGCAAAAAATACGAGCTTGTGGTTGGAGTCCTAGCATTTGAGAATCCTAAAATATCATTTATTATTTTTCTAGGACTCACACTCTAATTTTTTTTTTTGGTTTCGACTGCATAAAATTAAAGTCAAGGCGGACAAAGGAAGAACATTGAAAAGTTGGTCAACGGAAAACTCTACAATATCAACTCATCAAGACTTTAAAATATCCCGACATGTTTAACTTGTCGAATTCAACATTACTATCGAAAAGTCGATCAAGCAGATACATTAGCTAAATAAAGTATTGAAGAGTGAGTCTTATCAAACACAAGTATGACTTTTCACTCATTGATGCAATAATTAAAAATGGAGCATTTACATACACAAAATGATATTCAACTCGAAAGACATGACCATACATAGAGATTACGTGATACTTTTGGTCTCAGCACAACTATGTGAGACATCTTTTCCAAGGCATGTCACTTGTCTCACAAAAGGTAGATGTAGTGCCCGAATCAAATAGGTTGTTTAAAAAAGGCGTATTAATTTAATTATTTTTAATATAAATGCCATGTTGTAATTTAAAAAGGAGGTGATAATTCCATTTGTCATTTAAAGAAACAGAAAATAAGTTGGATATTTTCAGCAAACCAACTAATATCATATATATGCGAAAATTTCGACGACAAGAACACAAGTGAGCCAAACTTCAAACGAAGTATATCTTAACATTTTTAAATAGTTTAGGAGCATATTTGATTCTTTTTCCTATTTTATATACCCGAAGGACTTTCTTGGCAGTATGTGTTAAACAAGGAGGACAGAAATAGAGCAATCTTAAGATTTGAGGGACTATTTGAGTTAAAAATTACTAGTATATTACAACTTGAAAATATCCTCATATACAAACTACTACTAAAAACTGACCTGGTAGCCTCTCAGTTTGAACCAGTTGCAAAAACCCTAATCTCAGAGTTCGCTACGGTCTAGGGTTCCGTCAAAGCTAACCAGTACTTCACCGGCGGAACACCGAGCCATCGGCCAACCGGCAGAGAGCATCGTCGCAAATGGACTTCGACGAGTACGATTATCTGGAGAAGACTGTGGAAGAGACCAACGGTACTTCTACGAAGAGCAAAGACAAAGACAATAACAGCAGCGCCGAGAAGGAGAAGAGCGAGAAAGGCTATCGTCGAAGGGAGCGAGATGGAAGTGAGGAATACGCCGACGACGACAATAGAGAGCGCCGGAGCAGCAAAAAGTCTCGCGGGGACGGCGAAAACATCAGAGAGAAAGATAAGGAGAGAGATAGGGAAAGGTCATCGAGGCATCGGAGTAGGGAACGGGAATCTGAGAGGGACAAAGAAAGAAGCTCAAAAGACCGTGACCGTGACAGAGAGAAAAGGGAAAAGGAGAAAGAGAAAGAGAGGGATAGAGACAGGGAGAAGGAGAAGGAACGTGATAGAGATAGGAAGAGTAGAGATCGGGATAGAGATAGAGATAAGGAGCGAGATAAGGAGAAAGATAGGGAGAGGGAGAGGTCAAGGAGGAGCCGTAGTCGCTCGAGAATCGAGCGAGAGCGAGAGAAAGAGATGTTGAGAGACAGCGAGCGTGACTTTGAATCACGGGACAGCAGGTTAAACTCTTTTGCTTCGCTTGTATCTTGTGTCACATTATTAGTCTCATGTCATATCAAGTGCTGCTGTTTGTTGCTTCTTAACAATTTTGAGTTTATTTCAAAATGATTAGTGTTTTGATGATAATTATTAATTCAGGATGTAGTGATTGATGAATAGTTTCCAATGTACATCAATATGGTTGGCAACTGCAGTTATGTAGTTGGTTGGCAATTGCAATCATGTAGCTGCTAATGTGGTGAAAGGCATTGCTAAAACTAAAAAGAAATGATCAATATTTGCATCTCATCATCTTTATTTCTCAAATTTATATCAATTTTTTTACCGGGCTGTCCACTGTTTTGTAACCCAAAAAACAGAAAATTAGGTAATGGCTGAGTTTAAGTATGTGCTTGAACGCACTCTGCTGAGTGTTTTGAGTACTAGTAGGTTCAAACGGAGAAGGCAATTTAAAGTGGTCTAAGTGCGTAAAAGAGTGTCAGTTTATCCACAAAGAATGTAATATTCTGACTTGGGTTGAAATCGTAGATGGATTGTTTCCACATCTTAATGGGCTAACAATGCGGAAACCCTTCAAGGCTTGATTGAAGAAGTGGCTTATTCCCACATATATTGAGTATGATAAGGTCTGTTAAGTTTCTTTTGGTCTTTGAGATTTTCTCTCACTCTTGAATCCTTCTAATGTTTCTGCATTGATGGATTTAAGGTTACTTTTTTCTTAAATCTGATTTGAGATGTTGACAAATGATGTATTTAATTTCTAGGTTGGCAAAGCATATGGTGTGAGGCTGTATCAGTTTTTCAACCTTTTCTTCTGTTCGAAGACGAAAATACATTAACCCTATATGTCATTCTTTTTTGTGAAAGCAGGGAAAAGTCTCAAAATTTTGGTGCTGGGCAGCGTATAATGTCACAACACATACTGCATTCATATTCTTAACTTGAAGATGCTTCGAAAGTTCAAATTATCTTCTAGAATTTGCTCTATTTGTACTTGTTTTCTATTTCTCTGGGAATGTTGTGTTTTGCTGGTGGTTGGAATTCTATTTGCTTCCTGTTCAGATATGTAAGATGAAACTCATTGGGGGTCATTGAGCATTTATGAGGAGATCATGCTATATTCGCCTAAACAAGTAGATAAATGAAGTTTGCATTTTCTACTAGCCTCTCGGTCTATCCAAAACTTTAGAATCTTGTTGACTTTTTCCACATTTGTCTCCAAAGGTCTTGCCTTGATGATCTATCCTGCTGCAGTAGCTACTCCATCTAATTGAAAAGAGGTGAAATTTAGCACAGCAAGGGAGGCTTTAGAGGATGATGATTCCTCATGTCATAATGTAATTTGTAGAATGTCCATGTATTTATGCAAGTTTGGTTGAGCTTTGATGTTTATAGTAGTTGATTACCTTCAATGTAGCAGGTGCTACATAAAGTACTTGAAATGAAAATCCACTCCCTACTATGTGCAACTTAAAATTTACAACCAGAGCCTCATACTTTTTCATTCTTTACTAGCCTTGTGGTTAATGTGATTTAGAGGTTGATTTGCTTCAATATGTTCTATAGTGTGACATAAGAAAGTGAAGGGTCATGAGCTCTAGCTGGTTAATGAAGTCATGTTTAAAACAATTTTTTGCTATGATCTATGCCATACAGATTCTCATCATGGTCTGAGTCATTTATACAGGAGATTCAAGGAGAAGAAAGAAAAAATAGAACCAGAAGCTGATCCAGAAAGGGACCAGAGAACTGTTTTTGCTTACCAGGTAAATAGTTTCAATGTCTTCTTTTCTGCCTTTTTCATCTATATACAACATACATAGTCATTTCTAGCTAGGTTGTTTATCTGGTCAAAAGGTTCATTCTCTGATTTATTTGGTTCGAACTTTTATAGATGCCCTTGAAGGCGACTGAAAGGGATGTGTATGAGTTCTTCTCACAAGCAGGAAAGGTTAGTTCACTTGGTCCTCTATATTGCTTTATTGTAAATGAACTATGCTGCTGGCAAATTTATGGTTTGATGATCAATGTGTGCTGGTTATGCTTGTCCTAGAATTTCATTTTCTTGTGGTCCTCTAGAATTGATATGATACTTAATGTTTAGGACCCAAAAAATGATTTGTGTTCTTCGCTTGACCCTTCTTCCGTAAACTATTAGTGCATGCTGTATGCATCTCCTTGCTGTTGCAGTAACTGCTTCTCTGCCTTCAGTATCAGGTAGCTTAATTACATTCTCATGTCTCAAGATTCTATACTTGATTGGATGAGCAATATCTGATCAGGTTTAACTGATGATTTTATGCATGACCTATTGCAGGTCTTGTGGTGTATATTGTATGAGTGTACCAAAAGGCCCTCTAAATACAGTTTATCCTGATGATTTCTATATTTTGACACTCATTTTATACATTTCTAGGTGAGGGATGTGCGGTTAATCATGGACCGTAATTCAAGGCGATCTAAAGGAGTTGGGTATGTCTGTCAAACTCTCTATCTTACAATTTTGCATTTAATTTTTCCTTCATTTCTTTCTCAAGTAAATTAATGTGCATCTTGCTTGTGAAGTACTCCTTAAAGTCCCAAGGATTAAGGCAGTGCAGCTTTCTTTTTGGAGGGGGACGCTAATCATATTTGATTGACTGTAGCATTGGGGCATATCACTTTCCTAATTCAAACTGAATTTTTGTTTGTCTACTAATGATGGTTAATAAAATTGCCGTGTTGAAATCGAACTGTATTCTTGATTTGTTCCTCCGACTTCTGTGTGTCTCTTTTACTCTATGCCTTTAGAAAAACTCTGTTTCTCATAGCTGTTTTTGCTTTTTATAAATCTTCCTTTTGTTTGGTTGTTCTATGACGTATGACAGCTAAGATATATTTCCAGTCCCAAGTCTGGATAAGGAGAGAAAGATTGTGGGTTGTAAATAAAATGTGTTCAAGCAGAGGAAATGTTAAGTGAGGGTTCTATGCTGACCTAAGTCGAGGATCGTGTAGTTGTCGTTGTAAACATGCATTTTTGACTTCCTTGGAAAAATCATTATGATTGATGGAGCAAAGGTTATTTGTATTGTACTTATGAAATGAAGAGGTTTATTTGGATTGCCAAGTACTGGAATCCCAAGATTGCATCATTTGAAGTTTATAGCTATGAGATGTGGTCTGTAGATAATATAACAATTGCAAACATAGTAAAACAAACAGCAGTAATTGGTCCTGAGAGCATTTAAAGTTCCAGGGATATGGATCAGATGCTAACTGTATGATTTCAAGTGCATTTACCTAAGTACTACTGATATGCCAGTGGGACCAAGGTCTGTGTATTTACCTCTGTAATTCCGAGAAGTTTCTAGTGGCTCTTCTTACCTCTTACTGTTGGGAATTCCAAGCACGGGTTTAATCTGGTTGTTGACATTGATTACTTATTGCTGTTCTAGGGGCTAGTTACTTCCATTGATTTTTAGGTGAATTAAAATAAGTTAGCTCACTACACCCATCCGTTTTAAAAAAAAATGACCTCCATTCCTTTAGTATGTTCAAAAGACTGACTTTTCTTTTTTGGTATAGACTATCGCACGTGCATTTTTATCCCACACATATTGAAAGGGCATTTTTTGTAGCTTTGACATGACTTAATTTAGGACCACATGATCATAAAGTCTTCTTTATTTTCTTAACTTCGTGTCACGAAGTCAACCTAGGTCGTTCTTTGTTGAATTCTTTTGTTAAACTGAGGTAGTATTAGTAACAAACAGGGAGAAATCTAAAAAACAAACCCGTACTCAAGGTGTAAATCTAGAAGTAGGAAGCTTGCATAATGCATGATTTTCTACAAAAGCCACCCAAATATCTAAACAACTAGGAATATCTTGGGTGCACCTAAAAAACAAGGGATCCATGCAGGTTCATTGAGTTTCAGTTCCGTTAATGAATTATTGGTATCTATGCAGGTACATTGAGTTTTATGATGCTATGTCCGTGCCAATGGCTATTGCTTTATCTGGTCGCTTGCTCTTTGGCCAACCAGTAATGGTAAAACCTTCTGAAGCTGAAAAGAACCTTGTTCAGTCAACTGCGTCTGGTGGTGGATCAGGGTTGGCGGGGCCAAATGCTGCCTCAGAAAGAAAACTTTATGTTGGAAATCTTCACTTTAACATGACAGAATTGCAGCTTAGACAGGTAACAAGACTGACTTCTCTTTATCTGTGTATAGCCACTAGAATATTCACTTGTCATGTGCACTATATAATGGCGGCGGCTTAAAGACGCAATATTCTGCAATGCTGATCTACCTTATATAATATAACATGTTGCTGAACAAATCTGTGTTTTAGAGGAAATATATAGTTCACGAAAATGCCTATATGTTTATGCATCATATCCTTCATTTATAGGAAAGAAAAAAACCGTAAGATTTTTCTTTGGGATTTTGTCTTTCTTGTAAATTCAGTACATGATAAAGACACCCATACATGTGTTTGCCTAAACTTTATTTCTTCTATAACACTAAATTTTTTCCAGCATGTGTAATTGACTTTTCCAATGTCTTTGCCACAATAGTCTGACTCAGCGAAGTCTTCTATTTCTACATAGGTGGGTGTGCGAGGATGAGAGCGGTAGTAGATTTGACGCGTGGCGGGTGTAGGTTGGTCGGGAGGTGAGGGAAATTGTATTCTGTTGTATCTGGTGTTGTCAGATTTTTGAAGCTTTTGGGCCAGTGGAGCTTGTTCAATTACCTACAGATCCTGAAACAGGACATTGCAAAGGATTTGGGTTTGTCCAAGTCAGTATTTGGTGAACTGCAATATTTCTATCCTGTGTTTTCTCTATCATTATTTTATTTCTCTGAGTATCTCCTTTGTGGTTCATCTTAGTTTGCTCAACTTGAACATGCTAAGGCGGCTCAAAGTTTGAATGGCAAGCTTGAGATTGCGGGTCGGACCATCAAGGTATGTAGACAGAGGAAACTCGTTGGTGATGTATGGTCTCTGTAGACCTCACCTCTCTGAACATCAAGCTTATCTGGCTTTTTGGTTCAATGCAGGTTTCATCTGTTACTGAACATGTTGGAGTACAAGATGCTGGAGCTAAAACTGCAGACTTTGATGATGATGAAGGGGGTGGCCTGGTGAGTTTGCTCTTAAATCATTAGAGGAACCTTCAAGTCATCATTTTCCTTTTATTTAGGTTTAATACTTCGTAAATTATCAGTATGATGGAGGTGGTAAAAGGTCCATCCATGTTTTGCCAGTGTGCTGCATTAGTTTTTATTGTTCGTCTCTCTGTTACTTTCTTCCTAATTCCCCTTTTCTTTTATGGTGTTTGTTCGGTATTCAAGAAAAAAATGAACCAAACCAACTAAATAATTCATTAATATATAAAGTTTATGATCATAAAAAAAATATTTTTATAAAGACACTTAAAATATCTTTAACCACAAAAAAATGTTTTAGATGTTTTTTTTTTTTAAAAAAACAACGTTGTCTTCTGTACTCCAATCTTCTGTATTGAAGTTATTTCAAAGTGATTTATTTATTGTTTTAGCATCGAGGCTAGATAAGTTTGTAAGTTGTCACGTTTCATAGTGAAATTTGTCTCAGCTATATGCTTTCAATAGATAATAGGTTTAATCAAGTTATCTGATTCTCGCTAAACATAGACATATGAGAAATTGTGTCTTAGCTCTAGTAGATATTGAAATGAATTTGTATTTTCATGTGGGAAAAACCAACAAAACCGAAACAAGAGAGTGGTTCTTTGTTTTGGTCTCAGTTTGGTTCACAGATGAAAACAGAGACAAACAAAACCATGAACGCTAAGCATAAAACCGAGAAAGAGCGTAATACGGAGCCATTATCAAGGCTTAGGAAGTTTATTCTTTGACTCATCCATCTGGTTATGTTGTTTTCAATGAGTGATATCTCTTCCTCCGAGGGAAATTCTAATTTTGTGTTGAAGCCACTCTAAGGCAGAATTTTACCTGAGTTTTAGTTCTTGTTTTTACATGTTCTAGGAAATTTACAGCACTTCTTTTTCCCATTTTGGGATGTTAATAAATGTGAGACTTAAGCACTGCCCCATAAATAATACAATTTTATACAATATCTACAATTTCTCTAGAGTTCAATCCCTAACTATGGGGTTGAGCTAGGCCCAGGTGCATTCTTTACATGGTATTATAGCTAGGCCCATCCCTATTTGGGCTACCGGTCCATGCTCCTGTTGGGCCTAAGCGTGAAGGGTTAGAGTCCTCCATCCTATGTGGAATGGATGGGTGGTTTGTTAAATAATCTTGGACACTCCCCCCCCCCCCCCCCAAAAAAAACAAAAAACAAAAACACGCTATCTTTTAGATATGACACATGAGTTGGGCCCAAGTGTCATATCTTTGCATAAACATCGATGTTGATGTTTGCAATATCAAGCTAACTTTCCAATCATTATTTTAATATTCCTTTCATTAACTTTAATTTATGTAATTGCTGAAGTTCGATTAATAGCTTATACTCTGTCTAGTTTAATACTCGCATAAAAGTGCAACAGGCGAGTGCGACGTAATTTCATCAACTTTACCATGATATATTTTCTGCACCAGAACTTTGTTGAACTTGTGCAAAAACTTAATGAGTTTATTATAGGGGATCTTGCTTTGTTCTTTCTAATACGCCATGTCAAAGAATAGTTATTTAAGTGCACACACATCAAATGCCCTTTTTCAGCTAGTTGGTGCACAATTCTCACTTGGACTAAACCAGACCCCCACTTGTGTGATTTCAATGAGTATATCGTTGTTGTTATACTTGGCAAGCCATCCTCAAAGCAGCTCAATAGCAGTGGATCTGAGTTCATTCATTCTAGGAATTATGAAGTATAGGGGATGGAACTTTGTATTTTTTTCAGAAAGACTAATCCATTCATAATATGAATGTTACTGAGAAGACAGAAGTCTTCCTTTCCCTGTAAGTTAACGAAAACGTATGTTTCATCTTTTTATTTTCTCTTGGTACCTCTGCATGTGGATGCATGTTACATTAGAAATCTGATGAATTCATTCTCTATGATATTAAACTTGTGCAAAGATGGGGAAAAACTGCCAAATAGGCTTTTAGTAATTGCTATCTCTATTATAAAGTGCACATCCATCTGAATCGTTTTTGTGTATTCCAGGCATTGAATGCTCAGTCAAGGGCCATGCTTATGGCAAAATTGGACCGCAGTGGTGTTGCTTCAGGGTTTGTCCAGCTTTCTCCCTCTTTTATGCTCCTCCCCCCCCCCCCCCCCCCCCAAAAAAAAAAAGAGTGTATTTGTAGCATGTTTTTACATGCAAAATCTAATGCTCAAATTTTCTCTGCAGTGTTGCGGGTACACTAGGAGTTCCTGCACTTAATGGAGCAGCTCAGCCAGCAATGAGCATGCCAATGGGTGGGGCAACAGCTTTTCAGAATATGCTCCCAACACAACTCATTGCTTCCATGGCTCCCGAACCCATTGGGATTCCCAGCGAGTGTTTGTTATTAAAAAACATGTTTGATCCTGCAACTGAGGTTTGTGTCCCTGTCACAATATTTAACAGCACATTTCTGAACCATCATGGATAGAGGAGGTGCATATCTGATTCTCTGTTATTTCACAACACATTGATCTTCCAATTGTTTGCTGCAGACGGATCCAGAATTTGATTTGGATATTAAAGATGATGTAAAGGAGGAATGTTCCAAGTATGGCAGGGTCAAGCATATCCACGTGGACAAGTATGTGGTTAATTTGTATAATGTCGAGTTTTTTGCTGTTTTGACTTCTAAAATTGTAAAATGGGCTTCATTTCTTGCGATCTTTAATATTTGGTTGGGTACTTCTGGATAGTGATATATTTTCCTCTTTTAGGCAGCCGGTCTTGCTTTATATCTACTGAAACAAAAGTTTAAAAAATAAGCCTCACTTGTGTTCTTAAAAAGGTGGAAGACCAAAGAGATTTTTAGCTTGACAATCAAACTGAAGTCTATGACGCGTTGCTTCAAATTTGATTGTTGACTGCCCTGTGGTTTTTTAAGTGGCTAGTTCTCCATTCCTGTTTAGACAAGAAGTCTTATTCTTAAATACCATGATCCAATAATCAGCTATTCGGGCTGGCTTCTTACTGGTCAATCAATGTCATTTTCGTCAGCTATTGATCGTAGATGTATCTTTTGGCAGGAATACCTCTGGTTACGTGTACTTGCGGTTTGATAGTGTTGAAGCTGCATCTCGTGCTCAACAAGCCATGCACAAGAGATGGTTTGCTGGCAGATCAATTTCAGCCATCTACCTGGTAAATGCCCAACTTGTCCCAGCATTTTCATGTCCTTATCTTCTTCCTCTTCTTCGAATGCATAAACGGTTAAACATGTTTTTTTTTTTTTGGGGGGGGGGGGGTTTGGGTTGCAGAATGTTAATTTCTACCCTGTTGGTCTGTTTATTGAAGTGTCCATTTGTTCCTATTCTGTTTATTTGTTGTGGCATCTTGATTCCAGTTATGGCAGACAGCTGAGTTCAGACCAAAAAATAAAGAAGAAATTTACGGACTTGTGGGTTAATTTTGACAGCCTATCTTTTTGTTGTCACTTGATAAAGTAAAGAGTGAATACACTTACCCGTACTTGGTTCATTATATAGACTTCAGATCATTTCTTTTTCCGCTCACCCTTAGCCTCCCCCCAACCCCTATATAAGATGGGTAAAATGGACAGTACTTGTAGACAAGTCTGTTATATTAAGTTCTTAGTTTACCTAGCTCTTATATATGTTTTGAATAAGCTTTTGTCTTTTGACGATAGAAAAAGTGCAGTTATATTTTTCTGATTGTTTTTTTCGTGTTGTGCAGCAACCATATGAATATGATGCCAAGTTCAAAGGTACAGGCTAGATGGGAGGCCATCTAAAATGTCTGAAGACTGCTGATTTGTTTATTGTAATTGCAGAAGTGCAGCTGATTTTGTAATTTAAGTTGGGATACCAAAGACTCGTTAAAGTTCCTTATACCCGGACAGATGAGGTTATAGGTTGTGTAATTTTGACACAGTATTCTCATTTTAGTCAACTGTCACTTATGGAATTCATTTGTATTTTTCTTTTGGCAACTTAATTGATGAGAGATAAAGTGTGGTTTGCTATTGGAAAACGTTGTTTAGGTTTGTTTTTGAGAAAATGAGAAACAATGACCAGAGTCTCCATGTTTATTTTCTCTATTCGACCCTCTAACATGTCCCATCACCTTCACTCATGCGGCTGGTTTCTCTGCTTTTATCCTTCATGTTATTTTCTGCATTGTAGCATGTCTGTCTCATCTGCATCACCCACGTTCCTACTCTGATACCCAACCGCTGAGTATTGGAACCAGGCTATGTAGCTTACTTCCGGTAATTATATTGAAGCGTTGCTCTATCCCTTCATTGACTGACAAGCACCATCAGTCTGAAACTTCAGAACAGTCTCTGCCAGTAGGTTGAATAATCAAAATTTGTGTTCGAATCAGTCTGCAACTTCAAAACTAGCACTCCCGGTCATATCAAAATTTTACTACATAATTTGAAGGCAATTTGGGTAGCAACAACTTAACTCAACTCAATAATTCGGTAATTCTTTTAGGCGCGCATTGCCATGTGGCAGAGCAGTTACAAGCAACAGCTCAACAAGTTCTCATCAATTCAAGTAGCTCAAAATTCTTTCGTGTTAACGATAAACTTCAACAGAATTCAACAAGTTCTCATCAATTCAGTAGAATTCTACAAGTTCTCATTGCATTCTCAAGGTAGCTCTTCAATGGCGATTGTTTACTGATTCTTCTTCTCGGTAAGTAATAGTAGTGCTTGTTTCCCGATTTCGTTGCTCTCAGTATCTTCCAATGTGTTTTAATTCTAATAGTTTCAACTCGATTGAAGGATTCTCAATGGCGATCGTTTACTGAGCCAACCGTATAAATCATCGAATTCGTTTCTCTTCGCGGTAAGTAATTGTTTCCTGACTTTGTTGCTCTCAGTATCTTCGAATTTGTTTTCTGTATGTATGAGCGGTCTAGCATTTCCAGCGAGAAGAACAATTGCTTGTGAAATGCAGAGTCCGTTTCATTTTAAATTGCACTAGCTAGGTATCCTGTGAGGAATTGAATTCCCTTAGGTGTTTATATCGTCCTTTACTCTTTCTGTTTTCAAATTTCAATAGAAGAGCAATTTGCTCTAGTTTACCTGTTTGTTATCCACATGAAATACAAAGAAACTCTGTTATACTTGACAGAATAGGAAATTCAAGAAAAAAAATATTCATTTTTTTTTCCTGTGATAGCATCAATTGACTTCAGAAGAGATTGTATCTCTACTCGACAATTGCGTTTCTTAATTTTACAGTTTAATAGTATGAATGGATTAAAGAAAGAGAGTATGTCTGTATTCCTCTTTTACGTCAATAGAATCTACTTATAATAGAGAAGATGTCAACTGGGTCAAGGAGACGAATGTATTATGACAATTGAATGGAATTACAGTTGCCACCTAATTGTCACAACTTTCTAGCTGAACTGCGTGTTATCCAGATGAAAATACAGACTGTGTTATATTCTTTTCTGTGTATAAGATCTGTGATTTGGAACTTCGGTGTATCAATTTTCATTAGTGCATAGTTCGAAGTGGTTTAGATGGAAGAAATGGAGTTTAGAAGAGTTTTGTATTTGTACTCAAATGATTGCGAATCCAACGTGATTAATTTTGATTGGATTAAAGGAGGGTCCATTCTGTACTCAATTCTGTACTTTTTAGTTCTTAACTTACACAAATAATGAGAAACGTATTTTTTCTTGCTGTAAAGTACTTCCGCCTGCTACTGATTTGTACTTGAAGTTCTAGACTTGCAGGTTTGTATCAAGTCCTAAACATAAGGGAGGGTTGATTCATTTTAACTGTTCTGGACAGTGTTTAAACTGCTAGACGTCAACGATAATCTGAAAGTCATAAGATGAATGACTATATGAAGTTAGATACTGAATTTGACATAGAAGATGAGGTAAAAAGGTTGCTTAAAGAGATAGACCTGATGAAAAGGAATGTTCAGAACTCTAACTTCTATGCTAAAATGGTCTTGGGTCTCAAGAAAATCAGCCCTCATTTGAGTGACCTTCCAGTAGGCCCCAATTCAAAAGCTAAGGTGGTGATTTATGGTTTGGGAAGCATTGAATTTAATTACAATTCACAAGTTCAGCTTGCCTTATTTCTCCTACTAAAAGATCGTGTTGATTGGATGGGCGATATAGAGATCTATGATCCTGTGATGTCTACCGTTGATATAAAAGTTTTTGGGATATTCGGTCTTAAGGCTCTTCACAATGATGAAAATGGTAGGAGGAAAGCTCAGGGACCAACTATGTTCTACATGCCTAGTCCTAGTTATTTTCTTCTTGGCAACATATTGGAAGCAAACTGGTCTTCATCTTCTCTTGAGCAGATTTTTCTGCTGACAAACTCATTGGAGGCTATGGAAGAGGTCGTGCTGTTTTATGATCAGTTTACTGTGGCAACAAAGATACGCTTATCGATAACTCATCCGTTCAGAAAAGAGATTCCCATACCAGAATCTAGCGACTGTCAGATGTATCCTAGTTTGTTCCCTGGATTTGGCTGGCATTTCTTTAAAGGGGTCAAGGATTTACCAGAATGTATCTGGTTATACAGGCAAAGGTACTTGGATGTGTGACTAGTTACTGAAGTTTTCATTTTTTTTCCAAATGCAGTTCTCTATTGTTGTTCTATTGATACTGGGAACAAAGGTTCTGCCAATTAGCATATATATCATCGAGATCAGTAGCCTATAGTCTCTGTTGCATATGATGGTTTCAGTTTTTTCTCCCTGTCATAAGATTTAAGTGCTATTTGAAGAATCTCGATTTTGTTGGTTGGATCATGCAAAGTACTTATAAAGTATTTGCTTCCAGAAAACAATAAAGTGACAGAGCTGACCTGAAGGAACAATATGAGGGAAAAGTTTACTTCATCCCTAAATAACTTTTTAACATTTGTGTTGCAGGTATTTTGAACTGGTCATTAAGCATGATTTCAAAAGCAAGAAGATTAGCAAGGAGTTTAAAGAAAACTTGGCTTTTATACGTTACCCTCGTGACTTCAGAATGTGCGCATTGCCTCATCAGGTTGGTTGGTTTAAGCTAAACATCTATGGTATTGGCAGAAAAGAGGGTGAGCTTGGACGATATGGTGGCGTGTTCAAAGATGAACGCGGAAATTGCTTAACTAAATATTGTTATAAGTTTGAATCTAATTTTGAAGATGATGTGATAGCTGGACTGGCTAGCTTGAAATATGGATTGACTTTACTGAAACCAGAGAGGTTGATAGTGGAGTCCGATAACATAATGTTGGTCCACTATGTTAATGGTCGCCTTAAGCCAAATGAAATAGTCAAAGTGAAATTGGAAGAAATTTTCGAGCTTCTGACGGGTATAACTTACGTTGTATACCATGTCTATGAAGAAGCCAATAAAGTGGCTAGAGAATGGGGGCTCTGAACAATGATGGAGGTGACTTGGTGAGTTTGCTCTTAAATCATTATAGAAGGACCTGTTTTCTGTTAAATACAGGTTTTGCTGAATATACATTTTTTGTTGTGTGTATGTAGGAACATGATGACAAGTTCATAGGTACAAGATGGAGGCTGATTTTGTGTTTTATATACACTATGATGTACTTGCAAGTGTATAACAATACACTATGATCTACTATGTAAACAAAACATTATGCAATACATTAGCCTCATGTTTCTTATGATATCAAAATTTTAAGCTTCTTTCTATATATAATTCACTATAATTTTAAAAGACAAATAAGACTAGACTATCTTACCCACATGACTACTTTAGTCTTTATTAAACTCAAGTCCCTCGAATCACCCATTTTCACATCAAACTCCACCATTGGTTCCAAACTCTAATTGAAGAAAGATCAACTAGAGAAGATTGAATTTGTGTGAATTTTTTTGGGGTGGGGTGGCAATATTTCTGATAAAGTTTTTATTTTTTTTTTTAAAAAAAATTTATTTTAAAAATTTGAAATCTTTGTTTAAGAGTAAAGACATTTTGATTCTTTTATGATATCTAAATTGATAAGTGTACATGTAAGTCAAATAAATAATGTAATTGACCTGACATGAAATAGCTAGGTTGTTAGACTGACACTGCAGAGCAGTTCAGTTATTTTTCTTAATTTAGATTTAGTCATTATAATTTATTGGTATTGTTGTTGAAATTAAATTAAGGAGTCCTAAATTGAAAACCATGAAATAATTATCTTATATAAATAATTGTTGAATATCTAAACAATTGCATATATTTATGTTTCATGAAGAATTTTATTTTTTTGGAGTAAATTTCAAAATAACTAATTTTAACGTAATTAAGCTTTAATATTTATATTTTGAATTGTTAGGCGACTATATATATATATTATATTCATACATGTATATATATTGTATCCTCGAGAGAGATCCCCCTCTCTTGATATAAATAGAGATATAAGAGTAATACTTTTACACAGTCACTAAAATAGACATTTAATAACATTAACAAAGAATTTTTTCCCCCTCAAATGACATAAATAACATTATTATTATTTTGAAACGTTCCAAAAAAAATTCGAAGTGTGAATTAAAAAAAAACCAAGTGTAACCGTCAATTTTATAAAATTAACTTCCATTTTAATTTGTTAGATTTCTAACATCCAGAGTGCATAACTACTATTTACTGCCATATATAATAAGTGAAAAATCAAAATCAAATTTATATTCATATTTCATTCAGCTTCTCATTATTTTAAAAAACATATTTTAACCAATCGATATAGCTTTAAACTCGCCCCGCTTCATACTTTCCTGCCCCATTACCGTCCTCTGAACAAGAGAATACATAATTTGAACTTATATTTCTCTTCTATTAAAAATAAAAATAAAAATAATCATAATCTTATGTATATGCAATTATTTTAACTTTATTTATCATATTATACTATTTCAATATTTGACCCTCCCTCTCATATCTGACTCCAATTTCATTGTTCAATCTCTACCCTATTTTAGTAGTATCTTTTTTTTTGTTGTCTCAATTTAATATAATACATGCGTTTGAATTTCAAGAGTAATCAAGTTTGTTTACGGAATTTTGTTTTTATGTCTTTTAACTATTTTAAGTTATCAATTACTATTATATGTATTGTTGTCAATCTGTATTAGAAAAAAGTAGAATTATAGATTCTAATAAATTTTGCAGAAACACAAAATAATTAAAATTTATTGAATCAGTAAGAAAGATGAACAAAAATTTAATTCACAAACATTAAAATCTGTAAAACATATCAGAATCTGAAAAAATATTAACAGGAAAAAGATCAAGTCTTCCTGAACTGTTGGGTTTTTTTGCCCTAATTTCTTACCATAAATAGGTTTTCCTTGTAGGAAAAGGTTTGAATTGACTAATCCTTTTCTTGTAGGAAAGGTTTAGGACTCTATAAATAGAGGCTTGTTCCTTCTACTTAATCAGCATTCCAATGAGTCTTAAGGCTTTTGATAGTTTTGGTTATGGTAGAAATTTTGTGGTCACAAGCTTGATACGTTTATCACTTGTGGTGAACCTCCCATGTATTTTCCGAGTGATTGGTTGAGTTGTTTCCTTCCCAGTATTTTGTACTCTATTATATCTAGTGGATTGGCTCATCTCCTTTGTGGACGTAGGTCGATTGACCGAACCGATGTTAAATCTTTGTGTCTTTTGTGTATTTCTCGTTGTCTTGTTTACTCGTGGTCTTTTGAGGTTTGCTTTGCTAGCTGCCGCGTTTTACAACGCACCTGCTTATTTTCGGTCCTAACAAGTTGTAACAGAGAGCCAGATCAATGATGGAGTCAGGATTACTGGTCGAATTCCGATGATTGAACCTGTTTAGAAGAGGTGTTCATATTGACGGGGTGTAATTCTGCCGCAAAACCTTTTTGACAGTAACGAGATTTTTTTGGATAATTGTTTCAGAGAGACTCTCTGTGTTAGACTAACGTTTTTTCAAGAAGATTATGACGAGAGGAAAAGCAAGTTGTTGAAGATTAATGAAGAGGTGACAAATTTTTTGTCCAGAAATTCGGCCAAGGGGGGAGATTGGGGTTTTATTTGCCCGAAATTTCTTACCATAAATAAGTTTTCCTTGTATGAAAAGGTTTTGATATGACTAATCCTTTTCTTGTAGGAAAAGGTTTAGGACTCTATAAATAAGGCTTGTTTCCTCTAAACTTAATCAGCATTCACAATGTAGTCTTAAGGCTTTGAGAGTTGTGGTTAGGGGGAGAATTTGTGGGTCACAAGTCTTGATACTTTACTCACTTGTGTGAACTCCCATGTATTACGAGTGAATTGGTTAGGTTGTTTCCTCAGTATTTTGTAACTCTCATATTTATAGTGGATTGTCTGCATCTCCTTTGTGGTCTGTGACGTAGTCGATTGACCGCAACCCAACAGACGTTTTAAACTTTGATGTCTTCTGGTGTTTTCTCTTGATCCTTGTTTACTAGTTGTTTCTTTTGAGGTTTGCTTTGCTAGGCTTTCTCTCTGCGTTTACACCTGCTTATTTTCGGTCCTAACATGAACTACAGGGTCGTCCTTAAATGAAATTATTCTTCCCCTCTAGTATCCGCGAGTTTTGATTTGAATATGTCATTCGCGGATAAAATAGATCTCAATTACCAGCGTATAATATGAAAACTCTGGTGTCAGCAACCACTTAACACAACTAAGTACATGAGAAATTTGTTGTTAGGCCTAACTAAGGCGAAAATCCATAAAAATATAAAACGTGCGAGAAAAATGTCTGAAGCTATGATCTAAATTATGTATGCATAAGCAAAAGCCACGAACAAATTCTGGAAGTGCAACCTTAGATCAGAATCTACAAACGCAACTCATTCTTAGTGACATTATGCAACTTTTCAAATAGTACTAACTGAAACTGAAAGTAACCTTTCATAACAGCCATTTCCAAAAACGGTGGGAAATTTAAATAATACAGAATTTTTTTTGAAACAAACTGATCGTGCGCGGATCTGAATCGGGTCGGGTTAATTAACTAAAAAGTTGAAACGTTTCTGTTATCAACTAATTAATTGAAAATATTTTGGTCATTGAATTTAATTAATTAATTAAAAAAACAATTAAAACAAACTTTATCAAAAAAAAATCAACGAAACAAGGAGTTCCTCTTTCCAACCCTTTTAACAATTAATATGAGTGTTTTTAAATCTTCAAACTTCTTTGCCTAAATTACTATCGATAATTCAAAATTTAAATTTTAAAAAATTTAACTATATTACATAAATTAATTAGAGAAAGTAGTTGATAGAGAGTACTTGTATATTTTAAACCCTCTCCTCAACTATTTGCTACAAAGCAGACTTGGCGACAGTAGAAAGAGGGATCATAAACATTAAATTTGTATCCAACAACATGTTATATTTATATTTGATGAGAAAAGAAGCCGATATTTGCCAGAGCTGGCCGCTCTATAAAATACCAGCAATTGTCCCCGGCGAAACATTTAAGTCAAGTGGTACATATACATTAAAATAACATACAAGATCCATTATCCACTTCATTCAATGTAAAATCAATCATCAACTTGCCATCTAAAAAAAAAAAAAAAAAAAAAAAAAAAACATACCAACAACTTTCTTATATTATTGAGCTATCCAAAAAAAAAGGGTAAATAAATAGTAAAAAATTAATCGTTGATTTTATTATATGATAAATTGATTTTTTTGTTAATTATGTATTACTTAAAGGCAGATATGTATATATTCAAAAAATTTAGAGGATGGTTACTATTATAAAAAAGTGAATCTAATATAGAAATTTAATTGATTTGATCTTTGAATTTTGTCTTTTGCACTTGTTAAATATTTAAAACTATGGTTCAAAATTAATTCATATATATGTGAGAGGCGATATTTACGTTTTCAGCACGAACACTAAGATAACGAACATATACTATAGATTAAAATTTATATTAACCTTCGTTCAGGCACGAATTACAACACCCAATCATCATTGTGTCATATAATACTTTGAATGTGAATTCACACATATATATTTAAGTATGTTTTAAATATTAAAACACTATATATTCTATATGAGCATACGTTCACGTGAATCCGATAATCTCTCCTAAGGCCCCATACTTTGAGGCAAATTAACGATGAATTTGAAAGTTAATTTCTATTTATTTATTTTTATCAGCACTTGAAAAACACCTATTAATAATTTATCTAAAAATAAAATAAATAAAGATAATTCTACATAACAACAATAACGACAACATATCAAGTGAGTAGACTTCAGAGAGGGTGGGATGAGGATGTACCTAGTCCTTACTTTTAATTTTATTGAATAGATAAACTATTTCTAATAAATCTTCAATTCGAAAATAATACATGCATTCGTATTTTCAAGCTAAAATACAGTAATATTATTTTAGAAAAAAAAAATCTTGCCAATTTATTAGTGTACATAAATCTATTAAATCCTCAATCATAATAGAGTGTACTTTTGATGAATAGACAAAAGGCTTTGGTTATTCCACGTAACACAATATGCATTAGTATCCATCCACAAGCATTTAGTTCTTGCAAAACAAATATGAGGTACATATTCTACCACAATTCCTTTTTTGTCTCCTCCACTTATATACAACTAAGCCATTATACAATTTTTAATTTCCCCTTCTTTACACTATACTACTACTCAAATTCATTAATTTTTTTCTTGTTTAATTTCCCAAAAAAGGGTAATGTTTTGCACTAACAATTCTTCTCTTTTTTGCTACTACAACTCCAAAAATTATTAGTACGTAGTATGAATGGGAAATGACAGATATTTCATCAATTTTGCATCAAGAAGAAGAAGAAGAAAAAGCAAGATGTGAATGGGATTTTCATCTTTCTACTATTATTTCATCTGTATATCTTAGTGATCTGGTTTGTGACCAATTGTGTGTTGGGGGCATTTGAACCCTTGTGGTAATTCCCCTAGCTTCTGGGTATGCTAGGAACTTCGAATTTTACCCGTAAATCTAATCGAGAGAGAAGGCGGCGATGCGCCTCTCGCTTTAGATCATAGTAATGCATGTGATTTTTTTATTTGTACTCCGGCCAAACTCGGGAGTATAAAGTGGAAACCCGGTTTAGGGAGTCGGGTTTTAGGGTCGGGTGATTACGATGGAGTGGTTATGGAGTATGACCTAGAGAAAAAAATGCCCGTTTTCGAGCGTGATGAGCATGGTGGTAGACGGGTTTGGAGCATTGACTATTGTCATTCGGATCCGGTTTTGGGTGCATCCGGATCCGATGACGGAACCATGCAAATGTGGGACCCGCGGTGCGGTGACAATGGCAAGTGTTTAGCTATGGTACAACCTACCAAAGAGTATAGTACACCCGTGTGTTGCGTCGAATTTAATCCGTTCAAAGGTCCAATCGTAGCCGTTGGATGCGCTGACCGGAGGGTCTACGCGTATGATATGAGGAAAATGCTTGACCCACTCTTTGTCCTGGATGGACACGAGAAAGCAGTTACTTACATTAGATTTCTTGATGAACGTACTATTATTTCTTCGAGCATAGATGGTTGTTTAAAAATGTGGAATGCGGAGGACCAGAAGGTCCTTCGCACCTACAAGGGGCATAGTAATAGTAGGAGGTTTGTAGGGTTATCGGTATGGAAATCGGGTGGATTAATTTGTTGTGGCTCAGAAAATAATCAAGTTTTTGTATACGATAAGAGATGGGGTGAACCAATATGGATGTATGGACGCGAACCACTAACATGACGCTATGGGTTCGTTAGATAGCGTGGTTGAAAGGAGGGCAATCAAAAGACGAAAATACAATGCGAACCCTCGTGCTGGAGATCAGATGGTGTTTTACACTCAGTTTTATGAATGGAAGAGGAAATGACTATATTTATGCCCATCAAACTCGAAATATAAGTTAAAAGAAAAAAATAGGGGGGCAATGGTGTAATATTATTTCATGAGAAGTCAATCGTGGCCAATACAACAAGGTAACACATTTTCTTTTTCTTTTTCAATTATTCTTCTAATTAATACAGGAATTGTTCACCACTTACATTTGTCTGAAATAGATATATAGAGGATATGATTCTATAGAAAAATATCTGAAGAAATTTAAATTGCAATGCTTTATATTTTATTCCTTTTTCTCTCTTTGTTAATTAGTTAATTGTAATAAAAGGGAATAATAATTACGGACACATCTTTATAGAAAAGATAAATATGTCTGTTCTGCTACTGAACTTTACAACGAATATATTCTCTTATATATAGTTTTTCTAAATTATTTTTTTTGCTATTGAAGACGGTACAGATACGTAAACTAAAGGCCGATCGATTTGTGTGCCATTAATTAAACAAAAAAAACTTAAAATACAACGTACCGTTTATTTTCCTCCATGATCAATCATATTTTTTGTTTACGAACATACTTGGTGTGGGGCAATACAAAATCATGAGGCCACAGCTTTTAAGAACACGAATATTGATCACTTTGAAATGGCGTTAGAAACCTAAGATAGATCGGGATCTTTGATATAAAGAAGTTGTTAATCATCATTTGACCTCATATCGGAGGTTCTCTCTTGAAAAAAGTTTTACATTCAATTACAACTGGCTAAACACTAATATATTTACGAAATGCAAATTATATTACGTCAGTTAATACAAGAATCCCTATTGAAAAGGGTTTAACAAAAAAAGATTATAAAATATTATGTGTTAGCACTAATTTAATCATCCTCGTAGACATTCCTCTGATTTATACTAGTATAAAACGCTTGAATATTAATTTATTTGATTTCATTTTTATTGGAATAGTGAATTTTATCTTATTATTATAAAATATTGAATATCCGTACTTCTTCATCTTCTTTTCCAATTAGGTAACTCACCCGACTTCACTAATAAAATAATTGTTCAAGAAACTGTTAATAAACAATGTCACTTAAAATATTTTTTAATCAAAAGATTAATAATAGTATTATGTATACTAATTTGAACTAACTTATTAGAGATATATATTAAAAATTTAAATACCTTTAATAAAATTTCTTATGACATAGTTGACAGAGACTAAAATGTTAGGTTTGCATGCGTTGCTCGAATGAGACTATTTGAATTTTTTAATGTTTATTTATATTTATATACTTATAATAAAATAAAGTAAAAGACAAGAATTTTAATGTATTTTGAATTGAAAAAAAAATGTACTGTTTTGTCGGTCTTTGTGAATTGTGCGGCTGTAAAACATTCTCTCTTTAATAATTTAATTAATTAGTAGAAGAAAATATGAAATTTGCTAAAGAAAAATGATAGTAATTAACTTTTCTTCCACCTCTTCATACGAATGACATTTCTACCTCAAAATGTGACTATGAAATATAGTATTTTAGAGTTGGATCGAAGCTTTTCTATTAGTTGATTGATGTAAAACTTTTTACTTATAATTAAATAATATTTTTTACTAAATTAAAATAGTATAAAACTTTAAACAATACATATTATACGTAAATAATAATTCTTTTCATATTTATTAAGTTTCAATTTCATAGTATTTATCAATTGAAACTAAAAGCAACCTCACTCTAATTATACAATGCAAGCAAACATCATCACAACTTCATATACGACTTGATTTTACTTGTCTTATCATTTTTATTTATTTCTTTAACAAACTTATTTAAATTGCACATAATTGAATCTAACAACGTCAAATCAAGACAAATGCCTAATAAAAACACATTATGTTCTCTCTTATTCTTATTAATATTACATATTATAAGTATTATTCTTATTTATTTATTTATTTATTGCCTTTTAAATTATTTGACACCCAACATATATTTTACTAAAAAGGAAAAAGCAGAAGAAAAAAAAAACAATTTAAAATTTTAGATAAGTTTTTCCCTCTGTCATTCTGACATCCATGTCACATTTTATGTTTGGAATGTAGGAATCAATTTTCAATCATTTTATCCAAATATCGAAAAATCTTATCTTTAAATTTTTGGTGTGTAGGCACCAAAGACACTGACACTGACTACAACACCACTAGCTAGTTATAAATTTTTATTATTTTGTAACATTGTTATAAAAGATATTCAATATCACTAGACTATAAATATTTGATCGTATCGTTAAAATTCGTATACATTGGACTTCTCAAAAGTCGTGATCCACTAAATTATAAGTAATCATTAGACTTAAAAAAGTAGATAGTCAATAATTTAAAAAGTAAAAGTAGTGGTTTTCAATAATTTCAAAAAGAATCAAATCTTCATATAAAAGCCTAGCTAAATTTAAGTGGATTTGTTCATAAGTATATATTGAGTCACTTAAGTTATATAGGAATTTACGATAAGAGTTAAGAATAACAATTTTTTTTATTATCTAAAGTTGAATATTCACTAAAAATAACAAAACAAATGATATTTGTTGAGAAATGCAATAACACATGAATACTATTTTCATTTTGTATCTTGGTTTATTGCATATGAATTTGTATTCGAAACTCTTTGAGATATGTTTCTGATTGTTGGATTAAGTAATTTCTTTATTATTGGAACCTTCTCTCTTATACTATCTTATATTTAAAATTCAATTCACTATTAATAAAGGATTCCTCATCGTTGCACCAATTGATTTTGAGTGTGTTTTATATTTAAAGTCAGAAAATAGTTTTATGAAATAGCAAAGTTGCAACCTCTAAAAATCATATGGATGATAAAGTGCAACCTCATAGTACTCCAAGTAATTAAATGTCACAATTAAAGATTCTATAGGTTATAATTAATACAACCAATAATTTAATTTTGTTGTGTGTATTATGTATGTCTTACGTATATATTTTGCATGCCACTCACTTTACTAAATTATTATGCCTAGCATGGGATAGCTAGGCACTAGCTACCAACTAAAGTTGAGAATTTGAAGTGAATTTTATAAAGTTCATGTTTAAGCAATTGAAGAAGATGGTTACGTGCTACCAAACATCGCGAAGGATTCAATGAACGTATTGAAACTTAGCAACACAAACAATTCATTGAATGATTGTTAGCTATATTGGAGTCAGTGAACGTGTTAAAACTTAACAACACAAACAATTCATTGAATGATTGTTAATTATATTGGAGAGTTCAAAAACTGATAACGTGTAACTATTTAAACGCTTCATATACTTCTACTTGAGGAAAATATGTAAGAGATAGTTAAAGGTGTGGAGATTTGAGGCATAACTATAATAACCAAAATCAAACAAAATGAAATTTGATTTATCGATAATGAATTTAGGTTCAAAAATAATATTTCATTATAAACTTAATTATTCTTGTAATATTAACTTGGGAGGAGACCATAAACTTCAAATTCAAAATCCGCTTTGTCCGGTGCAAATCAGATTTGTTTTTGGGTTAACATACACATTTATGTTGAGGTGTTGAGGGCAGGTGACAATTTATTTGTCCCTTCTTTTACATATCTCCTTGAATTTTAACTTTTATTTTTTATCCTTTAACAAACTAAACTTATGTCTAGTATAGCATAAGTTCTTTAGAGGCTTTAGTCATATGAGGCATAACTTGAGAGATATTATGATACAAAACCATATACTTATAACCCGCTGAAAAAGTTTTTTGTTACGAGGAGCATAAGTTAATGACCAGCACAAACTAAGAGCATACCTGCCCATGACCCAAAGTTTTTTAAATGAGTAAACTCTATATATGGCAACATTTTTTCACAATACAACATGTGTTGCTAATTTTACAAAAGTCATGTAACTCCTCTTTTTTTCCTATCAAGATACAATATAGATGGAACAAAAAAAAAAGATGTATGAGCAATTTAGGATACAGTTCTTTGCCTCATCCATTTAGTAGCTGACCATTTCTCTCCTGAGAGTACTTCACATCCTCCATGTAGACTATCAGGGTCAGATTGTCCATCAAGCCCCTAAAGGAAAAAACAGCATTGATCAAGTGGAATTCATGGTTTCAGAAAGAAAAAAAGGTTTTAAAGATAATAGATATTTAAGAACTAATATGAAAACTGAGAAATCCCCGAGTGCTAGTAGCACACCGTTTGAAACTCGGATGAAGTACCAGCACCTCTCTATCTTTCTCTACTTACATACCAGACTTTTATCTGTGGCAAGATTCAAACACGTGACCTGTGCCTCATTCATACATCACGCGCCCGCTCTAATTACTAGACCAAAGCTCTGGGAGGGGCATAAGGGTCCCTATAACACACCTGATGTCCCTTTAGTAACATTCCTTCATTTCATTCTTTCTTTTTCCAGAATGCTTTGCCATGGTTTCTACAGTCTTTTGCCATGGTTTCTTCACTACCGCTATTTCTTTCCTTTTTTTTCCCGATCAGTTTTGGAATGTTTTTCCTTGAGCCAAGGATCTATCGGAAACAACCTCTTTACCTCCCAAGATAGGGTAAGGTCTGCCTACACCTCTACCCTCTCCAGACTCCACTTGTAGGTCTACACTATGTTGTTGGTACTCTGCGGCAGAAGCTTTTATGTATAAAATTCTAATACATGTTCAAAAATAAGTAACTCTGTGTATCCAGTAAATAAATGAAACAATAGTCTCATATCCCATCTAGTCCAAACGATGCACAAAGGAACTAGATTCAATTAAGGAGACTTTGGCTAGAAATATTGAGTGTGTGACACATTATGGATGCCAGGTCAAATGACTAACAAGATGTCGCAGTTCTTAAAATCTTAAAGCAACTAGGCCAACATTTTCAAAGTACTTAAGAGGGTTCCATAGATGAATTTTTCGTCAAAAGTTCCAGCGAAAAGGTTTATAGCAGGTGAAAATACTAACCATACTCCAAAAAAGAACAGCATCTCCTTTCGTAGGTTTTACACATAACCCTTGGATCATTTTGCCGCCACAGCTACATTCACCAGTGCCAGCCTGATGACAGCATTTGAAATTAAAACACAGGTATGAAATTAGAAACCTGGGGGAAAAAAGATGCGCAAAAGATAGGGGAAGACAACCAAAGTTGGTGGAATCGACATGTACGGTCAGGTAAACCAGAAAAAATGAAAAAAGAAACATATATGGCCTGGTAACACATTTCCAGGGAACAGCATACATAACAAGACAAATTTCACTTCTGGCCCGGAAGTGAAAGCTTAATTTTGGGAATTTCTCCCTGAAATGTTGTGCTCAGTAGACTTAGCACATAATCATATCTCAAATAAGCCAGTTCAATCCTTTCAAAACGCGGTAAACAAAATCAAACAAAACCTTAACAACTCAGTAGACTTTTTATACCCTCCACCCTTTTTTTCCCAACTCCTATACTGCCTCTCGGACCGCGCAAACTATTCCCATGACTACACCCTTATCAAATTGCAAACCACCATTCAAATCTGTACTAGCTACCACTAGTTATACAATAAATATAGAAATGTGAGAAGATTATAGGCTGTGATATTTGATTTAATTCGTTTAGACAATTTAGGATTACAATTATTTTGCTCGGATAAAATAATGGTTTAATGTTATGCTCATGATAAAACAAGGGAAAATTTAGTATGCGAATTACAGAAAATACTGGCATGATATACAGTAAAGCTAAAATCACTACAACTTGAACTTTCAAGTGTCACGTCTTTCAATTATGAAACAGAAAGAAATCAAGTTTCCAATCTTTTGGAATATAGACAAAAAATGGAATGTTTATTGATTTCTGCAACATAAAATCAATTCAAACTTATCTTCAAGCAACATTCGCAAGAAATACAGAAGAACAATAATTGCAGCAGAAAATTCTTGACAGCAGTGAGCAATCACAAACCCTCAAGAAACTAAATATTAGAAAAGCAAACAAATTCCTCCAGAAACTACTGATTAAGCAATTTTTGTTCTTTTTGTTCACAGGGCGTCCACCCAAAATTTGTAGACTTAGCATACATCAAATAAAAGGAAAAGTATTTGCAACTAAGACTCGGCATGTTCCTCATATAACAGATAATTCTTCCATCAACAAATGCAAAGGGCAAAAAGATGATATAACTGGTTAACACAAGGTTATGGACAAGTTCCAGCACCATATAAATGTCTACATCCAAAGCAGCTCCATTCAAAATTATACAAATTTTGCATGGAACCCCCTAGTTAAGTGATCAAATATTGATTCATATGTTGAAAATACGCACATAGCACTTAAATTGATAGTACAGAGACATGAAGCTTTCATTAAATACCAGGATTATGAAGTGTCAGTACAAATAATTTTTGTTCCTTAATTATTTGACTGAATATGACAAAGGCATCCAACAATAGATTCATTTCATACAATTTAAGTTGAGTACTCTACCAGAGAAAAGTAATACAAAAAAGAAGTTATTAATCAAGGTTTCATCATTCATGAGTGATTACCATAGGAAAGTATGTTTCTCCCCCCTCCACATTGTCACTCAAATACATGAGCATTGTAGCAATTCTTTGACCTCCACGCTTTACATTAAACTGCAAAATAAGCAAGTATTTCTCTCATTTTGAGAAGAGAAATAGACAAACAGAGCAATAAGCCAATAATAAAAGTGACAAACTATTGAGAAAGAACTTACACTATCAGAGAAATAGTCATGATGGGCTCTATAGAACTGATTCTTTTCATACCTGTGCTTCTGCAGATGTTAGCCTTGATATTGACATATATTAGCCAGCCATCTCACAATGGTAAACTGAAAAACCAAATGTCATAATACATACCTTAACACTTGAATGAGTTCCCCATTTTCTACTGGTATTTGAGAATACACAGAAATTCGTTTTTCAATTGCCTGAAAATTACAGGAACACAAAGAATTTCACCAACATAAGACCAAAATTGTCAAATACGAGTGACCACATAATCAAAATGTCCTATACAGTAAAACATTCAATTGTAAACACTCGGAAAAAGAGCAGGTTAAAAATAAAAATAGGATACCCAATGGGATAATAATACATTGTTAACTTGAAAACATAATGACAAAGTAACATATCATGTTATGCTTCAGCAAGGGAACAGAGAACAAGAGAACGATTTTGAGGACCTTGAGCTGTACGGACCTGTATCATGGGATACTTCCTCTCATCAGGGTTCAGAAACATACCAGAACTTGTTCTGACATCACTCTTAACTCCCTAGTGAAAAAAGAAGAAGAAGAAGCTATCAATCAAATTGGACTTCAAGCACTAAAAACAAGGAAGAAGAAAATGACAAATCACAATCATAGCATTTCATAGAAACTACAGTTGTATAAGATCAAACCGCAAAGGAAGAACTTTCTAAAATTTCAAATCATGTAGCTTAGATCCAAAGAAATAGCATAAAAGATGATTTCATCTATCTAGTTGATTGACAAAGGATTGAGGTAGACTAGTCTTTCAGAGGGCAATGACAAACCTAAAAATAGAGAAGTTATTTAACTTTTGAAAAAGCACGTTCATCGTATGAGAAGTCCTATTCATCTATATGATTGTTGCCATATTCCTCAATAACTCGCTCCTTCAAAGTTCAAACTAGGAAAGCTAAAGCATATCTTATATTTCCTCGTTAAGTTTTTTTTCCTTGAGGAGAGAGAGCTAATCACCTACCTTTTCTGGATGAAGTATAGGATTTCATTAACAAGCATTCACGAGATACAAATAAGTATTAAAAAAGGACATAGCTCCTGTGAAGTTTGATTCTGAAACTCGTAAAACAGAAGGAGCTAACAAAATTCATAAGCTGATCAAATTATTTACTGTGCACAATTTGCACAGAAGGTCCACCACACACCCACAGTCTTTTAAGGAATGACTAGGACTTGAGATTCCATCAAAGCATCTGTAGTTTCTCTCCTCCACATGCTCCAGGGAGTGCAGGCTGGGATCATTTGCCAAATAACCTTCATGGCTTTTACAACTCTCCATTGTCCCAACTAATGTAAGCATCTTTGAGACTGCAGTGCATTACTGAAATACCCCTAAAAGACACAAAACATATTACACATGTCCTTTGCCATAGGCAGTGAAGAAAGAGGTAATATTCAGCTTCTTCTGTACATTAGTATTGGTTGCACATAATGACTCCTCTCTTAATCAGATTGTCCTGTGTAAAGAAGGCTTTAAGTAATTCTATCTGACTGCAGCAGGCTACGTTAGTTGGCACTTGTTTTCCATATCATGGAGCCATTCTTCAATATTATGTTGTTCCCGTAATGGTTGGTATAAAACATGCTTTCACAATGAACTTCCCTTTTTCACTATTGCCCCATTTCAACTTGCCCTTTACCTGAACTCCTGAAGATGAAGTTTTACGCTCATCCAGCTTAGTCAAATAACTCCATCAAGCTGTCTTCTCCTAAATACAATGTTGCATGAGTTGCTAATAGTAGCCTATGTCTTACAAACAGAAACAACTCAAGGAATTCCTCTTTCAAGGTGCACTTGCATAACCATTTATCATGTGAAATCTGATCTGTTCCCTATACCCTACTGTGAAGCACACATTTGAACTAAATTCCTCTACGCTAAATACAGAAAATGGGTAGAACTGTCACAAAAGAAATACAAATTGAGGTGGTATTTGAAAGTCAGTGCTCTTCTAGAGACAAACTTCAAAGCAAAAACTCTAACTTGAACATTACACCAGAGTACTTTTATAGGCAAAAGTAACTTACTGTTAAGAAATTGTGAAAACTCACCAAGCACATTTATTTAATAGAAGTACGGAAATCAAAACTACCAAAAGGATCATAATAGATGATGCATATGAGAGAGTGATTTTGCATAGTGAGCATACCTTCCCAGTTTTTGCATCTACAACAGTGGAAACATGAAGGCGAGGAATGGCAATCGATCTAAGATAATCACATTCCTGTGAAGGCAATATGATATACATTTCCCAAATTATCACTATGAATAGATGGTACTTTTAAAAATTAATAAAGCTACCAAGATTTCGCAAAAGACCTAGTAATATCATCCATATATTTGATAGCACATCTAAAGATCAGGATTAGTGTATTAATATTCTATTCCACATCTTCACCTCGTTTCCCGCCTCTCCCATCCATCCATCTGTGAATATGGCCAAGGCATAACACTCGATTGTTCAATTGAAATTCATAATTAACATTCTTAAGTGACTTTTCACACTTGATTTCTTCTTTTTCTTTTTTTCTTTTTCATGGTTTGTGAACAAAAGACACAACAATGTTGCCAAAAGAAACAGTGACCAATTAAGCATAATGAAATATGTTCTCCATAGTGCTAAACTAAATTAACTAAATATGTCTCACTTTGATTATCAAATAGAAGTTGTCAGTAGTTCTCAATCCAAAGAGAAGCTAATTACAAAGTTTCTGAATTCACAGATGCTTCTGGATCTGATATATATTGGGGAAACCCAAGATGCAATTGAAGTCTATCTATTGGAATTTGGTAAATAAAAATGCATATATTATTGGTAAAATTGAAGCAAGGACCATAAAAGAACCTCTAAAAATTCTACATTCCAGCTTTTTATGATGGTGGTGTTCAGTCCAGCTTGCCCCACCTCGACTATTTCACTAGGTACCTTGCTATCTCCCACCAGCATAGACCATCCGGCAACTTTGCCACTAAGGCTTAGGCAGATAAAAAAGCACATAGTGGTTTTGTCTCTGCTGGAATTTAGACCCTGATCTCTATGATTTGAACTCACTTCATTAACTAAACCACACCCTTAGGTGCAAATACACTACCACATATATTATCAACCATGACTTATTTTTTAATCAGTTATATTATCAACCAAGATTTTATCTCACCAAAAACATGTTAAGCGTATTACTAAGAGAAATAATATATTATCAAATAACATAGAGATATGCAATGATAGGAAGGAAGATAATAGAAAAAGAACTGGCCTACCTCCGCACTTAAGAAGTTGTGAAATAATACAATTCTTGGTTTCCAACTAATTATTTCAGGCTTCACCTGCAGCAGCATTATGACAAATTAACATAATTAAAAAATGAAGCAGTAACTGACATCCATACAGCTGGTCAGTTTAAGTTACAGAAAAACATAGTCCAATATGGATGGATTTTCTCTAAGGCACATTCTTCTAGTTCTCAGCTGAGGAAAAAATTGACTGGTTCATCTAAGTCTGAGAATGTCAAAAGAGATTCTCCATTTATTTGTTCAAAACAAAAAACGAAGACCATACATATATATGAAGATGACTTTCTCATTTCCTGAGAAGTGATTCTAGAGGACACAGTCTGGTACTCTAAACCAAGTAGGTTCTGCTGGTCAAAACATAGACAGAACAAGAAACTCAATTTCATGAGAACATGTGTCGGTCGTTACATATAACTGATACCTTACCTGATTAACATGTCACCATCTAAAGACTGGTTGAACATTTGCATGCACAAACCTCATCCCCAGTGCCAACCTACTTGACTAGCATGGATACTAGGAAGGCCAAAAAGGTGAACAATTTTTGTTGGCTACTTGCATGGGAAGAAGTCATTGGAAGAGGGAACATGGCTAAATATATGTCTACCAGCAGTATTTACCAGTACATCTTACTATAAATCGTACATTAGATGGCTTAGAGTTGAGAAAATGCAACCCAAAAACGATAACATTAGTTGCTAAGAACTCATTCCGAAGATAAAATACAACCTAATACCATTTCTATCACGCAATTATGTATTTCTTGTTTTTAGGTATTTTCCGACTACAAGCATGCAAATGGCAACAATTTCAAACTGTTGTATAGTTTCACTGACAAATCACAGAAGTTGAGAAAACAACAGAGACCATTTGCTTGGACTTACATATCCTACACGCAGTGCTATGGCATCTTTGTCATGAGGCCAATTAGAGATTCCTGAACTCAAACAAAAATGATTATTGAATTGAAAAGTGAATATGTCAAAGTATCAAATAAAATATAAATCAAGTTCCAAAATCATTTTAAATATACAGATACAATTATGAAGTTTTAAGTTTCTAATTCAGGGTTAGTTACTAATTTTCTTGTACATATCAGGTAAGTTGCTATGTAAACAAACTTATTCAAAATATTCTCTAATTAATTTGTTTTTCCAACTACATTTATTATATAGTACCGTGCACTTCAAGAAAGAGTTTATGGAAATTATGCCTAGCTTCTTAGTGCCTGGACAGAAGCAATGCCTCAAGAGTGAGAAGCGCCCAACTCATGCTGCACCAAGCTTCAATGCTTGAGTGCACCTCAATCTAGCCTTTAACAACATAAAGCACATGCAAGCCTAAAAACATTCACAGAACAACACAAACCTCTTGCTAACGGAAAATTGCTGCCAGCTAAACTTGCATGCTTTCCACCAAAAGAAAATTCTCTGTCTGCAGGAAGTCAGTTACAAGAACTTACATTAGATTAGAGTACAGTCTAAAGGAATACTAAGAACATCTCAAGTAATGACTACAATTAACATCTGGAGTGAAGCAGAATAAGGAGTGCTTAGACTAGAAGATCTTACAGTGTTGGTACTTCAAAAGAAAATTGTTTTCGATGAAGAACGCTAAAAGATAAACATAACAATTACTCCTGTTCCGGATCCATGGTCAAAAGGGATCACAAGGAGCAAGTAATGAGTTCACAAGGTTTGTTGGTTACATCATTGAAAATGGCAATAGAGCATATATTTTGAAAGGCATATAGTGTGGGGAGACGCATGCTGTTTAATGCACGCTATTGTATATGTGAGAAGCGCAGCAATGACTGATCTAACAGGGAAAGAAAAAAAATGGGACATAAGGTCCGGGAAGGTAATCCAGAATTCAGAGTCAAAGAAAGTCAGGAATCCTTTCCTAGAGTTTATAATCTAAACATAGAGGAGAAGGGGAATGTGAAGGTTGATAGGGGCCTGTTGGCTACAAGGATTTTTACCGAAAAAAGTTGGGGCAGCAACACTGACGAGTAGAAGAAAATATGGAATACGAAGGCGCCATATATGTGACCTTCTTCACGTGGTATGTGGCACAAAACACAACCCACACAGCCAATAATCGAAGGAGCTCTGGCTTGAAAAAGAATCCCATGGCCGACAATCTGAAAGAAAGGACTATGGTGAGTTCGTGTATGTGCAAGAGTGCTGAGAGGACACTAACCATCTCTTGTTGCATTACGCGAGGTCATTCAACTGTGGGATCTCATCTCCTCAGCACTTTAATACTAGTTGGATTGCTATCAAGAACAATCTGAGATTGTAGGGAGATAGAAGAGGCCAAAAATTAGAATGAACAGATAGCAGTTATGAAATAGAAACACTGAGCATTTTATGGACAATATGGAAGGAGAGAGACAGAAGATTGATCTGTAGCACAGATCAGCAAGTGGGAGTATGAAGTGATCAGATCTGTTTATTTATACATTAAATATGAAGAGAAACTACTTTTGTGCATTGATAATTGCGTAAGACCAGTAGAAAAGGGAGAAAATGTCTGACACGTGTTGTGAATGCTTTAAAAACCACCTTGGATCATATTTAAGGAATAATTACAAGGAAAAATGAAAGCAGAGAAAGATCTCATGTGAATCATCAAAATACTTTTTCCTCATTCTATAACAGTATTCTTGTTTTCTCTCAACTTCAATAAAGTCTTCCTTAATTATTTACTATGAAAACTCTCGCCTAATTTTACCAAGCTTAAGCACAAAATGACGTGTCAAAAGCTTTCAACTAGCTACAGTATGAATTAAGAATCCCTCAAATGAACTTTGATATTGCACCCACTGGAATCTCATTGAAAAGTAGAAACTACAATAACTACAAAAGAAAGGACTAATTAGAGTGAGCATTTACTACTTTCACTATTATGAGCTGCCAAAAATGTTTAAATAGTTAGTTAAAAATCCACCAATAGTGTACCTTAATAGTAAGATAATTCATAGTGATTATTTGGTATTGCACAGAGTGTAACATGGAGGACTGGTTTGATTTTAGATACCACAGCAACTATGAGTGAGAAGACTAATGGAGAAACCGAGAAAATATTAGACCCTCCAAGAACATAAAAGAAAAAACAATCATTTAAAATAATGTACTATAAACCAAGAAAAGTTACCCAGTGAGTCCTCCATCCTACGAATAAATGCTAATTGAATTAAAGCTCCTGCACATCATGCCACAAAAATTCATCAGTTTCCATTCAGCAACAAGCCAACCAGGAAAACCAAAAGTCCATATCTGTAAAAATTGAAATATGTTCTCTATCCTTTTATAAAACTGTGAAATCCCAGAGAGCCAGTGGCGAAATATTCGGAACTCGATGGGGGCTCACTTTTCTACCCTTGTCCACTAATATACGAGGCTTTCATCAGCAATAGGGTATGAACCCATGGCGTCAAAATATGTATTCTATTATCAGAATAGAAGACGGGAAACAGAGAAAATCCAAAGTTTAAGCAAATTCATAAATTTCTTTTTGAAGGAAAAGACCACAAAGGTATGGTCAAGGACCAGAAAGATAACTTTTACTTCCTTCAGCATTTTAAGTTGAACAACGAATTATATAGTTGTCCATGCTACTGAAAAACGAAATGAAAGAAACCAGCATGTATCTTTTCCAAAGATTCATCCAATATCTGATGGTTCATGCTACTACAAGTTTCTTAAATGCTTTCTTTTATAATTGTCTCTGCTGTGCTTATGTTTTATTGTCCAGGACTCTCATTTTCTAATCAAGTTAATAGTTAATGATAGCAAAGCTTATTGTGTTGTGTCATCTAATCCATGAACAAAAAAGAATGAAATTTTGATCATACTGTAAGCTTCAGAAATCAATGGTATTCATCTCATAAAAGCACCAATTTTTAGTTTTGCATTACCTCACCCTTATTAATAAGAACCTTATATTAATCAACGGACGTTCATAAACATAAGAAGTACTGGTGATTATACTAGAGAATTATGGTTTCGGGGGATGATCTAAAGTTAAAAGAACTCCCCTGAACTAACTGTAAGACATTACAGCTTCACAGGGGGAATAATACTAATTGCCTTATTCCCACTACACCATAATCTGAACCAAAATCAGAAAGCAATGAAGCTAATCAAAAGTAAACTTCCCCTCAAACCCAATTAAATATTTGAAAATTCATAGTTTTAAATAAGAACCTAGCCATCTGTTATTATCTTTTGTTATCCTTTACAGAACAACTACCAATTTTCCCAGCTTAAGTGAAGTCAGTTCATTCAAAACATCCCTATAATACCATTACTTCAACCACACTCATAAATCAACTGTTCCTCCTTGCCATACAAACAATTCACACTAAAATCTTATCTTTAGTAAACAATCAGCATTTCCTTTTGTTTCTTTTTCTCCTTAAAATACCAATCAAAAAATGATGATAGAGTATCAAACTCCCCAAAACAAACCAGAAAAATCCACTTCAAAATGTAAATTTAGAAGAAGAAAAAAACAAAAAAAATACCATCCTAATCAAGAATGATCATCACAGATCAAACCCCAAGTACCCCCTCCACCACCCCACCCCTAAAGATTCATTCTTTAAAGTTTAAACCTCCATTTCCAAAACAAACACATATATGTATCACCATTTTAATTTTTTCCCTTGTTTTCTTCTTTTTTTCCACATGGGGTTTTAAATTAGTCCAGATTAACTCCAATCCAATCAAGTAATCAACACCACTGATGATTACTATGATCGAAACGGCAAATGCCGGAGGAGACAAATCAGAAAATTAAAAAAAAAAACCCGACACATTCAACAGAAACATACACAAAATATAAATTGCATATATAAAAGAAATTTCACCGAGAATCATTCCACAGGTGACAAGTGTAAGCAGCCCGAAAACAATTCTCATCGTTGTCGCCATTTTTTAATGCAAAAATTTCCACTTCCGTAGAAATCTGAACTGAAAAATAGAGAAATTTGTTGTTTTGGTTTTCAATTTTGATTTTAGAAAATTGTCGATTGGACTGTTTTGGGAGTATTTGTAAAGTGAAAAAATGGTAGAACCAAGAGAGACGTCTTGCAATCTTTCAATACAGATATATTGTACATTGTGCATGGATGTTTGTACGTCAACTTTTGTAGTCCATAGATTTGGCTCTACTCATGGTTTTTGTGTTGGATTTAGATTTAAAAAGTATATAAGATATCAATTTAATGATTATTATGTATATATAAAAATAAGAAATGTGTTTGTTATTCAATTTAACTAACAAAATAAAAAGAGTGTGATTGTTAAATAATGGCAAATATCAGTAATCATTTCTTCTAAAATTGCAACTTATGATCATACATCATTTATTAATAGTTAAAATTTTATTATTTACATGATATATCATATTAATGAATATCATGTAAATAATATTTAAGACACCATATTACATCTTATACATTTATTAATTAATAATTTATGATATAACAATTAATTACGAGTGATAATAAATTTAAATTAATTAATGTTAAATTAATATATCATGTAAATAATATTTAAGACACCATATTGCATCTTATACCTTTATTAATTCATAATTTATAATATAACAAATTAATTACGGGTGATAATAATTTGATTAAATTAATTAATTTATTATTAATGCATGTAAGAGAAAGTTCAAAAAAGATAGTAGATTTTAGGTTTAGCAAACATAAAAATTATATTTGTATGTTATAGTTATAATTTGTATAATTGCGTTTCATAACATAAAGTGTTTGTTATGACTATTAATATGTATATTTCGTATACATATACATAAAAATCTATAGTTATATATTTTGGTAGACTTATACATAAAAATTTGTCATGTCTTGATCTGTATATTGATCTATATACATACTAAAATATAGTAATTGTATATAAACAAAAGTGCTACATACATAAATAGATTGTACAAAAATGTCTTGTTATGTATAACTATGAAAAATATACAAAAAACATTGTATATAAACAAAATTACACATAGGTTGTATACCGAAAAGGTAATTGTATACCGAATGGGTTCCGCCAGATGGCAAAAACACATGAAATGGTTGTTGCGAATTACAAATAAAAGAAACTATGGGTATAACATTAAATTTGAATAAATAGTATGTTAATTCATACAATTTTCATTTCGATTAGTGTATTATTCTGTTTTGCTCCCTTGTGTTAGATTTATACTATCTTCTTGTGATGTGCTATATTTTCTTCTATATATATAGATTCCTTATGTTCTGCATTTCAGGTGCACCAGAAGAGAAAATGCACACAGGACGGCTCCATCTATTGATGAGATTGCTTCCATGGTAACACAACTGATGAATCACATAGACCTGATGGGATAATGCAAAGGGAACTACTTTACCTACTGATGATAAAAATACTGAAGCAGAATCAGATGAAATGAACCTGGTTATTGCATTGGGGCCACAAACAGACCTGATGCAACAACATTGTGAAATTAGGTTTTAGGCCTAACTCACACCCCAAAAGCTAGCTCAAAGGGAGGAGGATTGCTCAAGCCTTATAAAGAGTCCACCTATCTCATTAACCACCGATGTGGGATTTTTGTCATTCTTTAACAAACATGTTCTCCATGCATTGTATTTGTCGATGAGGTGTTTGTCTCTCTTTTCCAACTTAGATACTCTTACGTCTTTTCATTTCAATGAGTCGGTCCACCTTTAAAAGCACTGCAGAAGCTTAACTCATTTTTATTTCCTTTTGAATTTTTTACGTGCACCTGTAAGATGCTTACATACTACGTTCAGTAGGAAAGATTGTTTTACAGTGTTGCTTCAGTACCCTAAATTATTAATGATAAAATAGAAACTTTCCGAATATTAGATGCTTGCTGCCAGAAAGTCTAATGCATAGTGTACAGTGTTGAGACACGAGTACTAAATTTGCTAGTGACATGAAAATAGTATAAAAGAGCTTTTGTGAAAAACAGATGATTGCATTTCTTTTAATTCTTTCATATTTCTACAGATTGACAACTGACCGCGATAAGGAAGAAACTGGGGCCGTTCTTGACTATGATGGAACATATGTTCTTGACAAACAATGCTCTTCTTAACCTTTGCTAATGTGAAACTTCTCTAATTATTGCAGCTACTAACACAACTAGACAGTAGTACTCTGCGTTTGGGTGATAGGATCCTATTTTACTTGTATTTATTTACTGCATTTGTTTCAGTTAATTCACAATTAGTTAGAGGTAGTTGGTAACTTTTTTCCATTAATTAGTTATAATTAACCTGTCCATTAGTTGGTTACAACTACAACTAACTTTCCCTCCATATTAGTTGAAGTCTATTTTGCTCTCACAAGTTCTAATTTATCAACCTGAATCCCAAATATAGTTTCTTAATTCGCTGCTTTGCCCATACCCCGTTCCTAATAACATTAACGTTATCATCAATCAACACAATTAGTGATTTGGAATAATAATATTATTAACGTTACTATCTATCAATGTTTGCACCAAAAAGAAACATGCTAATATTTTATTTAGATGACAACGACAATAAGAAGAAGAAGAAAATCCAGTGTAATCAACAACTTAGTGTTAAGTATACTGCTAGAAAGGCTAATAACATGAAACATTAAGGAGGGCAAAACACAAGGTTTCATCCTTTCGGAATGCCCACAATTGCATCTTCATACCATGGCTCAAACCATTCCTTGTTACGACATCATTCCAGTGTTTAACCAACACATAACTACAACTTGCTTTCCCATTGTTTTTGTTCATTGTCCATTTTCTCAGATTTATTTCACCTTTTTTATGCGAAGGCTCAATCAACATCACATTCATCATCTCACGCATTTTATTAGCCTCATTGCGCTCATTCAAAAGTTGTTCTTCTTCAGGTGTTAGAAACTGATTAAGTATCTGTTTTTGTGGGATTGAAAATCTTCCCTCTGCTGGTTTAACATCCGTCTCGAATAGTGTTTTTTCAATGACCAATTTAGCTGATTCAAGTGAACCCCCATAGAATGTAATCAGATTCTTGAATTCGATACTCAATTCTGTGTTGATGATAACAACAGGAGGTGGCACGGCAAAAACTCTAGCAACAGGTCTAAAATTATCGTTTGCTTCTTCTCGTGATCTTTTTCCATTAACGGGCAATGGTGCAGAATTACTACTACTTTCTCCTCTGTAATTGATTCTGATTCCTCTGTTTTCCCTATTATTAGCTGCCTTTTCGAGTATGACACCAGTTGGTCTTACAAGTCTAGCACACCAGTCTGCTACATTATCAACTTGTACTAGTCTATTTTCTTCTTCAAGATTATTCTCCGGAGCCTTAACTTCTCTTGGACGCGCGTTTGGCCTTGATCGTTTTCCCCTTGGGACGTCAAAATCAAGAAGTGGCTTTTCTTGATCAAGAACATGTGGGTATGATGACACGATAGATCGAATATTCTGAGTGATCCTTTCTTCTTTCTTCATACCAAATTCTTCATCTTGCTCCGCGATTAAGTTGTCTTCTTCACCATACATGGATTTTAAGTAAGAGACTTGAGCAACAGCAAGTAAATAATCCATACTAGTCATGTCGGACGTGATTTTCATGCCCGAAAAATCGTCTAAACTTAACAATGTGTAAGCCATATTGTATGTTAGGTTGAATAAATCAAAAACAGTATCAAGAGAGAAAAAATTGAAAGAAAAAATATCAATGTTTGTATAGAAAAAAACAATACACGATTTGTGAATAAAGCCAAAGTGTAACTTTATAGAACTAAGAAGAATTCATTACCTTATTGGATTGGGATTGGAATTAAAAAGAAACCTTTTTAGTTTTGGAAATCTTAATAGAAAAACGTATTATTTTTTTTTCCAGTTAACCTTTTCTGTTTTGGACTTCTATTAATTATAATTAAGGGAATAAAATAACGTGTTTTTTGTTTAAAATTATAATTATATGAATACTAATCCTAATCAAAGAGGTCTACCGTGTCTTGAGCCTAAGGTCTATCTACGTAGAATAGGAGAAGCAAAATAATAAGTATTATACATTTTTCGTCTCAATTTGTATGACACTTTTTTGACAATTCAAAAGTCTTTTTTTTGGGTAATTTGTGAAAAACTTACCATAACCAACAAAATAAAAATTACATAACCAACTAAACAACAATACACCTAAAGAGCAGCTAACAACGATAGCACCACCATTAATTATTTGCACTACTATCGGAAAATGTCATTCATTTCATGAAGATATTTCCTACTTATATTATATGTTATTTGCAGTTTCGATGGTTTGACAAATGGAGGACCTTGTAAGGGGACTTGATCCCCGTCATTCATATCCGTACTCGTAACAGCTAGGAAAAGTACATAAATTTGGTGCACAGTCTCCAAGAGTGGCAGAAACCTCGGCTAATCGGATTGCCTTAAAGATTGTGTCTATTCTCATAAGGACTTCTTCACACAGACACAATCTCTTAGTTTTTGCACAAAAAAGTTTCTCAAGAGCAAAAGGCAAAAACCACTCCTCTCAAGAAGTACTTACTAAAGAGCAACAGAGATCAGATAGAGCAACTTGTGTCTTAATTGTCTTAAGTTTTTACTTTAGTGCTTATCGTTATAAATCTAATCCTACACTATAAAGGAATTAGATCTTTCATTTGTCCAGTCAAAAAGCCTAAATCAGTTGAGGTTTAGTGGGCAGCATTGTTCGCTGCTTAGTCAAATCCTAAGTCATCTAGTGTTAGGTGGGTTAGTGGGCAACCGTGTGTTGCTTAGTGAATTCTAAGTTAAAATGCCTACTTGTGTACATTTAAAAAAGTAAGAGGAGGGCGTAGTAACTTGATGAAGCCAAGTTAATTGTCATGCTCATATATTATGCCTTTACTTTGCTATTTGACATCACCGTCACTCAAATTAATACTAGGAATAAAACTCCAAACAACACATATCGGAACATGAAAGGACTCACTTAACTATAAACTGCCGCAGATGCAACAATACCAACAAGAATCAATCTCCATTATTGAACAAACAGGTATCCCCTTCCCCTGTTAGTACACAATTAAAATACTTTTATGCCTTTCGCAACAAAATCACAAATACAAATTTTCTTACTTCCAACCTACTTTATTGATATCACAATATTGTAGTTAGTAGCTGAAAGATACAGTTAGTTAAATAACAGAATTAATTATAAAATCGGCCAGAAAGAAATGTGGATTAGCAACGAGTATTAGTATTGGTAACTCACGATTCAAACTTTAAAGACGAATCCTACATGTATTAGACTAGAAAAATTGGACTACGAGTTCTAGTAATATTAACATTACAATCAATCAACACAATATATTCATGATTCCTGCAAAAAAGAAACACGATGATGATTTATTTTTATAGATGGCGACAACAAGAATATCAAAATGTAATCAACAAATTACTAGTTAGTCATCTAATTACAACTTAACAAGGGCAAAACACAAGGTTTCACCCTTTCGGAATGCCCACAATTGCATCTCCATACCATCTCTCAAACGATTCCTTGTTACGACATCATTCCAGTGTTTAACCAACACATAACTACAACTTGCTTTCCCATTGTTTTTGTTCATTGTCCAGATTTATTTCACCTTTTATATGCAAAGGCTCAATCAACATCACATTCATCTCACGCATTTTATTATTAGCCTGATTGCGCTCATTCAAAAGTTGCTCTTCGTTAGGCGTTAGAAACTGATTATGGGATCGAAAATCTTCCCTCTGCTGCTGTAACATCAGTCACAAATAGTGTTTTTTCAATGACCAATTTAGCTGATTCAAGTGAACCCCCATACAATGTAATCAGATTCTTGAATTCGATGCTCAATTCTCCTCTGTTGACTATAACAGCAGCAGGAGGAGGAGGGGCCACTACCATGACTACAACTCTATCAACAGGTTTGAAATTGTCGTCTCGTGATCTTTTTCCGTTAAAGGGCAATGGTGAAGAATTACTACTACTTTCTCCTCTGTAATTGATTCTGATTCCTCTGTTTTCCCTATTATCCGCCACCGCCTTTTCTCTGTTTTTATCAACTTGTACTAGTCTGTTTTCTTCGTCAGAATTATTCTCCGGAGCTCTGTTTGGCCTTGATCGTTTTCCCTTTGGGACATCGAAATCAAAAACTCTTATTTTTTCTTGATCAACAACATGTGGATATGATGACACAATAGACCCAATATTCTGAGTGATCCTTTCGTCTTTCTTCATACCAAATTCTTCATCTTGCTCCGCGGTTTCTTCACCGTACATGGATTTTAAGCCAGACACTTCAGATACAGTAAGTTAATAATCCACACTAGTCATGTCCGGCGTGATTTTCATGCCAGAAAAATCGTCTAAACTCAACAATATGTAAACCACATTGAATGTTAGTCGAAGAGAGAGAGAAATAGTCGTATTAGTATGATTGTGATTAAGGAGAGAGTGTTAAATTTATATAATTAGGTAGAAATCACAATAAATTTATATAATTAGGTAGAAATCACAACCTTAATAGTTTTGGTTTAAGTAAATAAAGTTCTAATGTAACTAGTATTACTAATCCTCTAAAACAAAGAGAACCAAACTCTTAATTAATTCTACTTCATTATAACTAACTAACATTAGAAAAGGGGAAAATTACTATTTTACCCTTTTTACTTAAATACGGTACACATGTTTAACCTTTTGGTAAGGATATCAGGAGGGTGCTCCTTAGTGTTAATCGATATCTCGATTTTCACTTGTAATTTTTTCGTTATGAAATGAAAAAATCTATTTTAATGTGTTCCGTCCTTTTATTAAATATTGAATTTGGCCAAATTATTATAAACCGAGGGACAGGCCTTCTTTTTTGTATATATGTATCACAAAATGTTTTATTACAGTGTCGTGTGGTTTGTTTGATAATAGTAGACCTTAATCGGGTTGAGCTTTTATGTATTTGACTATCCTTTGAGATTATAAGGTGGAAATCAAACCTTATTAGCAAATAACAAAGTAAAAATTTGTACTCAACCAATTGAACTAATTAAAATTTCTGTTAATTTTTTTCCCTTTGCTTTAACTAAAGAATAATTTTGTTTTAGAATTTCCAAATATTTTTTCTATTACAAATCAACAAAATGACTCCATTTTAACCATTGCTGCTAAGTGTGTTTTTATTTTATTATTTTACAAGATCAACTCTCTTTCTCAATACAACTTTGATTGAAAAAAATAATTTTTTCAAATCTTTTATAGGTAAAAAGATAAAGATTTCACGTAAAAAAGACATAAACTAAAAATAAATAAATTAAAGGACCATTGTTTAAAGTTTCCCTTATTTAATAAAATGAGAAAATTTCTAAAAAGAGTAAAACTTAATAAGCCCTTTTAGCTACTCTTTCTTTAATTACGGCATAATTTTGTTTGATATAAATAACTTTTTATAATTTGTTTGTCAATATATATAAACATGGTAAATATATACAAATTATGTATTTATACAGTCGGTTGGTCCTGACGGTCATTCTGACCCATTTTCAAGGTCAAACGAGCCCCGAAGCGCGCATACCCTCACTTTCGACGATTTTTGTGTGCTATAGCAAACCATATTTTGGGTGATCCGAATTCCAATGTCAAAAATGCAAAAAAAATTTGTGGATGTCTGTCAAGACCTTGGCTATGCATCCGGTTGGCCTTCACAGCCACTTCGATCCATTTTCAAGGTCAAACGAGCTCCGAAGCGCGCATACCCTCTATTTCGATGATTTTCGTGTGCTATTGCAAACTATTTTTGGGATGTCCGGATTACGACGTCAAAAATGCCAAAAATTATTGTGGACATCTGTCTAGACCTTGGCTATGCATCCGGTTGGCCCTCACGGCCAGTCCGACCCATTTTCAAGGTCAAACATGCCCCGAAGCGCGCATACCTTCTATTTCGATGATTTTCGTGTGTTATAGCAAACCATATTTTTGGTGATCCGGATTCTAAAGTCAAAAATGTCAAAATTGTTTGTGGACGTCCATCAAGCCAGGACTATGCATGCCTGTATGTCCTCACGGCCAGTCCAAACCCATTTTCAATTCACAAGTCAAACAGCGCCTAATAACAGCCGTGCATCCCCCATTTCGTTCGTAAACGATTTTCATGTGCTATAACAAATAATTTTTTTGGGTGATCCGAATTTCGACGTCAAATATACCAAAATATTTTTGTGGATGTTTGTCAAGACCTTGGCTATGGAACCGGTTGGCCCTCATGGCCAGTCCGACCCAATTTCAAGGTGAAACGAGCCCCGAATCGCGCATACCCCCATTTTAAGGATTTTCGTGTGCAATAGCAAATCATTTTTTGTGTGATCCGGATTTCAATGTCAAAAAGGCCAAAAAAATTTGTGGATGTCCGTCAAGACCTTAATTATGCATCCGGTTGGACCTCAAGGCCAGCCCGACCCATTTTCAAGGTCAAACGAGCCCCGAAACGCATATACCCTCACTTTGGACGTTTTTCGTGTGCTATATCAAACCATTTTTTGGGTGATCCAGATTCCGACGTAAAAAATACCAAATTTTTTGTGAACGTCCTTCAAAACTATGGCTATGAAGATGGTTGGAACTCACAGCCAGTCCGACCCATTTTCAAGGTCAAAACAAGCACCGAAGCGCGCATATCCTCACTTTCGACGATTTTCGTGTGCTATAGCAAATCATTTTTTGGGTGATCGATTCACGTCAAAAATTCCACAAATTTTGTGTGATGTCCGTCAATAACCTTGGGCTAGCTGCTGGTTGTCCCTCACGCGGCCGGTCATTCCCGGTCCATTTCAAGGTCAAACAAGCCCCGAGGCGCATACCCCCCATTTCGACATTAATCTGTGCTACAACAAACCATTTTTTAGGTGATCCACATTCCGACGTCAAAAATGCCAAAAGCTTTTGTGGACGACCGTCAAGACCTTATATATGCATCCGGTTTGACCTCACGGCCAGTCCGACCCATTTTCAAGGTCATACGAGCCCTGAAGCGCGCATACCCTCACTTTCGACGATTTTCGTGTGCTATAGCAAATCATTTTTTGGGAATCCGAATTTCAACGTAAAAAATGTCAAATTTATTTGTTGACGTCCGTCAAGACCTCTTCTATGAAGCCGCTTGGACCTGACGGCCAGTCCGATCCATTATCAAGGTCAAACGATCCCTGAAGGGCGCATACCCCCCATTTCGACGATTTTTGTGGGCTATAGCAAACCATTTTTTGGGTGATCCGGATACCGACGGCAAAAATGCCAAAAGTTTTTGTGGACGTTCGTTAAGACCTTGGCTATGCATCCGATTTGACCTCACGGCTAGGCCGACCCATTTTCAAGGTCAAACGAGCCCCGAAGTGCGCATACCCTCCATTTCGACGATTATCTTATTCTATAGCAAACCATTTTTTGGGTGATCCGGATTCTAATGTCAAAAATGCCAAAAGCTTTCGTGGACGTCCTTCAAGACCTTGGCTATGCATCCGGTTGAACCTCACGGCCAGTTCGACTCATTTTCAAGGTCAAACAAGCCTCGAAGCGCGCATACCCTCACTTTCGATGATTTTCGTGTGCTATAGAAAACCATTTTTTTGGGTGATCTGAATTTCAACGTCAAAAATGTCAAAATTATTTGTGGACGTCCGTCAAGACCTTGGCTATGCAGCTGCTTGGCCTTGATGGCTAGTCCGACCCATTTTCAAGGTCAAACGATCCTCGAAGCGTGCATACCCTTCATTTCGATGATTTTCGTGTGCTCTAGCAAACCATTTTTAGGTGATCCGAATTTCGACGTCAAAAATGCTGAAATTTTTTGTGGACATCCGTCAACACCTTGGATATGCAGCAGGTTGGCCCTCACGGCCACTCCGACCCATTTTAAAGGCCAAAAAAAGCCCTGAAGCGCATACCCCCCATTTCGATGATTTTCTTGTGCTACAGCAAACCATATTTTGGGTTATCCGGATTCCGATGTTAAAAATGCTAAAAAACTTTGTGGACGTCCGTCAAGACTTTGGCTATGCATCCGGCTGACCCTCACGTCCAGTCCAACCCATTTTCAAGGTCAAACGAGCTTCGAAACGCGCATACCCTCTATTTCGAAGATTTTCTTGTGCTATAGCAAATATTTTTTTTGGATGATCCGGATTCCGACGTCAAAAATGCAATTATTTGTGGACGTCCGTCAAGACCTTAGCTATGCATACGATTGGACCTCACGGCCAGTCTGACCTATTTTCAAGGTCAAATGAGCCTCGAAATGCGCATACCCTCACTTTGGACGATTTTCGTGTGCTATAGCAAACCATTTTTTGGGTGATCCGGATTTTGACATAAACAATGCCAAAATTTTTGTGGACGTCCATCAAGACGTTGGCTATGCAGCTGGTTGCCTCTCACGTCCAGTCCTACCCATTTTCAAGGTCAAACGAGCCTCGAAGATCGCATACCCTCACTTTCGACAATTATCGTGTGCTATAGCAAATCATTTTTTGGGTGATCCGGATTTCAACGTCAAAAATGCCAAATTTTTTTGTGAATGTCCGTCAAGACATTGGCTATGCAGCTGGTTGTCCCTCACGGCCATTCAGACCCATTTTCAAGGTCAAACGAGCCCCGAAGCGAGAGAATGTCACTATCTTATGTGAGGTGGGGCAGGTAAAAACGGAAATAAATGATTTTGATGGACTTGGACTTAGGATTTTAATAGTTGGGCTAAAATTTAAGTGTCGAGTTTGAAAAAATGATAAAGTTAAAGGTATAAGTTAATTAGAATTTAACAAAATATTTTTAATTCATTTATAAATAATATATAAATAATTATAAATTTTATATATCTAATTTGTAGGTTCGATTTGGTTATTTTTGCGGTTGTTTTTAGTAAAACCATAAATCAAACCGAAATACCCCTAACTTAAAACTACAGACGGGCTGACCATTGCCATCTTCACGGATCGTGAAAGGGACCACGAACCGTGAAGTCGGTCCTCGTCTGGACTTGGTCTAGGAATTGAGGGCCTCTGGTTCATGAGCCCTTACCACCGACCGTGAAAGTCCCCGTGATCTTTACTTGGGCTGAAGTCTGGAGCTCAGGTTTGGGAGTTTACTTGTTAGACTTCATGAATGCCTCCATGACCCGTATGAGGGATCACGAATCGTGAAGGTGCTCGTGATCTTCACTTGGGCAAGGGGGTATGAGGGGCTTGGCTAGGAGGAGTCTATTGTCTCGACCTCACGGACGCCTCCATGTCCCGTCTTTAGGACCACGAACCGTGAAGGTCCCCCTGGTTCTTACTTGGGCGAGAGAGGTGCGAGGTTGGGTTCGGTGGTCTACTGGTTAGCCTCCCACGGATGCCACCACGACCCGTTGTAAGGACCACGGACCGTGATGGCTCTCATGGTCCTTACTTGGGCAAGGGGATCCGCCTGTGCTGCTAAGGGCTGCATCCACGGGCAAGTCAACGGACTATGAACCTATCACGATCCGTGAACCTTGCCATGGTTCATTGGTTCAGGTAAATTCTGTAATTTTTTCCTGAATATGATTTTCGAGGTGTTACATTTTTGAAATAGTTATTTATTATTAATAATTACAAAAATAAAACTTATTGTGACTTTTCATACCATAAAATGAAATCGAGAAATCCAAATCTTAGAAAACACAAACTAGTAAAGAAAAAATATAAGACTCTACAGAAAATAGAGTATAGAAATAATAGGAATAGGAACAAAAAATCCCACCAACTCCAATTTCACCTCGCAAGAAGAAGAAGAAGGAGGAGGAGTTGTTTGTACCTTAGATCACCAGCCATGGTATGCTAGATCTCTTCTTTTCAACAAAACCCAAACCCATTTTCTCTTTTTATCTTTTTTTTTCAATGTTTTCGTGTTTGATCTGGTGAATAATTGTTACAATTGATGCTTGATTAAAGTTATATTTGTAAAAAGTTAAATATGGTTATTGTTTGATTAGTTGCATTTGTTCTATACGATTTGGGATTTGAATCTGATTCCGGATCTTGCTATGGAAATGTACACCAAATGTTTGAATATTATCTAGGTTTTCTTTAAATTGATTGTTTCTAGCTCAAATGAGGAGTTGGAGTCCTATGGATCATATTTAATTACTCTAAAGGGGTCTCAAAGATTTGGTGTATATTTCCTTTTAGAATGGTTGATAGTAGACGAGGGATTGGATTTTTATGAAATGTAGGAGAAATCTGGATTTGATGAAGGAATTCTTAAGCTGTGATAGATTGTGTGTAATTGGATAGAGAAAGTGATGAGCTTTATGGGTATTATTACTTTATTGGTTGAAGGATTGAGTTTTGAGGCTTTGAAAGTGAAATGATCGAGCTAATACATGTTATTTGTATTTCTGTATGTGGGTATTTGAGAATCAATTGATGTTTGAAACCTGTAGAAGTTTGGTATTAGGGAGAGGGATGTAGTGCTTAGTTGATGAGGGTACCTGAAGGAAAGCTGTGAGTAGTCCATGTATAGAATCAAAATGCTTTGGCCTGTAGCAGTCAGAGGAACCGGGGAGAATTTTAGAGTGTGTGGGATACTGTTTTTGGTCTGGAATTTATGTTGGTGTTGACGATGAATAGGATGAGTAGTATAAGAGGAACCAATTCGTTGTTGCAATAGATTGAGTATGCATAAATTACTTACTTTTTCAACATTTATATTATGCACTCGAATCATTCTATAATCAATGAATTTTGGAAAGAAAAATCAACATCTAAACTCAGAGGTATGTATACAACTTGGTGATTGACTTTGTATCTTAGCATTAGTCCACCAAATTTGTAAAACCTAACCTTCATCTGAATGCAAAATCCAGCCATTTAGTATTGGGAAACTAAGAAGATAAATTGGACATTCAACTAATAAAGAGCATAAGTTAAAAAAACAAAAGATATCCCACTAACCAAGAAAAGGATGCATCTATCACTCTATTACTATAGCACTTCACTGGTCAAACTTCACCGCGGATAAAACCATGGTATTCAAGTAGAGAAGTGTAGAAAGGCAGGCCCTTTCCACTGAGTTTCAGATCGTATGTCACAAGTACTTGGGGATCTTCCTATTGTAAAAAGAATTTTAAAAGACTACAAACAAAGTGGATATTACACGACTTTGAGAAAAACAAAACGATACTGGGACTAATTATTTTTGGCTGATAATCTTTTTTACTTGTTTCAATTGCTCTTTTTTGTAACAGCTTCACTGGATGCATATGCTATGTTTTCTACTACAGTATATATCAACCGCAGTATAGCTAATAGCTTTTGATTTCTTCCAGATTCATTTTGTTCTGCTCATTAGCCGACAGGGAAAGGTGAGGCTAACCAAGTGGTATTCACCATATTCACAAAAAGAGAGAACCAAGGTATTTCTTCTACGCTTCTTGAGATAGGATGCAATGAATATCATATGGTTTTTGTTTTTTGAAGTGGTCTTAGGGTGTCTGTTTGATTTATTCAACAAAACTGTTTGTATGTGTTACTCAGTCTAGTGATTTTTATTGAGATCTCAAAGACGATGTATTTATCGATATGATTTAGGGGTAACAATGTGGTGGAGACGCCCACGGCCCACTTCAATATATCTTTCACTAGTTCGGTTTTTTTTCAATATGATAAGTAAATGCCTTTTCCTACTTCCTCAAGAAAATTATTGCAGTAGCTGTTTTACTTGTTATTCCTCAACAATCTTCAGCTACTAAGTGGCAGATATGAGTGGGAAATCTTATTCTCTTTGGGGTTTAAGTTTCCTTATACCCTGGACTATAGGAAAAATTGGGAGCTATATACATGGAAAATACATGGTGTTGCAGTATGACAGACTGGTCTGCGATATGCATAGAAATGCATGGTGTTGCACTAAGACTGATTTGCAATATCCATAGAAATGCGTAGTATTGCATTAATTTATGAAAGAGACTGGTTTGTTCTTATCAAAAGAGAGAGATAGAGATAGAGATAGAGAGGGACTTGTTGGATATCAAAATTGAGAATTCATCTTGTCAATCCTCGCGACATTAAAAGAATTTTCTTGCAAACTATGGAAAATTAAAATATAAAAAAAGAGAAATATGAAAAGCCAAAGAAGGCTTATACCTTCAAGTAGTTCCAATATAAGATAGAATCATGTACTAAGAGAGGGTACAAAGAGCACTTTCCTGGGCTTAAGTCAAGTAGCAAAGACGAGCGGCTTGTGACTTAGGTCACATGATTGAACCATGCGCCATGTGATCTAAGCCTGGTATTTAAATGAAGAAGGGATGAGGGGTGGGCCATTATCTCTGAGTTGTGAAGGTTGCGGTTGCTCCTAAGGGCTGGACCTTAACAGATTTCTCAGTCATGAAAGAAAAAGAGAGGGTTTAAAGAGCCCGAAGAGATGTTCTGAAGATAGGTGTAAAAATATGAAGCTTTCATACCCGAAAGGTAAGATAAAGAAATTACATTAGGTATGGTGTAAAGCTTAATTGCTTTCTTTGTCTTTATTGTTTTCCAGTACTATCTGTGTTATTTTTCTTCGCTGCCAAGGTGAATAGGTTTTGCAATTTTTTCAAGCCATTAAATAGTAGAGGGATGTGAATAATTATTCCACTTTCTTACATACACAGGATTTTTCATTCCTGCAAACATCTTATAGTACTGGTTATGCAAAAAATTATTTTCCTTTAGTTTATTAGTAACATGTTACATGTCAATGCAACTCTCTTAAGGTAATCCGTGAATTAAGTGGTATGATTCTCACTCGAGGACCGAAGCTTTGCAATTTTGTCGAGTGGAGAGGATACAAAGTCGTTTATAAAAGGTAAAGGTGATCTAATTTTATCCTCAAGCCACGTCTTATGATTTGCTCTCAATTAGATAGAATCTATTTATCTTTTCTTTTTAGAGAAGAATCTATTCATCTTTTTTCCCTTTAAGAAAATATACGTTCCAATTTTCTTATGGGCTGTTAATTTAACAGATATGCAAGCCTGTATTTCTGTATGTGCATAGACCAAGAGGACAATGAGTTGGAGGTCCTGGAAATCATACACCATTTTGTTGAGATTCTGGACCGATACTTTGGAAGTGTAAGGCTCTCAAACTCTAAAGAAGATGGTATTACAACTTGTTCTGTTTTATATTTATGTTGTTGGCTTTCTTTCCCTTCAGGTATGTGAGCTAGACTTAATTTTCAATTTTCACAAGGTATGTTCATTAAATTTATTCAGGGATTTCTACAATCTATGCCTCCACCTGTCACCTTTGCCTAAATTTACTGTTTTTCCTTGTGGATGTTACAATAATTGGGTGGTGACATTAAGATCACTTCTTGGGGCGTATATAGATTCGTACTAGAGGTTATTTATAGAGGTTAATTTTTTTTGATAAGAAATAGAGGTTAAATTTTTAAGTAACTAGAAACAGACCTATTTTAAAAACATTTTCCATTGAACTTTGAGTAGACTACAATTACAGTTCTATTTTTTTGCCCTTGGTCTCTGCAACCATGCTTGATCTCAGACAGAACTATTGAAACATCTTTATAATGAAAGTCCAAAGTGAAAATCATTACACCCAAAAGCGTTTAGATGGCTAGATGGGTTGGTGAAAGCAAACAATACCTTGCCAGTACCATCCGTAGTATGATGGTAGAATCGCTGAGTAACCGAGTCCTTAAAGGGGGTGGGCTTAATAGCCCATGGAAAATTCCACATCAAAATAAGGGGAGAAGGAGCCTTATAAGGGTGAGTTCAGGATTCAACTGTTGAGACATCATCTTTGTTAAAGGACAAGGCTAAAAAAAACCATGAGGTGTCGAGTAACTAGTTAAACTAGCTTAATGTTACTACAAAAACCAATGAATGCTATTCTGATTGACTTGTTTTTTGGATAGTATATTCCGTGCTGATTGAACTTGCCTCTAAATGACTAGTTGTGTTTTCATGTATCATGCATTTTTCATATAAACAACTTTTGAGATTATAGCTCTTCGAAACCATGTGAATGATTTGGCAGGCATACTATATATTGGACGAACTTGTGATTGCTGGTGAACTCCAAGAATCAAGCAAGAAAACAGTTGCACGTCTAATTGCTGCACAGGTATTCTTCATTATACAGTTGATGCATTTCACAGGTAACAATGCAGTATTCTTCACTGATCTCCTGTGAACAACTTGCAGGATTCTTTGGTTGAGGCTGCCAAAGAAGAGGCAAGTTCTCTTAGTAACATAATTGCACAGGCTACTAAATGAGAGTATGGAGGCAGCTACAAGTGTTTTGAGTGCATTTATGTTTTTCAGCTGTAATCCAAACATTATTTCTTCTTTCAATGTTTTCGTTTAACTTTGTAGTTAAAAATAGGAATTTCTTTGTAGTAATGAGTTTTCTTCTCAACCTAAGCGTGGTGTTTACTTCACTCTGTTGCCTAAAAACTGCTGGTCATATATATAGTACTTGTTCCTCTGGTGGAGCTAGCTTATAACGTATCTCTCAAAACCTAATTTTGACTTGTTTTTATCTTTAATTACGGACTCCTATCGGAAAGTTACTGGTTGGAGGAGGGATGTTTCCGTAGGCGAAAGAGGGGCGTTTCGAACAACAACATTCTAGTAAGGGCAACTGCACTACATTTATTGGTATGAGCAAAATAGACATGTAATCCATAAAAGAGAATGTAGCTCATATATACTCCTAAGATTTCCAATCATTAAAAACTTCTGTAGAAACTGGCAATTAAAACAGAAACAATCAAATCTGATAAGAAACATCTATTTGCCATAAAATGCAAACTGAATTTGAGTAAACTACAAAGCTATCTATGACATTCACCTTTCAGAGCTAAATCTCTAGAAGCTTCATTGGCTTCTTCGTAGATATGGCAAACTACACAAGCTATATGTTTCAGCATGTCGAAAATTTCTCCCAACCAGCGCATGGCTGTGTCATTTGGCTCAGGGAGACCATTAACATAGTGGACAAGTATAACATTGTCGGACTCCACAATCAACTTCGGCGCATTTGGCCTTCCTTCCATGCATCCTGCCAACCCAATCCTCAAGGCCTCTAATCCAGCAATCACATTGTCTTCAACATCAATGTCACCCCTATACCTATCAAAACACTTCCCTTTTTCATCTTGGAAGATGCCACTATATCGTCCTGGCTGATCACTCTTTCTACCAATACCATAGATGTTTAGCTTAATACAACCTGGAGGAGGAGGTACATTTTTGCATCTTAAACGCCGAGCCCCACGAAAATCAATCCAAATTTGTGCAAAATCCTCACTAGTCATATTACTTCTCATATTTTCCAAAAAGCCTTCTTCAAGATGCCTGCGACACAAAAGTTGAAAGTTACATCATCAGGGATATATAAAGTACACCTTACCCTCCTATGGTTCCTTCAACTCACCTCTATCACACTATACTTCCTCCAAGCAAATAATTTCAAAGTACTTTGCATAATTCAACCAACAAAATCTAGATTCTCCAACTAGCACTTAAATCAATCACTTGTAAAGCCCATATTATCACGAGGAGAAAGAAATGGAACAATCATAGGTGGACAGAAAGTAAAGGGCTAATGATTTCAATTGTGTGCTAACTGGCAGCACCTTTTTTCCCAAATTAACATAATAAATAGAGAATCATATTTATACTAAATGAGAAGTTCTGTATCTAGTTTCACATCTAAGTACCTTTGCATGTCCAACCAATAGCATCCCGGTTTGTCAATGTCATTGTTAGGATCCACGTCAAAGAAATGCCAGGCAAATCCTGAGAACAGACTAGCATACTTCTGATTGCCACTAGTTTCTATGGTAACCTCTGTTGTGAAGTCCAGAATTCTCTCCAAGCGTATCACTGTTTCTAGAGAAGTGCTACATCGAGGCGCATTGGTCAGTGTGTAGCTAAATGAGTTTGTCAGCACAAAAATCTTGTTAAGACAAGATGAAGACCAGTTTGCTCCCAAGAGGTTTCCAATAAGATACCAACAGGATTAGCATTGAAACATTGGTGTCTCTGAGTCTCCTCTTACAATTTGACATTGGTGAGAACCCTCAAGGGAAAAACCTAGTTCTCGAAAATATGATATCAGCCGCAGACATGCAGGGATCGTATATTTCTATATTGCCAATCCAATTGGGAAAATCTCGTTTTAGTAGGAGAACTACAGCAAGCTGAAACTGTGAACTAAAACTGTATTCGGTGCTTCCCAAACCATAGATTACCACCTGAACATGTGAATGCCCACCTAAAAGACGAAAGAAGTGTTTTTGAATTGTTTTATTCTGTTTGAGATTCAAGCACATTCCAGCATAGAGCTCAGAGTTCTCAACATTCTTCTTCACCAGTTCAATCTCTTTAAGCATCCTTTTTGCCTCATCATTTATGTGAAAATCAACATTTGACTCCATATCCTCACCAAAATCCATCTTTATCAGGTCCAAATTAATGTTGGCCTTGAGCAGTTTAAACACTATTTAGAAACAGCTAAAACACAGCAACGCTCTCTTGTGTTCTGAACTTAATACAAGCCTGCAATCTTGAATTTGAAGTACAAATCATTAGCAAGCTGAAGTTCTTCACAGCAAAAAGGATGCATTTCTCATTATATGCAAGTGTAGTACACGGAAGTACAGAACGGCTAGCAAGCGGAAAGTAGCTTATCTCCTATCAAAACATATTTCTCCAAATTTTTAGAGTATACTTGCTGCACATAAAATGACACGTGTTTGAAGCCACGATATTACAAGAAACAACTCTACTGACATCTATAAGTTGGTCAATTGTGATTTAAAAATTGTAACGAGAGGTAAGAGGAATATGAACATACCCTCCTTGTTTAATCCATTTAGAACCAATCACCAAGAACTTGCAACCACTCGAGTACAAATACAAGCTCTTCTGAACTCAATTCTTCCATGTAGGTGTGTTTCAGTAGCCTACTTCGACTACCAGTACAAATTCACAAAGAACAATACAAAATTGAGATCCTGAAAGTGCCAAATCACAGATCTAATTAAAAAAAAATAAAGTGAATCATGTTTTTTTCTCTCTCCAGATTTCCCTCTTTCCTGTAAAACTGAGTGTGTATCTATTTCATCTGGATAACAAGCAGTTCAACTAGAGCAAATTAAAACAGTTTTTCTTCTGAACTTAAAATTATAGGACGAAAAAATAATATGGAAATGCTAAATCCTTCAGTCGAATTCAAATAAATATTATTACAATGCAATTTAACTGAATCCATAAAAAAATATATATATGAAACTTGTTATTTTTCTCCAGATTTTCCTCTTTCATGTAAAGTACAACAGAGTCTGTACATGTTTCATCTGGATAACAAGCAGTTCAACAAAGGAACTATTGAACACAGAAAAATTGAAGGACGATGAAAACACTCAAGGAAATATTGATCCTTTAGTGGAATTCAAACACTCACTACAAAATAAAATGAAACGGACTCCGTATTTCTTGTGGATAACAAGCAGTCCAACTTGAGCAAAACAATTGGTCTTCTGGAACAGAAACACAGAAATTATAGGACGACGGGAATGGTAAATCCTTCAATCGAATTCTAACAATCAGTATTAAGAACAGAATATATACAGAACACACACAACAAGAAAAATAAGAGTAAAAAGAGAAGATACTGACAGCAACAAAGTCGGTGAAAATCTGGAAATGGTAGATCCTTCAATCGAGTTGAAACAATTACTATTACTAACAGAAAAAACACATTCGAAGATACTGGAGCAATCAAAGCGGTGTTGAATGGAAAAAGTGAAATGAAATGAAAATGGTTTAGTCTTCAATTCGAGTTGAAACAATTACTATTACTAACAGAAAATGCATTCAAAGATACTGAAAGAACAAAGTCGATGAAACGTACTGTTGCCTCAGTAAACTATCGCCATTGAAGAGCTACCTTGACGATACGAATCCATGCTATGAGAAGGTCGAATTCAACTTCAACAATGGAAATCAATGGAAAAGATATTTTCTGTGCGATGAAACGATTTTGTTGAGTGAGAGAAGACAGTAAGAGTGATGCTGTGCTCCAAATAAGTTTGCTGCGCGCCTTTGTCTATTTGTGGAGTAGCCTGTCACGTGGCAAGTATTAGGCCTACGAAAGAATAACTGACGCAAATGCATAATTTTTGACAAAAAAAAGAGAACGTTTCACACACTAATATTAAACATGCGGATATGGCACTTTCATATTTAAAGAGTTAATTTTTTATATTTTGAATGTGAATTTCAAATGTGAACTAATAATTTGTACATTTAAAAACTATGTAAAAGGAGATAAGTTATATTAATTAGTACTATTTTAATAGACATATTAAAAGATCTTAACTTATTTGATGTGTCACATGACTTAATAATAATACGAGTGTTCATGATAATTTCACATAAATTTGATATGAGGACATTATGTAATAAGAAGGTTAGTATTGGAAAATAAAAAAGGTGATAAATTTATCTTGATTTAGTAGTTAAAAAAGAAAAAAGTAAGTAAAATGAAATGGAGAGTGCATCTTCAAGAGATCGAGAATTTGAGATGTAATTGACTTATTTCAAAAAATTTACAACTACTATCTTTTGCGAGTTTTGAAAGAGCATGGGAACCCACAATAGAATACACAATTTTATATAGGCTCCCCTCCCTGAAATCTTTTAACCCAAAAATACATTCAAAAATGTAACTGCATTGTTTATTTGAAAAAAATAATAATGTGGATATAATAGTATAAGGATGTTCCTTATATTTTTCAGATAGTTGAACATTGAAAAGTTTATCATTGAATGGACAGTGAAACTACTAAAAGAGTTTCTGTAATTTTCAACACATGTAAATTGCAATCCATAAAAGAGAAGCAATACTGTAGAAACTACAGTCAAAACAGATAGGCTAACAAGGAAACTAGAGTATCTCCTAAACATTCAAAATCACAATTAAACAAAGTATAGCAAGTGAATTCAAGTTTCTCCAACCTTTGACAAACTTGATCAACAGAATCATTTTCCCCTAAATGCAAATTGAATTTGAAACCTTAGTTCAACTTAGAAAGATTCACCTTACCCCTATGAGTCAAAAACAAAGCTCTATGCATCACTCAGAGCCAACTTCCTAGCAGCTTCATTGGCTTCTTCATAGATATAGTGAACTGTTGCACAAGTTATACGTTCCAGCAAGACGGAAATTTCCTTCAACTTGTCCATAGCCTTTTTGTTTGGCTCTGGGCGACCATTAACATATTGGACAAGTGTAAGATCATCTGACTCCACAATCAACTTCTCTGCATTTGGTTTTCCTTCCACGCATCTGGCCAACCCGAGCCTCAAGGCCTCTAGTCCAGCAATCACATTGTCTTCAACATCAAAGACTCCTCTATACCTAACTAAACACGTTCCGTTTTCATCTTGGAAGATGCCACCATATTGTCCTGGCTGATCAACCTTTCTACCAATACCATAGATGTTTAGCTTAGTCCAGCCTGGAGGAGGAAGAACGTTGTTGCATCTTAAACGACGAAACCCGCGATAAATACCCCAAATTTCTGCAAATTCCTCACTGGTCATGTTGCCTTTCATATCTTCCAAAAATTCTTCTTCAAGATTCCTGCGACACAGTTAAAAGTTACATCATTAGGGATATATGAAGTACACCATACCCTCCCATGTCCTATAGTTCCTTCAACTCACCTCTGTCACACTATAGTTTCCTCAAAGCAAATAATTTCAAAGTACTTAGCATAATCCAACCAACAAAATCTAGATTCTCCAACTAGAATTTAAATCAATCACGTGTAAAGCACATCTTATCACAAGGAGAAGGAACTGGAACAAACATAGGCAGACATAACTTAAAGGGCTGCTGACTTCATTGTGCTACTTGCCAGCACCTTTGTTTACCAGAATCAATAAACCAACAATAGAGAACTGTATTCAATAATAATAATTTCTAGTCTCATATCTAAGTACCTTTGAATATCCAGCCAAAACCATCCCGGTTTGTCGATGTCAATGTTGGGATCCACATCAAAGAAATGCCAGGCAAATCCTGAGAACAAATTAGCATACATCGTATTGTCACTAAGTTTTATTTTAATTTCTGTTGTGAAGGGAAGAATTCTCTCTAAGCGTATCACTGCTTCTAGATTAGGACCACTTCGTGGCGTATCGGTCAGTGTATCGAGAAATGAGTTTGTCAGCAAACAAATCCGGTTTAGACATGATGAAGACCAGTTTGCTCCCAACAGGTTGCCAATATGATAACAATAAGGATCAGGCATATAGAACATTGTTGGTCTCTGAACTCTCCTCTTACAATTTTCATCAATGGTTAGAACCTCAAGATCTAGTTTTTTGAAACCTATGATATCAGCTAGAGACATGTTGGGATCGTATATTACTATACTGTCAATCCAATGAGAACAATCCCGTTTTAGTAGTAGAACAAAAGCAAGATGAAACTGTGAATGGAAACTGTATTCAATGCTTCCCAAACCATAAACTACCACCTGAACATGTGAATGGGAGCCTAAAAGGCGAAAGAAATGTTTTTGAATGGTTTCATTCTGTTTGAGATCCAAGTGCATTCCAGCATAGAACTCAGAGTTCTCAACATTCTTCATCACCAAATCAATCTCTTTAAGCATCCTTTCTGCCTCATCTTGTATGTGAAAATCAACATTTGCCTCCATGTTCTCACCAAAATTCATCTTTACCAGGTTCAAATCAATTTTGGCCTGTAGCAGTTTAAACAATATTGGAACAGCTAAAATGCAACAACACTCTCGTGTTCTGGACTTAGTACAAACCTGCAATTCAAGAATATAAAGTACAAACTCTTAGCAGGCTGAAGTACTTTACAGCGAAAAAGATGCATTTCTCATTATCTGCAACTGTAGAACTCAAAAGTACAGAACTGCTAGCAGGCTGAAAGTATCTAGTCTCCTAGAAAAACATATTTCTCCAAACCTTTAGAGTATTAATTGTTGCACATCAAAAATGCGGATTTGTTTGAAGCCAAAGATGTATTTCACGAAACAACTCAGTTGACATTGCTTCTCTATTATAAGTTGGTTCGGTTGATATAAAAGAGTGCTAAGCGGTATATGAGCATTCCTTCTTTCTTTAATTCATTCAGAACCAATTAATTCTTCCATCTAGGTGTGTTTCAGTCACCTACTTTGACTGCCAGGAAAAATACTTCTGAATTGATGCAGTAATGAAATTGATACTCTGAAGTTTCAAATCACAATCTAATCCAAAGAGAAGAACATGAACTTATTTTCTAAAATTTCCTGTTTTCTGTCTAAACTAATAACAAGCAGTTGAACTACAGCAAAATAGTTGCTCTTCTGTACTTAAAATGAAGTGGCAACAAAGGAACTTCTAAACACAGAAAATTTTAGGGCAATGGAAACACATAACAAAACGCTAGATCCTTCAACCAGGTTGAACGATCACTATTTGGAACTCAATTAAATAGAACCCTCACAAAACACATACAACAATTTAGTTTTACAAACTGATGGGAAAAAATAAATAAGAAGTTGAACTACAGATAAACAGTTGCTCTTCTGGACTGAAAATGAAGTGGCAACAATGAACTTTTAACCACACACAGTTACATAATGGGAAAAAAATTAAGGAAATGCTAGATACAATCGAATTCAAACAGTCACTATTTCGAATGTCATCCACACAGAACACATACTACAAATTAGTTTTACAACCTATTAGGAAAAAATAAATATGAAAATCAAGAGTAAAAGGGAGATAATGACAGCAACACAGTCGTCAAAATCTGAAAGTGTAGCCCAGTTAAAGAAGCTGGCGTCACCATTGAAAAGCTAGCTTTAAGCAATGACTTCCCCGGACTGTTTATATTATTTATAATATCCTCTTCCCGAGAAAATTATAAACAGAGTCTGTATATATTTCATCTGGATAACCAGCAGTTCAACTACAAGCAAATTAAAACAGTTTCTCTTCTAGATTTAAAATGAAATAGCAACAACTGAGCACAGAAAAATTAAAGGACGATGGAAACACATAAGGAAATGCTAGATCCTTCAGCAATAAGCAGAATTCAAACAATCACTATCAGAAACGAAATTCTCACAGAATACACACTGTAGTTTAGTTTTACAAACTGATAATCAAAAACAAATAAGAAAAATATGAAAACAGAGTCTGTATAAAGCACAGTTCATCAACTACAGCAACAAAGGAACATTTGAACACAGAAATTAAAGGACGACGGAAATGGTAGATCCTTCATTAATCTAGCTCAAACAATCAGAAATAAAAAACAGAATTAATCCTCAGAAAACACGTAACTACAACATTTTGAAATTACGAAAAAGAGGAGATACAAACAGCAACAAAGCCGGTGAAAAACTTGCCTCAGTAAGCGGTGCCTAGCGTCGCCGTCGCCATTGAAGAGAAGGCTTCAATGGAGAAAGTGTTGAAACGATTTTGGTTTATGGCATTTTGCTTGTGTCAGAGAGTACAGTTAGAAACATGCAGTGCTCCAAATACGTTTCTTGCGCGCCTTAGCCTATTTATAGAGTAGGCTGTCACGTGGCAAGAATTTACCAAAGAATTATAAAAATGTGAATAATTTAGGGGTAATATTTATGTATTAACCCTCACAATATTTATTAAATTATACTTATTAAAACAAATTAGTGATATTAACTTATGTGTGTTTCAAATATGTAAATAAAAAAATATAGTATTCTAAAAGTATTAATTTAGATAAATATTATGAAAAATAAGGGCGAAGTGATGGAAGTTATCGAGAAAAAAAATTATCTAAATTTTAGTCTATCACAGCATTTAAAGAATTATTCGAAGTTGGAGAAAGAAATCAAATTTGTTTAGATTAAGTATTTATTTAAGTTATGTCTAAACAAAAAATTAATCTAAATATTCCAACCCTAGCTAAATTAGGTTTTGCAACTATTATAATTTATTACGAGAAATTATAGATAATTATTCGACTTTTAAATAGAATATTTTCCTTCACATAATTATGATTAGGATAGGATTAGATAATCCTTAATCCCATAAATATTGGATCTAGAGAGTCCTCAATTATATAAACTCTTACTCACTCTTAATTACTCAATTCATTCATTATATTTTTTTCAATTCCAACAACAACTTCTTCTTCTTCTTCTCTTTCATAATATTTTTCTATGGTCTTTTTAGTTCATAAAATTTATTTATTTATTGAAAATGAAAACAATAAAGAGGAACATGAAGTTCTCCATAATGCATCAATGTTTTTATTGAGAATAATAATGGCACTTGTTAGTGGAATATTCTCATACTTCTTTATTAATTTCTTGATTATAATTTTTGTTATTTTGTATTCTGGGGAATCTATTGGATTCTTGGATATTATTAATCTTATTTTGGGTATAGTATTGGCCATTATTTTTATATCCTTAACTTTTTTGTTTTTATTATTAAGTTTTATTGAATTGAAAAATATGATTGGAACACTTAAGTTTAGGGGGACAAAGGATCAAGAAGTTCGTTGTACAACAATATTATGAATTTCTTCAAGAGTGTCAACCGGAATGGATCGTGCAACTGCATAAATTCGATTTAATTACGGCTTTAACGTGAAAAAAAAAATACTTGCTGAAGAACCAGTTGCAAAGCAGATGATCATATATTTTTTTTCGATTAGTATTATTTTTTTAAAAAAAAATTTGTTTAGAATTTTAATGGTGTACAAAAATTTTTGTTAGTATATTAGTGATGTTTAATAATTCCTTTGAATTTAAAAGTATTTAATTTGCTTTATCTCATCTTTAGATTTTCATGGATCGTGTTTACTAGACTTTGTGGATATTAAGATCCTACTATTTCATCGTGTTAATTTATATCTCAATCTTCATAATTTATTATTCAAAAAGAACTTATTTCCTTTTCCTTTGCTCTTCATAAATTTCACTCTTAAGATCATTTCTCACTTCGCACACCCTTAAACTCTATCTAATATAAATATTAATAGATGATTCTACGGCTCAAATCCGTATTTACCTATATGTCAAGATGATTCATTTCTAATATCAAACTGGAGCTTAGAAATTGTTATGAGGGGATAGTCTTTACTCTTTATACGGATAGTCTTTTAGTTTTGTTCTTAATTGAACTTATTTTGTTAGGCACAAGCTCTTTAAGGACACAAAATATAACGAAATATTATGATCCAAAAATGTATCTAGATGATGGTGCAAAAATATCTCGCAGAGAAGTTACTCGCCACGAGAGGGGCAAAAGTTAAAGACCATCACAAAGTACACACTCGTTCCAGATCAAAATTCAGTAAAAATGGTCCATATCTTATTTTCGAAGCAGCCACTACAACTGTATTTTCTCCTTAGAGAGATGCAAAAAAAGGAAAAGAATAAGTTACAAGGATATACTACACTAGGGAAATTTCTCTGACTAAGAAGAATAAATGTATAAATATCTACAACCAATTCTAAGCCAGACTTTGAAGATCATCAGGTTGCCACATCCGAATGCCTGAATTCTGCAATGCCGGTGGGCAACAATAATCAAAGAAGCAGCAACTATCTAGCATAAATAGTCTTGGGCCTCTTGGCACAACTCAGCAAGGCAGAATAGATTGCCAGAGTCAGCGATTGACGAGACCCTGCAGTGCCAGTTCATCAAAACAATGGAATCGTCCACCTGTAACCATGAATCAAATCAGCAACCAACTACCTGGAAGCTATGAATACTAGCTCAAAATAAAGTATATAGATTTCTCTGATGCTAATAGGAATTTGGAGGTCATAGGTTCACGAGGTAGTGCTACATGAACCTGATTGCTCTAAATGTCAATTAAAGGAGGTTAACATCATTTGGGAGTTCTCTTTCCCCCTTCTCCTAGCTCAAGTCAAAAGCACCACAAAATCATGCAAAATCCACACAAGCAGATAGTAAGTACTAATGTAGGAAATCAACCTCTGGTCAAGAAATAAAGGTGCTTAACAGTGACAAGCCAAGATAATTCAATGAGGGAACCATGACTTTCTTGGAGAAATCTTAAATTCAAATGAGATAACTCGCAGTTCGTTTGTTCCTCATAAACCTTCACACCAGTATGATTCATATGCACTACTCGTTTCTAAATAGGGAAACACACAATTTCAGTGATGTATAGAATGGTACTTTTTTCTTGGGGGGGGGGGACGAAATTCTAAGATAATCTTTTTCTATAAAGTAATGATACCAAATTTTAAAGAGGAAGATATAAAAGTACCTATATATACACACAAACAGACAGGACTACATGAGGATTAACCAAAGCCTGTATCTTCTATAAATTGAATAGGCTTCTCAGAACACCAGATGACTAACCCTGAATTAAATTATAACAGAGCACCAAAATAACTTACCTGTCAATAGTTTGTAAGAGCAAACTCAATTGATTTTTAAGTTACAAATATTTCAAACTTATGAAGAAATACATCATTCTAACTGGATGCCAATTTGTCTTCATATCGATGCATACAATCAAGTGAAAGTGGACTACCCAGTGCACCAACCCATGTATGTGGGGGTGGGGTACTAAGACCCTATAGTGCACTTGCATTACTTAACAACCTTTGTAGATTCAATCTGGTGTAATTTCAATCATTGGAGACCTGCTTATATATGTGGTTTTCTGTTCCATGTCTGCTATTTTTTTAACTACTAGTTGATCTCCTAAACAAGTGAACCCTCATTTTGTTCAAGTATAGCTCAAACTAGTAGGGAAAATCTATATCATCTTATATCTGCTCAGCAGGTCGATTTCATCTCAATACTCAAACAATTTTTCCAACTAAAACAAATAAAAGACACTATTTTTTCTTAAAACAAATTTCAGTTCTAGGAAACTAGAGATTTTCCAACTCTCAAAAGCAATTAGCATTTGATTATATGGATTCTCCTTTTTCTTATTTAGTTATCAGTAATCACCTATATGGAGTCTCTACTTTAATGATGTGCATCACCTAAATCTTACATGGATTATGAGAAATTACAAGCTTCTTTAGACGACTTCTCTCCATATGAGTTCAAGTCTATTTCGTCTCATTTTAAGTCTTCAATCAGCACAGCATTGTACCCACTGTTGTTACAAATGCTGAAGCGCTCACTTAAAGCGAGAAGTGAAGTGAAGCAACAGGCTGTCGCTCTAATGCCCTGAAGCGACCCAATGGTGAAGAAGCGTGAGCTTCTTTCCAAAGAGAGAGAGAAGCGTGCTTTTTATTAGAGCGAGAAAAGGCTCGGCTTTTAAGAAATAAGCGCTAACTAGGTTTTCATATACTTTCTGTAAATATACTTACGGAAATTTTACCAAATATTTACCTTTGTCGACTACTGCTGGACTCAAATGTAAAAATACTTACGTCAGTTTTTCTCTTTTTGTTTCTCTGCTCCACAAGGTAAATAGTTTTTTTTTTTACGTTTCAGTTTGCTGTTTGTAATGCTACTTAAGTAGCATTACTCTCTTTTTATTTCTACTGATTTAAGATTCCTCTGTTTGTAATGCTACTGGGTATGATCTGCTTTACTTTTTCTTTTTTGTTTTGCTGCTCTGTTCTGCTCTATTTTTTTTTCCTTTGTTTTTTTGCTTCCTGTGACTCAGACACTCTGCTGTTTTTGCTTGTAGTAAGTTGTATTTTCTTATTCAATATCTATTTCTAGTATCTATTATTTACTTTTCAATCTAAGAATTGAAAGATTTGCTAAATATGATACCTTTCTTGAGTTCTTGATTATTTATCTATAAGTATTTAATATTTTCTAGTTTTATACTCCCTCCATCCCTTTTATGTGGCGCCATTTCCTTTTTGGTCAGTCCCAAAAAGAATGTCACTTTTTCTTATGGTAAATATTTAAATGTACAATTCCTCTTTTACCTTGTTGGTCCCTCTTAATTTTAAAGATAGTACTCCAATACATTTATGAGGAGAGAGAAAAGTGAGTCTACCTTTGGACTTTTTTGAAGGGCACTTCGGTAGACATTTCAAAGTCTTCATTTATTTCTTAAACTCCGTGACGGGTCAGTTGCCACATAAAATGGGACGGAGGGAGTACTAGATAGCACTTTATTTGAAAAAAGCATGCGCTTCGCTTCACGCTTTGGTGAAGCAAGCCCTCGTTGCTTTTTTCCGCTTCTCGCTTTCCAAAACCCTGATTGTACCAAGGGATGTATTTGGGGTCTTACATAAGACATGAAAAAACTATCTCAATCAAAATACTCTCATTGTAACCTCTATATGCGCTACTTACACCCTGTGCAGAATATGGAGGTAATAATATAAGAATGGTAATGGGATCATAAATATCCATCTCCCTTTGGTCTGAAATGTATAGGTCATGTCTGCGAGTTCCAAAAAGCCTAAAAATTTCTAAAAGAAGATGATTTCCTAGATTATCTATGCATATTTAATATTTTCTAGTTTTATACTAAATAGCATGTGACTCACTTCAGTGAAGCAAGCCCTCGTCGTTTTTTTCTGCTTCTCGCTTTCCAAAACATTGTTTGTACCAAGGGATGTATTTGGAGTCTTACATAAGCCATGACCAAACCATCTCAAGCAACATACTCTCATTGCAACTTCTATATGCGCTACTTACACCCTGTGCAGAACATGGAGGTAATAATATAAAGAATGGTAATGGGATTATAAATATCCATCTCCCTTTGGTCTGAAATTATAAGCCATGGCTGCGAGTTCCAAAAAGCTACAGAATTTTCTAAAAGAAGAAGATTCACAGAGCACGAACGCTAATTACATAATAGCAGCAAAAAACAAAACCCATAATGCATGAACAAACAAAAGAAGTAAAGTTACTTCAACTTGGAATTACTCGTATGGTTACATTTCTGTACCTTCATGCCTTGGAACTAGTCCGAACAAAGTTAAGGCGAGTGAGATAATTGCTTTCAGCGAAATCATGTAATGTGCGTGGTGCTCGTGCTCCATCATGACCCAGTTTACCATATTCTTCCTTCAACAACCTCCTACCTTCATCAGCCTCCTGCAATAGTTATACCAAAACTGTAAATTCGAGTTGGAAAGTATTTGGGAAAATTTCACTTAATAATCACCCTAAATGTTGATCAAAGTAAGAAAATGGAACTTCCAATAAATGAACTAAGAAATCAGGATGATATCCTTTTCGGCAGAGATGAAATTAATGCAGATCTCCGGTCAGAGGATTAATCCTAATAACTGTAACATTCATTAGAGACAGAAATACCTGTAAGAACTTCATCATTTGCTCCTCAATTGTGCCACTCATCGCCAGTGTTTCCACGAGAATAGGACGTGTAGCACCCATCCGATGAGCACGACTGATCACCTGTTCCTCCATACTGATAAGTATCACGAGAAGTCAAACAATAATGTGTTAGAAAGCTGCGCAGACACTCCGCAGAAGTAGCTTTTTGATTCTCAGAGAACAGTAGTCAAATGAAGTCTAGGAGAAAGTATTGGGCATTTTTCACCACTTGGAATTTTTTTCCCCAAAATGTCAGCTGGTCAGCTTTCCAGTTTATTATCCGGAAGGTTGTCTTTGGACAAGTTAAACTTATGCAACTACATAACCATGGGCTTTTTCCCAAGGCATTACAAGGAAACAAACACAAAGCCTACATTCATAAGGTATGCATAATCACACAGTAAACTAAACATATCTATTACCTTTTGTCCCAAATTGGCTCCATTAAATAAACATGTGTCACAAAGCTCAGATCAAGACCTAAAGCTGCACTTCCGTCCATTAAAAGAGCCATGCAGTCAACATCATGCTGAAATGTTAACAGTGCTTTCACCTGAATCATGCAAGTATAACTTAATAATTCCGAAAATACCACAGCGACCATCCAACAAAGTTTGTTAGAAAGATAATCATAAAAATCAGAATGGTTAAACAGTCATACCTTGCTAATGGAAGGCATTGGACTATACAAACTGGCAAAACTGATACCAGCAATTGCTAACTGCCAGGAGAACATGGAGTGATAAAACCATCAAATGATAATTAAAATATTGAACAGAAATGCTCACAATGAAGTACCATTACCTGCTGTTCAATTACATGTATGTGCTCCAGAAACTGAGAAAATATGATAACTTTCTGTGGATTTATATTGCAGAAATCATTTGCTGGCCCAACCAAATACTGCTGCGATGAAAACATGCTGAAATTGTTTATCCTAGTATGGACATGAGATACACTAGTCTCAACAATTTTGTCCTCGTTAGAGATAATAATCATCCTATTAGCTTCCTTTATTTCCTTTAATCTACCAACAAGATAAGCAACTTTACTGCTAGATGTTGATTGCCAATCGGGATTCCAGTCATCCTTCAGAAGAATAATCAAATATTAGTAAGTAGTTTGTTACGGGATAAAAAAAATGAACTATAAACTAGGTCTTGCCCAATATGTATGTCCTTGCGGATTAGACCTACCTGTTTATAAGATGGTTGCAACTCAATCAGATCCTTTGGAACGGGCCACTTTGGATTAGGATTTTCAGGACGGGCCAGTGTTTCAGGACTTTGCATCTCATACAAGTTACCACAGCCAGAAATTGTACACTTCTCGCTATCTAAAGAAACACAGTCAAGGCATAATAGATGTTTACAAGGTGTAATCACTGGTAGACGGCACCATGCTTTACACCTACATAAATTATTTTAGAAAACAAAATCAAAATCATGATGCATTTGGTCTAAACGAAAACATTGCCCACATATGATCTCAGAGGCTATGACTAACCTCATGCAGTTTCCACCAAATAAAATGTGATATTTTATCAGACCATACTCCTCTGAAGTGGGATCCAGACCATCCTCAACTAAGATATCCATAGTTTCTTGAATATCATCACCTGCCTCTGTTACTCTGATATGTCCTGCTACACAGCACGAAAGTCTTACATTTCTGATGGTTGTACTTCGGAATTTCCATTGTTTAGGGTTCAGTAAACTCTCAACATGAGAAGGATCATTCCAGTCTGCCATTAGTATGTTTCTCCGCACGGTTTCTACCAATTCATTATAAGTTCTTGCATGTTCTTCAGTAAAATTTAAGAGTGTTACTTTCTTGATGCAAGGAGGAATATTCTGCAAATCTTTTTTCCTGGAACTGATCATGCACCTGTGAAGTAACTGTAGCAAACGTGACCGACCCTCTTCCATCTCTGCTTCGAATGGCTTGAGAATACCAGCTTCCCAGGCTTTCTGATTCTGTCCATAAGTTTCATCATGGAGAAACTTAAGCAAGGGTTGCAGATGAGAAAGCTGGCTACTGGGGGTGTTTGGAGTTGGTGTTCCAGTTAATAACCAGCGATTGGTAGCACGCAAAGAAACAGCCATTTGCAGTTTGTTGGTCAAAGTTAAACTTGAACCAAGGGTATGGCCTTCATCTAACATAATTCTCAGCCAATGAACTTGCATCAGGACACTTCTCTTTTTTGGGCCCCACTCAGCACTTAGGCGACTGAATGTAGTTATAACCACGTCATAATCCCAAGCAAGACTATGTGCAGAGGGCCGTTTCTGATCAGTCCAGACAAAAACCCTCAACTGCCCTTGTCTTACATGCCTCTCAATCTGACCTCTCCAATGATCAACTAGATTTGAAGGGACGACAACTAAAGTAGCCCGAGACAAATACAATCTAAATGAATCCAGAGGTTTACACAGAGCTACTCTTAGGGCATCCAAATCAAAGACCAGGTTCATAAGACCTCTAGGATAGTACCACATAGTTGTACCCTTTGCAACCCTCTTGACAAGACCAAAGGCTTGAAATATTTTATGATGGCCATGGGGAACTCCTATGGAAGTCTGTACAATAGGTTGCACCAACCCAGTTGTTTCCATCTCTAACAGCTTCTGTGGTGACAGCTTAGCTAACCAAATTATAGCCTTCTTTGCTTCTGAATCCATAATTGAATATTCATCCTTCAGCACACCGGTAAAAAATGATATATTTTCTTCCAGTCCCCCAGGAGTTTCTTTACTACGAAATCCTAGAAGGCAAGTGATATGTTGCTTATGATCCCAAGAGACTTCTGCAACACTACAACTCTGATATAATGGATCAGTATTCATACTGCAGAACCATGCGGAAGTAGTATCTGCTGCACCGGCATCTGCAAGCCTCCGCCATTTGTGACAAGCATCACACTGGATCCAAGTTTCCTTGAGCTCATAGTTCTCTGCAGAAGGCTCATGAAACCTCTTACTACTACGAGATAAATTATGTGAATAACCAGATATCTCACATGCTGAGCTTTTTCGCTGGTTGTTGGAAGCAAGCTTTCTTTTTTTTGAGTTTTTCCTAGAATTTCTCTCTTCAGGAAAAGAAGATGTTCCTTCATATTCATACATAAGATCTCTTTTTATCTGGCTATAGCTACTAGTACACCTCGCAGTAGACCTTCTTGGAGTAGACTGTGTGACTGTAGATGAACTGATTTCTGAAATTGCTACATGATCAGCTGAATTAACAACCATGGATCCAAGTGATGTGGAGAAGCTGTTCAAGCTTTTCTCTGGGGTTAATTTCTCTAAAGATAATTGTCCTCTTCGGCCATTGTGTCCAGTAGCTCTATTAGATGATAAAACACCAGAATTGATTGTATCTTCACTACTAAGCTCATAATAACCACACCTCCGATGAGCATTATGCATACACCAGATGACTAGTGCACCATCTGGTGGCTCTGCCAGTGTTCCCTGAGTCTTCAAAATGAGAGAAAGAGCAGTAATAGTTTTACCTAAGCCAGGCTCATCACAGAACATTCCCCCATGGAAATCCTTGATAGTAGGAGCATGCCCTGTGGTTATTTGACCAGAAACAGCATTTATATAAAAAGCAAATCCATCTTCAGTGACAAAATCCATGTACAGTGGGTGCTTAAGTAATTCAACACTACGCTCACGCTGTAACATCCAGTCAACTGCAGCCTGCTGATGAGCAAACAATTTCAGCTTCAAACATGGCATGATTGATGCAGCAAGAAATTTTAAATGTCGACATGTTGCAGAAACCCTGAGTAGATCAGCAGGACAAAGTGAAGAAAGAATACTGATCAAAATGTCATCTGTTATCACCCAGATACCCGATCTACTAGTATCAAGGGGATTCACTCTTAAAGAATCAGGATTTCCCCTCTTCTCTACACTAGGTAAGCTCTTAAAAATTTCATGGAGCTCAAAGAGCTTTTTCTTGGAAGGGTCAGATGCACTGCAGTGCAGTTTGCATCCTAGAACATGACAGTCAGACAGATTCCAAATACTAAAATCCTTTTCAACACCAAGTTTAGCAGACTGAAGCATAGAACTCCAAGCATCCCAGTCACAACTGCAAAGAAAAATTAGGGACATTTCATTAGAATCAGCTGCACAGCTGCATTAAATATTTAGGACATAAATCAGCATTAGCTGCATAGACAATTAAATGCAACACAATTTTCTAAAGCTCCAACTCAACTAGAAATTCTACGAACCACTGTTAATACTTTATAGATTCAAGAACTGCTCATCAGGTCACTTGGTGTGATGGTGTTATTATATTAGATAATTAATATTTATTTCAACTGCTAATTCGACAACCTAAACTCCATAGAAGAATATCTGATTCCATCTTCATTGGAATTGCACTTTCTAAAAAATTTATTGCATATTCATGTAACAATGACTTCAACTAAATCAAAGCAGAGATGCAAAGGAAAGTTTTGTCTCTTTGTTTTGTCAGAATAATTATCACCCAAAAAGAAAAGGGGAAGAAAAACTTTTAGCACTTAATATACTATTAATCTACAACCCCGATTCTAATACAATGTTGCTCCTATTGAGTCATTGGCATCCCTAAATTAATCATCCATCATTGTTCACTAATTACTAAAATGATCTTATCAGTAGCTTGACTAGCAAGAGAGCTGGACAGGTCCTTCCACTATACTAAACATACATAGAATATAACTTTAGTGTCCTGCCTAACTTGATGCCCCACGACTATTTCCATTCTATACTTGATTTCTCCCACCATTGCCACCACTACAGGTTGGTTGTACTAATTGATTTCACAAATGTATGCTGGTTAAGATAAAAACATAGAATAATCACAATCTAAGTAGGTAATATTCATAAAATCTCAATATACAAATATGAAATGGATTTAGTGTTTTCAGAGCTTGCACAGTTGCACAGCACCTTGACTACTAAGCTGAGCAGTCCCAGTGTCAGGTAAGCACACAGAATGCTCGAGCAATTATTGATAAAAAGTAATTAACAGACTTTCATGGATTACAGGGGTTAACTGCATTCTTATTGATTTTAACTTTTTCTAAGATCCCAATCAAATTCATTTTTTCAGTTCATATTTTCGAACTTTTAACAATTTATACTTGATATGACTACCTGATATGCCGGAAAAGTGCTGCAGCAACATGGCCAGACTTGGGGAACTGCCAACCGGACCACAAAGCTAAAGGCAAGTACACATCCACAAGAACAACAGCCCTAACTTCTTCATCATCGCCACGCTCCACAACCTCAAGAACCCTAGCAACAATCTTCAAGCATTTTTGCATTACAAGTTTGTGCAACTGATGCACCACGCTTATACTACCATTCACCATTCCAATTCTGCTCCGCTTCTTCATCGGAACAACATCATTCCGGTCCTCTTCCGTATGAGAACCAATGGGACACAATTCAACGTCGTTATCCGTTACAAAGTGGATATTAGAACCGTCTCCGGCAATGTAGCACTGTGAATTTAAAGGGAGGGTGCTATGGAGCTCGGAGGAGTGCGGCGGAGACGAAATTTCAACGGCTGTAAGAAAGAAACCACATAGCTTGTGGTATGGGATTGAATAATCACCCTCCATCGCTGAATTTGAAGCTTCGGAGCTAAGAATTCATGGAGAAGTTAGGGTTTCGAAACTGTCAGCGAGATGGGGAGCCGTGAGTCCCAATTTTCTATAGTAAACAGAAAGAAAAAGAAAAACAAAACCCGAAACCAACTCTAAACAATATTAATTCACAATTCTTTTAATATTTGAATTTAGGAATACTTTTAATAAAGTATTGAAAGTATTTTTTTAAAAATAGCGTTAATTAATTTAAAAAATATTTAATTTCTATAAATATAATTTAAAACATATACAATTAAGTGATTTTATTATTCTACTAATGATATTGATCTTTTTAGAAAATATTTTAATTTTATTATGTTGATATTTTATATGTAGAAATATATTATACGAATATGTATAAATCAAAATTGAACAAATTATACCATTATCAAATTATGATACAGTAAATATCAAATCAAACTTTCTTATATAATAAGTTTAATAGTCAAAACTTTAAACAATCAAATCAAATTTAAATACATCTTATTCTTAGCCCACTAGATGTGGGCTTCAAAGTAAGGTTTTGAATTGGGCTTGTATCCATAGCACTCCTAAAAGAATCAGCGTAACACATCTCCGACTTTATTCTCTATTTTACTTTTTAAACTATTCTATCCTCTAAATATATTGTTTCCTAATTTTATATAAATAACACCAATTCAATGCTCTATTTGCACTCTAAAAAATTCTTTTTTCACTTTCCTCAATTTTATATTATCATTTCTATTTAAGTTTTATTTTCGTATTTCATAATACAAATCCTTTCTTTCTTTTTTTCAAATAATCACCATATATAATTTTTATGTAAAAGAAACTTTCACATAGGTGAGGGTGGATCAACAAGTTGTACCCAACAGTTATAGAGGAATTGCAAGTATAGTCACTCAAAAATAAGCCTAATTCATTTATAGTTATAGTTTTGCATATACAATGGTAGCTGACATGTTATATGGTGATGAAAAAAATGACGAAGCAGGAGTGGAAGAGAAGGAGAGAGGCGAGCAAGAGAGGACAGAGAGTGTGAGAGAGGTGAATTGTGTATGTATATCGGTTAGATAATTGTATATTTTGACAAGAGAGAGATTGAGAGAGGGGGGAGAGAGACGAGCATATACGAAAATAACTTGTATAAATCCCATCTTGTTTGTTTAATTCATAGGCACATTTGTATAATTTATAATTTGTTTTGTATAATTGAGTAATATAAAGTCGGAAATTATAGAAATAAAATAAAACTCGAAATAACGAATTGATACAAAACACAATATATGACTTTAGACAACTATATAAATTACATTATATAAATTATATTATACAAAATTCAAAAACCATACGTTTATACGAACTTCAAAAAGTTATACAAAAAAAGATTGAATGTATATGATGACAAAACTAAAAAAACAAAGGAAATCATTGTTATATACAAAATATAAACAATCGTATATAAATACAAAACAAACAAGGAATTGTTAGTTGTGAATTATACAAATATGTTGAATTATACAAGTACAAACGTGACTAATATAGAAACTCGAAGTCAACTCACGTAACTAATGTATAATGTTAGTCGCGAATGGTAATTATAGCAACTATAGCTACGATGAGTATTAAGTAGTATAAGTTTGCCTAACCCCATAATTTTCCATATTGAGGAACTTTCGCCTATACACTCTCAAAAACAGCCTAATTGCACTTCATATCTATAGTGTGCTAGTTACAATTCATAGTTATATGTTATATGGAGGAGTGTGACAAGCGAGAATGAGAGAGGGATGAGAGAGGGCAGAGAGTGATATATCAGTTAGATAATTGTATATTATACATATATATTTGTATATTCTGGCAATAGAGATTGAGAGAGGAAGGAGAGAGACGAGCAAAGAGGAAAATAATTTGTATAATTCGCATCTCGTTTATATAATTCGCAGGTACGTTTGTATAATTCACACTTTTTGTTTAGAATTGAGTAATACATAATAAAGTTGAAATTATAAAGAATCTAATAAAAACTCGAAATAACGAAAGATCCCCCCCCCCCCCCCCCCCCCAAACATAAACCATACGACTTAAACAATTGTACAAAAATTATATATACAAATTTTTATAGAAATCTATTATACAAAATTCAAAAAATATACTGTTTAGACAAATTAAAAAGTTATATAAAAAAGATGAATAGTTATGATGACAAAAACTAAAAAACCCAAACGAAATTCATCATCATAACAAATATAAAACACCAATCGTTTAAAAATATAAATTAAATAAAAAATTGTTAGCTACAAATTATACAAATATGACGAATTATACGTATGCAAACATGACTAGTATAGAAACACAAAGTCAGCTCACGTAATTAATATAAAATATTAGTCACAAGAGGTTAGAAAATTATAACTATGAAGTAAAAAATTAATAAATAAATTTATTCTAACTGCCCGATTTAATTTTTTTGAAATTTAGAATAAGGACGGGACCTATTACTGCTTCACATCTAATATAAATATAAATGAGGAGATAAGAGGAGGTGATGTTGGGCACCTCTCATGACCTCATAAGTTGTTTCTTATTTTCTTCTTGTACTTGATTATTTTTCTTATTTTGTAATTATTAATTTTTTTATAAATTTATTACCTGTTTAATTATATAAATGTCTATTCTTAAATTTAGTATAAGTAATATTCAAAACCTCAAATCTTCATGATTCATACACCTCGTTAACCTTTCATATTCATACTTCTAATTATTTAATGGGAAAGGTTTACATTTAACACTATAAAAAATTACACTAAAATTGTGTGTTATTTGTAGTCATCTTGGGGAGAGAATTAGTGGAAGGAATTACAATATTTGTAAGCTTGAGGTGCATTGTTTTTTAAAAATTATTTATATATTAGCTTTAATAGGCAAGTAAGGCTAATATGTCATATATTGTTTTTCTGATAGATAAATTATTTTGTTTTGTTATCTTGAGATTTATTGTATGACTATAATGTATTGGGTATATTTTTCTATGACTCTTGTATATAGATGAAATGCTAACTCAAGCAATGAAGATTAAATGGATTTGGAGTTATATATATTGAATAATGTCCAAATGATTTATGTAGAGAAAGTTATGATTAAATGTAAGTTTTTCGTTTATCCGTTATGAGATGTAATCATTAATTTGTTACTTGAGATTCATTGGTAGGACTAATAATTTATTGTTATTATTTTTTTTTAATCTTATATATAGGATGAAAATGAAACATTAAGAGGCAGGAGATTAATGGAGTTTGAGCTATATAGTGATTATTCTTTTTTTTTAGGTACTTAAGAAGTAAGTATTCTATTCTATATTTCTTTTGAATATTAGATTTGTTAAAAAGATTATATGTGTTTTTAAATGTAATTTTCTCCCTTTATTCTTTATCGTTTTTTGTATTGTGGTAGATATTTTTAACTTATTTAATCAGATTTGCCGATTATAGAAGATATATCTATAATGAAAGGTTAGAATTTCTTGCATAATTTGAGGAGTGGTCACAAGGAAAAATTAATGGATATGTCTGAAATTAATACAACTCTTTCTTTGTTGAATCATATATTAATATTATTTGTTTGTGTTTCATGAAGATAGAAAATCTGAGTTTTTTTAAAAAAACATCTAATTTTATTCTCCTTAGACCTCTATATGTTTATAGATAATTTAAAACATGTAGAATGATAACCACTCTTTAAATAAATTATTTGGTTAAGGTAAATTCATCTCTCACTTTTTTAAATTGATTGAATTAGTTTATTGTGTTGGTGGACTTATAAATATTTAAAACATAGAAGTAGAAATCGATATGCTACGTAAAAATATGGTGAAACAATACTTTCATAATCCGTGATGGAACATTGAAAACCAATTTTTATTAACAAAATGAAAATCAGTAAAAAAAATGTAAAGTTAAGTATATTTTTAAAAGTTACACATGGTTTTATCAAAAAATACATTTATTGTATTAATAGGAAAATACAATTCTTAAATTGTTTCATTTTTGTTGTTTGTCTTAGATATTTCAAGTTGTTATTAATAAGTCTGTATTTTTCCGGAGTTATAAAGTTATTCAAAAATATGATTAATTATTAATTTTAAAAAAATGGGAGTGTGCTTTCCTACCTATTATTACTTATAATAAAATATTTGTTTCAATAACTCTAATTTGTTTGTTTTTCATTTCTATAATAGATGTACTTTATTAGTGTAATAAATGTACAAAATATATTATCTCTTATTAGTTACAAAAGTTCAAAGTCATATTACCTCTAATTAATGTGACTTTTTATTTTTAGGGAATTTATTATGTTAAATGTAATATACTTATTTAAAATGTGATAAAATATTTTTAATATTGGTGTTTAGGCAAAAAAATTAAAAGAAATAGGAAGTGTGTATGTTGTCATTTTTGTGAATATTTTATTCGTCGTTAATCTCTCTTTTGTTCTTATTTGATGTTATTTTTAAATTGTAGATGTTTTTCCAATATAAGTTGTCCATAAAATAATTGGATATCTAAACCTAAGTATAATGATGATGATTAATAATAATAATAATAATAATAAGTATGAAATTTAACTAATAAGATTTTAACTTTCTTTATTAAAAAATTTAATTATTAAAAAAGTTCAATTAATACCAAATATTAAATAATCTAATATTGTACAATAAAATAATTAAAACATGTGATTGATGGGTCATGAGGAGGACAAGTATAGTAATAATAATTGTAGATAATGGATTTATAAAGTGTTGGCTAAACTATACTAGTCATTGAATACTAACTATTATAGTAATCCAAGTTATACATTGCCGAAAAATTATACTAAGAATATAATTTATAAAATTACAAATAAGCATAAAAAGACAGAAAATGGACCTTTAAACATATTCAGCACAAAAAGAGAAAGAACACACCTTTAGTAGGATCAACAACCATTCTAAAAGTATGGGTTAAGCCCAAATGGTGAGGTCCATTTAGATACTGAGTGACTATTTGCACTGTATAGCCTTTTCTAGGCCATTATTTAAATTAGGTCCCTATTAGCTTAGTGGCTAAATCAAAAAGTGATAAACTCCAAAATTTGAATGATTATTTTTCAGATGAATTTAGTTCACTAATCAAACCAGGGAGATAATTCATAATTAGACAAAAAATATTTCATCGAAATATATAATAATGTAGAATCCAAAGTTAGATGGTAACTCGTTCATTATAACAAGTTAAATTGTATCAATACATTTTAAAAAAATAATATATTATATAGGATAACTTAACACAGTTAAATTAAACCAAAAACATTTTATTGGTAAAAAAATGGGATTGGAATCACTCATGAGACATGAATGATCTACCAATGTAACTATCATATCTAGCTAGGCCAATAATGTAAAAACGTAAAAGATAAATAGGTGATATAATATATTAGCATGTGTTAGTTAAATGTTATGTAATGTCAAATATTATAAAAGTTCTTTATAAACATCAATAAAATAGATTTAAAATTTATCCAATTAATAGAAATCATATTATGTGAGAAAAATTTATTAAATACTAGTGAACTTAGCGACCTTGGCGACGATAGATAATTATTAGTTAAATCTGCTAATTAATTTAATTTTGTGAATAGTTGATTTATTAAATATATTTCTAAGATTCGTTCTGTCTTTAATTAAATATAGCAAATTTTAAGTCTTAATTAATTGATTATTAGTACTTCAATTTTATATCGTTTGGGGTAATTTGACATCGCTTAAGAATTTTTGAAATTATAAAAAAAAAATCCTAAAATTTATTCTCTTTATTTCATAAGAAAAAGTAAATTTTCATGTAATAAGTTTGAACTCTTTAGGAAATTTAAAATTTATAGTTAATAATATAATAAGTGTTAATGTAAAATTATAGTGTTTTCTAATATTTATTCTTTTCCTTTCAAAAGTATTATACTTCCTTTAGCAATGACTTTTTTTTCATCTTTCACTTAATTCCTAGATTATGAAATGTTTTGTAATCAATGTTTCATCTTGACTAATTTTACTACCGATTATAATATACCTGCTTATATTATATAAAAATGAATAGATTGAAAGTATAAATGTCTCCATTACGTAAATAATCTAAAAAGTATTCAAAATACATTAAATCCAAATTACTATATATGTATAACTAAATACAACTTTAAACTTTACCTAGATTGTAGTTAAAACAATTATAAATTATTCTAAAAAAGGTAAAACATAAATAAAAAAAATTGTTGAAATTTCATAATCCTCAAAATTGATTCATCATTCAAACATAAAAATATATAAATGTTGATTGAAACCATGAAAAAACCCTTAAAAGATACTAACAAAACGATTCAAGTCTTCAAAGTTCAAAATTAAGATACCTGACAAGTTCAATACATAAGTTTAGTGGAGGTATAAAATTATAATAGATAAATTAATCAAAGAATCCCTTGTTGGAGTACCAAAGAAAATTAAAAATAAATTGAAAATTTAACCAATAAAACAAAATAATCTTGTAGGAATACAAAGAAAATTACCTAGCATCTAAATTATCAATGTCCACCCCACTCTCCACTGTTCCACTACCCCATTTGAAGATTCCTGGGACTCCCCATTAATGTCGGGTCTTTCTTGTGAGTTTATGAAAGTTAAACATGGTTGCGAAGTCGAGTGGCGGCGATCTAAGCTTTGCGGCGAGTGAGCCGCTGGAGAGAGGTGCAGCCAGAGGAGCGGCGAGAGCGCAAGGTTAGTTGGAAGCCGGATGGGACTCTTCCACGCAAGCGAAGCCACCTACTGGCGGCTGCGTAAGAAATGCCAGAAGCATAGTCACAGGAACGCAGCAGGCGTATGCCAGGCCAAAGAGCGCCGCTGGGCCAGGGCCGGCCTGCAAAACGTTGATGTGCGAGCGACCCGCTTTGCCGAGCTATGCCCGGCGGGCCGTCTCACCAAGGATGTTATGCCTCCGCCAATATCCTGGGAGTCGCTGCAACCGCGGCTACTGAAGGAGGCCTCGTGGGAGGAACGCACATACAACACCAGTAGCGCCTAAGCAACAATCACGGAACATGTGTAGCAGACAAACGCAGTCGGGCATCTATAGCGGGTCACCACGTCCCGGTCAGTGTGAAAGAGGGTAGCCAAATAGCGTGCCCCCGCGCCAATATGGCCCCACGTAACCTGAACAATAAGATCTGCGCGAGCGTCTACCATAACACGTCGAAGGAGCCGAAGGCCTGCTACGACTGCGTCCAGCTGGCCGCTTGAGCGACGACTGCTCTCCACGAGGCAACAATCCGCCGCACATGCGACCCTGTCGGCGCGCACTAGGTTCTATCCTCACATATGAGTAGTGGAGCGTGGGTCGAGAGGTAGTGCATCACTCTCTGGTTCTGTAGGCCGTGTACGAGCGCGGTGCCAATCCCGAGGCGATGCTCGCAGAACAGTCTGGCCGACAAGACGCTGCGGAACGACGCTGTCGAACTAGGAGTTAGATGATGGGATGGAGGAGGAGCAACACACACACAGGTAAAGACGAGCGAAAAGAGGAACGGAAGAAAAGGATATAGAGGTTACAGGATGAGGCAACTGAGGGTAAATGAGGGAAGCTGAGAACTAGAACCGGCAAAGGAGATGAGACGAGAAACAAGAGAAGAAAAGCATAGATGCTATATAATAATATATATATATATATATATTATATTATATATATTACATTGACTAATCAAAGTGATGTACTTGGTAACTCAGATTAGATATTGGATCGTCATGAATTTGAATTTCCAAAATTGTCAATGCTCATTCTTATCTTCACATTGTAAAAGTTAGTCCCCAAATAAATAAACTATTATATTATAAAATTTTAGAAATAACTAAAGTGATGGACTTTGTATAAACATGATTAAAGAAAGGAAACTAAAATAAAAAAATTCTTGCATTTGGTGAAGATGAACATGGTTTTAAGTATTTATAGTAATCCCTTAAAATTCTTAAAACTTATTGAATAAATAAAGTAAAAGAGTAATGGAGTATCAATACTACAATTGAACGTTATGGTCATTAGTGTTCTTAATTATAATTTAGTAATTACTTTTAGAAGGAATAGGAAAGGTTAAATATTTAAAGGGATTAAATTGTAAGCTTATACTTATATATTACCTAAAATAATAAAGGTATTAATGGAGGATTTAAGAGAAATAATGAATAGAGGATTTTTAGTTAATTTAACATTAATACTCAAGATAAAATTAAGAGGAAAAAAAAAAAAAGCTTTAAAAAAGATCAAAATATATTAAATTCTAAATGCTGGCCTATGAGGGGTGCCACATTAGCACTTTCATATCCAACAATTTATATATATATATTAGAGATTCTTAATCATTTGGATTTATATCCGTCCTAAAATCTTCATATTTTGTATTACTCTAGTTAAACTTTCTCTTGAACAGGGATAAAGAACACCATAACAATAGCTTCAATTAAACAGCTTATCAAGACTGACCTTTCAATTTAATTCCAATAGGGAGTGTTTTTATTAAATTAAATAGTGTATTAGTTTATTATTACCCCAAGTAAAAACTACATAATCATTACTGATAATTACAAATTACTATATACGACCTATTTGTTTGTACTTAATAGATGCATGAATATTAATAATTCAGATTCCAAAACATTAAGTAGTTTGAAATTTAGGTCTGAATCCGAACAATTCAGATTCAAGGTCCCCTTTATTTTATTTTAAAAAAAAATCTCTTAATGCGTCTGAGTGGTCGAAAAAGTTAAATTTGTTGGTAGTCTTGGGCAAAATTCGACTTATTTATAAGTTATAAAAACGAATAAATTGATCGTTTATCTACGCATAACTAAAAACTTTATTTCTCTCCCTGCCAGTCAAAACACCATTTTTTCTTTCTCGTGATGAACTGTAAGTTTTTCATTAATCCTTTTAAGTATTTTTTATTAATAATTTCTTGTATTGCCATGTGTCAAAACACACAATTGCAACTAATATTTTGGTTGTATTGTTGTCATCAAGTGTTAAATGAAGAGAACATAGTATCAAGTCTATGATTATTAAAACTTTAAACACTTTTTTTTTATCAAAGTGATAATTTTGTGAAATAAAATTTTTATTAATATTTGTATTAATATTAATATTCAATTTAACATGCACATTCAAGTATTAATAGTACTCAAGTTCATGTGATTATCTAAAACTTTTAAAATTTTTTTTATCAAAGTGATCTATTTTGTTGAAATAAATTTTTATTAATATTTTAGTATATAATATTCACATTAACATCACATTAAGAATAAAAACAAACACCATAATTATTTAATGTTCCGTTTATGAAATCACGTCTGATATTTCAAATTAAATACATAGAATTCATAATATAAATTTTTAAGAGTTGTATTGAGATTCAAACATAGTAATCTTAATAGAAACGAAGAAACAAATGGAAACCTAAATGTATTGCCAAGTTTGCAACAGGGGTTGAAGCACCCTCTTGGGCCTTGAATCACATTCTTTTGATGGGCCGGTTGTCAATTTAAGCCACCGACCTATAAACCCATCACCCACTTTGTGTTCGTATTCTCGTAGCTCCAAACATTCGAATTTTGGTGGCGGACAGAATCAAGAACTCACAGTGAATATACAGAGAGTGAAAGTTGCTTCTGCGCTGATCGGAATGATGATGAGGGAGACATACCCCGAATTTTTTCCCCAAAAACTATTTACATTTAAGAACTTAACGAGAAGGTCAAGGAAAAGAAGGTAACTTTTTTTATTTTGAGATTTAAGCTAGGGTTTTAGCATAAATTCGAATCAGGAATGGTTAAGGCTGCGGATTCAGCTGTTTATGATCTTTTTTATACATTTAAGTTGTTGTTGATAGCTGTAAAGTGAAGGAAAATACCATATAAAGCCGTGGTGTATGAGCGACTATAGTGGGGTTGTTAAGTTGGCGAGGAGGAATTAGAGAAGTTCATAATAGAAGGTATCAGAATATGTATGTTACACGGGGTAAAAGTTAAAGGAGAGAGTTTCAAGTGACTGGTAAGCGCAGATTGTTTACTAGAATGTTGAATGTGGGTCCAACTTCGTAAGCCATGTACTGAGAGGAGCTGAGTAAAAGAAAGGGGGTTTAGTTGTTGTGCGCCCTATTTTAGTTCAGTGAGCTCTTGTCTCTGTCTAAAGAATACAAGCCCCTTTTGGGTGAATTGAATTCTGCCCAAAGTTAGGGGGTGTGCATAAGTGTGTGTTGAGGTTTTTTAGAACCCCTATTCTCTATAAGAGATAAACTGATGCAGTATAGGAATAGAAGGTTCCGAATGGTGTTGGACTTCATTAGAGGACACCAACTAATGGGATTGAACAGGGAAAATACCTTCGATTTGATCCAAGAGTGTAGTCATTCATGTTACGATAATGAAGTGTTTTTCCTTATTTGGGAAGTTTGTGGGGGCAGCGGGGAGGTGTAGCTTCCATGAAGCCCATGTAGGGTTCTACAAACATGGACAACTTGCACGAGCTTTCCCAGGATGTTTTGGACTGGAAGACAATGTAAGTAAGCCAACAATCATAAAAACTACTGCCACTATCTAGATTTCATTGGTAGAACTGCTTCTCTAATCTCTACCAATGAAATGGATTATCCTTCTGTGAAAGATAGCATCAAACACTTCCCCTAAAAGTGTAGATCATACCAAAAGTATAAATGAGTTTTATAACTTAGAGTAACAGCTTCCTCCCTTGGCATTTATAAATGTCGTCACTGAGGTGATATGATAAATTGGCGTAATGAGTTTAACTCATTGCAGCGCTTCTCCAAATTTAATGAATGAGACATCAGAGCAAAAAAAGATGATTTTGTTTCTTCTCTTTTAAAATGATATAGAAAGGATATTGTCGAAGTACTTACATAAAAGTGTGTTGAGAAGCTTATGACACATTATGCTTTTACTCTTTGGTTTGTGAACTATCTCCAGATGTGGAAGTTCAATTATCCATTATTGATAGACGATTTGCATTATTATCTTAGTGAACGTTATTGCTGTAATCCTTCATTCTTGAATTGTAGGTGTTATGATATGCTACTAAAAGTAAAATCGTTGTGTATATCCAATGTGCTACAGCAGTTGAGACATTGTGTGCCAGGATACAGTAATAGTAAATACTAAAACTGTAATATGTGTTAACTCTGTGCTTATATTTCTGTTAATGTTTGTTATGTCTACACTTTTTTCATATTGTTATGACCTTGAAAAAGATCATCTTACAGCTTTCTCTAGAACCTGTATTCATTTTCTCCTAAAAGCTCAAAAGACAATCATAGGGCAGCAATCACTCTTAATTCAGTATGAAAAAAGTCTTGAAATGTCTTGAAAACCTCAAAAAGTAGCACTTTCTGTATGCGTGTTGAGTAGTGATTTGTATCTTTTTTTTTGTCTGCTAAAAGCTTCAGAATAAAACGTCATTAATCAAGTGAAGTGATTTTTAATTGTCTAACTGGCCTTTGGAAATTTCAAATTAGAATCTAATATTCACACTCTTAATAGTATATTTTCCTCTAAGGTCCTTGACTAACTACATATTATAAACATACTCAGTGTCTTTCTCAAGTAGCTATAGAGGAATGGCTTCATCGGCAAAGACACCAGGTCTTGACAAGCCTAACCCAGCTGAAGATTGGACTGTTGTATTGCCTCGTCGTGGAAAACAGAAAAGAATTTTTCATAAAGTTATCATTCACGAACGGCAAAAACAAGAACAACTGTGGACTCCAGCAGATATTGAGACCAATCCTGAGAGAGAATCTAAATTGATGCAAAAAATACAAACCTGCATGAGGAAACTCGAGAGCTCTTCCTTCTGGTTGACATTTTTGGATCAGTTACAAACCCCTGAAATATTTGATAGGTTTCTAAAAGCTGTGGGCTCAGAAGGAAAGATGCAGATGGTAATATATGGAATTGGTAGCATAGAATCATATGAGCCTCCTAGATTACAGCTTAGTCTTGCAATCTTAATGAAAAGAATGTTTAGTTGGATTGGGGAGGTAGAGGTATTTGATCCAGTGATCTCTCTGGCAGAATCTAGGGTGCTGACAGCTCTCGGTTGTTCTGTCCTAACAGTCAATGAACAGGGTAGACGGCAAGCTTTAAGACCTACGATGTTCTTCATGCCACATTGTGATGCTGAACTATATGAGAATCTTCTAGAGGCAAATTGGAGGCATGATCTATTGGGTAATATGATACTGTTTGGAAATAGTTTTGAGGCGTATGAGCAACACGTGTCAGAGTGCAAAAACCTTAGACTTGCTGATTCTAGGAAGCATATCATAGCAATCAGGCAGTTTGTAAATGAGCTTCCCATTGATTCTAGGAAGCAGATTGTAGCATTCAGGCAGTTTGTAAAAGAGCGTTCCATTGATCCCTTTTCAGATGATCAATTTCGTGCCTTCCATGGTTCAAGTTGGCATTTTTTCGACATTGATCCTCATTCAGATTTATGTGATGCTAAACCATGAACACTTTGTTTTCTGGATTGTACCTCTTCATTGGAACTGAATATCAAAATTTTATTATGATTTAGGAAAATGTTCTTTCTTTACCTTTTGTTTCCTTGGAAAATGTACTGAAGTACAAACAGTACATGACTCCAAGTAGTACCATACAACAACTTGCAATTGCAGCTCAGAAGGAAGAGATGCTAATAGTTAAACTTATTAACTTGCAGCATGAAACAAGTGCATTGGTATCATACCATCTGGGAAACCTAGATGAAGAAATTGTTCTTGAAATGATTGAAGAACGTGTAAAAAATAAAATTCATCAAAAACACATCTTTTATCCAAATAAAACATTAGGAGATCTTAACATCTAACTTATAAAACCGTTGAGGTGTCTGCAAGTTGTCCCAGAAACCATCGAACACACAAATTAAATAACCAGATACTACATGCTTGTTTCACAAATTAAATAGACATGCATATCCTACGTGACATAATAGATGTAGACCGCAATTTGTCATATAGGATACCATGTAGGAAATGAGTGTCTACTTATTCAATTATATACAAATTCAACAACCTACTCAAACACACCTAAGATTAATGTGAAGTTGGTATTAGTTGGATTGTGTATCTACTCAAACACACCTAAGATTAATGTGAAGTTGACATTAGTTGGGTTGTGTATCACTAATGGACTAAAAGTCAGATATTAATTTTCTTTATATTGTTAAGGGCCAAGTTATTTCAAGCTTATAATGCTGTGTTGCACACACCAAATGTTCAGCCCTAGGTGTGAGATGGAATCCCCGCAACATACCAGACGTTCAGCCCTGGGCGTGAGATGGAATTCCCGAGGTGAGGTAGGCTATTGAAGAATGAATAAAGGTTCATATTGATGATTACTGAGACAAGTGGTTTCTTTATAAGAGTTGAATGAATAGTTTCCTTTATGAGCCAACTTTATAGCATAAATTAGATTAAAAAACAAATATCACTCAAACAGAATTATTACGTGGAGATTACAAACTAAAAGATAAACTAAAATGAGTATCATTTTTATCGGATGTCCTATAAAACGGATAAGAAAATCATAATCCATAAATTAAAGGAGAGAAGCTTCTAGAGAGAAAAAAGTGTGACACAAATTAAATCTTAATTCTTTTCCATCCTACACAACTCAAGGTACAAAAACATAATTTTTGTGCCATTGACTCATAAACGAAAATTCTTTTCCCATTACCAAAGCATTTTTTTCACCTTTTTATAACACCATTTTTTCTTATATTATAAAAACTCTATCTATCTATATATATATAACTTCTTCATTGAAAGCTACCCCCGCCACCCTTCATCTTCTTAAACATTTTTATCAAAATTTATATCTTTATCCTCTCATCATTCATATCTGATTTTGATCTTCAGAAAATTAAATTTATCTCTCAACAATTTCTATCATATATCATATTTTTATTTTATTCTCAGAATTGGTTGTTTTCTATCACTCACCTTCGTATTATTCTCCTTAACATTGTATCTTTGGTTTTGTAGGCCACTTACAATCTTTTTTTCTTTTTAGTTTTATGCTCGTTTTACGAGAGATTTTCATTTCTACACATACGAAATCTGAAAAGACCAGGTGGTCAAAAAATCTTCATTTCTACGCATACAAAAGATCTGAAAAGACCATATGGTCAAAATATCATAATTTCAACCTATACGAGATTTGAATATACCAAGTGGTCAAGAGATCTTCATTTCTACCTATACGAGATCGGCGGTCAAGATATCTTAATTCCCTATTGGATCATTGGTATAATATTGTTAATAGTAAAGAGAGAATTTTTATTTTATGATGGATCATCATCATCATCACAGGGACAATGAATTTGAATATCAAGAAATCCAGAAAACAAAGACATCATCAAAATTCAATAGATCAAGGACTATACACAGCCCGAGAAACTCGATTGAATTCCCCGAAAAGCCCTTGTATCTCTATCCTTCTCCTCATTCCATCGAACGTAATGGCTCCATTAAAAAGCTTCATTGCTCACCTTTAGGATCCATGGTTGGAAATTCATTCAAAGGAAAAGTGAAAAAGTTGTATTCAATTTTCGATTCTCGTAAGGAAAATCCTCGATCCTCGATTCCAAAACCTCAAAGCAAGCATTCAAAGCCATTGATTTCGAACACTCTGTTATTGCCTGGAACAGAGGATCGTGTGGTAATTTACTTCACGAGTATCCGTGGAATTCGAAGGACATTCGAGGATTGTTACACAGTGAAGATGATATTAGGAAGCTATCGTGTTAAAGTGGATGAAAGAGATGTGTCAATGCACATTGCGTATAGGAAGGAATTGCAAAATGTTGTAGGTGAGAAGAACCACCATAGTATTGTGACATTGCCACAGGTTTTTATTAAAGGGAAATACATTGGAGGTGCTGAATTGATCAAGCAGTTGAACGAAATCGGCGAATTGCCAAAGTTGTTAAGAGGGATTCCTTTAAGGCCAATTGGTTATATCTGTGAAGGTTGTGGGGATGTACGATTCGTGCCTTGCTCGAATTGCGATGGCAGCAGGAAATTTTTCGATGAAGATGAAGGACAAGTTAGGAGGTGTCTTATTTGTAATGAGAATGGATTGATTCGATGCACACTTTGTTGTTCTTGATCTAAACGATGTATTTATAACATGTTCGTTGTCGCCTTATAGTTTTTTTAGTTGGTGAGGCAAAGACGAATTCAGAATTTTATACGAGTGAGGTAAATGTAATACTTTTGTATCATCAGGTGGCGTTTAATCTAATATAAACTACTATCTATTACTATGTATGTATTTTGAAATTGTATGGTTGTGTAGAATGTAGTATTAATTTGTCAAGAATATTATATCCAAATTATTTTGTTTAAAGTCAGGGGGATGAGGATTGGACAATTCCAGTAAGGTTGTTGTGTCCAAGGGGAACTTTTTATGCTGTTGATAGTTATGGAGAGACTATAAAGTATGATCCCTCATCGTTTAATGAGATCAACACGTAATCTTCCAGCTTATTTAAGGGATGGGATAGTAAGAAACGACTGGTGGAATCAGGTGGGGAGTATATATATATCGTATTTGTTAATTTAACGTAGTTAAATATCATCATTTTTATTATCCTATGTTTCACGCTTATATTGATATAATATTTATGGATACTATATTTATTACACATAAAATTTTATGTTAAATTATCACAATTTATAATATTTTCACCCAATTTGTAACAAAGATGGAGGAGAATATCAAAATTACCAATATAACTAGGGAGAGAAGTATGCAAAAACCAAGCTGAATATCCATTGTTCTTCTGTTGAGTTCTTATAAAATTCTACTGAAATACGAGGAATATATATATTACTAGAAGAGAAGTAAACTCACGAAAGAAAAATAATTAAAATTTCGATTCGATATTTTAAAAGATTCTGTTAGAACTCGCCTTAGAGCCTAGTAAAAACGCCTCAAGACTCGACTGTGGGGTTTAGTTTTCTTAGAGATCTTCTTGTGATCTTAATATTCTTCTTTCTTTTAAAGATCTTCTTGTAGTACTGATACTTGATTGATTTGATTGTTTATCTTTTAGATTACTTTATTTGAGTCCAATGCTAAGATTGTGGTTTCTTCAATTCTGTATTCCTTGAAGGATGACTTTCTTATATTATAGGCTAAATAGTTTTTGAGATAGGTAATTTTGAGTAGCAATGTCCAACATGTTCCTAATGTTTGAGAATAGAACTAATGGCAGTTACTGTTTGGGATCATTTATTGTGTTTTTAGGGTATGACGATTAGATCACCTTTAAAGAACTCCTTCAATATCAAGTATTTAAAATAATTAGTTTTATAAAATTTCAAAAAAAATAAATATATATAATATAGTTTGCAAGTATATTTTAGATACTTTGTCATTTTTATAATTTTAAATTAATAAATATATATATTTTTTACGTTATTATATAAATATTTCAAAATCTATCACAAAAGAAAGATTATACATTTTAGTTAAATATTTTTTTTCCTACTTTAAGTTATAGTTATAATTTCTAATTAATTAGCTTGTATTTAAATTAAAATTCATTTATTAATTTGTCTTATTTATTTTTTAGCCAACTTACCAATTAAGCTCAACTTGGTGAGACTTCTTATGTTCAATGGGTATAATTGCAAATGTGATCACCTAGTTCTAACCCCTTATTGAAAAGACCAAAAAATGGGCCAAATTCAGCAATATAATCCGACCCGCCGACGTTGTCTTGTTCACGGCAGCAAACATCGCATCAATCCAGAAAAAGCTGTGGCGTCCAAAGAAGGAGCCGTTTGGCTTCAAATCTCTATCCGTTGAGGAATTGTACTTTCAATTATTTGAAATTCGACCGTTTCCCCCAAAATCCTCTCTATATATTATATACTTCCACCTTCTTTAGTGCATACAGAAAAAAATAATGTCAGAGAAGCTATCCTAAAAAACAGAGGTTTGTATTTGCCTAAAACATCTTGCTACATATAGTATTGTTAGCAACATATAACTAATTAAATTGTTTTCATTACTATTTATTTTGTTGAACTCTAGAATGATGAAGATTTTATTTTTTAATTCCTCTATCTCTTTTCTATTGTTGGGTTTGTTTGGTAACAATCTCTCACTCTCCGTTAAAAAATAAAGTTTAGTTGTTTACTACACAACTAATTTATAAAAATATGTGTTTTTGCTTTGTTACATTTTTGTGCATGAGGATACTCTTGTGTTTGTTCATTTAGCTAATGTATCTGCTGCTCGATTGGGTTCTCGATAGTAAGTTAGATTAAATTTTGAAAAGCAAACATGCTGCTACTACATTTTCAAGCATTGACGACTGTTGTGATTTGGTGATCAGTGCAGAGGAAACTGAATTCATCACACAACTAGATGTAATGCATACATACTCAAAATCCTCTTCTCAATTTATAAATTATTTTTAAAAATTACGATAAATAATTTAAGATAGAATACTGATCCAGATGCATTTGTAAAACAATCAAGTAAAGTTCCATTGCCACTTTTATTTGGCTCCACACCTAGAATGCATAACCACAATAACTCTTTTATACAAATCACTCTTTTTTATACATTTGAAAAGTACCTCATTTTTCAATCCTAAATACATAATATTTTTCTCAACCAAAATAATAATAATATGTCTAATTGAAGAATCTTTCTAGTTGACAAACATATAATTCTTATCCACCTAGAAAAAGAATTTCTTAGAAAACTTATCCATACCAATTGCCCCTTTACATTAATCAAGAGACGGTATATTATTTGAACATTATCATATCACTATCAACCATATTTTCCTCCAATTCTAGTGCTTTTCACTACAATTTTTTGTAATTGTCCTTTTTTAATTTTTAAATTTCAAATTAATATAATATGCAAATATATAACAATTTTAAATTAAATTTAATCGAACTCACAATTGAAACTATAACTCCGATCTTGTGTCTTTTCTATTGATAAAATCTATGTACTAGATTTCATTGTATAACTTTTTTAAAGTTAGATAATAATATCAAACATAGGCATGGTACTTTTACAAGTGTACTCTTGTCCGCAAGTGGATAGGGTACTTTATGAGATACAAAAATGTATAACAACAAATAAAAGTACCATTAGTAAACTCGATGTTAAAATTTCAAATATACAGTTCTAAAAAATATGTCTCATTATGATATTTAACAACACCTTTGTTTTCTCTATTTGCAAGTCTTCAAAAAGAAATTACTACAGCTAATCATAGTTTTAATTTAAAGCAAAATGATTTAATTAAAAGAAATTACTACAACCAAAATATCATTATGTAGACACCAGATAACATTTGGTCCAACAGTATATCTAATATGTACTTTCACTATTAAGTATATGTACTTTTTTATCAATATCGATTTTTTCATGTTATTTATTTTATATTATATTCTCAATAATAACATTTCGTTATATCAATACAACAAGATTAAATACTTATCGTTCTAAATATAGCTATTGTTTTTTTTTTTGTTTAGCGCTATTTTTTTTTTTTTTATGTTTTTTTATTTGTTTGTTTTTTTTTTTTTATTTTATTATTTCTCTTAAGTATCAGTTCGATTATTAAATGGTCATATTCACGTGGCAGCCTAGTCGGCAGTCGGCAATGAAATGGGGTCCGGTTCTTGAGTGGGCAAACCATTATCTTTTTACAAAATCAAAGTGTTTTAGTGGAGTATCCAAATTGAAAACGAACATATATTAATTCGAATTAGAGTTCCTATTAAATTAGTATCAAACCTATTTATAATAAAAACATGCCTTAGAACTTGGAATTATTTATCAAAAAAACCTCTAACGTGAATAATAATATCCTAAATTACGATAATAGAATCCACTATGTAAATTAAAATTAGATTTACATAACATTAAATAATAGTATTATGATAAGAAGAAACGGTCTCAGATCATCCTTAATATACTTCCATTATTACTAGTCAAAAAGTTGATCTACACTTTTTACACCTGAACACTCTTATATATAAACCCCACCTCCAAGAAGACTTCAATAAATCATCCAACAAGAATACAAAGAAAAAAACACATACAAAATTACCCAAAAAAAATCATAAATTCATGGACTATTCAAGAAGATTACTCCGGGAAGCCACCATGTCGCCGCCACCGGCAGCCGGAATCAGCCACGATACACCACTTGGTCATAGAGTCAACACAATTGATGCAAATGTTATTATGGTTTTGGCTGTACTTGTATGTGCCTTAATTTGTTCACTTGTGTTGAATTCCATCATAAAATGTGCATTTAAGTGCTCTAGCTTAATACTGGCTGATCCATCATCAAATCATACAAGTAACAACAACTCTTCTTCAACAAAATTAGTCAATAGAGGGATCAAGAAAAAAGCGCTCAAGACATTTCCTGTTATAACATATAGTACTACTGAACTGAAACATCCAGGGCTCGACTCTGAATGTGTCATCTGCTTATCAGAGTTTGGAGTTGGAGACAAAATCAAAGTGCTACCAAAGTGCAACCATGGATTCCATGTTCGATGTATCGATAAATGGCTCAATTCACACTCTTCTTGCCCTACTTGTAGGCACTCCCTCATTGACACTTGCGAAAAAATTGTTAATGGTGGCAATTCTTCTACTACTAATAATAATACAGAGGCAGCAGTACAACAAGTTATAGTAAGGATTGAACCTCTCCAACGTGAAGGTGTGATATCCAATTAATTTACAATCAAAATTTGGTAGAAAAAAATAGTAATATAGCTAGATTTTCCTTAGTAAATCTCTTCTTTTTTCGAGCTCTGATTATGAAAGAAGAAACCTGAAAGAAGATGTATCACACATACTCAATTAGGTTAGAAGCTTAGAGAGGTAGCATGTAGTTTCCAATGAGTTATCAAGTGTATATACAAGTTAAAGATATGGTATTTCGTTTGAACCCTTTAAGTTCCTATCTTAGGGTAAATTGGATTTTCTATTGATTTTGTATTTTATGATCATATACAACAAATTAAATTAAGCGGGACCCGCTAATCAATCTAACTTTGAAATGAATGGAAATTTTTTTTTGGAATAATTGTAGATGGGGTTGATGATTAGGAATAAAGTGTTATCAATTTTATTTTATTTTTATAAAAGGAAAATATTTAAAAGTAAGGACGAGTAGCTGTGAAATATTTTATTTTGTAGGTGGGATTAAAATTTCCTTTTTTTTTTTTTGGATGGTTAAATTTTTTATGAGGTTAAAAGTGTATATTTTCATGAATAACAAGAATTGTTTTTCAAAAGATAAAAAAGGAAGCTTTTTCCCCGAAAGGATTTTAAGAAAAAATATAAATACTTAAAAACATTTTTTGTATTTTAAAATTTATTAATTAAACGCAAAATTAAAGAAATCAAACTAGGTAGTTATAGTGAAAGTTGAGAACTATTATTACAATCAAACTTTATTCACGGATTTTTAATATATTGAATCTGCCTAGTTGTAAAAGGAAATTAAACTATACATGTTTCAAGTGACTTTAACTATTGGTGAACTCCAATCCGAAACCACTATACCCATTTACTTCGGAAGCGGGTTCTAAATTAATAATTTGTATATATTTAATAAATTTTTAAAATAAATATTTAATTTTTATAATTTGGATGGTTATTATATTATTTTAATAAATATAATGAATAAATTATATAGTATTTTCAGTGGTTATATAATATTAAATATATCCATAATTTGAATAATAAGCTGTAAAAAAAAATAAAGTATAAAATAAAATTATTATGAAAAAGATTGATTGAAATGTGATTATTAATGATAAATAAATAAATTATTAAAGTAACAAAATGCACAAAGGCAGCTCGATAGTGCTAGAAAAAACACAAATACCTTGAGCCCAATATTTAAGGGGTCACATTTTTTTAAAAGCAATAATAGATTTATAGATTAAAAAAATCATATTGAGCCAAGTACTACTTATGACAAAGATGATGCTTTTTATATAAAATATAAGAGAATTATTAGAAGAAGTTTGTTACATCTAGAAGTAAACGATTAAATTGATTGATTATAGTATCAATTAAAAAAGAATTATTCAAAGAAAGCTAGAAGAACAAAATTTGTAAGAAGATATATTAATCTACTTCTTAAAGTTTAAGGCCTTCTTTCTATTATTTTCGCTTTTAAGTTTTTGAGTTGTTCCGGTTAACGCGATTACATTAAATTGGTTATTACATAAATTAATTTTCTTTTTGTTATTATTGAATGATGAATTTAAACGATACAATACAATAAAATTTAAGTTATAATAATTAACATAAATATTATATTTAAACCAACAATATAATGAGTAATAACCATCCAAGGAAGGTGAATATCGACTGTTATATAAAATAATGATACAATATTATTGGGTCCCAATCAGGAGAAGGTAAGATTGAAACATTACTTGAGAAGATATAACCCACCAAAGACTAGGAGGACCAAAATAATTGAAAATTCAAATAGACCACAAAGCTAATTGTTTAAATCATTAATTGTATTGCTATTATTATTAGACCACAAAGCTAATTGTTTAAATCATTAATTTTATTGATATTATTTTCTTCTCTTAGTGACATCCTTTTCATTCAAAGTTACAACTTGCATCCGGTGCATGCAAAAAGATAATAAACAAGAAGAATAAAACAATAGTGCATGATTTTTTCAAAAGAAAGTGAGAGATAAAGAAAATACAATAATAATAATAATAATCCAAAAGAAAGAACATGAAGATTTAAATAGCTAAAATTAAAGGAATACACTCTAAATGACTCATTATAAATGCAACAAATATAATTTTGCGCCAAATTTAAGAAACTTGCTAAGCATGCACTATAAGTGAGATTAACGACGAATTTTAGTATTTAACTATGAAATTTGCCATGCATTCACTAATTCATTTTTAAAAAATCAGTAGCAAAGAAAAACGAAAGATATTCATCAATTATTAGAGTGAAGAACAAATATACTTCCTTTGTTGTGTTTGTTTAGTATATTTTGATTTGACGAAATTTTAAAAAAATAAAATAAGATTTTGAATCTTAAATTAAAGACATGTCACATATGTTAATATATATATATTTTAAAATTTTATGGTCTTAGACATGTCAGATAAAGAGTCGCATGCTAACAAAAAGATACATTTTTTAGAGAAACTTAAAAGAATTAATAGATCAAATAAATTAAAACGAAGGGATCGAAATATATAAGTATGAACTATGAAGGACAACAAATGTTGCAATATGTGGTGATAAGACAATTTCTTATCTCTAGCTCTAAAAAAAGATAACCCCCAAGGGTGCATGAAAATGATAGGAACTTAGGAATATATTTATATATATCTATATATATTGTGTTGGTGGTTTGTTGATAAATGAAGATAGAATAAATCTTTTTCCCAACCCCACCAAAATTGAAAGAACATAATTAATAAGTTAATGAAGACTATATTTTATATATATCTAGTGAAAAGGGTCCAACTATTTCACGCACTTGGAAGAGGATCACATTCATAAAGTCACATGTATTATTATATTTCAATCATTTTCAATATTTCTTATTGATATTTGAAGTTTATATTACAAAAAATGTAAAATTAGCTATGAAATTAATATCATAGCAATTTTTAACTAATTTGTTGCTAAAAATGTGTTTGCTTATATATTTTTTAAAATTTTATCTGACATTAATTTCGCATTTTTTTTTTCTACCGACTACACCCCAATGTGCAATACCAACTAAAGGATGTACCATGATATTTTGCACTATTCACACTAATTAGTGTCTTTCTTCCATTATTGTTAACTAATAAGTCAACTATGCATTTTATTTTTCTGCGCGCTAATTTTTTTTAATTCATTAAACGCGATTATTCTTGAAGTGTCAACATTAATTTATTTGGAACAAATATTATTATTTTCTTTATTCATAATTTATTTATCTGATTTTAACTTGGCATATAATTTAAGAAGGTAGAGAAGATTTTAATTTTATTGTCTTAAATTAGAGATACAAAGAAATAAGAATATTGTACTAATACATTCTTTTTTGAACAAATTGAAAACAAAAGAATATATGATCAAATCAATTTCAAAAGTTAGCTCAACAAGTAAGATTCTCCAAATCATATTAAAGCGACCACTCAATATTCTTAAAAGGGTCAATATATGAATCATCCAAGACGCATTAGCATGGCGTATTATTCCTGTTTGAATCATAACACTTCATGGGAGAAATCCCTGATAAGGAGTACTCATATTTTCTTATATGAGTACTCAAATTCAACACTTAATATGATTTTGTGATATATATTCCTACCTTAATTTTTGCTTAAATAAGGTTAATATTATTTTGTCGGGTGTAACTATATGCAAATCCAACGTATAGAATGTTTTTATCTTTTTTTTTTCTTTTCAAATCCATTAATCCCATTATGGTTTTGGAGATAAATTAGTGACATAGACATATATAGTTATAAAAAAAAAATTACATATAAGTGGAGATTGGGAGGGTCTTATCTAAATTGCTAATATCTCAAACAAAGTACACATTTTTTTTATTTTTTTTGCAATCACTTATTTGCTTTGCATACAACCTGTCTTTTGTTTTATGGGACCAATCTTATCATATTTTGAGAGACCAAAAAAGGGATAGCTAATTAATTATTTATCTCATAATTAGTACAAATCTTAAAAAAGTTATAAGAGTTGAACTTAAAAGGATTACTGTTACCATCTTTATCTTAATTTTTTTTTTGTAGTACATAACAAAGATTTATCTAGTATCTCAAAAAGATTGTCTTGCTTTAATTACAAGCCACAAGAATAAATGAGTACGAAGCTTAATCTTGAATTTATAATTGATTTGGTGCCTTGTGATCATACAACTTAATTACAACAAATGGGGCCATTTGTTAAGCTAATTAGTAATTCGATTGGGCCAAAGATTTTATTGGATAACAACTTTGTCTCCAAATCTACAAGGATTAATGAGATTAGCTGTTGATTAGAAAAAATATCATATGGCAGTACTTAAAGCTAAAGAGGAAATTACAAATGGATTAATTTCATATATGCTATTAATTCAACTTTACTTTATTGTACTAAAATAAAAGTAATTAAGTGTATGCCATGGAAAATACCAAAAGGTAACCAATGAAAGGGAAGCTATAGTTTTAAGTTTTTACTACGCATAAATTCGAATAGAAAATGTCTAATTGAAACACTTAACAAAGAGTTCATCAGGTATTTTAGTTTGAGAGTTTAAATGAACTATGACAAATTCAAGGGTCAGACTATGTATTAAGGCTTTAATTAATAAACAAGCAAATACATATATTTGATCCTATATTATATATGAGATATGAGAGTGGTCCTTGGTAAAATTTTAAATAACTTGAATTAGTTAATAGACAAGATAATTTAATTGCCTAACTTGAAGATTTGATCATGTACTAGGAATCTTGATCAATTCATATGAAACCACACAAATAATTCAGAAAATGAGAAAAAAGGTGAATCATACGTATCAAAAGATTAGATAATACATGATTTAATTACAATTTTTCTATTAAGAAGACACAAGTAGTACTTTTTCTATATCATTTGGTACAACTTTTCCTATTAATTATCAGTTCAATCTCAATCTACATAAATTTCTTATCAAATTTGTAGTACGTGCACAATTTTTTTTAGAACTTGTGGTTTTAATAATCATGTAACATTACTTTGGTTAAAATATCATAACATTTGTGTGGCGATAAAGACTTCTTATTTAGGGTATCAAATATATTACTCTTTTTTATCTCAATTCAAATGACATTCACTTGCCTTTTTAATTAGTAAAAAAAAAAAAGATATATTTTATATTCAGTAACAATTTCATGTTCCTATTTATAGGAAAGGAAAACAATAGGGTCGACCTAGGCCAATACAAGAGTCCTAACTATGCTAAACTTAGACTTAGAGCAATACTCAAGACTAGTTAAAACTATTATTCTTGACAAATGTTCCAAAAATTTATAACGATATTGAATCTAATAATCATTAACTAATGTCAATAAAAGTTTAAGCACTCTATATCAATAATTAATATATACATATTTATTGCTGCTAAATGTTCATTTGTATTGCCGTGTGAGTATAAGTACAAGTAGTTGTTGAATAGTACTTTAATTACATAACAAATGAAACCACAACTAACTCTAACATCTTAAATTTCCCTCTCAAGTTAAAAGAGTAAAATAAATTTCCCCTATGAGTACCTTTGTTGACTAATATGCTCTTAAAATAAAAAATAAGATAGTCTTTATCAAATTTTAGTACGTTCAAATACGTCAATAGTACTTAACGGTAGGAAACTTCTTACTCCCTTCTTGGGCTATAGAGTTGTCAATAACAATTTTTTGGGCCTCAAATAAAATTTGTGTACATGCCAATATGAACGTGGCAACCTAGTCGATAATTGGCAAGGGCGGTGGGGGCATTTCTTGGGTGGATATTCCATTAGCTTAATTTGTGTAAATGCTAATATATGAGCATTGCTAAATGCATGGCTCCACTTATTTATAACAAACTCTTAACCTCAGTGCTTACAAGTAAATCTAGTTAACTAAAATATAATATCATTCCATTATTATAAGCCAATAGCTAAGTCCACACTTTGTCCTATATAAGCCAAGGTGGAACTTCAACTCATTCAACATTCAACACAAACAAAAAAAAAAAAAACTCAACCAAAAGCATAACTTCCACTCTATTTATTCAAGAATTCATGGAGAACTTCCACCACTCAAGAAGATTACTCCGGGAGGGGGCCGCCGTGGTGCCGCCTCCTATGCCAGCCGGAATAGCTAGCCACGATACAATTGATGATCTACAAATTGGAAAAAATGTCAACACATTTGATGCAAATGTTATTATGGTATTAGCAGTATTTGTAAGTGCCATAATTTGTTCACTTGTGTTGAACTCCATCATAAAATGTTTCTTTAGGTGCTCTACCCTAGTTTTAATAGACTCATACTCAAACCATACAAATCCTTCATCAACCAATAAAGGGATCAAGAAAAAAGCCCTCAAGACATTTCCAATTGTAAGATACACTACTGAATTGAAACATCCAGACTCTGAATGTGTCATTTGCTTATCTGAATTCATTGTTGGAGATAAAGTTAAGGTTCTACCAAAGTGTAACCATGGATTCCACGTCAAGTGTGTCGATAAATGGCTCAATTCACATTCTTCTTGTCCTACTTGTAGGCATTGCCTCATTGAAACTTGTCAAAAAATTGTCAACGGTGACAATTTTGTTACTACAAATGCAATTTCATCATCAACAGTTGAAGAAATTGTAACAAGGATTGAACCTCTAGAACGTGAAGGTGTTATATCTAATTAACAATCAAAATTAGAAAGAAAAATAGGATTAATTAGTTATTAATTGTATGTATGATGTAGAAAAATTAGCTATTTAGCATTATGAGTTCAATGTTATGTAGCTTTCCAGTGATCCATTAGTACTCTTGCAAGTGTTTATAAAAAAGATTGAGTATACTATTATATTTCAATTTTGTATTAGCTTAATTACACACTAAATTTTGTATAAGGTTTGAGGGCTAGTTCATATAGCCAGCACCAAACTTATCAATATAACTCTCGACTTGTCTACTATAGAATACAATAGATTAGGATTCAATTGTCATCTACAATGTATATAGTCAAAATCCACTGATTTAAAAAAATTATTAATCTCTTTTTGTAATTTATGACTTTTAACAGATCTCAAGTTAATATATCATCATCATAATAAGATATACAGATACTTAATAAATTTCTTTGTATAAGGCTGGAACAAATTCTATTGGATTCAAACTTGAACTGATTCATAAGAAATGCAACAATATAAAAACAAATCATGAGAGAAAATTGTTAAATTCAAGAAAATGTCAAAGCACCCCTTATTTAAATGTTACACCCCAAATTAACATATCAAGTCCTAAAGCGCGGGAGAAATGTTGAGTATATGAATAAGCAGATCTTACTTAGTAGAGATACAATTTAAAGTCACGCAGATTTTTATCTTAAAACTGACAATATCACTAACAGATTGCGCTGTTACATTAAAAACCAAGCAGTGCCAACACTTTGCTTTCTTGGATCAAGAGATAATTTAAAATATCAACTTTGCCAATATACAAGAAAAAGAAGTAAGAAATGTTTAATCTCTAATTGTTTTTTTCAAGGCAAAGTTAAAGTGCTAAAAGTCTATTTAAAAAGGATATCCACATAAACTATATTGTGTTTGTGGTTTGGTGATAAAGATACAAAAAAAAAAAATAAAAAAAAAATCATATATTCAATCCCACTAATAAAGAAAATAATTAAAATTTTGATTAATCTAGTGAATCCATATCACAATGCCTTCATAAAGTAGTGTCGGAAAAATAACTTCAAAACATACAATGGATCCTATCTATCTCATGTACCACAACTTTACATGACACCTATGATTTTGATATGAAGTTTTTAAAACATTAGTTTTAAAAGTTATGATAAAAATAATTTTTAGATATTTGTAAATACTTTAATTATTTAATTAAAAAAGGAAATTTATTAAAAATTAGTTCTTATGTATTAAAAACAATAAATAAAATGAGTTAAACATATGGTAAAACAATCACAAATCAATAACCCCTACCCACAACACCCCAAAAACACCACAAAAAAAAAAAAAATACCCAACAAAAAAACAAATAAAAAAAAACATAAAAAACACCCCACCACAACCAAACCCACAAAAAAAAAAAAAACAACAAAACAAACAAAAAAACAAACACAAAAAAACAAAAGGAAAAAATGTTTTATATAATTGAATAGTTTTTAAGTATTTGCTCAAATTTCTTTGAAAATTTTCCAATTTGTGTGTTCCTTTTTTTAAAAAAATGAACTTAATGAGGTTACTTCTTTCTATATTATATAGTAAACTTCTCATTTCAGAATATAAATGTGAATCGATTGATTATAATTTATAAATTCAAACGAGTTTAATAACTTGTACTCTAATATTTGATAGAAGAAATTCATAAAATATTATTAAAAATATTAATTTAAAATAACTAAAATTTCGAATTTTAACTCGACCTCTTTGCTTAGCACTTGATTTATATTACTATATTACTATATATATATCATGTCTTATCACTAAGCAATAAGTGCCATTACCTCTTTAGTTCGGCTCCACACACCATGTTCAAGGATTCATGTACCATCATGATAGTTGTATTATTGTTTCTTTAGTCTTTTTCTCAAATATTCTTAACTAAGTCAACCATTTTATTTTATTTTTTTGGAAGTGGCTATGTTATTTTGTTGCCACAAACTAAGTCAAATTATATAAGGATGAAGTTATTGCATGCATTTTCAATATTTTTCTTTTTTGTGATGCGAAGGTCAAATAGGAACAACGTGCGGGAATTAAGTTGTAAATTTTAGCTAAAGAATACACAATTGCATTTATATAAATAAATAAAAACTCCACGCTCATCATTTATCTAGTGAATAGAGTACTCATAGTGAATATATATCTTAAATTGTCCGGACGAATTGAGTTTGATTTTCTCACCCCGTCTATATAATTGTGTAAGAAATGTATTCTGAAACATCCTATTCTTTTTAAAGAAACTAAAATCTCTTGTCGTATATATTATAAAATGAATAGAAAAAAAATAATTTATAAATTTGTTACATATAAAAATAAAAATCTGACAAATTCGCTCATGATCAAGTTACAACCTCTACTATTCGTATTTTATTCATTTCATTGATATACTCCCGCCCTATTTTAATTTTTTTCCCTACCACTATAAAGAGTGAATTGACACTACCCATAATTTTCTTAGGCTCCACACACCATGTTGGATTTCTGATAAGGAGTTCAAGTATCCAAAGACAAGATAGTTGTATATTTGTATTATTATTCACACACTCTAATTATCTTTCTTTAATTTTGACTCTTCTTTCAAAAGTCAACTATATATATTTTTAAATCATTTAGTTTCAACGACTCTTCAAAAGTTTAAATAATATTCCACACACCAACATGGTGTTTCTGTAAGTGGCTATGTTCTTTTGTGTACAATTCCAATTTCATGATACAAATTAAACACTTCTATATTATAATTACTAAACTCAAAATGTAACTAATTACGAGGGAACAACTAAACTCCACACACCAATATTTCTATATATGAACTTTATAATCTTTGAGTAATTATTTTTAATACATTCAGACGTTGAGAAACCAAATAAGTTAGTTATTTAGTATTAACATTTTAACAAAAGTTGTATTGCATCTATTCAACTTATTTTCAGCTGGTTTAGCCCAATCATAATACTGAACCAAATTGGCCCAATTGCAATTAGTCAATCTCTTTAATTATTAAAAAGGAACTTAAAAAAATACTATAGTTTAAGTTTGACGAGAGAGTTATAATAGTAATTTGTATACTTACGATTCTTAGTTATATGTTAGGTAGATTAAGAAGGAGAGGGGCAATGGAGATTTGAGAGAGAAGCGACAAAGAGATTGAGTAAATGTTGTATTCATTGTATCACGAATGCAATTAATATACTTGATTTATATCAATAATGAATACATCAATATTATGTTACTGTCGTCTATCCCTACAAAGATAAATAGAAATATTTACTAATTATCGAAGTGCTTCATGAATCAATTTGTTTGAAAAAGTAAAACTCACCACCTTAATAATTCACTAGGAAAATACCATTTATGTTGTGGTTCCTAGTTGTCTACAACAAATGTTGTTACTTTTCACATTCAATAATACATACAAATTAAAAAAGAATATTTTTTTTTAAAAAAAAAAATGTCCCCACCCACCAACCCCACGAATATAAATGTTTAGATGTGACAAACCATTGTTTGGTCGATCTGTATTCAACAAATTAAAAGTACAGCTCCTCATAGTATAGACAGAGACATTAAACCAAAAATATCACTTTAACAATAATTAATTAACGATAATAACTTAATTATTATTAAATATGTTTATTTGAAAGCTATTAGCTCTCTTTATAGATGTCCTAAATTTTATAGCGACTTTGAATCAAATGACAATTAAATAATATCAATAAATGTTTTGATACTAATTTTTTTATTAATATATATATATATACATATTAATAAATTATTACTTTACTTTGCGGCTAAAGATAGGTTTAAAAGGTTCCAATCAAAATAATATGAGGTTGAAACAAGATAACATAATTTGATCCAAGCATAGGAGAGTAATCTCTCAAAGATTTCTTACCAAATTGGAGTATATTAAATACTTAAAGAAGCATAATCAAAGATTTGATTTTTGTGAATGAAATCTTAAGGATTACTTTTTTAAAAAAAGGTAATTATGTGGATGCCATGGAAAAGCCACATATTAATTGTCTAAGTATTATTTTGTGGTTTTAAATGCACAAATTTGAGGTTGAAAAATGGGGTCGTCAATAAATAATTTCTATTTCAATTCATTTTCATTCGATACACTTTTTAAACGCATCAAACTCAGAGTGATTTTAAAGCATTAAAGATAACAATGTGACAAAAGAATTACGTACACGTAAGATACAAGCAACAATATAATAAAAAGATATATATACTTTTAGCCGAAAATTAAATACTTTGTTAAAATATTTGTGCTTATAAGAAAGAAACTAAACTTATCTAGAATCAATAAATTTGCAACCAATGGTAAGAAGATCGATCCAATCCAAACATACTTCGAGTTGATGTGAATGTCGTTTCATGAATCCAAAAATTAAAAATTAATATCAAAATTTTCATATTTAAATCGAATTGTCCGAACATCCGCCCAACTACTGTATGACATAGATCTAAAACAAAAATAAAAATCAGACAAATTAAAAGTAAATTATTTTTATTCAATGTTCAAAAAGTTACATTAAAGCCTTAATTAAAATTAAATTGCACACTATTAAACTCATTTAAAAATAATAATTCTAATAAAATTTTACTCCATTTCCAAAACTCGAACTCAAACTTAGATTTAGAAGTTAAGTGCCTAACTTTAGATTTGGTCCAATGTACTAAGAAGTGATAAGTGTTCAAAAAGAGAAAGTTAGAAGCACACGTGGCAAAAGGTGACCAATACTTGGTTTACAAATTTATATTTACAACACCCAACTAGCACTTTTAATACCATTTGTGTTGCCACTTTTCCTATTAATGATCAGTTCAATCGATATGATATGATTTTCTTGTGGAAAATCACAAGACTTTGGTCAAACTTTGTGCATTGTTTATACCTATAATCTTCTAGAACAATTACATGATGTAATTAATTTCATTCTTTTGACATTTTTAAATAATTAGTAACATAAAAAAATTGCATAGGTAATTTTATAATATATTATCTATATAGGATACAATTAACCATACATATAGTTTAATATCATAAAAAATGCACATATCCAACTTCATACGTACATAGACACATATAGTTGACCAGATATATATATATACATTTATATACAATTAGGTTTAATTTTTTCTTTGAAAACACACATACAATTTGTACATACATACATATAGTTGTTGGTCATACATACATATACGTACAATTAAAATTCGATATTGTATTTGTGTGATTTCAGTTAGGATTAGTTTTACATGCACACAAATATATTTCATTTTGCCATGTTTGAGCTAGATATTTTTTTTCAATCACTTGTATTTGTCAGATTATACTTTATGAGATAAAACGATCTAAATTGAGTTAGATCAATCTAATATTTTAAATTCAGATGTTTGAAAATTAAATGAAAAATATTATAACACCTAAAATGATTTTTAGCGGCAACTAATTAACGATAATAGTTTAAATTGTCGCTAAATATATATTTTTAAGAAGAAATTCCTAGTGATAATTACATTTTAGCAAATGTTGCTAAAACCTATAACTAACATTCAATCTAACGTCAATTAACTAATACCGATAAAGATTTTATCACTCTTTGTTAATGTTCATATTTATCATCGTTCAAAGTTATTTTTGTGATAGTGTGAGTTTTAATCCATCTCATATTAATATGATGAAAAAATATAACTGATAAAAAATTTATACAAATTGATTTTGGAGAAACATTAGATAAGTAAAAGTGAACGGACGAGGAATTTACTAACTACCAAAAGTTTTGCAATTTGCCATGTTATTATAGAGAGTGTAGACAAAGGTGTTGTTCCCTTGTTGGGGTTTAGATATCCCAATTAGAATTATTTGGGTCCCAATTAGGATTTGTTTAGATATTTGGTTCATTAATCTTTTTATTTCCTAATAATAACTACATAACCATGTGGCACCCTATTCGACAGACGGCTATGGAGATATTCTGGCTCTTTATTTAGTGGATAGTCCATTAACTTATTGTTCCAAGGTTTTTAGTGGAGTATCCAGATAATGATTCATTAAAAAAAAATACTTTTTATCTTTGGTAAAATATTGAAAATCTTATTGATTCTTTTCAATTCATCAAAGAAAAGTTTTTTCATATGGATTTATAATTTTTGCAACTTTTTTTAAAAAAGGTTATGTAGATATAGAAGTAGTTATACTTCTATTTTAATTTATGTGATTGAACATGAAAAAAAAACTTAGAAAATATATCTCATAATAATTATAGGTTTATAATTCTTTTTGAAACTTGTGATTTGAACATTCCATGCTATAATGAAGATGTATGCGAGTATAAAAGTTTGTCATTGAAGGTAAAAAGTGAAATTTTAGACTAAACACTTTCAAATTTAAAATTCTTTTTTATTGGATTGAAAAGGAAATAAATTCACAAAAAATGAAAGAGAGTTTAATAATATTATCCCAAACAATGTTACTATTCGAAAGAGGAAAGTTGGTACTTCAAAAAAGCTAAAGGGCTCCACTTGCTGAATTTTTTTTGTCACGTTCAGAGTAGTATTAAAGTTTCGATTAAATTTAAATTGTATATTATTGAATTCATTTAGGGATGACACTTCCTTTAAGACTTTCTTTATATTCAAGATAAAATCGAAAATCTCTGCTGAATCAATTTTATCAATACACCAATTTAGTGGCTCCACTCACAAACTCTTTATATCTATATTGCTCAAGTGTAAAGCTAGTTAATTGAAACAATGGTTTGGAACTCTGAAATATAATATTTTAACTTAATAAATACTAATATATCTTTTTCATAACTAAAACTCAAAAAAGTTAGTTTATCACACTTTACACTTGTTCACCTTATACATTAGTCCTATATAAAGCAATTGTTCCTCAATTATATTCATTCAAACAAAGAAAACACAAATACTAAGTCTCACCAAAAAGCTCTAAATATGGCAACTAGAACTTCCACTCTATTAATTCAAGAATTCATGGAGAACTTCCACTACTCAAGAAGATTACTCCCGGAGTCCACCATGGCACCGCCACCGGCAGCCGGAATCAGCCACTATGCAACTAATCATCAACCATTTGGTCACAAAGTCAACACATTTGATGCAAATGTTATTATGGTCTTGGCCGTACTTGTATGTGCCTTGATTTGTTCATTTATCTTGAATTTCATCATAAAATGTGTATGTAGGTGCACTACCCTAATATTGGTAGACTCATCCTTAAACCATACAAACAACAACCCTTCTTCAACAAAATTAGTCAATAGAGGGATTGAGAAAAAAGCCCTCAAGACATTTCCGGTTATAACATATAGTACTACTGAATTGAAACATCCAGGGTTGGACTCTGAATGTGTCATTTGCTTATCTGAATTTGGAATCGGAGAGAAAATTAAAGTTCTACCTAAGTGCAACCATGGGTTCCACGTCAAGTGTATCGATAAATGGCTCAATTCTCACTCTTCTTGCCCTACTTGTAGGCATTGCCTAATTGAGACTTGCCAAAAAATTGTTCCAATTTCATCAGCTCTAGTACAAGAAGTTGTAATAAGGATTGAACCTCTCCAACGTGAAGATGTTGTATCTAATAATCAACATTAGGTAGAATTAGTAGTAGATAAACTCAATTAGACTAGACATTAGCTTTTAATTAAGTTGATATATAGTTTAGTTCTTTCTTTTGTCCTGTTGGAAAAGTTTTGGCTAGATATATAGTCTTGCAAGTGTATAAATTAAATTTTGTTCTTGTTTCTTTATCAAGATAATCATGCTCCTTCTTGTCAAAGAAAAGGCTATTATATTGTGGTTCCAAGTTGTCTATTTCTCATCAATAATAATTATGTATGGCTCGAAGATAGGGAAGAACTTGTGGTTAAAAGGACAAAAGAATAAATTACGAATATTATTTATATAATAAACCAAACTCACTATAACACAAAGACTATTTATCTGTTAAAACTTATATATTTCGAGTAGAGCTTTTCTAGAAAAAGACAAGTAGTAGTAGTACACTTAGAAAATATTAACTTGAATATAGTTATATTGTGGTTCCAAGTTGTTTACAACATCATATACGTTGTTACTTTTTCACATCAATAATACGTATAATAAACTAATATAAATGTATATAATGTTGATTGGTGACAAATATTGTTTCATTTGATCTGTCTTCAACAAAACTACAGCTTTTCAGAGTATAGAAGGAGATTGATTAGTCCTTTAATAAATTGTTTTACTTTAATATGCGGCTAAAATCAGGGCTAAAAGGTATCAATTAAGATAACATTTGATCCAACAAGAGACTTATCTCTCAAGATTTAGTAACAAATAGGGACTTGTTTAATACTTAATAAGCATAATTAAGAAAAAAATTTTAATTATATGTAGATGTCATGGAAAAGCCCAAAAGGTGACCAATGGAAAGGGTTTGATTACAAAATTTTGATAATTCATTGATTCATCTAAATATATGATTCGTTTTTATTACAACTTTTTTAAGTTTACTGAATTGAAAATATTTATAACATTCAAATAATATATGGAAAAGTCGTAAAGCTTAAGCAAGCGAATTATTAATTTTATCTTTGAACTATTGATAACTTTAAAAATAAGCTTTAGTTTAACTAATTGAACTTAAACACATCTATCTTTTAACATGAGTAAATAAATTTTAAATTCTTGTCAAATTTATGAGTGTTTTCAACTTTTTTCTTAATTTTTTATTAAGAGTTTAATATTGCTACAAAAATTTAAAACTATTTATTTATCATGCTAACAAAAATTGTAGACTTTTTTTATATTGAATTCGAATATGCCCCATTAAACTCATCCTACTACGCTAGATATCAGATAAATCTATAAGGTAAAATATCAAACAACATAATTAGAACTTAAAGTGCCTAACTGGAGATTTGATTCATGTACTAAAGAATCTAGAGTTCAAAAAGAGAAAAAGTTAGAAGCACACGTAGCAAAAATTAACCAATACTTAGCTTACAAATCTATATTTACAACACCTAACTAATACTTTTTATACCATATGTTACCACTTTTTCCTATTGATAATAATCAGTTCAATCTCAACCGTTGTGACATGATAGGCACACACTTTAATTTTCCATAGCTTATTATGGCGTCCAAGAATAATTTTGTGCGTAACTGTTAAAATAAAAAAAGAAAATATTATTAAAATTTGAATCAAAATTTTCTTCATTAAAATAGATACACATTAACACAATATCACAAATATAGATTTGTCAAATATATTTTATGATCAAGAATATGTAGTTAGGTATTTTGGAATAACTGTTATTTCGCCCTTAAATATATAAGAAGAAGTTATTCGAATGATAAACGGTACTTTCCTCCAATAGCCTTCTAGCTATAGATTGATTGATATACAACAAAATTGTTAATCTATTTCGTTTCAATTTAGGTCAAAAAATATCAAAACTTGGGTACATGTGATTTGGTTCATTAATAATTGTACATAATGCTAATAACCACGTGTCAGCCTACTAGACAGTCGCAATAGAGGTGCCCTGCCTCCTTCTTGAGTGGATAACCCATTAACTTATACCAACGGTAGTAATTAGTGGAGCATATGATAAAAGGAAAAAATAATTGTGTTTTTATGAATTTATAATTTGAAATGTTTCACAATAATACAGGAACTAAAAGCGGAGGCGAATTTAAAATTTGAAAACTTTGAACACATCGAATAACATTCTAGATGGATTTGAGCTCTAGTTCTATTAGTGGTTCCTCTGCCTTATATTGATAATATAAAAACACTTTTATATTTCTTAAACGTGCGCTGTTAATTTTATCATAATTTTTATCAATTTTTAATTAATTTTTTTTGAAGCTAATGAATACACACAAGATAGATCCATTTTTAACTAAAAGCTCTTTAACATATGTTTATTTTTTAAAATAATTATTTTCAAAATTAATAAATGCACGTTTAAGGTAAATTATCTCATAATTCAAAAAAGAAATATAATCATTCTTTCTTGAATAAACTAAAAAGAGAACTCAAATGTTCACCGTTCTTTTAACAATATAAAATAATATTATATCATTCTATTATTAAGACTCAAAAAGTTGACCACACTTTAATTTACACATGTCCACTCTAATAAATTTGTCCTATATATAAGCATTTGATACTCATTCAACACCAACAAAAACAAAGAAAACACACAATACAAAGTCCAAACCAAAAGCTCTAAAATATGTCAACTATAACTTCCAGTCTATTAATTCAAGAATTCATGGAGAACTTCCACTACTCAAGAAGACTACTCCGGGAAGCCACCATGGCGCCGCCTCCGGCAGCCGGAATCCGCCACGATACAACTAATGATCCACCGCCACTTGGTCACAAAGTCAACACATTTGATGAAAATGTTATTATGGTCTTGGCCGTACTTGTATGTGCCATAATTTGTTCATTTGTCTTGAATTTCATCATAAAATGTGCATTTAATTGCTCTACCCTAATATTAACAAATCCATCCTCATCAAACCATACAAATAACAACCCTTCTTCAACAAAATTAGCCATTAGAGGGATCGAGAAAAGAGCTCTCAAGACATTTCCAATTATAACATATAGTACTACTGAATCGAAACATCCAAGACTCGACTCTGAATGTGTCATTTGCTTATCAGAGTTTGGAGTTGGAGACAAAATCAAAGTGCTACCTAAGTGCAACCATGGATTCCATGTCCGATGTATCGATAAATGGCTCAATTCACACTCTTCTTGCCCTACTTGTAGACATTGCCTTATTGAGACATGCCATCCAATACAACAAGTTATAATAAGGATTGAACCTCTCCAACGTGAAGATGTATCTAATAATCAACATTAGGTAGGAAAAAAATATATATTTACACACTTATTAGAGGAGAAGATTAAGTTTACTTCTTTCTTTTTTCATTTTGACAACGTTTTGGCTAGCTATAGTCTTGTGAGTGTATAAATTTTTATTTTTTTTGGGTTACTTATCAAGCTCATGCTTCTTTTTGTCAAAGAAATTAAAGGTTATTTTCTTTATTTGGGGACATTATAAAATTCAGGGCACTACTGAAACCCCTTTAGACTCGGGTTTGGTTTTAGTTTTGTGAGGTTTACGTTTTAAGCGATTGATTATATATCTTAAACACGCTTAACATTTAATGCTTCAGACTTGTCTAATATATTTTATAAATTATGTTCAAATTCTTTAGTCAACGTTGTTGACCCTCAAGATAATTTTTTAATAAATAAATGATGTTTAATACTCTTTTTTGAATTATAGAAATAATAAAATTGAGAATAGATCAAATAGCTTATAGAGTTGCATATTTAGTATTTGAAAACATCATGGGGTAAAATATCATTTAACAAATATTTCTTTTAAAATCAATTTTTCTTTCATGTAAATTGCATACAAGGATAACTTTCATATCATTTGCACTATCAATATTTGTATGATCATATTAGAAGTTCCATTTTTAGGATTAATTTTTTCTATTCATTGTTCTAAACTATTATTATATATTTTTTAATTTATAAATTTTGTATTGCTAAACTATTTTCCTATATAATAAATTTAAAAATTTAAAATTTATAGAGCTTACATTTCGATGCATCAAATCTTATTTATTTATTCCCACCTTTCAAAATATGTTTTAAAATACACCTCATTTTTATTCCCAATGCATTAGCCATAAGTGAAGTGACACTTACTCATTATTTTGGCTCCACACCCTGTGAGATTTTTCAGGAGTTAAATTTGTATGATTCATTCTTTTTTAAGTCTTACCGTGGTTTTCCATTTTTTTAAAAAAGTGGGGGATAACAAGCAAAAAAAAAAATAAAAATTCAATCTTTAATAATTGGCTTAAATTTTATCTAAAATAGTCATTAATTTGAGATTAAAACTGTCTTCGATGTTCTAATTTTTTAAAAATATTATTTATTCGAAATGCAGTTTGTTTTCACAAATTAAGTTTGTTATTAGAATTGATATACGCATGTTATAAAAGTAATTCATACATATTCTAACAGTTATATAAATGTATCACACATATCTTTATCATTAGAAAGTACCTTACACATGCTCTTTAATCTAAAGGAAGTAAAAAAATATAATATATTTTTTTTATTTGAAAAAACTCATGTCCACACAATTTTGTTAACTTCTTTCATTATCATTATTTGAGTTTTTTTATTCTGATCTTATTCTTTAATGTAAAAAATATGAGAAAAAAGTGTGAATGGAAAAAGAGAAAAAAGTAAAAAATTAATTTAAAATTAATTATTATTTAAATATATTGTAAACAAAATTCGTATTTATAATAAAAATTGGGGCATATATGATAGATTTTACATTAAATTTATGAAAAAATAAATTTGATCATCAACATTATAAATCCAATTAGTCGTTGAATTAAAAAAATAAAAACAATTGCGTGACAAAAGTACCAAATATTTTTTGAAGTTAATAAATAAATAAATTATTAAGACAAATCTTCATACAATAGTAAATTACAAACGGATACAATTGTTGTCGATACTATACCTTTCAAGCCTTGTGTACACCACAATTCTATCTTTTAAAAAGTAGTACTACTAATTAGCTTAAAATTAAGTATCTAATTAAGATTATCTTGCTTTAATTACAAGCCACAAGAGCACTTCAGCTTAAACTTTATTATCAAATTGATATGGTCCCAAGTTTTCTACAGCAAGTTGTTAATACTTTCACACACTACTAAAAAAATAGTGAATATCGACCTAGAAATACCGATCTTTAGAGGTCGATATTTCTGAAATATCGACCAAAAATTGACTTTCTAGCTTAAATCGAAAAAAGCTTGATTGTTATTCAATTCCAACCTCTGGAGGTCGATATTTACTGACCTCTCGAGGTCAATTTTAATTTAAGTCGGTAAAATTCATTATTTTATTTTCTGACTTTCAGAGGTCACTTTAATATATTTATTTATTTATTATTTTTAGTTGAATTAGCGTACGTAGTAAATGTTGATAGCCACTAATCACCTTCCAGATTTTCGATAGTTCTACTAGACTAACACCATCTAATTGACGAATTTCGGTGCAACAAAGCATTTGTATCACACCCGCAGGTTCAGACTGAAACACAATTTAAGGAGTATGATATAGTCGGTCTCCCCTAATACTAGCATTATTATTTGCTTCTCCATGATTCTAACTCGTGACCTATAGGTTACACAAGATAACTTTACCATTTTAAAATATAGAATTTTGAAAGTGCGATCAGTAAAATACTTTATCCATTTATCCATGAATTATTTAATTTAGAAACAAACAAATTTTTATCTTATAATTAATGAGATTGCATCTTTGGTGGAATCTGAAACAACATGGATTGAAGATTTGGTCATGTACTAGGAATCAAGAAATGATTTTAAAAATAGCATATAGTTCAAAAAAGTGAAAAAAAGTTCAAGTACACGTAGCAAAAAGTAAAGAGTGTATGGTTTACAAATAACCATTTTACAAGACTTTTGAGACCTTTTTAACTACAATTTGGTAACACTTTTCCTATTACACTAATAATATAATCAGTGATATCACATGAAATTAAATTTTGATGTGGAGAATCACTAATTAAGTTTATCTTTACAAATTTGCATCGTTTATTGACTAGGAAAAGAAAAAAAGAAGTTGTACATGAACATCAAACTAGTTTTATTCTTAATCAACAGATCTAGATGCACATATAATTTTGAATTTTTCTTTGAACTAGTGTATCAACTCCTATATGTAGTACATGAACATCAAATTATTTTAATTTTAAATTAAAATGCATCAGTTGATTGGCTATGTGAACTGTATATATGCTTTAAGACATGCAACCCCAAGTAAACATTAATAGTAATATCACACGAAGCTGCAACTTAGAATTGTAGCTAGCCGATTAACAATACATTATCGCCGCTTTCATAAAAAAAAGTTTGGACTAGTTATAAATTCTACGATAGCCTTCACAATCACTCCACTTGTCTAATTATTTGCGTTTCTCCTAGTCCCAGGTCGATATATATACCAAAAAAATAGCCTCCTAAGATCATGGAGGATGACATTCACCACTTAGAAACTGTGTTGAGATTACAAAAGATCAATAATCTTTTTGCTAAATTCAACAAGTGCGCGCATTTGGCCATATCATCTCTGGAGATGGGGTATGTACGTGTTCAAATCCAATGATAGTGAAGGAGTTAAGAAAATTTACTAAGGGGTATGCACTTATAAGCAAGCCATTGACCAATCTGTTACTAAGGTGCAAATACTTTTCAGTTCTGCAAACTGATGGTCAAACAGAAAGGCTAAACAAATTATTTGAGGTGCATGAGTGGACATAAGCCAAAAGGACTGGAATAAGTCACTTTCAATGGCTGAGTACTGGTACAACAACAACTATCACTCTACACTAAAAATTGACCCCCTTCAAAGTGGTTTGTGGGTATTAACACCCTCAACGAATAATATAGCTTTTTGCAATAACAGATATAATTTTTGGCAGAGATTATAGTTGCCAAAAAAAAAGACCTTTAGTGGCAGTAAATACAGCTTATAGCGGCGACTAAAGTGACACTAATAAAGACTTTTAATGGCGATTCATATAGCTTTTAGCGGCGATTCTTTTTGCCACTAAAGGACCTTTTAGTAGCGACCATTTAACCTTTTAGCAGCAATTATTGTTGCCACTAAAAGGATTTTTAACGGCATCTATTTTCCCTTTCGTGGCGACTTTTTTCTGCTTTTAGGGCAACTCTACAGATGCCACTAAATAAATCTTTAGCGACAAGTTGTTTGCTTTTAGCAGCAACACGAGTTGCCACTAATAAAGACATTTAGTGGCAGCTCTTTGGCTTCTAGCGGCGATTCTTATAGCCACTAAAAGGGGCTTTTAGTGACGACTTTAAACGTCACTAAACCGATGTATTTCGTCGCTAAAAGTCACTTCTGCCATATGAATTCGTCACTAAAAGTCTCTATTAGTGGCGATTGAAACGGCCGCTAAAACATAAAAAAGTCGTCGCCTAAAAAAGTCTCTATTAGTCGCGACTTCAGACGCCGCTAAAAGCAATATTTCTTCGTGGCTACACTAACCTTTAGTAGCGACTTTAGCCGCCGCTAAAACATATGAATTTTGTAGCTAAAAGCCTCCTTCAGTGACGACATTTAGTCGCCGCTAAAACATATAAATTTCGTCACTAAAAGTCTCTTCTTACATGTGAATTTCGTCGCTAAAAAGGAGACTTTTAGGGGCGACTTTAGCCGCCGCTAAAACATATGAATTTTGTCGCTAAAAGTCTCCTTCAGTGACGACATTTAGTCGCCGCTAAAACATATAAATTTCGTCACTAAAAAGGAGACTTTTAGTGGCGACTTTATCCGCCACTAAAACAAATGAATTTTGTCGCAAAAGTCTCCTTTAGTGACGACATTTAGTAGCCGCTAAAGCATATAAATTTCGTCGCTAAAAAGGAGACTTTTAGTGGTGACTTTATCAACCGGTAAAACATATGAATTTTGTCGCTAAAAGTCTCCTTTAGTGACGACATTTAGTCGCCGCTAAAGCATATAAATTTCGTCGCTAAAAGTCTCTTCTTACATATGAATTTCGTCGCTAAAAAGAAGACTTTTAGCGACGACTTTACCCGCCGCTAAACATATGAATTTTGTAGCTAAAGTCTCCTTTAATGACAACATTTAGTCGCCGCTAAAACATATAAATTTCGTCGCTAAAAAGGAGACTTTTAATGGCGAATTTACCCGCCGCTAAAACATATGACTTTTGTCGCTAAAAGTCTCCTTTAGTGACGACATTTGTCGCCACCGCCGGTCTAAACATAAATTTTGCGCTCTAAAAATAGACTTTAGTGGCGGACCCACCCGCCGCTAAAACATATGAATCTCGTCGCTAAAAATCTCTTTTAGTGGCAATTAAAACCGCCGCTAAAAGTCACTTGTTACTTATGGATTTTGTCGCTAAAAGTCTCTATAATGCGCTAAAACCTATGTTTTTCAACACTTCTAGTATCGACTTTTCTATGCTTTTAGCGGCGACTCATGTGGCCTTTGCGGCGATTCTTGGTGCCAGTGAAAAGGACTTTTAGTGGCGACTCATATAGCTTTTAGCGGCGATTCTTGGTGCCACTAATATTTACTTGTGGTGACTTTTATTTGTATTAATGGCGGTTTTAGTTGCCAACTTTTACTAACCCTTTTGCGTGAACCTTTATAGGTATTAGTGGCGGTTTTAGTTACCATTAATACTTACTCTTTTGCTGCGACTTTTATGGGTATTAGTGGCAATTTTAGGTACCATTAACACTTGCCCTTTTGTGGCGACTTTTATAGGTATTAGTAGGTTGCCACTTATACTTATGGTGGAAAGACGAATAAAAAAAATATAAGGGGAAGGGCAAATATTTACATTTTATTATTTCTTTCCACAATGAGTTACTTTTCCCTAAAAGTTTCATTCAAGTCTCCTTCCGAATCAAAAATGGATTTTTATTACTTAATTATTTTCTAAGATTTGTTTATAATTAGTCAAGTCGTTGGTCAACTGCAGACATTTTTAATGATAACAAATTCCGAAATGCATGTTATTTTACTTCTTTTAATATTTAGTCATTTACTAAACTTACTAAATTATTTTAGCTTGATTTGTACTTTAATTATGATTGAATCATATGCTTATTAAGTTGCAATATTGTTTTACGTGATTTTATAATTTTTTTTTGTTGGAGATTTTAGAGTTGGTATTAATCATATCATATTTTTTGTTATTTTCTTGATAAATAACTTAGATAGTTGCATTTTTGTTGGACTAAAGAAATATTTGAAGTATAAGTAAATTATATGTTTATATGAATACTTTATCGAAAAAATTCAAAAAATCCAAAAAAACCCAAAGTTGAAACCCCCCGAATTTTATTGGTTTGATTTATATATTCAAAATTCAACACAAGTAATTTGATTTGATATTTGAAAAATCCAAACCAAATGATATTCCAAGCTTAATTAGCTTCTTGCATATTTAATTAATGATCACAGGCATAAAATTAATATAGAAGGGTAGACTACTTTTGTGATATTATGCACAACTTGTGTTCCAAGTTGTTTATATTACCAAAATAATAAAATAAAGATATTCATTTCAAAATATTTATTGGTTTATAAAATTGAGATAAAATTTATTTTTATTATTTTTATTTTACTTTTAAAATTAGTATATTTGCATAAACACATATTTTGATTATATTAGAAAATTAAGAATAATTTATAAGAATATTGTATTACTTATATTTATGACATTTTTAAAGGTGTGAAAAGGTTGTATGAAAATTAGGAAACACGAAATCTAAATTGGCACTGCCCTAAATAAAGTATATTATATGTTTAATAGAATAGATTTCGTAAAAAAAAACAAAAACCATATCAGCTTTACACGTTTAAAGCCTTTTGCTAATTATATTCTTATCTTTTTAATTAGTGATCTTCTGATTAATAAAGATTTGAATCAGTATCCAAGAAGATTATCTTGCTTTAGCTACAAACAACAAGAACAATAATTTAAGCGTAAATTTGATTCCCCAAAATTATTTGTTGTGTTGTAAATTATAATTAGACTAATTACCATGTTAATTTATATTATAAATAATTAATTAATAGATGGAGGAAAAGATTTAGCGGCTGATTTGTCTTAATCCTTTCTAATGTATCTCAAGGGTACTATAGTCTTTTCGATCTGTTTGGATCTTTTTTTTGACATAAGCGTTTGGACAAAGATCATTTTGCAACAATTAAAAAAAAAGATAATTGATTTGGTGAATAAAGTTATTTGATATAAATATATATCAAAAAAAAGTTTTTTTTAATATTGATTTGACATGAAATTTAAGAAAAAGTAAAGAATTTTTTTGAATTTATGATATTGAACTCAAGATACGTTGAGTGTATTAAAATGTTTTTTTAATTTTGCAGTCTTAAACTTTGTCAAATAGATAGTTAAAATTAATAAATTGTTAAAAAGGGATAAATATGTTTCTTTTTATATATAGAATAAAAAGAGTAGTAAAACAAATACTATTTCAACTAAGAATTTGTTAAGTAGAGCTCTCGCGGCGATCCTTAAATATGGGAAAAGATCTTGTTAGCAGCGCCAGCCTCATATTAAAAGTTTTGTTTTCTGAGTCACATACCATGGACGGCATTCCTAATTAAGCCTAGTTGGGTGGTGGTGTGTGGGGGTGGTGGTGGTGGTTGTGTGTGTTGTGGGTGGTGGGGGGGGGGGGGTTTGGGGTTTTTTTTTTTTTGTTTCAAACACCAAATACTGGAGGAAAAAATGAAATCTGCAAGGAATTCATGAAGTAGATTGAATGCCACAATAATTTTTAAAAAATAATGAAGAAGTGATTGTTCAAAAAATTTATTAATTTTTTCATTATTCAAATACAAATAGCTAGAATTGATTAGTTCTGATAGTGATTAATATTGCGTCTAAAAGATAATTTATAGAAAGGCTTTAAAAGAATCAAAGAAAGTCACACTAACACTAGCTACAAACATATAAAATGTTTGATCAAATCTTAGCTCGAAAGCTAGAAATATTTAAAATTAAATTTTAATGCAAAAAGAATCAATCAAGGATTTGGTTTTTTCTTTTTTCGTGGGATCTTCGACAGGATTATTTGTGAAAAAATTAGTATATTTGTAAATGATTGTAAAAAGTACTTTTAACTCATAATCAAATTCAAGATATTTAAAGATATATTCGAAAATGATTACCATTAACATAAAACTTGTTTGAATTTCAAAATTTAAAATATATCACATAAATTAAGACGAAACATAATTGTTGCTTTTCTTACTATATTCACTTTGTATAATTACTCTAAATAATTAGTGCATAGAAGCTAACTGGTCCTAAGAAATCGTTTGATATAAGGTACAAGATATAATAATTTTTAAATTAATTGGAGAATTATCTTGTCTTATGCTTGGTTGAAGGTATTACGCAATCTAGAGATTATTTATCTCACCATATATGCTTATTGCTTTTGTTAATATATTCATTTTGTATAATTACTCTAAACAATTAGTGCATAGAAGCTAAATGGTCCTATATAAGAAATCGTTTGGTGTAAGGTGTAAGATATAATTAAGGTATAATAATTTTTGGATTACATAATGGAGAATTATCTTATCTTATGCTTGGTTGAAGGTATTATGCAATCTAGAGATTATTTATCTCATCATATATGCACAAATGATAAGATAGTTATCTCATATACATGATAAAATAACTTATTGCAAAAAAAATTATTTCAAAATAATTAATTTTGAAATAACTTATTTCCAATCGAACGATCAAAACAATCAGTACAAAATTGTCTCTTTCACTTTGTCCTTTGTTTCAGTCGCTTTTTGCTAAAATATGAGATATTATTATAAAATAAACATTAGTGCTTAATTATCAAAAAATATTGTACAGTAAATGTTTATAGACCACAAAAATTTTCAAGTGGAGCCAAACAGTACTTCTCTTATTAATTTTTTCCTCAATATTCAAAATTTATATTGAAACCTCAATTCGATTTAGCAGCTTAACATTACTGAACTTGGTTGGATTTAGTTTGCATATAATATTCTTGTTGATTTCTTCTTTATGGAAAAGAAAGGACTAAAGAATCAGAATTGAAAATAATATATATTGTTGATATAAAATATATATCATATATAGCTTTTTTTTTATCATTTGATATTCCATATTTACTTTAATTTGAAATTTCTTTCGTAATGAATATTTTCACTTAAAAAACTTTCTTATTAAAAATAATTTCATTCTCAAAACGTCAATTTGAAATCTCTAAATCATTTACCATCCTGGCTTAAAGTTCTTAAGCTATATGGACATTGCCAATACAAAGAATGGAACTACAAGGCTAAACTTTAATTGAACACTTACTATTAATTAATAATAGGTTGGTTGTTATCTCATTAAGCCATTCTATAAAGTTGGCTTTTTAAAATTGATAAAAAGGTGCAATATTAAAATCCATTAGAGAGCACACTTCAACACACATTATATACTAAACTAACCCCACCACCTCTCTTGATATATAGTTTATCAAAAAGCTATTTATATATAAGAATAAAATACTAAGATTAGAAAGAGGGTACAAATGGATTATATAAACGCCTATCAAAATAATAGCCAATATATATATATATTACTGATATACAAAAGTATGCATTTTCCATGTCATAAGGAGAGTAGGAAGCTTCCTGCTCCCTTCTTGGGCTGTATGTATGGGCCCAAAAGAGCATTTGTTTTAGAAATATGGGCCCCTCAGTTATGATGCAAATTCCACGTGGCTGACTACTCCACGCTAAATGTGGGCTGGGCCCATCTTGAGTAGATAGCCCATTAGCATACACAAAAAATATATGTATATATATATATATATATATTAGTGGAGTATCCAAATTGGCAAAAATTATTGATACTAAAGATTAGTTATACCATTCTACTTTTTCATGCTATGTACTACTGTTGTACGTCGCCATCTCTAGCATCCTCACTATCCAATTTAATTTGAATTCACATTCGAAAAGTCTTACGTAAGAGTGAATCGCTCTTTAATAAAGATGACGATATATTCACAATAAATTTAGTAGCTTTTGACATGGAAACTTAACACTCGTAAACATGACAACGGTTTTCACCACCAACACAATAATAACATATCAGTGGAATTCTACAATTGGTTTCTAAGGCAGGTAAGATATACGTAATCGTGATTTTATACCTTTATGAGGTAGAAACGTTATTACTAGTAGACCTTCACTCAAAAAACAAATGAAACAACAGCTAAGCGAGTAATAACGTTTGGGTCTCCACCATTTCTCTTATAAAAAAAATGCATTTTGTGGGTATTTGTAGTGGTTAGATAGAAGTAAAGCTAGTTAATTAATTAAAAATGTGGGCTGAGAAGTCTTTTAAGTATTGTTTAATGAAGGAAAATAAACTTAGTAATTATAATAATTATTCTTTCATTATTGGCCCATAAAGTACATCTTCTTGCCCTATAAATTAGTCCTAAGCAACTACCAATTACATTATTCATCCAACCCCAACAAAGAAAGCACAACACTTCAAAGAAAACACACACTAAACAAAAAACAAAAAAGTCCATGGCAACTATAACTTCCTCTTTATTAATTCAAGATTTCATGAAAAATTTCCAATATTCAAGAAGACTACTTCTACCAGCCAGCCCACAACAAACAGATCTATCACAAGGGGACACCACCAATACATTTGATGCACATGTTGTGATGGTACTATCAGTACTATTATGTGCTTTAATTTGTTCACTTGCCTTGAATTCAATCATAAGATGTGCACTAAGATGCACTAGTTTGGTATCAGAGTCAGACTCATCATCATCGATCTCTACAAATCTTTCAGCAACGACGAAGCTTACAAATAACGGGATCAAGAAGAAAGCCCTCAAGACTTTTCCAATCATAACATACACTACTGAGTTGAAACATCCAGGTCTCGACTCTGAATGTGTCATTTGTTTATCAGAATTTGTTGCGGGAGAGAAAGTTAGGGTTTTGCCAAAGTGCAACCATGGGTTCCACGTCCGATGTATCGATAAATGGCTCAATTCACACTCTTCTTGCCCTACTTGTAGACATTGTCTCATTGAAACTTGTCAAAAAATTGTCAATGGTGGTAGTTCTAATTCAGCTACAATTTCAAACCCTCAAGTAGTAGCACAAGAAATTATTTTAAGGATTGAACCTCTACAACGTGAAGGTGTGGTATCTAACCATCAACATTAGGTATAAAATAATTAGTGTAGTGGCTAGAGTTCAATTGATTGATATGTTATAACATACACTCAATTAGTAACTTTCTAGTAGTCAATTCAGTTGATTACAAGATAGAGAATCGAACCCTCACCAATAAGGTGAATGTTCAGATAGTCAACCAACTGATTGACCAAGATTCTTCGGTCCTTTTTAGTTGTTTTTTTTTAAAATCTATTTTGAGGAAAAAATTAGCTAGGTTGCAAAAGCCAAAAGGCCAATGCTCATGTAGGTTTTTAAGGGGTTCATTAGTTTTGGAAATTGTATCATACCTTGTATCTCAATTAAATCACGTCCAAGTTTTTTCCATTAGATTACATGTATTAATTTATTATGGTTGGGGACACAGATAAGCAAAATCAAGGAGAATAAAAATTTAACAAGTAGGGGTTCAATTATCTTTTAAAATATTCCATGATGAAGAATAAAGAACTGTTAAAATTCAGCAGGATATAACGATTTTTTGGAATCTCACAGGGCTTATTATTTCTAAATCCAATTATTTTTCCATTTTGGAATTTTCATTCTTGTGCAACTACTACTGCGACAAATTACAGTTTTTAGTAGCAATAAATATATATATTAAATACGTTAAATTCTTTATCGATGTTAGTTAATTATTATGAAGCCAATTGTTACCTAGAATTTAGAAACATTGTTTTAGTAGACAATAAAGATATATATTAAATACGTTAAATTCTTTATCGATGTTAGTTAATTATTATTGAATCCAATGTTACTATAGAATTTAGAAACATTTACATGTGTTATTTGTTTGTTTTTAGAAGTAATGCTCTCCACCAGTCTTTTAGCGCACCTCATTTTCACCTCCCTAACGTCACTTTACCATCCTTAATATTTATCTATATTATATACAAATATTTTTAAAATAACTTACGTATCAAATAATATGGGGGCTGGCATTATAATAATAATAATGATAAAATTGACTAATCTTTTTATGATACGGTAAAGTGGATAATTATTAACTAAAGCAAAGTGCTTTCAACGATTTGTTGGCCTTAATTACACTAAAGACTACTATTACAAATCAGGTTGGAAAACTGAAAAATTACAAGCAATATCTAGAAGATCCAACAAGACTAATTAAAATTGATAGTACCACTGCACCAAAAACCATTTTTAGCGGAACTTAATCAAAGCAATAGTTTAATTGTCATTGAAGTATTTATTTTAGCGATAATTAATATTTTTAATAAATATTTCTAAAATGTATAGCAATATTAGATTTAATGATGATTAACTAGTATTGATAAATGTATTAGCACTTAGCACTTTTTATAATAATGTGAATATTTATTATCGATAAAACATATTTTTATTATAATGCATGTTGATTCTAACGTTGGAATGACTAGACTCAATAGCGAAACTAAAAATTTAATTTTATAAATTTTAAGTGATAGTATTCAAGTTTTAATTTTAATATTTATACATTTTTATGATTTATTAACATAAATATATTATTTGAACAAAGTATGTTGATATCAATCGAATCCAGGTGCAGAATACTATCTCCACCATGATAAGACTAATAGGAAAATTAAGACTCTTATATTAATGTTATGTTATGTGATTAGACAAATCACCAAAAAAAAAAGATATATAATTGCACTATATCAATTATTAAAGCAAAATGGTCAAGTCCACTGATAGTTTTAGCCAGTGTTAAGGAGCAAAATTGGCTATCTCTTAATGTGAAATAATTTTATTATTTCTCTAATGAAGTTCATCACGTGTTCAACTAAAATGAGCCAAAATTAAAAAATGAAGTCAAACTCATGGTTTCTGACTATTGGATACAATTTTTCCTAGAGGAAATCCACTTTCTAATTATTATATTTTAAGTATTTAAATGTCTATCTCACTTCTCATTATAATATCTAAAATAAATTAAACTAATTTTTTTTCCATAAATATGATATATATCTTTTATTTACTAGGTATTTGGAAGAAATTAACAAAGTAATTTAATATATACTCTTTTTCTAGGATTAAGAATAGTGTACATGTTGCTCAACTCCCGTTTAAGTAAGTTCGTAGTTGGGGCGTAGTAAAAAATGCATTTAGTATCTCCTAAGTGGATAAATAATTTAAATTATAATGACTATTCGCTATTATATTATTATATTATTCCACTTCTATTCTTATTATTATTATTATTATATTATTATTACTTATTATTATTATGATTACTTATTATTATTTATTATTATATTATTATTATTATTATTATTATTATTATTATTATTAGTATTTATTATAACAACTACTTATACGAGTGAAATAGGTGCGAACAATTCATATCATATATGGAAAATTGTTCAATTCTGTAGGCAAAGGAATCTGCAATCCAATCAACTGCGCTTGTTTTTATGATGCTTTCTATTTGTTGTTTAAATCTTTCTGAAATATGAATAAGAATTTATTTTGTAGTTTTAATTTTGACGTATGAATTATCAAAATTTTAAGTGTTGGGAACGGGGAGAGAGAGACGTTAGCGCGGGGCGGCCGATGACGTGAGCTGCTTTGTGTTGAAAATGTTACTAGTTTTAATTAAATAATAAATGGTGAATCTAATTTTTATTTGAAAAAAAGTTTGTGAATGCCATTGAACCAACTAATTTATATTCATCGAAATATACACAACATATACATTATCAATCCAATAGATCGTGGCTTTAATTAATTCAATCGTCAAATAATATAATCACCACGTTAAGTATATGAAATGGGAGCTGAATAGGCATGCACAAATGTCTTATCAATAACATAGTATATAGTAACTTGTCGGTCAAACGGCTCGATTTTCTGTTTTGTGGGCGTGGTAAAACGCCGTGATTTTGGTTTATGCAATTATTAGTTGTATGTTTTTGCTCTATAGGTAATCGGGCAATCCAGCTACAATCAGCAATATGCGGATCAAAAGACTATAGGATAAATTAGTATAGCATGATATTGATAGCAATATGGACTCATCCACCCCTTCATATTTCGATAAAGCCGGAATACCTTACGTTTTCAAATTGAAAATTATTTTTTTATTAACCTAGCCTCCTCTTTTATTCGAGACTTATAAAGAATAGTACAAAAATATTCACATATTGTCTATCCACTATACGCCTTTTGTTTAATTAATTTGGATGCCTCCTAGGTTTTTAATGTAAGAGCGCATGTGATGCATAGATTAAATAATGTACCATTTAAATGAATAAGGATAAAGGAACAAATCACAAATCCTTTATCTATTTTTGAATCTAAACGATTTGTCTTATTATTTATTGCATAATAAGATAGAATATGTACGATTGATTACAAGAACATTTATACAACAAGATCAAGCTGGAATTTTGCAAATTACTCTTCCTTTCTGTTTTAGGATGATTTATAATGATATTATCTATAATGTAATTCCTAAATATCCAAAATGGACTCAAAAAATGGTAAGATTGTATGTACTGCTCCATCAATTCTCTGTGGAGGATTACTAAAGGTCCTTCATACAGAAATCCGTATGAAAAATCATAGAATCAAAAACTATGTAGGACTAACATATACCGAACAATTGAAGGAAAAATTGATTGTGATTCCGTAAACTTGGACACGTCAAACGTCCCCCCCCCCCCAATGGACTTTAAAAATGGTGAGATTCTATGTATTGCTCCCTCAACTCCCTACGTAGGATTCCGTAATGGTTTCGCGAAAAAATCAACTGAAAGTCATATCACCAAAAAAACTATGGGTTAACACCATACACGAAAAAACTAAGAAAAATTCTCTAGGCCTATTTAAATTCGAGCACCCTCCACTATTTATTAAATCAACAATGATCCTAAAAGGTGAAAACTGATACGTTATCCACTACCCCACTTCACCCACCGACGCTGAGAATAAATAAGCTTTTGCAGTAGTAATTTCTCATTAATACTCTCGCCTCCTCCTAAATCCGCCCTTTTATGACAGTAATTTACTTTGCTAAAAGTAACCTCCAAAATGAACTTATATTACAGGAAAATAAAGTACTATATAAAAACAACAGAAGAGAAACGCTCTTCATGTGTTTGTATTATCGCTCATCAAAAGGAAAAAAAAACAATGATTCTCTACTCTTCAAAGTTACGAAACAAAGGTCATATACGAGGATAATTAAATTGCTTTCTTTACAATACTCTTATATGGTAAAATTAGTTTCTAAGTCATACTTTTATGTCCATTATACATATAGAAGTGTCTACTACGTTTTCCACCATAGTGCTCAAGGATAAATATTACATTTTTAGCTCCAATTAATTAACGATAATAACTTAATTGTCTCTAAATATATATTTTTAGCGGTAATGATATAAGTCTCTAAAGTCTTTAGTGACATTGGATTCTATATCAACTAACTTATGTCTATAAAGATTTTAGCACTGACTATTACTATCTATTTTGATTGCCACTAAAAGCTAATTTTATCATGCCATCCGAAAAAAATCAACCTCCATCCCCCTCTTTACCCTCCTTCTCCCCCCCTATCCCTCTCCCCCCCCTTCCTTCTCCCTTTCGTATTTAACTTAACAAATTCAATTCGCAATTTTGGTGCATTAATAACCAACTAATGCTTCATTTTGTGATCTCTAATAACTTGGTTTTACTAAAAGAAGATAAAATAAATAGATAAAATAATCATTGTAACAAAAATGATCTTTTACAGTAATTAATTAATGGATTTATTTTACTTGTCGATAAATATGTATTTTTAGGCGCAATTAATACTCTTTGTAAATATCTCTAAAGCCTATAGCAACATTAAATCTAATGACAACTAACTAATGTCGATAAAAACTTTAGCACTTTTTCTTAACATACATATTTATCAATGACATTATTACCGCTAAAAATTATTTTTGTCGTAGTAAATAAAAACAACATTGTTGGGCTTGCTTAAAAGATGAAGTGTTCTCAACATGCTATTGTTGGGTTCAATAATGTTCATTGATAAGACAATCAACAAATTGATATCATATACATTAATTTAGTGGTAATATAAAGAAAAGTAATGATCCAAAACACTTATTTAATGTACTATATTTATATTGTAATGTTGAAAAGTTCAAATGTTCATCTTTAATTAACAAATAAAGCACATGGAAAAAGTCAGTAAATGAATTTATTTAGCTTTAATCTTCTACTTAAAGAGAATAATCAAAATGTGTGCTGACCATGTCTGAAAAGATTGGTTACCCACTGATTTTGCCAACTTGATACACTCAAGTTTATCCCTACTTTTATTTTTTAAAAAATTTACCCTAACTTCTATTGATGCTAACTACTAGTGTGTGTGTGTTTAGGGGGGGGACCCCAAATCTTATGTGTTTATCGTTGTTAGAGTGTATTGGTGTTTTAGTTAGCTGTTAGAAAATCAGCATTACTTCGTTAGAGGTCTCTGTCCATTGCTATTTTAGATATTAAATTTCTTATGTATCGAATTTGAACCCGTGACATGCGTCTAATTTTATTTTATTTGAGTTGGTTTTGGACCAATTCTTTAAAGAACAAGGAGAAAGGGTCTATCATGTACAGCTGTGTTATCTTTAATTAGTAGTATTAAATCAAACCTTTTATTTACTTTGATTAACTAATGGCCTTTTTTATTATTATTAAAAATAAAAGATAAAATTGCAACCTTTCGACATGAACACCTACCAAGACATAAATATATTATTATATGATTCAAGCATCTTCCAGAATATTTTGTCTCCAATTAATTGCGGAGGCATTTGGACAACATTCTTTTGTTAAAGTTGGGAAAAAAAGAGAATTCAAAGTTCAGATTGAAAAAAAGCTAAGTTTGTGACCCATCAACGGATACAAGCTTTTTTAATCAGAGATTTTAAATTTAAATTTAAATATCAATCAGAGATTTTAAATTTAAATTTTAAATATCAAAAGATCTTTGATTAAGAGTGTTGCCCCTTCCTCTCTGAATGATTATTATTATTATTTTGGTTGTAATTCCTTCTTATCGAAGTATAACGACACTGGTGACAAAATTCGAAAGTGGAGAAATTGTTATAATTGAAAAAACATTGGCCTAACAAGAAATGAATTATCCATATGGCCAGTTTGTCCCATCACAAACAAAAGCCAAACTCAATTAGTTCCCTCCCAAATTCAAACGACACATCACATGTATTATGGGAAAAGCTTTAAAGCCTCGAAAAGCCATAAAAGGATGTAGTATAGTGGATGAAACTTTCTGCGTAACCAGAGGTTTCAAATTCAAAACCTTTGGCTTTAACAAAAAACGCAATGAAGAATAGGACAAATATCAATTGCAATAAACGAACAGATATGAAAGTAGCACTTCATCACAGAAAATGTAATCCTCACATCATCCACATAAACTACAAAGCTGATTTCCAGAGTCTGAAAATACTACAAAAATTCTCATTCAATAAATATCGACATATTTGTTCCCAAGTTTTTTTTAAAAAAAAAAAGTACCATAGGATAGGAAAACAAAGAAAATGAAAGATAAAATCCCAACAAAATAATAAACAACAACACAATCACTCTCCGCAACTACAAACAACCTAAGAGTTCAAGTTCAAATTCAAGAAGGGATATATCTCCAGACAAAAGAGGCTTGCACTGGAAACATGAAATAGTATCAGCAGTAGTACAATGTTTTAATTGCCCTTCTTTCATAGCCCCATCTCAAAGACTTGCCTAACAGCAGACCCGAGTTCACTGTGGACGATAACATAATAGCTTTAGCAGGAGAACATAAAAAGGAACTCGTGAACAGAAGTAAAAATAGCAGCCAGCACCTTAGAAACACTTCCTGTGGACAATGGATGGACCAGACTCGTCGTACTCGCCCTTTGAAATCCACATCTGATCAAGAATGGAATAAGTTTAAGTTAGCAACAACATAGTACAAAATGCAGTTTAAAATGGCAAAAGTATATGCAAGAGAAGATTAAAAAAACAAAGACTCGCCTGCTGGAAGGTGCTAAGTGATGCAAGGATGGATCCTCCAATCCAGACACTGTACTTTCTCTCCGGTGGAGCAACAACCTTAATCTTCATGCTGCTGGGAGCCAAGGACAGTGTTTCTTGACTCATAACGGTCAAGCAATAACAGGGAAATGGTTGAACCACAATAAGCCACAATGTACCGTAGGAGGTCCGTCCTGATATCAACGCCCACTTCATAATAGAGTTGAGGTAGTCTCGTGCGATACCTGCAGCTCCATACCACATGGATGGCGGGAAGAGGCCTCTGGGCAAACGGAACCTCTCAGCACCAATGGTAATCACTTGTCCATCAGCAATCATAGTTCTTTCAATGGAGGGAGCTGCTCCTGGCCCCGTTTCAATTCCTGCTACATGGTCAACGAGCCACAGTAGGCCAGCGTTTTCCTCATGTCACGGACAATTTCCCGTTCAGCAGTGGTGGTGAACATGTAACCTCTCTCGGTGAGGATCTTCATCAGGTTATCAGTTAAATCACGGCCAGCAAGATCCAAACGAAGAATGGCATGCGGCAAAGCATAACCCTCGTAGATAGGGACAGTGTGACTCACACCATCACCAGAGTCCAACACAATACCTGTCAAAAGACACTCATAATGTCAGATCAAAAACAACTTTCCAACAAGGGAAGATTCGGATCATGAGAGTACTAATACTAACCAGTTGTACGACCACTAGCATACAAGGAAAGCACAGCCTGAATAGCAACATACATAGCTGGAACGTTGAAGGTCTCAAACATAATCTGGGTCATTTTCTCTCTGTTGGCCTTAGGGTTGAGAGGTGCTTCAGTAAGCAGAACAGGGTGCTCCTCGGGGGCAACACGAAGCTCATTGTAGAAAGTATGATGCCAGATCTTCTCCATATCATCCCAGTTGCTGACAATACCGTGTTCAATTGGGTATTTCAAGGTCAAGATACCCCTCTTGGATTGAGCTTCATCACCAACATATGCATCTTTCTGACCCATTCCAACCATAACACCAGTGTGGCGAGGACGACCAACAATGCTAGGAAACACTGCTCTAGGAGCATCATCACCAGCAAATCCAGCCTACATTCAAACAATCCAATTATTCACCAAAAAAATAAGAAACATCTCAAGAATATAACAATACACATTGTTCAACTATCGTTAGTCGTAATTGTAAACCAAAGTAAAAAAAAAATAAGGACTGACCTTCACCATTCCAGTTCCATTGTCACAAACAAGGGGCTGAATATCCTCACCGTCAGCCATTTTCTATTCAACTGCCAATACAAACAACGGATTAATAAGCAATTCTAAATCCAGTCCAGATACCTAGTCAGCAACACAAGTAGATGATTTACAGATAAGACAATATCTTAATACAGATGTATCTTAAAACTCGAACGTTAAACCTATCAATCAAGCATATCAAAATGACAATACATTGGATACTTGTCAATCAACATCCCAACATAGATAAGAGGGAAATCAAAAGTGAAAATATCTTAAAACTCTATGATTCACCTATCAATCAAGCAAATCCAAATGACACTGCATCACGTACTTCTCGCTCTATAACTTACTTCTCCTCGATCCAATCGGAGACAAAAAAGCAAAAAAGCAAAACCCCTCAGTCACTCCACACTCATTTTCAACTAAGCTACATCTCATTGATATACAAAGTAATCAGAAAGACAAAAGGAGATAATCAATTTCAGTTCCAACAAAAAAGAAAGCTTTTTTCTTCTATTTTTAACAAAATTTATTCATCAATCACCACAAGAGAGCTACAGAACACCATTCAAAACTATTTGAACTATAATCAAACAGTAGATCAAGGTAAATCCATAGCAGATCAACCTCAACATAGATCCACTTCATCAGATCCAGAATTATATTAGCTCAACCTTCAAATACTTGATTCACTCACTACATCTAACTAGTCAATCCAAAATATGAAAAATACCCATTTCAGATAAACAAATTCAATCTCTTTTACCACTTTCATAGATCTCAAAACATAATCCGCACATGCATCTCACAATTTTCTTTACATTTTCACATAGCTCAATCCATCAAAAAATCAAAAAAAAAAAAAAAAACGAATAAGAAAGACCAGATCTTGACTTACCGGGAACTGAGAGGAGATCGAAAAGTGGTCACCGGAGATTTAGCAAAGCAACCGGAGATAATGGCCGGCGGCTTCGAAGACTCTGTTTGGGGAAATGAGAAATACAAAATGAGGAATCTTAAGACTCTAGGGGAAGCTTATTATATACAAAAAAAAGAAAAAGAGGGTTTTGAAATTTAAATTTTTTTAAAAAAATATAATTTTAATTTTTTAATGAAAATAATTAATTACTGCAGTAAATATTTGGCTGTAGGAAATTTTGAATTTGAAATTTAAAAGTGCAACAACACCAAAATGACAAATGCTAAAGTTTTCAAAAAGGACAAGCTTTTTTCAAATCATATATTATATGGCACATAAATAATAGTAGTAATTGTTGGACTAGTAAATTTAAGGAATTATAAGAGTATGTGAATTTTCTTTTTTCTTTACTATTATTTTTTCTTGATAGAGAATGCAAAATAATATCATATTTTGAAAAAAAAAATCATCATTGAAATACTAAGGTCTCGTAAGTAAGTTCGAATTTTAAAAAATTCATAATTCAAATTTTATTTATTAAATGTATTTTTTTTTCATTAAGGGGTCATTTTATAAAATGTACTAAAATTATATGATATATGTATTTTATGATATTATAGACTACATATATTAGTTATACATTAATATGATTTATGACTAACATGTGACAAATTATTGTATTGATAATACATGTGCTATTAATATAGGATGTGTGGTTAAAGATTAAACTGACTTTAATACACACCAAATCAAATAGTGAAAAGCAAAATTATTCAAAAACTATTTATTTCAGCATTATTGATATACTTTATGAAATAATATCTTTATGCATTTTATCAAACAACTCTAAAATGCATTTGGTTTTATCCCTTTTATTTGTCTAGTTTAAATGAATTCGATCTATAACAAAATGTTAACATAATTTAGACTTTTAAAATACATTCTACTTCTTCTTTTGTGCAAAAAGATGTTTGTGTAAGCTTTTCAATGCGTAATTTATATTGTATAGAATAATTAAAATTGTATTTGTAAAGGCTCTGAATGCTTATTCTCTTAAATTATCTTTTGTAAAAAAAAGTTTTTAAATTTTAAGCATTTGCAAGAAAATTTTCAAGGAATATTATTTTCAGCATCTAAAGATTCATGTTAAGATGTTGCAAAAATTTTCAGCATTAATGTCAAAATCGTTTGAAATAATTGTCAAATATAAATATATTCATTTTAAATGCTGAAATGACATTAATTAATATATTTTATTTATGTAATAATATTTAGTCCTAATTTATTTGAATGTTGTATTGAGTATTGAGTATGTTTTTTAAAAAAAAATTGTGCAAAACCAAAACACTACACTTGAATGATCATTTAGAGGAGAAAAAGAATCAAAAATAATTTTTACTAAAACCTTTCAATAGGTAGATAACTATATAAGAAATTAACTTTGAAATATGTAACTATCTAAAAGAACTCAAAAATAATTTAAGTTCATGCTCCTAGAGCTCTATTAATCGGAAAACACTTTCAATTAACAATTATTTTTTTTATATTCAATGCTCAAATTTAATATTTTTAATTAAAAAATTAAATTTACACACGATATTTTTTGATATAGTAATAAAATAAGATATCAATAAAAGGAAACTTGCTGATTCGAATTCAATAAAAGTGAGAAAGCAAGGGAAGTAATTATTGAATGACAACTATAAAATATTTTATGAAATTTTATAAAGTCTAAAAATAGAAACTTTTTAAATTTTTATTTGTTTTGTCCAATTATTTAAATAGTTTGATAGGTGTAGGAATAATATCAACCATTATTATTAGGAGTTGTATATGATCTGTCATTTGACAACCTTTCAAACACCTTCTTTTGACGTGTTAGATTTAATCTCAGCCGTTGGTTGTTCAACCTCCTTTCCACATTGACTTTTTTTTTTCTTTTTTCTTTTGAGTTTTAACTTTTTAATTTTACTCTATAAGATTTGAAAGATATACCTTTCATTCTATTTTATGCGTAATTATTATTATTTTATTAGTTTATTAATAAAGTACACACAATACTTCACGATCCTAGTCATGTGATTTGATAAACTAGAAATATAATTTCGATAATATTGTTTTACGATTAGGTTCATATAGTCATAACAGATAAATGTGTTTATAAGTTTTGAATATAAAAATATAGTTTCAATGAAAATTATGTGAAGTAATCATCCAATTGAAAAGGCTATTGGGTATCTAAATATTTGAGTAGGACGTAAGAATTAAATATATTACTCGTTTGTGACTTTTATTTATACTAAAGTTGATAAGTAAATATGAGAAAGATATATATGCATGTAAATCGTAATATAATTAAAAAATTTAGTAGGCATTTGGTCATATGATATCATATCATAATATGGTATTGTGAGATGAAATCAGCGTTTGGACATGCGATTTTACGCTAATTCATCTCATGATTTAATATCATGAGATAAGATGTGATACTATATTCTCCAAAAACCATGATCTGAAATCACATAGGAATACCTTATCATGATTTGAGTTATTTTAATACAAAGTCGATCCATATGTTTATATTTTGTTAAAACAACCACTATGTTAGATCTAGCTAACGAGTTATTTCACATGTAAATAAATGGATAATCACATCATTACTGTTGAAAAATTGTAGTATGTTCACCGAAAGAAAAGTTATGATTCGTCTCAAGTCTATAATCACTTTACATCCAAGACTTCATGATTATGTTGAATATAAATCTTGAAGAGCTCGTGAAGGTGTTCATTTTTACAAATAATTCATGAAACAATACTTAAGTGGAGATAAATTAAATACTTTGCTAATAATGTATTATACGTACGATTTATTTTTTTAGTATTGATAATATGAATAAACAGTTTGGGCTATTTAATAGTTTTAAAACTTATGAGATTATTATGTTTATGAGAAAATATACAACATCAAAATTTTATATAGCATGTCCAAACAAAACTACAATTTCATATCACGATATCATATCATAATTCCATATCATGATACCATATCCATGGCCAAACAGGCCCTTAATGTTGTCATTTTGTTCTTGAGTATATGTTGTTGGTTGTGCATTGAACACCTTTTGAAGTATGGGTGAGTTGCTGAGACGTGTAAAACTATGTGGATATATAGTCGATTTACAAAATAAAATTCTATTAAACGAGTCAAATTTTAAAATTAAAAGTTTTCTTCATTTAAGTTGTAACTGAAATCGAATTAAAGATGAATATCACATGAAAAAATTATCCCTTCTTTGGTTATACAAAATTATTAAACATGGTATACATAGATATATAATTTTGAGCATAATTAAATAAACAAATTGGGATTCAATTAATTAACCCTCTCCAAAACAAAAATGTTGCCCTTGTCATCTCTACCTATCCTCAAATTCTCATCAACATATCTGCATTTTCAAGATTAAGGGTATTTTGCGTGTATTTTTATATATATATATAAAAAGATAATATGGTGTATAATATATTACGTGTTAATAATATTTTGATAATAAAAGATTTGTATTCAAATGATATGAATAAACAATTTATTTTAATACAAATATTAATGATTATTTCCGTTTATTCGATTCGTAAAAGGATACGTAATCTCAAGCCAACCTTGTGGGTTGAAGATGCCAAGAAGAAGATTGTAGTTTTTCTGAAATACGTTCATTAACTGTTCCAAACAAACTAAATCAATGTATCATACAATATATAACACTACTAAATTAATTCTTTATGAAACTAATGAATTAAAAAAAATTAAAGATTACATGAAAAAGTACTTGAAAAAAACCTAATATATTGTTTAGATCTACTTTTACCCTGACATAATCACATGTGCATGTTCTTTGTTAAACTATTTGCTTTATCAATTTCATTTAACAGAAGAAATAAATTTTGGAAAAATTAGTTTTATTTTTACACTCGCGGTTCGTTCGGAATAAATAATAACTAATCTTTCATTTAATTTTAAAATGACTTCATTTTATATTGGGTTTGAGATGAAATCATGAAATATAATTTATTTTGAAATTAATTATTTCAAGATTATAACGTTATTTCTATCTTACATCCTAAATTTTGAAATAACTAATATTAAAATAACTTATTTTTCAATCAAACGAGAATAATTTATTTCTCAATTAAACGAACTGGAATAATAACTTTTTGCCATGCCGGAAAAATGATCAAACCATACCTGATCTGGTGTTATTCCAGAATTGTTGTAGAAAATGTCAACTCTCTACAATTGAAAAATAAAAATCAAATTAAAAAAAGTAGAATTATGAAAAATTAACAAAATTGTATATTCTTAAAAATATAATAAAAGGAGAGAAATCTTAACTGATTTTGATGCAATTTTGAAGGAAGCTTCAATCCTTAACTCTCCACTTAATAAACTTAATCCTCTGGCATTAAACTTAATCACATTCACGGCTTTTCCCTCCATATATCATCATTAAAATATTTGAAATTAGTCGACAAAATAAAAAATATGTAATACTTCATTTGTTTCATTTAATATGTTTTAATTTAACTGTATCCAAAAATTTAAAAAATAAAATAATTAAATCTTGTAATCTTAAATTAAGATAGCATACCTCAGAAATATCAATATTTTGATATAAATCCCCGAGTGTGATAAAATCTCTCAATCCTAATTTTGTCCTTTTTGATCCTAAAATACTTATTGTACTGTATATAAGCTTCCAATTTCCAGCCACCTACTCATATACCAAAATCATTTATTCTAAATCAGAAATATACATGTAATTCAACTGTAAAATAAATAAAATAATGTATTTTTTTTCAAATTTATATGACACTTTTGGATTTAGAGATATAAAATAATCTATTGTTGATCATAATTTTTATGTATCTTTAAAATATTTTGAACGGTCAATTATTGTGATGTATAGTATTTTGTATATAGTTTATAAATATAAGAATTTTATTTTAAAAAATTTAAAAATTCCATGGGTAAATTCCTAGTTAAATTTAAATTATTTGAGTCTCAAAAATTTTTATAAAAAATGTCACATAAATTAAAACGACGAAAGTAATAATGGTATGGCACAATACCACAACCTTTATCTCGGATAAGGTGGTCAAAAGTGGATTTTGAGATTCCAATTGCTTGACTAGCTCTTCTATTTCAATTTTCTTGTCTGATGATACTCCAAAAATTCCTCTGTTAATTCCTAAACAATATTTTCAACAAACAAAAAATAAGAATATATGTATTAATAATATTTTCATATTTAAAAATATTTTTGTGAGTGTTCTTTAAATATCATTCGATCGATAAGTTAATTACATAAAATACGTCTCATCTTTTAATTATACATATTAATTAGAATAAGTATGAATTTTACAATTTATTGAGGCTAACGTGTATGATAAAAGAAATTATTAGTTACTTAATAATATGCATAGAAATCCTTTTCAAAATTGACTAAAGAATATTGGAATAAAAATATTTTATTATGTATTCAGATGTTCAATTGAAATAGATCATAATTCAAATATTTAAATAAAAATTACTCATAAATTTAAGTAAATATCTATGCATTATACCTAAAGTTAATAATGTAAGGAGTTGTTCAGAACGCAAAATAAAATAAGTAAGAATATTTTATTAAATTATTTTATCCTACTTCCTATATAGCCCATTTTATTAATAAATAAAGAAAAGTTTGTACATATAATCTCACCATTTAATACAAATAATGAAATAAAATATTTCCAAAAATACTAGACAAGACAACTAGCTCAATCCCTAAATATAGAGATAAAGAATCAGAGGTGCAGATGGGAGGGACTTAAAAGAGCCATATAATTTTCACTAAATAAATTTAAAATATAAAAACGTAAACATATGAAAAAATTAACAAGAATCAATATTTACCAAATAAACATTATCATTTTTTATTTTTATTTTTGATAAATCTCTGGACTCTGACTAGCTCCGCCCCCGATTAAAGATAGAAAGATAAAATGAATGAAAAATGAAAGCAATAATTTATATTACCTTGTAAGGCATCATATAGTTGAATCTTGATTTGGGAAGAAGTTGAATGTGAAATCTCAACATTACTTTGTTGTTGTTGAGAAGAAGCAAAAATGGTTCTTTGTTGCACAAATCTTGAAATCTTGTTAAAATTTCTTGGAGAATTAATAATATTATTATTTCTTATCATCATTTCAATGCTATTTGGCAATGGAGGAGACAGATGTGAAACTCTGATTTGAGGCTGAATTAAAGCCTTTGTTGCCATCTCTCTATGTTGTTTGCTCTTCTTATTAATTTTAGGCCTTTTTATGAAAGGAATGTGAGAGATGTCTATCTTGTCCTTGTGGTTATGTTTGACATACCAATTGTGATTTTTAATTTATTTTTGAAGAAAAACAAAATAAAACATTATAGTGGTGTCTAGTGTGCATATTTTGATTATTTTTCATAAATACATTTATCTCGGGTTCATGAATTGTTAAATTATATTTTTTCATTCAATTTATATGATATTATTTGTTCTGGCATAATATTGAAGAAAGATAGTTATGTAATTATAAATTACTTTATTAAAAATAAAAGAAATTTTGAAAATTCAAATTATTTCAAATATAAAAAGGTGATTTTGTTTGTTCGAAACGAAGTAAATAATATTTAATATACAGAGAAGTATCGTAAACACTTTTAAAATTGACGTAAATGATTAGTTTCGTCTTTGAACTATTGATATCCATTAAAACACCTTTGTACATCCCTATCATGTCACATGACATAGGAAGTGATTTCTAACTCTTAATAAAACGGTAAGAGAAGTGCTGAAAATACATTTAAACTTGGAAAAAATTAAAAGATATTTCTCTCATCTTATAAGATCGAACTAAATTTAAATTTAATTAATTAAATAAAAAATATTTTTAAGACTCGACAATAATTTAGAATGAAAACTAATAATTAACCTCAAATTTAAACCACTTGGATCTGTTTTTTCTTCATTTATTTGAGTTTTGGATTCCCAAGTATTAAACAAAGACACTGTGCCAGACTACATACTTATTTAATTGTGACCAGTACATATTTTTAATTTTTAAACTTGACAAGCCTCTTCAAATCTTTATTATTCAACCACCCACCCAAGGGATTTTCAAAATAAAAAGGTTCCAAATTTGTAATTTCTAGGATAGTATTAAATATAATTTGGAGGACCAATTTGTTTTATTCAGATTCTTTCATACACTTGGTGATGAACTAATAGAGATAAACAAAAAGGTTAAAATCAAGTCATTTTCACACAAATGCTTATTTCTATGGAAGTTCATCACTTATATGTGGTCTTAGGTAGTATAAATAAATAAAATTATCTTCCATATGAATGCATTTATGACCAATAGTTGTACTGCCTCCTAAATTATACATGACTCTGGTTTTTTTAAACTCGTCTCAAGATATGATTTTGACAAAACGCTTTGATATTACATGTTAAACACATTTATTTGAGCTCGCTCAACAATTTCTACCAAAATATAAGTATCAAATTTAAATTCCTAATTTACGAAATTAAACTTTGGAAGGCTTATCAATATTGATGATCATTATGTATACTATTTTCTTGGAATGCCCACTAATGGGGTACACATATTGCCTTACATATTACAATTATCATTTAAGGTGGCTATATATGTAATATATATATATTGATAGTTCCACATTTTATATCAAATGACAAAGTTGGAACTTTTTTTCCCCTTCATTTGCATGGTGTTGGGCCTCTTGGTAGTTCTAACTTTGTGCAAGAAATAGCCCACAAACACATTCCAATTCCTATTGGGTCAATCCTTGCTTTATTGTTGAAGAAGTGTCTGCATAAGATAAAGTCTCATTAACAAGAAGTTCAAACAACAACAATATATTCAGTGAAATTGCATAAAGTGGAGTCTGGGAATTGTTAGGTGTACACAGAGTCGCAAACCTTACCACTACCTTGAAAGTTGAGAGAATGTTTCCGATTAGATTAACAAGAAGTTGAAAAGGAGTAAATAATGAACTATGATTTTCATATCATATAACTAAGGGATTGTTCATAAATTACTTTAGTTGTTAGCTATGTTTTACAATTAGTCATAAAAGAAATTATGGGCTTCATACTTTTGAGATGATAGACAAGACTACAATAGTATTAGTTTTCCCATCATATGAAGAAAATTATGTATTCAACCAAAACTTGTATAGATTAGACAGTTGAATCAATAAAATTAAAGTTAATTAATGTTACCTTGATCTTGGTTAGGAGCTTCTAAATCATTTTTCTGCAAAGCTCCTTTGGACAATATAATAGCCTTTGAAGCCTTCATGTCTTTTCCTTTTCCCCATAGCACCACATACAACCCCATTATTATAAGCAATCCACCTAATATACTGTTCATAACCAACAAGTTAAGCAAGTAAGAAAATTTATCAAAGGATTTTTCCACTGTGCAACAATTCAACAAATAACCAGTATGTAGCTAGTGTATAATCAATGTATAATTTGTATACAGTTATTAATGTATACATTTGTTATACACTAAGTATACATGACAACTACAAAGTGTTACGACTAGATGTCATTTATACCACATATAAGTATGTTGATACTATATATTAAAGCAATTTTCATAATATATCATGATTTTAACAACTATGTTTTACTTTATGAAAGATTAACCACAAGTTGAAATATCAAACTTTTAAATAAATAGGAGATTATTTTTTTTTTTTTAAAAGATTTGAATAATTACCTTCCTAGATATAGGGTCTCGTTAAGAAACAATGAGCTAGCTAGTGCCACAAAAAGAAGGATTAGAGGGTTGAAGACTGAGACAAATAGAGGGCCTCTTTTCTGAGAGCACCATGTCATTAAAATCACCACAATTCCAGATCCTAAAGTTCCCTGCATAAAAAAAGGAACTATATATAATCAACAAACATAGTTTGTCTAATAACACAAACATTTTATTATACTATATATATATAGATATAGACATATTGATGTTCATAAGTCGTTTCGAAGGTGTATCATATACAGTCTCTGTCACTACTAGAAATAGAGGTTCTTTCCATTGTGAATCAATGAAAATTTGTGTTATAAAAATGATTTTCCCACCCATTTTTGACCGAACCAATTCATTGAGCAAACGCATGGTGAGAAATAAATTTTCACTAAAATACTGAGAAGCACCCTAATTTTTTCCATGTGAAAAAAAAAAACACTTCTATTTGTTCTTTTCTCACTGATTGAATCAAAATATCTGTGGTAAAAGTCACTATATATTTTCAGTGGGAATATAGTGATATTTTAGTAGTGTCTACCCCACAAAGGTAGGGATAAGCTCGCATAAATTTGGTCTACAGACCAATGTCTTTATCTTGCTACTTTATTGCCGTTATTTTGCTTTCTAGCCTGTTTTTGGTTATGCTTGTTGCACCGAGGGTCTACTGGAGATAACCTCTCTACCACATAAAGGTAATGATAAAATTTGTGTACATTCTACCTCTCCATAAAATTACACTGAATATGAAGTTGTTGATAAGTTAAATTAACATTGGTGACTTACAAGATAGAGAACGACAAATAATCTTCTGTCCCAACCAAGCCTCCATTGAGATACTTGTCTGTCAAAGCATAGTGCAAATAGGACAGACTGAATGGATCCCATTAGGCTCATCAATGCTGTGCTTGAGTAGTGACTTGGATAGTTTTTACTTACCTTAGCCTATTAACACATTGATCAAACAAAACAACAACAATTAGTCAAACATACATAATATAATTGCAAACAAATTCATTCCACTCATTTATCGGTAAAATACTTACCAATAATACTATCCATAGTGAATAACAAATGCAAGAGGTGACAGCCAGTACAATTCCTAAAGCAAAAGTGCCACCAACTAACTTCTTATGTGTTGTTGATTCATTATCATGATGTAGCAAATCAATTTTGATAGGCCACATATGAACCTCTATTCCTTTGTATAGTGTCAATAACATTGCTCCACCAACACATATCATTGTTCCCATTACCTTTGCTTTTCCACTTACTTTATCAAATGATAAATTCTCAAACCTAATCAACATTTTAAGGAAGAAAAAAAGATTCACGGTGTCAGTGACAAAATTAAAAATTTATATAAATAGATTTACAATAATATTCAATATCGAAATTGAGTTGGGGGGATTCACAACAACATTCAACATCGATATCGAAACTTTCAAACCTTTTCGAATTGATGAATGTGTAATTAAGATACTTTTGTCCTCCTCCTTCGAATGTTAAAGAATTTTCTCACACACAAAAAAAGAAAAAAAAAAGAATAACATAATAATAAAGTAAATAAATATACCTTAGAAGGACAGCTATAACAAAAGTCATTGCTGGGATAAGATTGTAAATTGCAGTTGCAAATGTTGCTGATGTCATTATAACACTTGTATAAAATAAAATCGAAAATAATGAACCCCTGAAATTACAACAATTTCATCACATCAATTAATTATCTCTAATTTCTTCTTCTAATTAACAAAAAATAAAAAAATACCTTTGCGTATCAAAATTGTTATGTAGTAAATAATACTAATTGTTGTCTTACTATCACGATTACTATAATCATATGTCACATTTTCTAATTAAACATTAGAAAACAATTTTTTTATATTAAAAAAAAATACTTTTTAACGACCAAAAAGTATAGTCATAATATCAGTTGGATATAACATGATACTTAAATGATGGTAACAATTGTTCTAAAACTATAATAATTGTATCTTTTAAAATATTCGTGTTATATAATGAGTTTTTTTTTAAAAAAATAAAATAATAAAATAATAAAATATCATAAGAAGATATATTCTTGGGGAAAGTGTGAGTAAACTGAATGGACATCATAGTTAGTTAGTGACAATGTTTTTGGGAATTGAAATAAACATAAAGTTCTTTTCAAGATATCTATTTAGTTTTATTGTATCTAAATAGATTGAACACCTTTTTAAGTTGATCATTTATTCTTTTTATGAACTAATTTAAGCCTCATTTTATAGTTTTAAATTGATGCAATTTGTAGATTATAAGTACTCTCCCTATATATATATTGCTTGAGCCTTAATTAAGGAGTTACTGATTAGGATTTCATGATTTAAACGAATCTATTTTTTATTATTTTCTAATCATAAATTTATGTGATGTTGTGTAAGTGATAATAAAATTTTAAAAATATGAAAAATTTAGATCAATAGAAAAAATATATCGTATAAATCAGAACAAAATGTAAATAATTTGAAAGTCAATAGTTGAATATTACTTACCCTAGTAGTCCTGAGAGAAATGCTTGCACAATAACAGTCCAAGTTAGTTTTGGTCGCTTATTCCTAACAAAAAAAAAACAGTAACCAAAATTAATTCTCCTCAAATAAAATATTTTGAAATGTAACTTACAAATATACATACTAACCAAAAATATTTTTTAAAATTTTACCTTTTTAATAAACTAAAAGCTAAATCATACTATACGATGGAGTAAATGGAGTATAAGTATCTCGTTGACACCAACATGAGTTGTGAGGATGATTCGATTTCTTTTTATTCTTAACTAGAGGTCTGAGTTCGAGTTTATAAGAAAAAATTGTGATCGTGTAATGTGTGAATTTTGAATAATCGAGTCTCAATATGAATATCAAACTACCAAGTGAAAAACTAAAAAAAATATCTAATAAGATAGTTCGGAATCCAATCACCGTTAATTATAGATCTTAGGTGCAATCCTTTATGAATTAACAAAAAATCATATCAAAATATCATATTCAGAAATTGACTTTACAATACTCGAATCGAATATAATCATATATATAAATAAAAGAAAGAAAGTATCTCATTGACTTCCAAGAACTCTCATGTCGTCAAAGATACATTTATCTTCACTAATAAAATAAAAAAGGGATAAATTAAAGAGAAGTATTTTGAAATTGAAAAAAATACTATAAAAAAGAGAATAAAAAGGACAAACATAATATAGTGGAGCAATAATTAAAAGTGCAAATAATAGACTTGGCGGGGTCAAAAGAGACAACTCAAAAAGATAGGGGCAAATATTCTTTTCTCAACATGTCTTTAGATGAACATATACACCCATAAGTTTTTATTTTGTACTGTTAAGTACCACTACTTTTAAAACTTTCTTTACTTGGAAAAGATTGTTTAGATTCTTTGATTTATCTTTAACAAATATTTGATCTGTTTCATTTTATACGGTAACATTCGGTCAATGATCAAATTATTCAATTTTCTTAATCTTATCGTAGTTATACCTTAGCTATTTTACTAGTTATCTTCTATTTATCGGTATAAATATTAAATGATATTATTAAAATCTTTAAATTTTTTGAAATTAAATTTATACATATAAAAATATCATAAAACTAGTATAGGATACAAAATATCAAAAAAAATTAGTGGTCACTCGAAAGTCTCATTAACTTTTCAAATATTAATAGTGTCACATGGAGTGGATCAATGGGAATATCATACTTTACTTTTGACATTTTTCTTGCATGATTAGTATCGTATTTAAAGTTATCTTTATGCCCATTTTATTAATTATGACTTAAATTGTTGTAAAATAAAACATTTCATAGGATGATATATAACTCTTATGATGTTTTCACAAAAAATCATTTTTTAAAACTTCCATTTCTAACAATTTAACCGACCAAAAATGGAGAAAATAAGTTAAACATTTTCTTAAAAACCAAAAACCTTATAACTTTATCTAGTAGTATTGCCATTTCTTTTATCCCTCCCACCATTTTCCTCCCTTGATGATCACTCGAATCCACACATCCTTAAAGCTAAAGGTCCTACTCCTGGACGACTATATAAATTCGATCTGAATGACTCTCTTGACATGAAAGCAAGAAGATGAGTAATTACTTACCATTCAACAATGATAGCAATTGGAGCAAGAAATGCAGTAGCAAAAATCCATCTATAAGCAACCATAACTCTCATAGTCATTCCATCATCTGCTGCCACTTTTGACAATACAATATTTCCTCCTAATAATATTGCTGCCAAAGTCATTGCTCCAACATGTTTTACTCTTTCAAAACCTGTATAATTCTCAATGAAAGCCATTATATTTTACTACACAAAACTAGAAAATTTGAGACTACTAATTAGTGGTACAAAAAATGAGCTATTGTTTGGCCCTTTTTATTAGAGAAATTGCGTGTTCATGCAGCACAATATTTTGCACTTTTTTTTTAAAAAAAAATAATTAATTTTCTTGCATGCATGCACCACCTTGTAGACAAGTCATGTCTTATTCTACTTTAATTTAATTAATTTTCATTTAATAAGTAAAAACTTTATGGTGGAATAGCTAGTCTTTTCGAAAGGGATCTTTACACTAAGCTTAATTTCAATATGGGACATTACTCCATTCCCTTGTATTGTCCATCTCTAATAACTCTTTATTACTCTTTAATTTTAATTTGATACGAAATTTAAAAAATAAAACTTTCTTAATTTTATTAATATATAAAATTTTAAATATGTCATGAGTATGAAATCATTTTTTAAAAAAAATTCCCATACTTCAATACACATGTTTTCTTTAGTTGATTGACTCATAGGGCGGCCGTTGCTGGCGGCAAATGTTACCCTTTCCCGATGTTAATTAGGAGTAAGTATAGTAATTAATTTATTAGTAACGTACAAAATAAGTGGTATTTTATGTACTTAATAGAATTATTTCAGTTTTAATATATGGAGTTTTCACATCATTAAAAAGTTACTTATTTTTTTTCACACATTTAATTTAAAGCAAGATACGTAAAACACTTAACACCACATCAAAAAAGATATTTAATACATTATATTTTTCTTTTACTGATAATCAAATAATGTTATTCTATTTAAAAAATTTACGACCTTTAGAAACATTTTTATATACATGTAGTCTCAACCTTGACTATACAAAATAATTTTTTTTTCAACCAAAGGGGATCAAAATCCCTTACTCTAGCAGGCTTTGCTCTTGATCGGTGCTATGATTTAAATTTTATGAATTTAATTTTAAAATTTATTACGTTCAGAATCTACCGTAGAATTTAGTGAATCTATTAACGCATGTGGGATCTATAACAATCACTAATACACTAAGGTATGACGCTTTTTTACCCTAGTCTAGTAAGTATATTATCAATCTACATATAATATTAAAAAAAGTACATACCAAAGATTTAAAATACTAATCTACTAGTATAAAAAATATTTCCTTTATCAAGTGTATAATTTAATTGATTAAAGCCCAAAAAGAATGGGAAAAAACAAAACATGGACATCTTTTTAGACATTGGGTATGTTGGTAGCCCTTAAAAGCACATTTTTCAGTATGATCTGTATCTTCTATATGGGATCCCTTCAAAAGATTGGCAGTTGGCAAGGATATCTCTTGATTTGGTGTCCTTTTAGTAAAATTAAAAGGTAATCGATAATAAATAAACACGTTCTTTAACTTAATTCCAATTGATATTTATGTTTTTAGATACAAACGAAGGAGGTACTTTGAAAATCATAGAGTTGATTTATATTCATACTAGTTTGAATTTTTTCGATTTCCTTCTATACTCAGCTGAGTGAGTCGATTTTCATTCGTAATTGCTTAATATTATTTCTTTATCATAGGATGATTATATCTATTTATTTAATTTTATATAAATTTATAAATGTATTTATTTACGTCCAAAAATTAAATGCATAGAAGATAATAGTATGATAGCTTTACACATTTATAAATTTAATTTTGAGTGGTGGGTGAATAGGGAACAACTTTAAGAAAAAATAATTATTTAGTTGATACTTAGAACATAAGGCAAATTCTTGGCAATTAACAAGCACGTATTATTATAATTATTATTTAGTATAGTAGATAGAAGCAAAAACATCGCAAGAAAAACTGGGATTACAATGAGCCAGACAGCATTACTAAATGTGGTTTGTATAATAATTGTAGTTGCATTATATATTTTGTCATCAATAATTAAGTTGTCAAGTTATCATCAACATTAATTGAAAGATTCTATATATCTTTTGCCAAAAGGGATGATTTTCTCACACTTTAACAAGATATTTTTTATTAACATAAAGAACGGTCCGAATTCTTAATATAAATCTTTTAATATAAAAATATTTTCAATAAGTTTGCAGTTATATTTCAATTATTTTTTCTATGCTTGCATGTATAAACTGTTTTTATTTATTTAATACAAATACAAAAATTAAGTTAATTAATTAAATATTATGAATAAGATGCGATTTTATTGAAATTAGTGAATGATAATAGCGGTTAACAATTACTTGATAGATGATAGTGATAGAAGAAGGAGGTAGTGAATAATGACGATGGTTAGCGATATATAATAGATGACTAGAGATAGTGATTGATGATTAGTGATGATCATTGTGAATAGTGATTACTGATTAGTAATGATAACAACGAGTGATAGTAGTCAACAATTAAAGTCATGTTCGATATCTTCTTAGTATTTTTTTTTATTACAATGGGATATTTTTTTTTTATATATAGGAGATCTTGATTCATGAATAAACCATGTTCAATAAAGGAAATTTATTTTTTAGCACCATAAGGAGTGCACTCAATTTAATAGAATCGCGCACGACTCATTCAAAATGACGCCGCCAATAAAAAAAAATTCATATCCAAACTCAAATACGAATCTCTAGTTAACATCCCTAAAACTTTACTTATTCATATTTTCAAGCTTTTGTAATTTATTCAATTGTATAATTATTAAAATAAACTAAAATGAGACATAACAAGAGCTTGAAACAGACATCCAAACCTTCTATAAATCATTAACTTCATAATTTGTTTTTACAAATACTTTCTGCTTATTCACGAGAAAAACAATATACTATATTTTCTTATATAATTTAATCTCTATATTAAAATTTATCTAAGGACGTAAAATTCCCCTTGTTGAGTGTAGTAGCCAAGTACGTAGTTATTGCCCGAATCCCTCATCACATCGACTTCCTCCACAGACACTTACCTCCACCCCAAGTCTCCCATTTATTTTTTCGTTTTAATTTGTGTCGATATTTTTTTCTTTTTATCTTGACACAAAATTTATGAAACAAAAAAATTTGTGGTCTAAAATTTAAGGTTAAATCATTTTAAATATGACTTTTTCTTTAAACAAATTAAAAAGAAAAATGTGTGACATAAATGAAATAGAAAAATATTAACATGAGTAATTTGTAAGATAATTAAGAAAAAGATAAGAGTTGAAGCTAATATACATATGCGGGCCACTCCTAAATGGACTTTGCATTACGCGATCTAAATTTATCGGAGCTCTAATATAAACTGCGAACATGAGTGGAAAATAAAATAAGAAGAGGAAGCTAATATACATTGAACAGAGTTGTTATACAGAATTCTCTTCATGGTACCAATAATTTGTAGAATCATGTTTTGATAGAGAATTCACACACAAAAAAAATAGATAGTGGAAGAGAGTGGGGTTGTGGCGGTGGTGGGTGGTGTTGGGGAGATAGTGGGAAAATGGATATATTTTGTCTCAACACTGCCACAAATAAAAAATTTATCAATAATTATTTAGAGGCAATAATATAATTATATATCATATTTAGCGATAATAATAAATATAAATATTAATAACTAAGACGTAGAATCTTTTTATATTTATGCCCTCTCAATTGTGTATAAGTCGATATTTAAATTCATATAGAATTAAATTAGTAGACACATTAACCATACGTAACATAAACAAGTTAGAATGTTTTCTTGTGCAACCTAAAGTTGTAGGGTTCAAGTGAAAGAACATATTTATGTATCATGTCATCATGATTATATGTTACTAAAGATTTCAACGATTCTTAATGCAATGGACGAAGAATATTTCCGTATAATTATTTTTTATTACTACTACTAACAATGTTGGATTCAAGATTTTAGATAAGGAAATTCAGAAAATTAAAATACAGTACTTGAAATTTGTACCTTTAACCTTAAACGTGATCTTATATTTTAAGAGTTCAAAGTCAGTCTATCTATCTATTTGTCTATATTTTTAAAGAACTATATTATATATTATATTGTATTTTATTGAAGAAATTTGAATAAACTCTCTTAATATCTTCTAAATTCGCTTCTGACTATCAAATATCTCTTTTGCTATAACGTTAGAATTAGGAAAAATATGAAAGAAGTTTGTGAACATAAGACATGAACTAATGTTGGAAAGATTCCAAGTATCCCACGTTCTCTTTATGTTTATTGGAAAAGAATCATACGACTTTTGTTTTCCAATCTTCTTGGTTTCTTAAGTGGTGGATATAATAATTTTTAAAATATGAAACAAAACAAAAATTGGAGTAAGATGTGATCTTGAGGTATTATTTATTTATAATGTGATGTTAACTCAATGTGTTACTTAATAAAATAGTCTAATTACATGAAAAATGAGGATCAATTGCCAATCAAGTAACACTATAAATAGAATTATATAGCCATTTAAGTAGTACATATTTTGATAATACAAGAAAAAAGATATGCAAGTAATATACAAAAAAATTTGTGATATTTCTTTTTTTTACTCTGGAAAAGATATTTCCACCCAAGCTTGGTCAAATACAATATAATTCTAAAGATATTTAAAAAAAAATATCAACCAAATTATCTTCCTAAGAACTTTACTAAAAGATCGATCGATTGAGACACAAGTGGGAATTAATACAAGTTTAAACAGTAATTTAGTTGAAAGTAAAGCAATAAAACAAGTGCTAAAACGACCATTTGAGGCGATACAAGAGGTGGGTGAATGTTCGTTCGTTGATATTATTATCAATATTCGATATTTAGTCATTCATAACATTATTATTTATCATACCTTCTTTATTAATAGCGAGTTGGTCATTTGTCAGCATCGATTTAGATTAAGATATTTTTAAAAGTCTGTAGCCAAATAAGTAATTTACATAAAGCTGACAAAGAATTTCATTAATAGCGACTTGTTTTGATATATTCTTTAGAACAGATAAATATGATTTATCGTACCACATTTATTGGTCGCAGCTAGGAATGTGTGATTAGACAATACTTGGGGTCATATAAACAGAGTTTTCACCTATAACAAACAGTATATAATTACTATAGCAAGGGACATAAAATTATTAAATTTTTTGAACTTAGGAAAAAAAAAAACATAACATGTTAGGGTATACCCTTTTTTTTTTGTTAGGGTATACATGTTGAAATATGGTGTCTTATCAAAATGTTTTTTAATGATACTTGTAAATAGTAGGAGAATTTTATTTTATTTTTAAAAAAAGTTACAATATGTACAAGGAAAATATTATTTGGATTAGTATGGGAATTACAAAAATGTGCTACCATGGGAAGTAATTGAATATATACATTAATTGAACATGGTTAAGTATATAAAACTGTTATAACATACATTCATTAAATTAATTTAATGTAAACCGTCGATCAATATAAATAATATTTTATATTTAAAAAGGTTTCAACCTTTTAGCTCTATATTTTTTTTGTTCATTTCTTCATTTTTTTTACTACCATTAAAGATGTGACTCATTTATGCCTAGACTTCAACTTAAGAATCTCACTTTGCATCCACATTTTTTGTATAGCATCATACACTTTGTGTCTTCCAAATTGAGTGTTCACCTTTCAATTACTTTTCAGTGTGTTTTATAAAATGTCCACTTTCTAAAAGGTAACTAGTGAAACATATAATCCCACAAAAATTTTCATAGGATCCAATTCTACTCTTTTTCTATAACTTTCTCCCTAATTTATTCTTAGGTAAATATATTAAATAATCAACATGTGGCCTCACTTTTCCCATTTACTACTTTTTTTGTTTAAATTTCCAACTTTTTTGGGTTTGTGAGTAAATAATAGCAACTAGCTAAGGTCACAAATGTCACAAGAATGACTTAGATCTACAACTAATTACAACAGTGTAAAAGTGAAAAGGGAGATTCACTATTAAGGGTTCTTTAGATTCAAATAAAAATATTTTCTTCAGAAATAAGTGAATTTCTTGTTGTTGTTTTTTTTTTTAAAAATGTTCTAAGCAAACTATGTCATCCTAACAGTATTTGTTTATAAACTAGTTGTGGTATTGGAGGGTGGACAAGATACAATAAATTTAGAATGTCAATGGTAGAACTTTGTTCCCTAGCTACTTTCACAAAGGGAAGTTATTTTCCTCAAATAAATAAATTTGGAACTATAGAAATCTAGAATAGTTGTCACAATCGTTATCCTTTGGGTGAACACTTTGTAGTAACTGCCTCGCGATGCAGTGACTTGCAAACTATACAGGAGATGTAAATCGCATTAGACAAACTCTATGCAATGAGCTCATGACTGAATAAAAGACTAAGGTTGTATTCAATCTTAGGTCCTACCATGCCCATAAGAAATTTGAAAAATGTAGATTATATATATAGTGTACCTTTATTCCCCATTGATATTTTCATATCTTTTTTTTTCTCTTTATGGTTTGAGTACAATCTATCTTAGAAACAAAATTTTTCCTTTATCCTTTATTTGAAGTAACATGAAAAAACAAGAAAAAAAGAAAGGAAGAAGAAACAATGTTGAGTGAACTTTGAATATAGTGCCTTTGGTTTGGTGACAAGTGACAAGTGCTATACAATCCACTGCATGGTAGATACCTATGAAACTGTGTATTGCTCCAATAAACCTACACTTTCCCCAATTGGCCACCCAAAAATGAGGATGAAGCATAGTCCCGAGATATTAGGCATTTCACTTTGTGCCATATGGACAGCTACATTAGACAACTTATAGTTGCAACAATCATGGGTACCTACTTATGATCTATCTAATAATTTATGTAATTTTCTAGCGAAGGAGTTCAAGTTTTTGTTTGGTCATAAATTTTGAGACTGAAATTTGAGAATTTGGGAAGGATCTGATTTTTGGTAATGTTATCTTTGAATATGTATTTTACTTGGAAAAAGAATTAAAAATTTGTGAGTAGAAGTCCCAAAAACTGATTTGAGTTCTTGAAAACTTAGAAATATTTGATTAATTAATTATTCTTAGTTTTACTTTTAAAACACTTAATATTAATTAAGGGAAAAGTAGAAAAAAGTTAACGAATTTTATCTTGATGTTATAAATTGACTACTTAAGAGTTGACACTCCGAAACATGGCATAATGTTAATAACTAAATAACCTCAGGAACATCATTTGTAAATTTCAAACTATCTTTTAATATCATTTTCACGTATCTTTGTTCACACTTCACATAAAGGTTGATGTAGGTATTTTTGTATTTATAGCTTTAAGTGTTCCAATCATACCATTTTTGGTTACAACTTACAAGAGTCAAAGTGGAACTCAAACATGATACTATCACCATATAAGTTCCTTCTCTAAACATATTAGTGAGTCACTTTGATGCTTTATAATTGGACACATACAAGTAGGGACTATCTATAGTTATGTATCCTTTTTCTTTCCCAAAAGCTCAGGCTTAATTAGTTGGTACAGCCTAAAAGAAATTAGGTTCATAGAATTTGGATGGAAGGACTTGTCAAGTCAAGCTGCCTTCGTATATACGTAGAGTTATATATATGTGAATATTTAACGAAACAGTTGAAAAATCTCTACGAAATTATATACCAAAAACATCGATTTTTCATATTGATCTTGTATGTTTGATTAAAAGAATAACTATCATCATACTCATATTTTCTTTAAATCACTATTTAATATTCCTCCTTGATGTGATTAAAAGAAAAGTGATTTGATCTAATCTTAGTTCAATATTATTTTAACTAACCTATAAGTCATGTGTGATTAATAGGAGTTATAGGCAACAAGCTCAATAAAAGACAAGATGGGACACACCTATATTGAAGAGCACTTAAAATTTGAGTAGTAAAAAAAGATTTTCTTCAACTTTTTTGGATAAAGAGACAAGTGGTCCCTTTATTTACTTTAGTTTAATATTTGTTTGGTATATGAATAAGACCTGATAAAAATTGTATACACTCATATACATGATAATTAAAAAGAGTTTAATTTAATTCGATATGACACGTTTTTGACTAGCTAATTAAATATCCAAATGAAAAATGTGATAGTACTATCCTCGAAGAAATTGAATCACTCTTTTTTTTTAATCATTTACTTTTTGAACGATGGTGAAATTCGAATCAAAAACTTTGTTATTGATCTGTACGTTGAGTTATTTATATACATGTGATTGTCTTATCTAAGAAGTATTTTTTAAAATACTTATATAACTTTATCTCGACAACATAATCCCTTTTTTCTTAAAGTATTACAATTATTGATTTTTGGCCCTCTTTTTTGACCTTAACATAGTCATAATACAATGTGGTTAATTACTTAATATCCATGAATGATTAGTAATTCAGTGCCCCTCTTTGTTGACTTAATAATCACCGGTTCCTTAATCGTTAATAATACTTTCACTCCAACCATTTGTGGTGTATTGATAATACTTTTTTTAAAAAAATTAATCACATATTGTAATCTCGTTCTTTCTTTGGGATATGGTCGTTATCCCTAACGTGGACTTCCTCAATATAATTCAAATTAATCGAGCCACAATGAAAAATGAAGTAAAACGAATTCAGGACCGTTATATGAATATTGAACATCAAATGAAAAATAAAATAATATTATTTCTCGATGTATCTCATTAATTTAAGAGCCTTCAAAGACAAATGACTAAACGTTATTATTGCTGTTAGTATGACCCCTTGATCCATAGTTTTGGTTGACAAGCTTCTCAATAGCAGAACATGTCCTTCAAACAATGTTTTAATGTTTGCAAAATATAATTGCCATCCAATAAAAAAGCCAATTTATATAGTTCAAGAAAGGCAAGACAATGCACTTTCTTTTGGACTATATTTTTAATTATGATTTTTGAAAAAGGATTATATGGTATCCCTCTAATGGGAACTTGTGAATTTTGTTTTATCCAAAACTCACATTTTGAAGTTTGAGCTTTGCAATTTCTACTATTATTGATATATGTTTTAATTATGGCGCGATTGATATCTTTGATTTTTTCTCTCTGTCTTCAACTTAAGCTGAGTGAATGATATTTGGCGTGGTGTATCCGATTGTTTAGTTAATAAGATGTATGTAAGTCGATATAATTTTATGTATATGGTCTTTAGAGCTAGAGTTAATCAATAGAATGAAATGCGAAGTGTGTAACAATATCGCTCTGAGACTTTTTATCATGGTAAGGCCAGTGCATCAATCAGCCAGTGTAGTGGTGAATACGTTGTGCTTTAACCTACGATGTTTACCATGTAGAAAGTGTGTCATGCGTGAATCTTACGTGCGAACTTATGGGGCTTGTTTTGATAGCTACTCTCTTATCTTATAGTTATGTATCCTGATTTTCGAGTTTTAGTTTTATGGCAGGAAAAAACTGAATATTTGTAGAGTTTAGTGCAACTTTTTTCAAGTCCAATAGAAGTGTCGGTAAAGGATTTGCAATATAAAATTTGAGTTATATATACAATATAATTTTACAACGAAAGATATCCCTGTAAGTCCGCCCTGCCTATGACAAATATCACTACCCATAATGAAAATTCTAATTAGTCGTATATAAAAGAAGCAACTATTCAGTGTAACTAATATGATAGGCTTTTTGGACCTAAAAAAAATTCTTTACCTATAAATTATAGGGAAAGGTTCTTTGATTAGATATAATATTGGGCACATAACTTGTAACTTGTTACAATTAAAATTGTTATAGTATAGCATAACGTTTTCGACAGAATTTTGTCATGATTTTTTCATTTTTGATCTGTTTAATCATATTTTTTTAGTTGGGGATCTACTGAATAACTTCTCTATTTTTCAAGATAGTAATAAAGTATGTGTACATTTTAGATTACACTTATAAAATTATACTGAATATATTGTTATATCGTGTCGAAGAGAACCTTAATGCTAATGAGTTTGTTGAATAAATGGTTGATGCATAGAGAAGTTCATTAGAATTTGATTCTTTCTTGTACAAAAGTAACTCTATCGATTGAGTTAACTACACAATGCAAGTAAATATATGGTGCATTTTATATTTGTCCACCCAAGTTTTATACAAAGAATAAAAATATTTAAAGCCAATGAACTTGAACCAACAATGTCTCATCATATAAAAATAATAAGAGTGTTGACAAGTCTTTTTATGATTTTGTAGAGCATGTAGAATTAGAAAAAAACTTTCTTTCGCATCATGAATAGACAGTCTTTTTTGAGTTCTCCTTTCAATTCATCGATTTAAGTTTATCTTATAAGAATATGATGATCTACTTCAAAAAATGTTTTTTGATTAGACTAATATGGTCAATCATGTCCATATCGCCATATCGTCGAAGTAAACTTAATTTTATTCTTAATTAGAGGTTTTGACTCCTGAGATTTTTGGTGTGAATTGGCATAGTTGATATGTGTTAACCTTTTAATAGATTAAGAATAACAAATTAGACCTAGAAGATAAAAATAAGTAGATGTTTCTAATTATAATTAATTCAAATTTATAAGGATGTTAATTACTCGTATTATAATTATCATCTCAATAATAATTTAGATGCGTGTACTGTGTACCCTTAAGTAATTTAGAAGTTTGATTACCTTGTAGAATATTTATCCCCCTATCCAATTATTAAAATTCTTCCTAGCTGCAAGTTAACAAGATACGGAAAATATTTATTCGTACTCAATATTTGAAGGAAACTATATCGTGAATATTTAGACTATGAAGCGGAATTAGAAAAATAAAAATAAAAAAATCTCCCTTTATGGATAGACAAATTTTCTCAAATTCATTGAGGATAAATTTAGGTTTATATTCAATAACATTTTGAGTGTATATAAGAATATGATCTCTTTTAGAATATGGTTTTTTATTTGACTAATATGATCAGTCTTGTCCTTATTTTGTAGTTTGTACATTGAAGAAAAGTTTTGAAGTCTTCTTGAATTTTTCCTAGCTATGAAAGAAAAGTTTATTTATGATTTAAACATATTAATTAATTATATTATACTACCAAAAAAACATAATTAAAAGTGATAATTACCGCTCCAATTGTCTAATCCAGAACCCCATGAATCTTATTTTCAACAAAGATTTTGAAATAGTGTTATATTCTATCAAAGTTAAAAGTATTATTCTGTGGCTATATTGTGATTAGACTATTTTAGGTAAACATGAACAGTTTCTTATGATTCCTCTTTTCCTTTTTGAAACATAAAATATGTTTGAGAAAATAATAGTGAGCCTAAAAGCATTGGTGAAAATGACTTATAGAGGAGAAATGTGTGTTAATTTGTAGAATTGTAGCTAAATCTACCAAAAAATATGAAGAAGAAAAGGAATTGTATTCAAAGATTAAAATGTCTTGTTGATAGTAAGTTTTTGTTCTTGAAATTCTAAGGAACACGATTCTTCAATAGTGATTACCTAATATTTTGGAGAAAGTTTTTTTGCCAAACTTATATTTCCAGTGGTGTTCGATACCTACTTTTGACACTCGACTAATTCAAATTCATGCTTATATTTCGAATGGTGTTCGATACCTACTTTTGTCACTCGACTAATTCAAATTCATGCTGAGAAATTCCACTTTGGGAGAGTAAGGAACTTCTCTACCAAAACGAGTCTAGTATTGTATTAGGAATGGTTTGAAAATTGTCTCCATTCTACTTGGTCGAAATGGAAAAAATCACCTAGTATTTTCATCGTGCTGAAATTTGATCACACTGAAGGTACTGAAGGTTTAAGCAAAACTTGTGAGCCTTAGATTAATAGCTCAATACACTATCAACTTAGCTATACACTCGAGAAAACGATATACGTAGTAAATAAGGACTGATACTGAAAAGAGACTCTCATCAACTATAGGTAAAACACATGAGCAACAATGTTCTAAACTCATCAACTATAGGTAAAACACATGTCATCACTTGTCAACTAAGCAATAACCATTGATTGAATCCTATTGCATTATTCAATAGTTACAAGTTATCGCAGTGTCTCAAATCCAGCAAATTCAATCAAAACATGATAGACAGACGGTTTTCTTTACCTATAACACAGTTAACCCCTCATTAGATATAGGGAAGAGAGAAGCATTTCGTCGATAAAGCTGATTAGATTATGATTAATTTAAGCAGCTGCTTGAGGCTTTTCAGATTCCTGCTGTTGTTTCCACTGCTCTGGAGTGAGCGCTTTTGTAATGGAGAGAGCGTGGATTTCCTTCATCTCCTCCGCCAGTGCACCGTTAACCATTCTGTGCCTCTCAAGTAATCTTTTGCCTTCAAATTGTTCTGTCACAATGACAATCGAGAATTTTGCACCACATCTGAGAAAAAGAACAAGTCCAACGTAAGAAAACAGATCCTAGAAGAATGGAACTTCAACTCCATGCATAAGAACTTACCCCCCAGACATATCAACAACCTCCTGAAAAAAAAGAAGGAAGGAAGTCAAAAGAAATTGTTAAGGTACTTTTACTATGCAAACACAATGGAAGAAATAAAATATGAAGATTTTTCAGTGTTTGGAAGAAAAATTAGAACATAATAAGTAATGTATTAGTGCTTTTGACATGTGGGATTTTAAAGCAAAGCACTAATGCTGGTGACATTTTTGTTCCAACTGATGGCCTTAAAATGCATAATTCGGGTTAGAAGCAATTTTGCCTACCAATGTGCATAATCTAAGCCCTACCTCGGATGCGTGTTGTTTCTTATGAGTGCACAAATCTAGCCTTATCCCCAAAAGAAAGTATGCACACCTAAATCAAACCCACGAACTACCTCATCTTACGTTCTCTTCAATTAAACATTGACTAGGAAACTTCTCTGGCTTTCAAGGATTATCATAGAATTCCAAGTATCTCAACCCTCAAGAATAAGAGGTACAATCGAGAACATCAAATATTCGAGCCAAAACGTGCAGATAAAAATGTATAAGCAGACGATGAAAAGCATTCTATTCGGTTAATAAATAACTATCATAGAGAAGGATAATAGACAAATAACAGTAGCATGCCCACAAACTGCTGAGATGAAGAAACAAATTTGTGGCTTTTATACATCAAAGTTTACATATTATTTATCCCATTTGAAGATTCTGTGCTCCAAAATATACATATGATCAGTGTCCGCTTGTTATGTGAAACAGAATATCAACTTCAAGGATGTTTTGCCTCATTAGCACACATTCAGTGCTTATTTCCTACTTATGCTCCCTGCAAACCCTTAGGGTCATACCTCTCTTAAACCTGACATAAATACTGGTTCTTTGCTTTCCTTCTTGTTATTCTTTTCCACTTCAGAAAGTGTGGTTAAAAGATAATGCCTCAAATTGAGTAATGCTTGAAGCTTTTATTTATATAGCACCCTTTTTTTTAATGACAAGGGAAACCCGCAGCCGCTACCCTTTGGGTGCGCACAGGGTAAAACCCCGCTCCTATACAATAGCTCGCAAATTATTATTTATATAGCACCTTTATGTTTAAAGATTGGCATACACTTAAATTAGATACAAAAAGAAGATTTACAACCAACATGACAGGTTTCTCTCTTATTGACACAAAATAAAGGTAGTTCATATATGTATTACAGGAAAAGAAAAACTCTAAGGTCCCTCAATGCTTTGAGGTTCTTCCACCTATCCCTTAATGTACCTGAAATCTTAGTATAGCGTCTCTTATTGACATAAATAATAGGTAGCTCATACATGTATTCCGGTTAAAGAGCAACTATCTCAGGTACCGCAATGCTTTAATGGGTCGTTGGATTAGAAGCAAGTTATAGGGGAATTAGAAATGCATGGATCGCAATGTAAAGATGTTGTAGGGAATTGAAATGCAAGGTTAAGGTTATAAGAAAGGAAAGTAGTGGACGGATTATTTACTCAATCGATGGTTGATTTGTTATACTAAAGTGCATATTTAAAATATTTTTTTAATTCTTTTGACACCATTAATCTTGGTACCACGTGAAGAGCTATTTTTGTCATCTCGTAATTTTACTCCATATTATACTATCCCCGCATTCTTATCTTGCATAAAATAATATATAGATACCCGCATAACTTAAAGAGGATATCAGTTATGCGACAAGAGAAGTGGAAACAAAAATTGTACTATAAATATCCTAAATTTTATGTGGAAAGAAAGAATGAAACCAAACATTATATTAACACTTAAGTATAAGTGGAGATCACTTTCTCCACTACTCCCAACCAAACATCACCTAAGTTCCTTCCCCCAACCATTGATGTACCTGAAATCTTGCTATGATGGTATATGCTCTTGAGATAAGGACTTATTAAAGCACCTTTGTAGAAAACACTTCAACAAGTTTCGCTTCTTTTTTAGAAAATCATTTAGATGTTAAATGTTCTAACACTGTTCATTTCCAAGACTGGCAATTTATGGCTAGTGATCAAAATCAAGGAAATGTTCAACTTTATCACTGACTATTAGGTTTGTCTTACATTTACCTGCGTTTACTTCCCTTTCCGGTCCATGAAAGCCCCAAATCACTAATTCCGTCCCATATTTTTCCCTCCCTCTTACGACTGTCCAGCGCGGCTCTATCTTTTTCACGATAGAGCCAGGTAGACCAAATATACCCTACCATTGAAGACAAAATTTTTTTTTCTTAAAATTTAAAAGCCCTAAACACGGAAAGGTCAATATACCCTACGTGGCTGAACAACTCTTTCAAGGTGGAGGGGCACATTTCATACGAAAGATAATTGTGGGGGATCCTTTGACCCAAAAGGTGAACAGAGGAAGGATATAATACAAATACACGTATTGGGTATATATGCACCTTTTTTCCAATCAGGAAATTCTCTCATACTAAGAGAAACTGAAAAAAAAAATAACTATAGCTCACTCGCCTTTCCCTTACTTCAAACACATGTACCATGGAATGTACCATTTTCACCTTCTAGCACAAATGGCCCACTTGGTTGAGCTATTTGCTTAGACGACCTACTTGTTGGAAATCCTACTTGGTTGAGTTGCTTATTTGACATCCTAGTAACTTGAGCTACTTGAAATAAGGGCGACTCACATGCTTAAGGAAATTCAATAAACTACTAGTCTAAGCAAGTAACTAGTAGGTGCCTACTTAAGAACGAAGTTCCAAAATGTAAATAAGACAAGTAGTTGCATCACCTACTTAAGCAAATAAACCAGGGAGTTAAGCAGGTGATGCATCTACTTGACTTCTTTAAATGTTGGCCCTTTGTCCTAAAGAGGTGATACACCTACTAGTCACATACTTAGACTAGTAGGTCATTAATTTTCCTTAAACACGTGGGTCGCCCTTATTAAGCAACTAGGACATCTAACCAACTAGATCAACCAATTAGGATGTCAGAGCACGTCGGTGAAGCACATAGCTCAAGCAAATAAATCCATGGAGTTACTTATACATCTATATAGTCCTTAATGGACTTGAAAGATGGGTCTTGGGCTGACCCAAGACAGCCCCCTTTTGGTCCGTATCTTTGGGCCATAAGCCTTTAAGTAGGTGATGGACCTACTTTTTAATCTTTGGCCTTTATTCTTACGTAGGTGATGCACCTACTTGACTTCTTTAAATTTTCAGCCTTCGTTCTTAAGGAGGCACCTACTAGTAGCTAACTCAGAGTTGTTTTACATAGTGGCAAATCCAACTAATATCATCTTCATAGTGAAAAAATCTAATCAAGGCAGATTTGAAGTTAGAATTTTGCTTTTAATAAATTAAAATGTAAAACTTAAAGATGTGTTTTTTGACCTATAAATCCATAACAACCAAAATTTCAGCATTTGGGAGATTCCCCAATATTTATCACTTATTTTCCTTTGTCAGTTAATTTTAACAATTGCAACTGACAAGGTTTAACAAAATCTAAAATCCTGATAAACCTATTTGGTTTAGATTTGCTATGAACAAATTAAACGAACACAAACTCATCAAGTTAACAACAGATATGTATATATTTGAGAGAATTTACCAGATGAGAAGGGTTAAGCTTTGCCCTTAGAGAAGATTCTACTTGCTCCTTCATCTTCATCTTTCGAGAATACTCTTATTTTTTTCTTTGTTATTTGCTGCCAAAATGCCCCAAATACTCTTCCTAGGTTTTTACAAAATTGTATTACTATCAATCCACTCCTTTTACATTTTTTTATTTTTTCAAGACTGGTTACCCAAATTTTGTCTCATAAAATCTTTATATATATCGTTATAATTGACTTTAGAAAACATTACAAGTCAGAATATATACATATATAATATTTACGATCAAATATTTAACTTGTTTGTATCTCAAAATATAAAATATATCACATAAATTGCAATTAAGGAGTACTTTTATTCTCCGGAATAATTTTTAAATTGATACTTGAAAATTAAGATTTATGAAGACAAATTTAAGTCTATTTTTTAGTGTAAAAACAGTTTTGAAGTTTTTAGAAATTTAAAATGGAAATTATACAAATTCCATGTTCAAATAATTTTATGGGTGAAAAATGGCAACATAAGTGGAATAAGGAATATTTGACGACAACAATATGGCATATAATCCTATAACATTCGAATAAGAATACCCAGTCTGTTTGGATTAACTTATATTTTTCACTTTCATAATATTTGAATTTAAAAAAAAAATTGTATTTTAAAGCACTTTCATGGTGTTTGTCAAAAATCACAAATTATGGCTTTTGAAAGCCATAAGCCAGACACTTGTCTCATTCTAGAGTTGTAATCAGAAATATGCAGTTGAAGATTTGATGAGTTAAGTAAACAGAAGCAGCACGGTTTACAAATATCCAATGCTATAGGATTACTAATCTTGTGCTTTGAAAAACAAATGTACTAGACAAAATCACAGACCACCCCCTTCCCCCAACAATAGTCTACTGCAGCACCTTAAACAAAATATAGCATGCTTGCAGATTTTCATACACCACTATGCCTCTCCTCATCAAGTAGTCCGGAGTGGAGGAGACACCAGAATCACACCATCTCCACGAACAAATAGGAACGGGATGGTCCGTCTCGTCGCCTAAAACACAATCAACAGAGAACCAATGTCAGCTGCTTTTACAATCATTAGAAAACCATTCCTCAACACACAACAACTCTTGCAAAAAGCAATTCAAAATAAATACATTCTACTCATGGGAACAATCTAGGATATCAACCACTATGATGAATAGCGAATCCAGGGTTTAAATTTGATAGATTTTGGGATAAGTTGAACCAATGTTCGATTTGTTTTTAAATTTTAGTATTTCTTCACAAAGATCTATGATTAGCTAAACTCATTGAATATATGTGACATCCTCCACTATGACTAGATTTAATATAGACATTTGCCTTAATTGTAAAATTTCACAATTATAAAAGGAAAATAGAGATTTCAATATGTCAAAACTTGGGAATTTTGAAAGAATAAAACCAAGAAATAAAAAGAAAAAAATGCTTTAAATTGGAACACAAGATGGACCTTGGAAGATTGGGAGTTGTACATTGAAACACACGTGAATTGACACCCCTCCCTCTTAGGATACACCCCTGATTCCACTACAAGTGAAAATAAGAGAAGAAACTTCTCGAAACTTCAGATGGAAAAGGAGCAACTAATCTTCTAAGGGGGGATCACATCATCTGCTGATAGATAAAAGCTCAATTGGAAGTTGGGATAATTCTAAAGTGAAGTCCTATTGACGTAGAGTAGGTGGCCGTCAAAGCCAGCTAATTGTACATAGCACTAGGTATAGTCCACTTGTCCAACATATTACAGCCAAGGGTCTGATGCTAATTGGAATGATGTATTGCAATGACCAGAAAAGGGGAGAAGAAATATATCTTCATTTCAAACCAAAATATAAAGAGAAGGTAAGAGAAATAAAGCATACCCGAACTATCTCTTCATATGTTTCATCATCAATCTCAACTGTGGTCACAATTTCTTCAACATCACCGAGAATCATATTAAGATGCTGATCATAAGCCTGAAAAGGAACCCACACGACAGCTTAGTGTCACCTCACAAGATTTTTTTTCCATACAAATTCAAGGAATCATAAAAGTCAAAAGTAAAATATGATTCTTGCATGCTTGTAAATTAAATTGGATATTTGGAAATTCTGATGCCTGTGAAATAACCAAGAATCAGAAGACAAAACAAACTATAGTATCCTTAAAGCAGAGCAATAGCAAGATGATCCCCTACGACCATAACATAATTCATAATTTCCAGCAACATCACGCAATTGCTCCCTTTTTGTAACAAGGAGCGTCATGTACTTGTTCTTCAGTATTCTTTGGTAACACAACAACTTGACAATAGTCCTATAAACCAAACAAACAAATATTTGAAGGAATAGGCAAACAAGAAACACAACTTCCACTTAACATGCAGGTTTATTGTATTTAATATAATGCCTTTTCGCCTACAAGTAGTATTCATTGATGGTGGAGACAGGTCATTGCTTATTCCCCTCTCAACATTATTTGTCAAAGCTTTCGCACCCAACCATGTTCAATGTTGACACTGGGTAAAGATGCTTTACATATTTGTTCTGATGATAGTCTAGTTTTGGTGTTAGTTGTTTCCTTTCATAGATGAGGTTTCCTTTTCGGCGACTACTTATTCCTTTTATTCCTATTTTTCAGACATTTTATAATTCAAGAGATAATGACAAATGGAAGTACTCAAAAGGCTTTCTTATCAGCAAAATAGGCGTTCTGCCTTATCACATTATTTCTTACACCCACATGAGAGTGATCATGCTGCTTTCCTTCTACTATTTTCAGTCCATGTCAACATTTAGTCACTCATAACCCCATCCGAGTAGAAAGAAAGAACTTCTCCCTTGTTTTCTACTGATATGCTATAACACTACAGAAAATCACATCTCTATCATGCAAAAAGAAATTTTATAGAACATATAGAATACAATTGTCCATATCTCCCTTCACCTCCAGCCACTTAGAATAGTCCTCAGTTGCTGTAGACTGCATATTATCTAAATGTGTTTTATGCATTAACAGCATATCAATATGTTACATAACTTGATCAGGCACAATAGTTGCAACCCAAGATCTCCCCATGTTTATATTATACATTCTTGACTAATGGTAGTGCATTAATATCTTTTTACACCCTCTTTCCTATTCTTCAGCAATTCGCATCTACTATCATATTCTTTAATATATCGTTCCTGAAGGATATATGGTATGTCTATATTCTTAATGACTTCATATATAACATCAAAAATCAAACCTTTAGGCCACATATTACTATGTTAACGTACACTTTGAGTTGGCCTCAATTTCCTACCGTTATAAACTTATAATTGCTTAATTAATGGATATAGAAAATAATTAGTTATGTTGCTTAAAAAAGAAAAAAATAAGACTGCTACAGCTACAAGGAATCGAACTTGCGTAACTATGCCATTCAAGAACGCCTTCAACCACTGAGCTACCCATAAAGTTATTGCAAGGGAGTGCAAACTTTAACATATAACCAAATTAGATAGCAGTTATAGGCGAAGAGTGTCCGCCTGACCACCCTCAGAATATCGTAGCTCTGCCAGCCTAGTGGTTAATGGGCCAATGCTTGAAATCATATCACATCAATGGATTGGCTTCTGCACAACTCATATAATTGTGCTCCGTAAACTGCTACTCCCTCCACTTCATTTCGTTTGCCCTACTTTACTTTTTATTCAGTTTTTAAAAAAAATAACTCTTTCTTCACACATGTTGTATTGCTTTATGCATTGGCTTCTGCCCTACTCATAAAATTGAGCTCTGTCAACTTGTTTCGTCTTACTTTGCTTTTTAGTCCAGATTAATAAAAATTACTCTTTTGTTGTAACTCCTTAATTTTTAACCCTCCACAATCATGCTAGTTCAATACAACAAGATTATATCTTCATTTTCATAAACTCTGTATCAAGCCAAAAACAATCAAGTAAATTGAAAAGGAAACCTGAATATGAAAGAAAATTGAAAACAGAGAAAAATCATAAACCCTAGAATACGAAGCAAAGGGGGTAACAGATATAACATAAGTTAACAAGATTAAAACTTAAAAAAGTACCAACTTGCATCAATGTAAGGATCAATTCTACTATTCAACAGATAATTTATCAACAAAAAGATAGAACAAACAACGGCCAGTAGTAATTGGGGGAAACAGTTAATATACATGAAGTTTGCCACGGAGTTCTCTGTCGGAGCGGAGCTTAACGTAGATTCTCTCGTCGAGACTAAGCCTTATGAGATCCAATGGCTCCTTCACTGTGCTCTCCTCTTCACTTCCCATGGCGCTTTCTCTCTTTCTCTCTCTAAAATTTCAAATGCGATATTCTTTGTTTGTTTGTATAGTTTAGGGCTCTTTTCCCTAATTATAAAAAGGAAGTGGGCCGGGTTAGGGTGGCGGGTCGTTTACAGGCCTTATCAAAGTTTTATAGAGTATAAGCCCATCTAAGTTCAATGATTAGCCCGATTTAAATAGAAATCGAGACTTCTGATTAATGGAGGAGCATATCATTTGATGTTAAAGATGGAAAATTATGGTTTTTCGTAGATAGTTATATATTTTTGTTTGAATTTATATATACATATATTTTGAATAACGTTGGACTATATAATCGGTATAAGATGTTGGAATGAAAAAATGGTGATGATTCTTTGAGGTAGCTATATGTATGTGATATTATATCTAAAAGCATGATTAATAGTATATGTTTTGATAACTAACAAAATGTAAGAAATGTATGATACCATAGATAAGTTGTTGAAATGATGACAATCCTTTTGATTGATGAATGCGTGTGAATTATGCTTAGATTCTTTATTAAATTACATCAATCTTCGAGAGAAACTAACATATGAGTAGGCTTACTATTTCGATTCACTCAATATGATACGGGACACGATAAAAATTCACATGTTTTAGTAAAAAAATAAAGAAATCACATGAATATCGTATAAGATTATCTTTTCTTGTTATCATAAGGCCTATCGTGAACAAGGTAAATCCAAATAAACCACACAAATAAGGTATCCCTTTAAATTGTGCATCTCCTTTCAACAATTTATATATATGAGCTAGTTATTGTTATTAGTGATTTATTGGATTAGTATATCTTTGTAGAATTATATGCATTTGAAAGTTTATAAAAACATGTAATTTCACAAACATAAGTTTATAAAAAAGAACATGAAGATATGTGATTTATTAACTCATTTTTAATTAGGATATTCTAGTATATTATGTGTGAACTATACTTTGCTCACTTTGTAAGATTGTATAAGAGTTTGTGAAAAAATTGATTACCATTCACATATTGTGAAGTTTTCATGTTTTAAAAAAAAAAAATTAAAATTGCATATTTGAATAAAAATTCGATTTCAAATTAACTTAGTTTTAATAATCATATAAATTTTACTTGAAAATATGATGAGACTTATCTATTCCATTGAATTTTGATACATGATTTATAGATCTAACTAGTTTTAAACTCGCGTAGAAATGCCCTCTATTAAAAAAAACTACATACATAGAATTTGCACCATAAACTTCTAATTAAATTTGAATAGTAATTAACTTACACCTCAAAATGAGAGTTAATACAATGGAACAACCAAACCAAGATATGTTTTATTTGTATAGTCAATTACTCCCCCTCAGTTTCATATTTGTTTATATTACTAAAACAATTTTTCAATTTACAAAATCAAATTAAACCTAATAAGAAAAATTCCATTTTGCTTAAATTAAATCTTTATGAAATTACAAAATAACATGAAGTTTTAAGAAAGCTCCTTCCTTGTTAATTTTGATATTAATAAATAAGACACATAATTAAACCGCGTTCAAAAAATCTAAAAAGTACCCTATTTATTCATATAATACTTTAAAAGTGTATAAATAAAAAATAAACAAATAATATGAGACGAAAAGCGCGATAAGAATTGTATTATTATTACTAATAAGTTTAAAAGTAAAGCGTGTGGGACAGTATGCAAGTTACAACCACAGATTCACTCCAATTAGTTCAAAGATAATTACTTCACTCTTTGGCAAGTTTGAAAATGACACAATTACTTAGATTCCTTTTCTAAAAAATTGAATAAAATAATAATAATAATAATAATTTTTTACTGTCCATATTTTCAAATTTTATGTATTATTATAAATTATAAGGAAAGTGACCTGGCGTCGAGATTACGTAAATGAATTCCATGAAAAGTATATTGATTATCTCTATGATTAGTTGTCTCTTTCCTTTTCCCAAAGGCCAACTTTATGTTACTTCCATCAACTTTACTTTTATTTTAACGCGGATCGTGATATAGTGATGATATTATAAAAGGTCTATTGAAAATAATATTTTTGAATGAGCTTATACAATGAGCGATTTGAGTGTAGTAAACAATTAATCACTTTTATCAATAAATATATCTTTTCCTTTGCAAGTAAATAGGTGTATTGACTTATGTGAAAAACTTATTTATTATTATTTACGTTATATGTTTTAATTGATTGACTTTAATGTTAGTGAACCTAAAAATATAAAAAAAAAAATTCAAAGATACAAATGATTTAAGAGAAAATTTGAAGTTAAAGTAACTTGATAAAGCTTTATTTTTAACTAAAAGAAAAAAAAAAAGGTTTGAAAAAAAGAAAAAAAATTCAGTTTGAATACTTGCTTTAGAAAAAACTATATGCTATTACATTTTATAATGTAAGCATTAATAGCCACGTCCTCAAAAGTATCAATACTGCAAAAGATTTAAAAAAAAAAAGGTTAATAGGAAAGATAAATAGGGCAAAATTAATCATTGAGTTAAGATTATAAATTAAGGAGAGATTAAGAAATATGAAACATGAATAATGTTTATTATTTAATAAAGAGTAATTTATTTTTAAAATGAGACTGTTTATCGTAAAATTTAATCAATCAACTTATAAAATGAGTATATATTGAGGAGAATCTAAATTACGTTTACTTATCAAAGTAATTAAATACTTTTCGTGCTTCCTAAACTTAACTATATGAACGTTGACAATATTATTATTATGTTATTTTATTGGTTTTATATCAAAGGAAGTAGTTTTTACTTTACAACAATGTAGTTGTTTTATTCGTTGCTAAATATCTAAATAACTCTTAGAATTGACACATTTGGGAAGTTAACACTTCAAATTAATCAATAACCAGATGCAAACCTACTTCTTATTTTTGCATCATTATAAAATACCGGGTCCTATTAGAGTGTGCTTAAGTGTATTTAAATTTTTTATATAAAATTAAACAAGTATAGACACATGCATCTTACATTATGACTTATGTGACAATTCACGTCATACATAATGTTTTATATGTAATATATCACGTAAAACGTATGTTTCTACTAATTTAATTTTATACAAATCCAAATACTTATATCTGCAGACTGAAAATTGAAAAATTATTACGCTGTTAAAGTCATTTATTTAATTTATAAAATATAAAGTATATAAATATTGTATAATAATATGTTTGAATTATATTTTAATAAACTAATTTGAAGGAAAAAGTAATTCCACAATTTCACCCATAAAAACTTTAGTATGAAAGAAAAGAAGAAAATGTTGAAAAGCCAAATTGTGGCCGACTTTTTTAAAAAATAAAAAATAAATTTTAGCAGTAGCTTTTAAGGCACAAACTACAAAATCCCAAGTTGGAAAATGAAGATATTTTTAGATGTTACTATTTCAAAAAATTTACTTCATCTTTATCTTCCACTTGTTGTTATCTCCTCAAATGGACAAATTCATAACCATGACTCATCTCTTACCTTTTCTTTTTTTTAAAAAAAATAAAAAATTATTATTATTATTATATTTCATCCTCCCAAAATTAGTTATTCCATGGTTCTTTCTAACAAAAAAAAAAAGGAGCATTTGAATTTTGTGGGCTCACGAGGGGACAGGTGAGGAGGACAAAAGGGGCATGAACAGGATATAACAGTGGAAAAGAAAGGGGTGGGAAAGATAAAAAAAAAGGTTGAAAAAAATAATTTTTGTAAAAGATAAATAATGTCACAATAATAAATAGAGTAAGGGTAAAAGAAAAGGAAGATGCGATTTCTAAGTTTCTAGTCGTATATTAAATTAAAGAGAAATGAAATCATTTTATAAAAAATATTATATTTTAATTTAATTAAATCATAAAATGAAATATCACGCATCAACTAATTTTTTTGAATAAGATGGATCAATTTTTATTATCTTTTTTTTTTCTTCATAATTTGGCAATTAAAAATCTTGATTGTTCTCTTTACCATCCATTGTTGACCCAAATCTTTTCACATTATTCCAAACATGGTATTCATGGTGTATCCAAGCTGTAATTTTGGACTCCACCAAAGCAAAGTTGACTACTCATTTTATTTTATTTTTATTCAAACACAATAAAATGAATATTAAAAGTCAAAAAAGCAAATAATTCAATTACACTGTTTTCAACCATGTGACAACTTGTAAAAATTATCTATTTAACAATGTCCCCTTCAATCAAAATTTCTTTTCAATCCCTTTTGCCTATTTTAAAAAGTGGTGTGAAAAATAATCCATTTAATTCACTTCCCACTGCCCCTTCAATATTCTTGACCCCTTAATAAAATAAATAAATAGTTGGGGGTTGAATTTAAAAATATCCAAAAAAATTCAAAGAGAAAGAAAAAAAAAAGGATAATAAGTGCCTTCTCCTCAATTATTTTTACTACTAATAAAGTCCAAAGAGAAATTTTCACTTTGAGAAGTTTCTTTGTAAGAAGAAAAAAAAATGCTAGAAAGTTCTGTTTTGTTGGAGAATACAGCTGCTGGTGGCGCCGTCACCGGCGCCGATGGTGAAGCGGCGGAGCTGAAGAATGAAGGTGGTGGTGGTGGTAGTGTCGGTGGAGGTTCAGAGGAAGAAGATAAGAATTTTTCAGGTGGAAATCGTTGGCCACATGAAGAAACTTTGGCTTTACTCAAAATAAGATCGGAAATGGATGTTGCATTTCGTGATTCCAATCTCAAAAGCCCTCTCTGGGATGAAATTTCTAGGTAAATTTTTTTTGCAGTAATTTTGTCAATTTTCAATTTCATATGAATTAGTCAAATTTTAGCTGTGATTTTAGTGAAAATTTGAAGTTAGGACGATGGAATTTTGTTGTGTTTATTGTAACAGGAAGATGGCTGAGCTTGGGTATAATCGAAATGCGAAGAAATGCAGGGAGAAGTTTGAGAACATTTATAAGTATCATAAGAGAACTAAAGATGGTAGATCTGGTAGACAAACCGGAAAAAACTATCGATTTTTCGAGCAATTAGAGCTTTTAGATAGCCAATCCTTGTTTTCATCGCCTCCGTTAAACCATAGCCTAATCAATAGAATGGAAACAATGCCAGTACCAATAACAATGGTAAAACCAGCTGCTAGTGGATGTCAGGATTTTAGAATGGATCATAGTCGAGTTCGGGGTTTTAATCCGGGGTTCATGTCCACATCCACGTCCACGACCTCGTCCTCGGGGAAAGAATCCGATGGTAGTGTGAAGAAGAAAAGGAAATTGGCTAGTTATTTTGAGAGGTTGATGAAGCAAGTGTTGGATAAGCAAGAGGACTTGCAAAACAAGTTTCTAGAAGCAATGGAAAAATGTGAGAAGGATCGAATAGCGAGGGACGAGGCTTGGAAGATGCAGGAAATCGCGAGATTAAAGAAAGAACAAGAGGCATTAGCTCACGAAAGAGCAATTTCTGCTGCGAAAGACGCAGCAGTGATTGCTTTCTTGCAGAAAATCTCAGATCAAACCATTCAACTACAGTTACCAACACATTTACCCCATAGGCATACCGAGGAACGAGAGAGTGAATCAATGAAAACTATTGGAAATCAGGAGAATGTTGTTATGCAACAAGACAACGACAAGGAAAACATTGACAAACAAGAGATTGATAGTGCTGGTGAGAATTCAAACTCGTTTCAAACGAATTCATCTTCTCGATGGCCTAAAGCCGAAGTGGAAGCCTTAATCAAGCTAAGAACAAACGTCGACTTGCAATACCAAGACAATGGATCATCAAAAGGGCCTCTTTGGGAAGACATCTCATGTGGTATGAAGAAGCTTGGATACGATAGAAACGCAAAGAGATGTAAAGAGAAATGGGAGAACATAAACAAGTACTATAGAAGAGTTAAAGAAAGCCAAAAGAAAAGGCCAGAAGATTCAAAAACATGTCCATATTTTCATCAATTGGATTCCATTTATCAAAACAAGTCCAAGAAACAATTACCCATTATGGAAACTCCGGGTTCGAATATGAAAGCCGGAGAGATACTAATGCAAATAATCAACCAACAACAGCAACAACAAGCGTTAGAAAGAACAGAATGTTGAACAAAAGTTTGTTCAACAAAATAATGCCAAATAATAGATTGAAGAAGGTTTTTCTGTTTTACTTTGTGGTTAGTGTACCATTTTTGACAAGTGGGACAAAATCATTGGAGTTAATTATGTGCTTTGGAAATGTGGGATCAAGATTCAATTATGTGTGAGGGAGGAACTTTTCATTCACAAAGTTAGTTTTACTATAAATGCACACACAAAGAAAGTGGCATATTTTCTTTTTTCTAGTTATGTATATTTAATCATTTGTTGTTAGTAGTTAAATAGTGTCATAGGGAATAGTTTTAGCTTTGGTGTGATTTTGATATTTCTTTCAAGATTTTATATATAGCATATAGTGTAAACATTTTCTTCTTTTGAGGCTTTGGTTTCTCAACCATATCCTCCATAAGTACATGTGTGTAATAGTTCAAAATAGTTGATTGTGTTTGTATGAATTTATAGAATATACTTTTACATGTTTGACGATTTTTTATTTTTTGTTGTTCAAGGGATTTATGAGTAAGAGTGAAAAAGTTGTGTACTTTAACTAGAATAATTTTCACAAAAGGGTCCTAATTATTGTTTCGAGAGAAATATCGAAAAATCTGGATTTTTAATATCATATTATCACTTTTAGTGTAACCATACATCTATCTCAATATTCTCATATTTGCAATATACATCTACTAGACATGAGGGTTTTTTATTTGTGAACACTTCACACCATATAACAAAGTCGGTCTAATGACCAACCACTCTATATAATTTACCTTTGAGTTTCGATGGTACTTTCAAGACTCCAGATGCGAGTCACCGCTTCATCTATACTGCATCAATACGATGTGTGATATCATTGTCATTTGTCAACCTCCACTCACTCTCATGAATTATAAAGAAATAAATATATAAAAGAATAATTTGGGAACAGTAATAATAGTTGGGCCACATTGGGCTCAACCATATTAAAGTGGGTACATGAAACACATCGTCAGACCCAAAACTCAAAGACTAACCCAACAAGCACTTCAACAAACGGCCATTGTGTTGCATCAAGTCCAATATACAATCAGTATATATAGGATTATTGGCATATACTTTGTAATTGGCTAGTGTTATTCAAGTATTACTAATTAAGAGAAAATGTAAATCTTTTTATGTAGGTATAGTAGTTATGCAAAGATCAATTAATTATCCACTTTTTATCTTTTATGTTGCATAAAATAATACAATACATTCTCTCATTACTTATAAATATATTTGTTACGTGAATTTCTAAATTATAAATCGAACACCATATTAATATAATTAAGATGCTTATTAGCTTGTCCTTGCAAATACTCGTTATTTTAAATATCATAATTATGACACATAAATAAAATAAATAAATAAATAAATTATTACCTAATATGTTAAGACAATATTAAAAACCCCACAAACATTTTAAGACAAGACACGAGTATAATTAATTAATCTCATACTAATCCATATACAATCCAACATTGACCCCACCCCATCACGTTTCTATGCCGTTAAGCGTTAATAAGCACTATGAGTCGTCGTGTACGATAAGATCGTTTTATTCTTAATAAAAATATTTCGTTTCGAGCCTAAATATATAAAAAAGTTAGATATAGGTGTTATTATTAAATAAATTTTATAATATCGAGAAGATAATAAAATAAAAATAGAAATATCGTAAAATATGACAAATAAAAATAAATGGAACGGTGATCAAACTCTACTGTCACCTTGATATTCTAACCTTCCAACTATCATCGCCCACATGTTGACAGTCACACTGAGTGTCACCATTAAACTCCAAAACTTCTCTCTGTTTTTTTTCTCAAGCTTTCTCCAATGGCGGATTACGATGCCGCCCCAACCCATCACCACCCAAACAATCTGATCCAAAAAGAAACGGCTCTACAAGCAATCAACACAATAATCCAGCTCCATTTCGAAAAAACTCTCGAGAAAAAACGAGCAATCGATTTACAAAAAAAGGAACTATGGAAAATGTTTCAACATTTCTTCATCTTCTTATCACTCATCTTCCTGGGTCAAGCTCTTTCTCCGAAGCTTCAATGCCGACATTGTTGGATACCCATTGGTCTTCTCTCGTTATCCCATCTGATTTTCTACGTATCTGTAGCCCAAACATTGAGATGCATCAATGGGTTTAAGTATCAACGGAGATGTCATAAATTAACATTAGGGTTAGCTACTGAAAGGTTAAGGCAACTGAAGATGAGGATTAACAATGGTGGGGTTGAAGAAATTGGGGATGAATTTGAAATACATTATCAAGAACCACCAGAGAGTTATTTTGGTAAGTTTAAGAGGAATTGGGCATTGCATTTTGGGTTTTTGATTTTTATTTATGGATTTATGGTTTCTTCATCTGTTGTAATACTCTGTTTTTGAGATCTTCAAAACAAAACAACTTTCGTTAGGGTTTTGGGTGGGTGGAGGAGGGGCAATTTTGGGAATTTTGATGGAAAATATTTGTTGTAATTTTTAAAAATATTTGGATGAATTATGGGTTGTGATTTTTATTTTTTTTGGTAGTTTGTTTATTTAAAATTGTTGTATGTACATTTTTGTTTTGTAGGTTAGTGCTTCTAGATTTTTTTTTTGAAAATATCATATTAACAAAGAGATTTGTATTCGGGATGAGTTCGACCAAATTCAAATTAATGATAAAAAATATTACACTAAAGTAAGATAGTCACTCATAAAGATGACTTCATATACAAGAGAGCTCGAACCCACCCGTACTTACCACTCTATCATAATTTTTATTTGTGAGATTTGTATGTTATTTATCTCGTATCCTGTGTTGTCGATGCAATGTTGTTTGACTTGACATAAAAATTTATAAAAGAAGAAAGACATAATAATCTTAACAACTTGTGTGATTGGTTATGAATCGTTCCATTTTTTATTATAAAATATAAAAAATAACATTATTTTTTAAACGGACTAAAAAAAACAATCTAATGAACACTTGATGCGTTTGATTTTCTAAAATGAGTTAAAATTATACTTTTTGAAATCTAACTTTATTTATTTTGAATTCATTGAAATGTATTATTCTTGTTTTAGTGGTTTAATAAATGTGTATATTCTTTTTAGGTATGTTTGTTTTAATAGAGTTAAATGCGAAAACACTGCACGCAAAACGAAAATGAAATGAATTAAACACTTTATAATAAGTAGCTCACCAAATTAAATTTGAATTCTCGCGGTACAAAGTCATGTAATAATAGTTTTGAAATTGCTATCATAAAAAGTACACAAATCATTATTACTGCGAAGCCAATCACAATTATTAAAGTAAAATCTCCTTCCCACCTATCGAGAGAACCCAAGGATTATAGAACAAAAAGAAAATTATTATTACGTATCGTCAATAATGTATAATTTCTACGACTAGGCAGGTGAAATTTCTTTTAGCGAAAAATGTAGAGATACCAAAAGATATACAATATTGTAGTACTAAAGCTTCAAAATTCTGATAAAAAATAATCAAGCAACTAGGGTATGTTTTGCATGGATGTTTGGTTGTATACAAGACTCCAAAATTTTATTAAATACATTTTCATGACGACTCTGCTGGGGAAGAAAGAGCCCCATTATTGCAAGAGCTAAATTAGAATACATAACACCCAGCTAGCTACTATTATTATTATACTAAGAATGGTGATGTTGGCTTCTGAAACTCCAAGAAAAGAAGCCATAGATACAGGTTAAGCTGGGGAGAACGCGTTGCACAATGACTTGTATGCAGTGACACAAGTTTTGAATTTCTCTTCTGCTTCTGCTGCAGCCTGCACAAATTCAATCACTCCAACAATACCAATGAGTTCCAAAACAAGGTTTCAACAAAGGAACCAAAAATTGAGATAGGCTATATTCTAAGTTGTCACCTAGGAGGACAAACAGAAATTGTAAAAGCTAACCTGTGAAGGGCCTTGATGTTTATCAGGATGCCACTTTAATGCTGATAAACGGAAACTGCAAGGACAATAATAGTGTTTACATTATTCATCAATATAATCGAGTATGGAGAGCACAAAACCACTACAACTTACGCATTCTTGACATCCTCAATCTTCAGAGGACCTCTTGGGGGCAAACCCAGAATTGTTCTTTCTGACGAAGAACCTATATCACACGATTCATATTTGGATTCTGTATGTGTCTCCTTTTCAGTTTCATTATCCCATCTGTAATGCCTTTGTTCTGACCAGTCTGTTTCTTGTCTTCGGGAGAACATATCTTCAAAAGTAGATGATTTACCAGGCCTAAAAGACCAAGTGTACCACTTATTACCAAAAGTTGCTTCGAATACTGATTCAGGATATTCATCGAATTCTTCACATAATCTCCGTTTCTTCATTTTTCCTAAAAACGAATAATTAACGGGTCAATGAAGGCTACCTGCATCCTTCAATAAGCTCAGTATTGCGTCACCATCAACCATGTAAAAATAGCTTAGCAATCAGAAAGCATAACAGAAGGTTATCTAAAGTTATGACATACATAACTTTCTGACAAACATAAAAAGTCCAATTTCCATTCTTTAAAGACGCATTAATTCAAGTGTTACATTGAGCAGTTCAAATCCTTGCAATAGAACTCCTAGATGGAAAAAATCCAAAGCAAGGCAAGTTCATCCCATTTTACTTAGAATGACAGCAACCAACTCACGGCCAGTAAACCTTTTTTATTTGGAAGACAAGCATTGATCAATCTGAAAAGGCATTGGTTTCGGCATGTTTCCTGATAGGTCACGCACTAGTCCAGCTAGTAGGTGGGCAGTAAAGGAGCTTTCGAAACTATCCCAGATCTAAAAAAGGACCTAGCCAATTAGGTCAAAGCACCAAATTTCAATAGCAATATATATTTCAATTACATCTGGTATTTAAGAATCTCAAGAATGGGGCCAAAAGGTTGAACGCACTGATATTTTTCAGTTTGATATAAGAATTTTCATTAAAAACAGAGACCCAATTGTGAAATGAGAGTACAAACTTACGCATCCTTCTCCTTGAGCGATCTCTAAGACGAGCAGCGGACTTATATTCACTTTTCTTCTCTGAACGATCATCCCGATCCATATCCCATCTATCATTTATTGTTGAAGATTCATTCTAGTAAATTATTCAACAAGAAAATAGCATATTGTCCATGAGTAGAACAAATATTGAGGTAAAAATAGTGAAATGAGAAGAGAATTTAATATAAAAAGAGTACTTGCATGCAATTGATCAGATAATAAAGTTCAGAAGCTGAACACATTATACTATGCGGACTTTAAACCAGAAAAGGTGGTTCATGCTTTGGAGGCTTGGACCACAGAGGAAGTTAAGCAAGCACACTACAGTAGACCATAACTTCCTTAGAAAGCAGAAACCCACAAACAGAGTCAAGATAAATGTAGCGTTTGGTTATTTTCACATGCTAAAAGGGCAAATGAATGTGTAAGTCGTCCCTTTTGCAAGTATTTCAACTTGTACTTCATATCACTTCAAGTCTTCAACTACCAAGTAAATACTACTATCAACCTTCAATACTCAAAATGATTACCGGAATGACACCCTGTACCACTTCTATTGTTGCCTCAGGTCACCTACCTTATGTCCAACCAAACACTGGAAACTAATTCAGGAAACAAACTAATCCAAAGAAATTATTTTAAATGAAAACATTTTATGTCACTCCATAAAGAGAAAGAAATCCCTTATCAAAGACAGTTGACCTAATATAACTAAGACTAAGATTTACCATATCTATGAAATGAAAGAAGATTAAATATTTACCTCAAAAGAGTTTCCAGATGCCCCATAAAAGAGAAGATTTTTCAAAGCTTTTTTTGAGTCAGCACGCTTTTGACGTGTTTCATATCTGATATAATTCTGAAAAATAAATGAAAAGCTGAATGATAAATAAGAAAATGAGGAGGACAAGAGAAGTTAATAGATGTATTACATGGAAAGAAAAAGAGATGTTAGGAAAAAGAATACATAACTGACCAGAGAAAACCAAGCGAAAAAACTCGTGAAGATATCTCTAATCCTAGCCAATTTCAAACACTATAATATTGGAAGCTGGTGAAGATATTTACCTTAGTTGGCTGCTGACTTCCTCTAAAATCCTGCAGGAATAATCTATGAAAGGTCACATATGCAAACTGAAGAAAGATACTGCTTGAACTTAAAGGTAACAAGCATGAAAATACACTGTGAATGAGTAGAGAAAACTAAAACTGAGTGCAGAAACACAATAATTTCCTTAAATCTACCAGTCTAAAATGGGAGTATCGGAACCCTTCCTTTGGGGGGTGGGGGTGGATAAGGGAGCATACTGACACTGCATATACAAGCAGACATAGAACAAACCACCTCCCTCCCCTCATACTCAAGGAAAAACCTTTTCACTTAATACTACAATAGAGAGTTGAAACATAGCACATATGGGAGGAAGAAGTATACTCCATTCTTGGTGTAATTTTAAGCAGTTTTTTTTTTCTCTAACCACTACACCTACAGCCTACCGAGGTAACATATTAAAATTGGACAAACGAACTCCAAACCTTATCTTATTTCCTAACCAAAATCATTTAGCAAATCTATTTCACCAAGAGCACGGTGAACTGGCGCCAAGATTTAACCATGTTCAAACAAGAGACATGTGAGGTTTTGGCAACAATTAACTGGCTTAAACCAGCCTGAAACTGGGAAAAGAATATGACAAAAACCTTTGATTTATTAACCAATTCCTGCTTTCAGATAATGAACTAGCCCCTAGAAATGGGTAAACAGTCTAAAACAGATTAGTCAACTTAAGTGGCAGCCAAACATTCTCCATTTCAGATCGTCTCATTGGAACCAATAAGAGGTGCTGAGTATATTTCTGCTATGCATTATTGCCTGAGCAATTCTAGTGACTAAGGTGAGATAACATCATTCTGTGTCCTCCAGAAATTGATCAATACTGGAAGAAACCGAAAGAACATTATGAGCAAGCCTCAATGTGCTTATAATTTATAAAGGACCCTTTTTTCGCAGAGGACCTTGAGCCGGCACGAATACCTTCGTTTAAGAGAATATTTTAGGTGTAGAAAGTCTTAAATTCAGATCTTCCGCTGCACGGATCTCCTGGGAAACGAAGTCGAAAGTCCCGGTGTGAACTCCCCTACTGATCTGACTCCGGCAAACCTTGACCATCGTTTCCAAGGGAAATTGATTGAATGCACGATCACGAGCAGTTTCTGCCCTTGTTGAGTGAGTAAGGCCAGATCGAGCTTATGTGCTTGCCAGGCCTTTCACCATCTGCTTTTCCTCGAGAATGTGAGACTGCTCACCCTCAGTAATCGCGACTTGTCTATTGAATCAGCTCTTTTCCAGGAGTAGGCAGTAAAACCGACTGAAACCCCTGCTTTTGCCAGCATGACATGAATTGTTATGTGGTCGGTAAACTCTTTCCTTTCTGCGGGCAGCCTATCAAATCGGATCACGTATTTTGGAATATGTCGTTACAGAAATGCTCTCGTAGGATCTTTTACTTCAATAGTAGATATCAGGCCTGGAACGTCGACTTGCACTTGCAATATAGAATTTGACTTTCCGGAATCCTCACCCCCTATTTAGACTTTTGGGCCCTTCATCTTTCTGAATCGAGACCCGGCCCGGTAATTCAGGGAGTGAAAAGTTGCTATTAGCCAAAAGGACCAGATTGTCTACACCATGATAAATTGACAGCATAAGCCTTGCTTTTGATAACCAAAAGCATAAGCCTTGTTGACTTGAGAGAAGACACATAGGCAGATTCAGAGACCGTCTCCCAAGGCTCTTAATTATTTCTAAATTGTGGAGGAGATACATTTGATGCAGATGCTTAGACCTCCATATCTTTGCTTGCACGTAGAGGGATTGAGTGTTGGTGCAAGGAATAGAATCAAACAATTATTATCTATAAGAAAATCAACTACAGATAACTTGGTGGAGATTTAATCGCTAAGTGCAGGGGTGGATGTAGGCTTTATGATATGTGTTTGACTGAACCAGCAACTTTGGTGTAAACACTATCTATGTTCCTAGAAATTCAGTAAATACGTACAAGAACTAAATTCAGAACTACTTAGAACTAGCCTTCGTTGTCCTACAATCCAGTGTCCATAAAATTCAAATCTTGGATTCTCCTCTAGCTAAGAGTGGTAAAGAAGGATGAGCAATGTAGAGAGGAGAGGGTGGGTAGATGAGCGTTTTGAGTAAAAGGGAGGTTCTGAGGGAGAAGTATTGGGGGCGAAGGAAGATAGGGGGAGTGAGTAGCGACAGGAGTCTCGAAGAAAGAGAAAACAAAAATGGAGAAAGTGTGGCTGAAAGCCATTCAATATGACTAGAAAGAAGGCTATTTAGCCGCCAAATACTGCACTATTTCAAATTTATTTAACTACTTCTACAGACAAAGGTTTCAGATCCTACTGAAGTCATTCCAAAAGAACACCTCCAAGACTAGAAAAACTTAGTTAACTGCTTCAACCACACACTATTAAATCTCAAGTCATTGTAAGATACTTCCGCATGAAATAAAACTGTTTAAATACTTCCGCATGAAATAAAACTGTTTAATCACTCATTTCCTAGCTCTAAACCTGTTAAGAGGTAAAAGCTTATCTGTTCTCCAAAACTTCTGAAAATAGGTAATCTAAATTAAAATGGGGAAACGTATTGTACACGTGCAGGAGACACAAACTGATATAGTTACTGTCTTTTTGCAAATGGAAATTCATAAGCATGAATGACACTGTCTGCAAAAGTGCTGAAAGAAGGAAATCACTCCCCTTGAAATCGCACTGTCACATAGTTTTAGGATAAGCTTAAAATGGCGGAGCAGCTAAACTTAATGACCTAAAGCACCTCTTGAGAATGATTATTGCACTTCCATATGAAAAAATGCACTAGTGCTCTCAGCAAACAAAAACACTAAGTGATATCTTCCCATATGCCTAGCTTAGTTGACAAAGTTACCTAGTTCCTATTGCTGGTGGGAGGTGTCAGCTATCTCGTGAAAACAGGAAAGCTGGCTCGAACACCACAGCTATTAAAAATAAGGTTATTTTGCAGCTACTAGTCTACAATAATCAAAGATCAAATCTTTACTTTGCAGCTACATGACTACAACAACCAAAGATCAAAACTTTATCCATTATTATCACATATCTAAATCAAACAACAATTACATAACCTAAAATCTACTTTATAGCCAACAAACTAAGCAAAAAGAAAACCTCAATTTCATTGTGTTGTGCAACAAGAAGAAAAGGCAAGAAAACTCACAGAATTCCACTTATTTTTCCATTTCTCAAAGCATATTGAGGTAGAATGGATAGAGCTCAAATGGGTATTTTGTGATTGTGTTGAAGATACAATTCTTGTGGATTGAATAAGTGAATTCTTCAAGATCAAAACATTACGCCATTTGGGTATTACTTGCATTTTCTTAAAAATTTGAAAACGACCCAAAAAGTGAAATACAAAAGATAAAAAAATGAATTTTTTCCCCCCCGATCTTTTTGTACAAAGAATGAATCATCAATGGTGTTTTTTAGTTGCTTGCAAGTGAGGAACGATGGAAGGAGCTGTTTTGGGGGAAAACAACGTAGTATACACAACATCGGACCATGTTTGACGCTTGACCTTATACATTTCATTGGGCTTTATACATTGGGCTTTGAGTTATGGGCATGTGAAATATGGGCCTTAAGTACATTTCTTGAAGGGCCAAGTGCACAAATAATCGAGTCGAAGTTCATAATTTTTTAAAAAAATTACATAAATCTCATAGGTTTAAGAGTTAATTACATCTTATTTCTATTCTTTATCAAATTACAAACTCCCTTCAAATTATAGGATCTCGGATACATAAGGAAACATGTGGATACAAGCTCAGGGATTGCGAATGATAAATTACTTAATGCCCCGACCGGGCTATATCTGTATTAGTAGGGATATGATAGGATGTAATAGGGGGATTGTCATTACTAAAGGATAGGGACGTAGCCGAAATGGGATAGGGATGTATCCGAGAGGGGATAGGGATGTAGCCGAGAGGGGATAGGGATGTATCCAGAGGAAAATGAGTGTATCCGAGAGAGGAGGAATGTATCTGAAAGGGACATGAATGTAGTTGAGAGCGAATAAGGATGTATCCAAGAGTATATTTTCATACTTCTTATTTTCCATGGTGGAAGTTTTCCCGCCATTACTGCCAACCTAAGAATATATCCTTTATGTACTTTTTTTCTAAATTTTTTAGAAAGAATTTCGTAAACAACTATTGTTTGGACCATTATGAATAATGGTTATAGTTTTCCTAATTGTAGTCCATAGCTTAGTTTAGAGAGGAGAGAGACAAACAAGATCAAGAGATAGAGGAGAGAAACGAGCAGGCTATCTTAGATATAACATGTCTCTCAACTAAAATTGAGATACACGATATACTTATACACAATCTCCTCACTCTTTCAAATCTCACTTGATTCTTTCCTCTATCTCCCAATCTTAGCACACATATTATGTTTGAAATAAAATATAGATACACAAATACACGTTATATCACTTCTTAATCCAGATAAAATTCTCATTATTTAAATCTTTTTTACATAAATTGATTTTGCTTTTGTCTCTATTTTAAGAAATGAGCTTAAGGCCTAAAGTCATTAGATAGAAGTAAATACCAAAAATAAAATATTAATTGAATATTATACAAAATATTTATAAAAATTGATATATTGCATAAAATTATACATATTATAAAATAAAATGAAATATTATCTAATTTTTGAAATTTAAAATCAAATCAATTTTCTTTTCAAAAAACATTGTTTTATTTAATCGGTTAATTTAATTTTGGATCGATTTTTCTTTTGGCTTACACATTTTGGGGGGGGGGGGTTCTCAGGGTGTGTGTTATCATGACCTTAACTTTTGAATCGTAACAAATTTTATTGTTAAAATGCCAAAAATATTTATTTTGTAAAAACAAGAAAAGAGCACCTTTTTGAAATACAAGACATTTGACAAATCAATAAAAATGCTTTTAAATGGAAACAAAAACAAATTTTCTATTGTTTGAAAAAACTTAAAATTTCTGCTTGTTAAATAAAAATTTTGAAATAACTTAATCTTGAATTCTATTGTGTTAAGTAAGAAATAAAGTTAAAAAAATTAAATTCAAAAGCAAATATAAGAATTGACTTGAAATTTTAGAGTAAAAGAGCGATTTCAATCGATTAATACTCCAATTTCTACCTATCACTTATCAACCTTTGATCAATAATGTACATAAATGTAGAACAAATGTGGAATGAATAAACTATGACTTTATTTTATTTTGTCAAACAATATGCTAACAACTCCACATGATACGACTACTTTAACAAAAAGCCAACGTATCAGCTAATTATGAAATGATCATAATATTTTTACTTCATCTTTCTATAATAGTAAAATAGAAATCGAAATATCTTAAAGCGCTCGATTGATAATTATGTATCTCTATTACCTTTAATAAATTGTGATTACAAAGTTTCATATACACAATATTCTAAAAAAGAATCATTAGTCAACAAATTATAGTAACTATTTATTTTTTAATATAAATGATACGAACAATCTCTTCCGTCTAAACAGAAATCAATCTTCTTTTATTTTCGGCAAACTATGTAGAAAGTCACAAGATTATATTTTACATCATTGAACTATACGTTAATATCTCAGAAAATACAATTCCTTAGAATAGTAAAAAAAATTGCGTCATCAAACAATAAGTCGACATTTTAATGTCAACAAACTTAAACAACTTACCACAAACTAAAACCAACAAATTGAGTGATCATATAAACTTGTTCTATGAGTGGAACTTACTTGTATTTTATGTATTATTATCATAACAATAAATTGATATTGACCCAACAAAACACATATATAACAATAAAGTAATCTACAATTAAAAAATTTGCAAATTTTTACAACTTAACAAACCTATATAAAGGTTATTTCTTCCAACAATTAATGGACTCCATATACATAAACCATCATACATGTTTAGAGATAGATGTCACGCTAACTCTTTGTTGTCTACTTTATTTTGGGAGGGATAGCCGATAAATATATTAGTGACTGATTTGATTCAGATTCGAGATCTCTAATTAAGAATGAAGAAGTATTTACGACTTCCTCATAATCCTGATTGGTTCTTGTCTTCATGTCCAATAAATTTTAAATTTGTGAGATCTTTAATAACGAATGAAGGAATATTTATGACTTTATTTTAACCTTGGTCGGTTCTTGTCCTCATATCCAGCCTAGCTCAAAGTTAAGATTCTCTAATTTAAGAATGAAGTAATATTTATGACTTCATCGTAACCTTTATTAGTTCTTGTCTTTTTATCCAACAAAGCTCGAATTCAAGATCTCTAATTAATTAAGAATGAATGACTATTTACGACTTAATCGTAACCCTAGTTGATTCTTGTTTTCATATCCAACGGAGATGGAATATTTACTACTTCATTGTAACCACGTTTAGTTCTTGTCCATATACAACATGGTTCATCAAATTCGAAATCTCTAATTAATAAAGAAGGAATATTTACATTGTTTGGTTCTTCTCCTCATATCCAACAGAGCTCAAATTTAAAATCTCTAATTAAAAATAAAAAAATATTTAACTCTTCATCATAACCTTGATTGATTCCTGTCTTGATATCAGATCACAAATCCGAGATTTCTAATTAAAAATAAACGAATTTATAACCATGGTTGATTCTTTTCCTCATATCTCGTTATCTTCTTTCTATAAAAACATAAAAAAGTGAGTTGTTGCCTCAAGCTTGCAATACTAAAGTAATTAAACTCTTTGTGCCCTTATAGCATGCCACATTGACACAATATTAACTATAGTCGTTCGAAGTTTGTGTATTTACTCAATTATATATTTTATTTTATATTATCTAGAAGAAGTAATCTCTTGTTATTCTTATTACGTCACTTTCGTTAATATTCACATAGTCAAAGAGTTAATACAATTTAAGTTAATTATGCTGCATGTGATCAATCTCATTCTAAATAACCTGAATAATCAACCTTATAATTAGACTAAACAATCGTTAATCAATAAAAATCTCAAATTCAAGCCATAAGAAAAAACATTTTTTCTTTTAATTAAAGTTTACACTCTATCGATTCAAATTAGTCAAACTAGTGATCTCCGATGCATGCAAACAAAAGATCATGCACGTAGAAATGTGTAACTTAACACATGCAATTGTAAGAACTAAATTAGTTATTTATTCAATATTTTAAAATAAAAATTTTAAATATAAAGAAAGTACTATAAATTATATTTTTTTCATATCAATATGATGAAAAAAATACATTTTAAAATATTAATCAAATTTATATTGTTTATCTATTAAAAAGAAAACTATAAGAACTACAGTAATATTTAACTTTTGTTGAGTTACCTAAATTAAGGTTAAGGCCAAAGTTAATGAGAGTGACCCCTAATTCATTTGATATTTTAACAAGATAAGTGTACTATATATAGGTGGGACATGTGATCACCTTTTTTCTACCAAAATAAGAAGTATGATGAATATATATAATATTATATAGTATATATACATGAGCATATTAATTGATTTTAAATTAAACCAATAAAGAGAGAGTGAAAGGAAAAATTATAAGCACAAAAAAGTTTGTGCTTTTTTTAATTATACTTTCATTCTCTCTTATTGAACATAATTATGACAATTATGAAAACAGTTATTTTAATGGTGCTAAGTCAAATTGCATCTGGAAGTGTTAATATTTTTCCTCCAGTTGGCTTTGCTGACGGATTGAAGTACAAATTAATGGTCTTTTACAGTGTTTTTTTGCTACGCCTTTCATTCATGTTCTCTTGCTTTCATTATTGAAAGGTTAACTTTTATAACATTGTTTGGAATTTGTTAATTGTGACATTTGAAACTATTTGCTCTCATGTTCGAGTGTTTGCTTGTCGTTTAGACCCGTGAGTGAAATTTCTGTCTCTAACTTTCTTTGCACCTGAATAGTATCAAGACGCTTGTGTCTCGGTCCTTGATCAGATAAAGTCGTTTGATATATCATGATTATATATAATGTCATAATTCACGTTAATAATCCTATTTATAAGTAGGAATTTATTATTAGTTTAATGAATATTAGCTTGTTAATGTGTATATATATATATATATTTATTTATTTTTTTGCATGCAGAAAAAGAAGACCAAGATTAACTTGGACAATACTGTTACAAGGTGTTATTAATGGATTATTGGGGTGAGAATTACAGCTAAAATAATGAAATAATTTTCAATTATGTTACTATATAATTAAAAAAAAGGTTCAAATATAAACAAATATTTATTTTACAGGGCAGCACTTGGAAGCAACTTATATGCAGAGAGTTTAATTTTCACAACAGCAACATTTTCATCAGCTATGTCTAACCTCACTCCTGCAGTTACATTAATTTTGGCTGTACTTATAGGGTAAGCAATCTACTTTTAATTCTAAGATTGTGAGGTCGAGTTTCTGTTACGTCAAATATGATCAAACAATTATTTGTGGACATGATATTGACAGGATGGAAAAATTGGATATATATAGATTAGCAGGACAAGCAAAGTTGTTTGGAACTTTATTAGGCATTGGAGGAGCATTGATACTGAATCTTTATAAAGGAATGAAGATCCCATTACCATCTATGAATATACATTTGCTTCATAATACTAATGACACAGCAACAACAGCACAACATGCAGCTTATAATGATATTTGGGGATCAATACTTGCATTTTTGAGTTGTACTTCTTATGCATCTTGGTTGATCTTTCAGGTAGGTGTGTGTGTGTGTGTGTGTGGTATGACGGAGAAGTTATTTCTCCGAAAATTTGGTTGATACAATGTACTTATATTCTTGACAACAGGGGAGGATGAGGCAGAGGTACCCAATGTACTCAAACACTGCCTTAATGTGTTTTTGTGGGGCTATCCAAGCAGGGATATATGCTTTTATTAGAGAAAGGGATTTATCTGCCTGGAAACTTGGATGTAATATCAGACTTTTCACTCCTGCTTATTCTGTACGTCTCTAGACTCAATCTCCAGTGGCTAATGGATACACAATCCGAGCATCAACTCTTAACGCTCTTCTTAATTCTTATATAAGCATTGTTTCAGGGGATTGTTTCTTCTGGATTAGGAGTGACAGTGGTAGCATGGTGCACAAAACAAAAAGGGCCTCTCTATGTCTCATCGTTCTATCCGTTAGCACTTATCTTTGTAGCCATAGTTGGTACGATTGTCCTTCCCGAGGACTTGCACCTCGGAAGGTTAGAATCTACCTGATGACTGTTCATTTCAATTAAATTTCGATCAAGAACTAACAATGTCTTCTAATGATGACAGCTTAATAGGATCAGTATTCATCGTTATTGGCTTATACGTTATGTTATGGGGGACAGCCAAAGAGAATACAGTAGCTGCAGCTGAAGCATTGAAACATAATGACAATGGAGTCATTGAGATCATCTCATATGCTGGAATAAATCAAGCTACTGCTGCAGTAGTCCCAGAATTCAAAACTGATGATATAATTATTCCAACATCGACTGCAGCTCATCAAGAACCATAACCAGAAGAAACCAACTCATATATCGATAAATGTTCAACAGTTAATTATTATAGTTCCACTTTTACTGATTTAATTCAAATAGAACTCAAGAATTTGTGAATCAGTGAATAAAGAACAAGATAAGTTGTGGAAATTGAGCATATTAATTTGTATCGCGAGAAGCTAATGATAAGAGTATGTTTAAACATGCCAATAAAGAACAAGATGAAAAATATAATGTGTAATAGAACTCAAAACAACGACGAGTATATGACAATAAACAAATAAAAGATTAAATCTTTGATCATCACAACTTTGTCAATCAACAACAAAAAAATAATTTCCACGCGTTTTTCACCATGCAATCTTCAAGCAATTTACTAAGGAAGCATAGTTTCGTTCTTCAAAAGCTTTCCCATTATGGTTCAAATTATCACTACCAAGACTAGCTCGACTTCTTTTCTTCTACTACAGTTACCTTTGGAGCATCTTCTGCTTTCGTCTCCACGTGAGTTGGAGCAACTGGTGCCTCTTCTATTTTCTTCTCTGCAGGAGTCTCTACTGCCGGTTTTACTTCCTCTACTTTCTTCTCAGCAGGAGTCTTAGGTTTTGATTTCACTTCATCTATCTTCTTCTCCTCGGAAGGCTCCACCTTGGGCGCCTCAGCAGTAATTGAGGCCACTTCTAGTGCTTTTTCTATCTCCAAAGTTACAGGAGCATCAACAACCTTCTCAACTCCTTCTGGCTTAGCTTCTGATGGTGTGATCTTGGATGCCTCTTCGTTTACTTGCTCCAACCCCTTACATTCTTCGTTCTGAAACAAATAGATGGAACATATCATATATAAGCTAGTCAAACAATAATAAGTAATATCAATTCAATGCATCCCTTTGTTCTTTGTAGCAAAACTACCATACTACCTATTGTGAACTAAAAACATGACTACTTCATTCTTTCCATGTTGCGGCAACTAGCTTAACACTCGTTCTAGCCATAGATTTTGAAGTTGAAACTTTAAACTTTAGAAATTAGAGTGTTTTGTGGTTTTAGAAACTTAGAAGTTATGTTTGGACATGTATTTTACTAGGATAAAATGCTTGAAGTTTTGTGAAAGAAAGTCCGAGAAACTGGTTTGAGCAAGCGAAAATATTAAAAGATCAAATTTTGAGTAAAATTTCATCGCTTTTGAAGATAAATGTTCAAAATCTAAGTCAAACACATGTAGAGGGAAAAGGAAATATTTTCTTTGTTTTCTATCAAGATATGAATATTTCCCACTTTTATTTTCTTTCCACTTCAAAAGTTTTGAAACAAACAGGAGCAGGAGAATCTATAGTAACTTTTCTCTTCCTTTTTCTCTTGAGGTATATTAATTGATTTTAATCTGACACAAAATCTAAATAAGTAAAGAAAACTTTTAATTATTATAATTTTAAACATGTTACGTAAAAATTTAAAATTAAAGAATCGCAAAAAAATGAAGAAAAAAAAAAGTTAACATATTACTACATGAAAATCAATGAAACAAAAAGGCAGACAAGACTATGATAAGAAGAGTATATAAAACAAAGGAGAAGAAAACAAATTAGTGGTCCATTCATTACCAAGAAAGCAAGACCATGTTTGGTTGTCAACAACTCAAAATCCAAATAAACATCATTACCTAGATTCTTTTAGACCACAAATATAACAATTAATCTGTACTTCCACTACATTATCTCTGTTCCAGCTAGGCAAATCAAACAATAAACAAATTTAACAACAAAGAAAAAACCTTATTTTCATTTCTCATTCAGAGTTTAATATCCATATTAAAATTCGATTAAATTCAAAATCTTAAATCAAGAATAAATTTTTTGTTTTTTATTTTGTTGTGTTTTGGATGGGTTTTTTTTTTTTGTTTTTTTTTTTTTGTTGTTTTTTATTAATAACTCTACCCCAAAAAAAAAGTGATGTTTTGAATTGAGTATTAAGGGCATCTTTAAGGAAAGATAAATGAATACCAACAAAAATACTAATTTAAACAATAAAGCAATGGACCATATATAATTATGATGACAGTACATACTTCATGTCCCAAAAATAATTACATGTTGGTATAATTTAATAACATTCATTAGGTTTAGAAGTGACGTTTATGACTTTACTTAATTACATATACCTTCCACAATAACATAGTCCATTATTATCAACAATCAATAATAAAAAATCATTAATCTGACTTTTCTTGCTTTCTCATAGTCAATAAAATGAATTATCAACAATCAAATAACATTATCAGTACTAGTACACATAAAAAAAGATAAACTTAGAAGCAAAAATACAGTTTTTATTGAAAAAAATATGTCAATCTAAACTAATATTAGATTCTTATTTTAATAAAATATATAATTTTTTAAATTATCTATTTCCCTAAATAAATATTAGGAAGCAAATGAACTATATTATTCGAAGAAATTTATATGATTTAATTGCGAATAGTTCGTTGATTGAGTATTTGAACTAAATTCAACGTTTTTGACTTTTAATATTCTCTATTTTGTAGCCTGTTTTTATAAGAATATACAATAGATTCAAAGCGAAATAAAATTTTTTTTTTTTTTAAAAAAAATATTAGATTCAAAAAAAATCAAACAGAATAAATAGGGAGTACAACAGCGAACAGACAAAAATAAAAAAAAATAAAAAAAATTTGAAAAAATAAAATTTACCTCTTTGAACAAGTTAGATAGAGATCGGCGTTTTTCAGCATCGTCGTCATCTGCAGCAGCAGCATCGGCCTCAATTTCCTTTTTCACTTCTTCTTCCGCCACAACCACCACATCCTTGGCGGCGACGGCTACTTCCGCCGCATCCTTGGTGACGATTTCAGTCGCCGGAACATTTTCCGGTGCGGTTTCTGGTGCATCTCCTTTCAAATCCTTTGGCTTCGTTGCACAAGCTCCCATTTTTTTGTTGAATTTTTCGTTTTTTTTAGGTTTGAAGGGTTTTTGATTTTTGGAGAGTGGAGGAATGAAGGGGAAGAGATAGATTTTATATAGATGGCGGGAAGGAAAGTGGGATTTTATTTTATTTATTTTGATTATGATTTTATTTTTAAAAGGAAACAAATATAATACCCTACTATTTTCTCCGTCACTTTAATTAGTTTCTTTAGAGTCAAACTATATAAGGTAGTTTGTTAACTAAATAAATATAAGTAATTATAATTTGTATAAAATAGAAAAGTATCAAAAAAAAATTAAACTTAGCAAATTATTATTTTTAATTGCTTTAAAAACACTCATCTACTTACTAACTAAACTTAGATAGACTCTCTCCTAAAAAAAATTGCAACAGGACATAGCAAGTGAGTTCAAACTCTTATAAAACCATGAAGTTTTTAATAAAGATTAAGAGAAATATCAAAAACATTCTTAAAATTGATAAAAATTTAAGACGTTAATATAAATGTTATATTTTATAAATAATAAGAATTTCATATATGAAGGTTAAAAGGTTATTTTTTAAAGTGTAAACCTCTCTTTTGAATATTTTTAATTCCTTTTATTTTGTTTCATCATTATATTGTCATCATAAAATTTCTAAAAATGTATTTTTGAGTTAATAGATACCAAAAAAATAAAATATGGGGCTTTTAATGCCAAATTTTAGGCAAGTTATAATGGTAATATTTCTAAATTTTTCCTAGCATTAATTTTTATTTTGCTTTCTATCTTTTGTGATGCATCTTTGTTTAAAATATTTTTTTTATTATATATCTTACTACTCCTTAATTATTAATTTTCCCAAATACTTCATACCATATATTTCTCTCATATCATATAATTTAGAATTTCATAAAATTGTAAACTATATTTTCTCTTATCATATATTTTAGGACTCCTTAAATAATAATTTGGAGAAAATAATAACTAATAATTTTGTACAAATTGTATATTTTTCAAATCATGGTGGTCAAATAAGCAAGAGTTAAAAAGCAAATATAAAACAAAATAAAATCTAAGCAATGAACTTTATGTAAATGTACCAAGAAGCATACTGTCCTAAGCCAATAGTCGAACATAATTATTTAAATTTAATTAATTCTTGAAAAATATAAGCCAAAATATTTTAATATTTCTCATATAATTATTTTATGTTGATATAATATAAATATGAAACTAAAAAGGAAAAATAATAAAGAGACCAATTATTGCCATGGAATATCTCCCGGAAATTGCGGAGATTCGTGTTTTGGCAGTCAGTATAAAGGACCAATTTTCTTCCAAATAATAAAAAATATTTAATTCCTTAATTACATCTAAATTAATATTATTTATTACACAAATACTAATCTTATTACATTGATTTATGGAATTTTAGGGATGTATGAGGTTCTCTATTATCTGTATTCTTTTTAATTGAGTTTGTTGTATAAAACTTATTCGATGCGACTTTACATCATATATGTCATTTGCGAACTATTTCATGTGATGATATATTAAGAAAAACTTTGAGAATATAAAGTGTTGGACAACTATTTATCATTTTTAAAAAAATCAAAATTCTTCATATACTATCATCATTTCTTCTTTCAATCTTTTTGTTGATTGGTTGAATTTGCAATAAGATTTTATGGTTTTCCATAAAATCAAATGAGCAAAGATCATGTAATTATGTGCTAGCCACGTTTATATTTATTGGGATCACGTCTTTATAATATGCTCACTTTAATTAAATCATTATGCATGATTAGGATTTTTTAAAATATTTTTTTTGGTGATTGAAATGTTATGCACATATTAATTGGTTTCAAATAATAATATTAAGCCATGCAACTTTAATTTACATCTACATTTCATGTGCCAACTCAACCAACACCTTCTTTAAAACTCATATAGAGTTAATAATCTCCTACTTGTAAATTATAAAATCAAATTAAAAAAAAATCTCGTAGCAAAAAATTAACTCAACTCGAACGTTATCAGTTCAAGTCACTAATGAAGCAAGAAAGTGAAAGCTCCGAGGGATAAGAAACAAGGAAAGAAATAATTTTCAATTTTTTTTATATAAGCTTAATCGAGTTAGAAGCAAAATTTTGTTTTGAAATTTTTTTTTTACATTTTTAAATGGTGTTGGTGGGGTAACAAACAACCAATTTGTGGGTGGAACCACCCCCCCCCTTACAAGACCGCATTTTTTTGTTCGTTTTTTTTTTTATTACAATTTTGTGTTTTTCCCCCCCCCCCCCCCACCCCTACCCGCATCCTTTCTTTCCACTCAACCCCCCTTACTCCACCCCCCCCCCCACCCCACTATTTCTTGCCCCCCGGTACTCCCTTATTTTCATAAAAGGTGCATTAAGTGGTGCATTAAAAAAATAATTAGAATCGTAGCGTAGAAATTGTCTATCTAATGCCAGCCAAAAGTTTTAAAAACATCAATTTATATCAAGGTTTATCAAGCTGCTCATATATTACATTATTTATATATGGTTAAAATTATTTTTATGTGTATATAATAGATTATGCACCCTCTTCGACTAGTTTAGATGTTACTTTTTTATATTTTGAATTTTTTTCATAAAAATCTTGATTTCGCCAACTGAACCAACCAGTTGAGCTACTAAGATTTTACACTAAAATATCTACTTCTCTCCGAAAAAGGTGTAGGACATAAAATATTTATTGAATAATAAGCCACTTCCTACTATTGGGTCGTAGAAAATATTTTCAATAAAAATCATTTTCACCAAAAGGGAATATCCTTTCAAGTTATTTTATTTCAATTATTAATTTTATATATATATCACAGCCCCAACCATAACCTGTATTAAACGTTATTATCAATATTTAATACTTGTACCTAATCATACCGTCGAAGCACTACTTGATTTTCTAACATTTATCAATTTTAATAATTATATTCTTTTTGAAAAAAATATATTCTAAATATCAATCGAGCACCATATAGATTCTTCTTCCAATTAAATTAAATATCATGTTATCTAGTTACTCCATCAATTATCGAATGCCTATTGAACGTATCAAAAATGAAATCGAGTTTAGATAAAAATAAATTAGCAAAGATTTGGATGGATTAAGGGACTAGTATATTTGAATTAATAGAATTAGTCCAAGAATATGAAAGTTGGTATTTTTGTAGGTAAAATTTTTAGTATTGAAAAATACTAAGTCAATGTAATAGAAATTATATATTGTTATAATACTTACCATACACGACGTAAGAGTAACCCTAGATAATTAATTAGGCATTTAATTAGTCATACTTTCTAGAAGTAATTGGAAAATTAAGCTTCTACTTTGGAGATTACTACTAAGAAAGAATAATTCAAAATTATACAACTTAGGTATTTGGAATAAAAAATTGTTTTGCTTGTTGGCTATATTTTTTTTAATTTAGCGTATTGGAACTCAAACGGTTATTTATTAATAATTTTTTACTTCTTCGCCTTTATTTTATTATAGGAGATAATGGATCATGAATTGTTCACGTAGATTCGATCTGATCCGATCCAACCCCATTCGATAAAGCTTTTGAAATAAAGATGAATACAATTTTGAAAATAAAAATAAAAGTGAAACATGATTTATGTATATTCGTTCAAATAATATATATTTCTTAATATCTTTTTGTATATCTATGTATATATGCGCTACATACATGTGTAAATAAGCATATTTGTGTACTTTGGAACTTAAAATCAAGAAATACACACTTTCAAGTTGATTATGTTTGTTGTTTCAATATATAAAACGTAATTAGTGTATGCAAAAATTCCTTAAGCTATTTATTGAGATATCGAGTAATGCGGGCCTCTAAGCCCATGGAAATTGTCATAAAACCATCGCGATGGTTTCAAATATATACAATAAAAAAATAAAGTAGTAATTAGTTTATAATAAATATAGTTACGTTTTATTTACAGGAAAACTTTCACATATAGCAAACAAAAAAAAAAATTCATATTTGTTTGCTATAGCAAACTTTGCATAATTGCGCTCCATCCAACATAAAACTGTATAATTCGCTATACATTATAATAAGTGTTAATTGCTATTGGGGGCCTAATTGTATGAGATTGCGGTGGGCCTTTTTCCGCTGCAATTGTAATACTTTCCTATCCTATTCCTGTAATTGTATAATTCACTGCCTATTTTCGCTGAGATATTAGTGTAATAGCAAGAAAGAATTAATGTTTTTTCTCCTCTCTTTTATTCAATAATACAAAACAGAAACACCCAATATATACACTTTGTTGTATAAAACTAGAGAAAATTGTAATTTCAATTGCAATTGTTATAATTCGCAATTGTTTTAATAATTGCGTTGACCATTTTCTCGCGAAATAATTGAAAGTAAAATGTTTGTAAAATTGTATACTTAAGTGTATACACGAAGATCTATATTTTTGCTATGTGTAGATACAATTTTCTGCATCGCTTTATAAATACAAACAGAAACAAAATTATACACTTCCTGTCTATAACGCGAGAGAGGCCGAGCTATAATGGAGAGAGGGCGAGAGATTTCTGGGAGAGAGATACGCTGACAAAATTTTAGCTAACGTTTGCTATGGAGCACAATTAATCAAACCCTAGCTATTCCATTTATTTTAGGTTATTAGTTTGCCATTAATATACATTTTTCCCCCTTTTATTTTTATTTACATAGAAATAGTCAAAAGTCATATATAGCTTTATGACTATATAAATAACTTATTTATACATAAGTTATACAATGATTATACACAATAATATACTCAAAAAGCTGAATATAATTTCCCTATACATGAAGTACTACTGACTATTCAATTCTGACCAACTTAAAATCACCTCACAATCCAAATTTTAGATACGAAATTATCTCAATATTTCAAGTCTTTTGATATATACATTCAAAACTACTTACACTTTTAGTATGTCAAATTTTAAAAAAAGAGGAGAATGAGGAAGTGGAGGACGAAAAAGATACAAAAGAAGAAAAAAAGAAAGGCTACGATGTCCTTTTTTGAACATGCTATTTTCGATAAGACCTCCAACTCAAGCAAATCATATAAAATAATCAAACATATAAAATATTTGAGTCAAAGAAACCTAGCAAAAAATAAAAAAAGTAACAAGAGCAACAAAATAATAATAACACTAGATTACTACTAACCTTTATTAATAGTCACATTAATAGAGCTAGTTCCCACATACAACATAAAACTCAATTAGTATCTGATCATGAATTATCCTAAACACTATGCTAATTGTTAACAATGAGATTGAAGCTCCTAAATCCCTCCTTGCCAAAAGGATTCTTTCTTGCATGTGAGATACATACGATACTAATAACAATTATTTTATACGAACAAACAATAAATTATTTTAACCAGTGAACATACATTAATTATTATTTTTAATTTTCGAGACTTCTGATTAAGTTGGAGAACAAGCGTGTTGGATTCGAGCATTTGGTGTGGAGGATTGTTTCTCCAAGATTGATTCTTCCTTTGATCCATTCTCTGCCTTTTCAATATCTTCAATATTTGAAGTTTTCATATTTTGTTCTTTAGATTTTCCCCAAAGTACACAGTATAGACCACCAACCAACAATATCCCTCCTAAAATGCTGCAAGAAATGAAACAATAAAAAAGTGCATCAATAACTAATTTTAGAGTACGTTTGAGTTAGCTGATCATAAATAATTGATAAAGTATTAAAATTATATATGTTTGAATTAGCTAATCGTAAATAATTGATAAGAGTGTGAAGTGCTAAAATCAATTTATAAATAAATAATTATGTGCGTTCAATAAAGTGATGAAACTGATAATAAATAGTTGATACGTTTCGTTAAAAAAATGAGATAAGTTGTTCTTATAATAAAATGATGACTAGATTGTTTACAAAATCAAAAAGTATCTTTATAAGAAAAAAGACAAAACAACAAATAAGTTTGAAATTTTTGTAAGTTAATTTGACTAGCTTATAAGCTTACTTAAGCACCGTTTTACAAAATTTGACCAACTTAATTTTCATATTAATATACATATTTTCTAAATAATAAAAAAAGAGTAAGAATATTACCTTCCCAAACTAATGATCTCTCCAAAAAACACAGCAGAAGAAGCAATTGTAAAAATTAAGGCTAAAGGTGTAGTCATAGCCATATAAACTGGGCCTTTCTTTTCAACAACCCAAGCTTGTAAATAAAATGTAACTCCAGTCACAATTATTCCCTGCCAAAAGAAATAAAATTAGCAAATTTAATTTAAAAAATAATAATAAACTTAACCTATAAGTATTCTAACTAATTAAGACTACCATAAAAAAAAAGTCATGGATGACAAAAATTATATCTAAGTGTTACAAAGAAATGACATCTTTTTTTGTAACCATAAAGTAGTTTCTATCAAAGGTCTTTTATTTCAAAATATCTCAAAGATTTATTCCTCTATGTCCACTTTAAATATGACAAATTTTTATTTTTTTGTGATTTAAATTATATATATTTTAATCAATAAAGTATATACACTTTACATTTAAGAATTTTTTTATTTTTTCTTTTTAAACTGTTTGAAAAAAAAATAATTTTTTTTAAAAAAATATATATTTTAATTTAAGATCATAAAATTAAAAAATCTTCTTTATATTCTTAATTTCCATATCAAATCAGATTGTCATTTTTTTAAAACGATGAAGTATTTTTTTTATTTTATCATATTGACATGGGAATAATCGTAATTTATAATATTTATGGTAAATTTTTTTTTATATAAAATTAAGTTAATACAAATCGATTTAACTTTAATAATTAATCAAGTTAATTCCCGAAATAGGATGAGTGTTACATTAAAATACCTCTTTCTTGTGATAATACAACAATGTCTAGTTAACATTCTAATAATGGGACTATCTTTTATTTCTTCCTCTTTATCTTTTTAAAAACTTTTATACTTGCTTTGTATCCTTTCATTTGTTATCACTTTTAATTATCTTTTAAAGTATGGAAAACATAAAATGATAAAGTTAGGCAACAAACAAACAAACAAACAAATATTAATAGACTTACACAATAGGCAACAGAGAGGAGTCTAACATTCCATCCAAGTCTCCATTCAGAAGGATCTCTTGCTAAAGCTATGGCAAAAACAAATGATTGAATACTACTCATGAAGCATTGTAGAGTTGTACATAGTAGCTTTGATGGGTAACTCTTGAGAACTTGGTTCTACAAAAGATAATAACATAAAACATATCATGAAAGTTACCAAAATATACATTTTTTAAAGCTAAAAAGTCCTTCAATTAGTTCTGCTTTATATAGTCTTATTTCCTTTTTAGTTTGTTTCAAATTAAAAGAATTAAATCTTTTTCTAATATTGAAATAATTTAACGAAGTAATAGATACATAGGATTTAGGCTAGGTTTAAGAACTAGGTTTGAATTTTTATTAATCAATTTCTTAATAGATACATAGGTTAAAGTCTACTTAAGTATTATAGACAATTTTTTATATGGTAAGCTACTCTAAAACTTAATTACCATTCTTTATGATAAAGTTAAGAGAAACAAGATTCTTTTCTTTCAAATAGTATTAATACTATGTATACATGTTATTTGTATGTTCAATTACTACATTAAAAATATTTTTTAGCGATAAATAGCTTAATTGACGTTAAATATATGTTTTTAGAGACAATTAATGATTTTTGTAAATGCCTATATATAGTTGCATTGGATTTAATAATATTTAACTATTGCTAATAAACTTGTTGTTAATGTGTTTATTTTTTTTCGCTATCGTAGTAAATGAATCACTAGACATAAATAATAAAATAATATAAACACTAGATACCTGCATGACAAGCCATGTAGCCCATAATGCATTAGCAAGCAACATAAGGAAGACACCTTTGATCCATGTATTGCCAGAAGCAGCACTGTTTTGCACTTGACCATGATAGCTAAATAGATGATGATGCATCAAAAGTTTCATTGTTGGACCCTTAAAAAATGCTATTGTTAATGCTCCTCCTGCACAAAACACTATCCCCATAACTTTTGCTATCCCTCCCCATGTCCTCATCTTCACACTCTCCATCCTGCGTTTTATATTTATGTTAATGTCATCGAACCAAAAATATAACATTACTATACACAAAATTGATATGGATGGCCACCACTTAGATAAGAAACACATGTGAGTGGACTACTTTATTATTTCACTAAAACAAGGATGTACTATATAGTCTGTCTAGTTAAAGCAACAAAAAGAAAGGCCTAAGTGAAAAATTTTATTCCAACATGGTGTGAAATAGAGAATTCTTGCACAGCCCCTCCATGCTACTTGTTGTTATTAGATTCTTTTTGTGTGCCAAAAGTAGTCAAAATCTCCCATATAGAACCCCTCAACCTCATCTTTTTAAAGCCTATTTTGGGTAAGTGAGTTTACTTTCTCTTTGGCTAATTAGCTAAAAGGTCAAGTTTTGTTCAAAGATTCCCTACAATTAAATGTTTTCTCTTTACCTTATTATGCTCAACTTTTAGTTCAAAATTCCAAATCTATATGATTAAAGATGGCCAGGTACAAAATGGGAGCTTCCATCCAAATAGGAATTTGGGGAAATAGAGTGAAAAAGTAATGGAGAGGAGCCTCATCCGGTTAGAGGTAGTGGGTATTTAATTTAATATGAAATGTCACTTGTATAACTTCTATTTTTCTGTTTTTACTAGAAAATCTCATTTTCTTCATTTTAAAGAAATTTATTTTCGTAAAATAATTTTTTTTTAAATACCGAACACACCCTTAGAAACTTTTAACTTTATTAAATTGAATACTTGTCATGACATTTTATGTGAGAGACATAATTCATGAAGTTTTCAAATTGTACAATGTATCATACACCTTGAATAATCTAATATCTTTCCTTTTTTACTTTTATTATAACTTTTAAGATGACTTCATATCCATGTTATTCTTATACTTGTTTTTATTTAAATATATATTTTAATAAAAATCATGTTATTTTCTTTCTCTACTTAAAGGCAAGTTATAATTGTTATTAAGCCAAAATATTCTTGTTAAATCATACCTGAATTATTTGTTGTAGGATGATCTAAAGATTGAAATAAATATAAGTAAACAAGCACAAAGAAAAAGTATAATGTCTCTCATCATCGTTATTATCAATCATCATCATCATTATTATTATTATTATTATTATTATTATTATTATTGATTAGCATAAAATATACTTATCCTAGCTAACACTCCCTTTCTGCAAAGTATATTCTTGAAACCACTACTTACATAGATTATATTACATATACACTATGTATTTAGTGTATACTGTCTTCCATTATATATATATATATATATAATTATACACAAACCTAACTTTATACTTTGATAAAATATATAAGATACTTCCTTTTCTAATTTTATAAATTAATAAAATGCACCTTCCCACACATCTACTTGCACACAAAGAGGACACCTATTTAGAAGAATATTTAGATTTTCAAATTGCCATTTTAATTTTAAGTTAAGTGAAAATCTGAGTGGATGATATTAAATAAAAAAAATACATACCTTAGTAAAATTGCAAGGAGAAAAGTTGTAACTGGAAGGCTGTTAGTAGTTGCAGCAGCTAAAGTTGCTGAAGTGTATTTAAGTGCCACTCCATAAATATTCAAGCTCAATGTAACCCTGATAAAATACCAATTTCATTATAACAAATAAAATTCCCAAATGCAAATTTGTATTCACTACAACAAATAAATGATTTTATAGTGATTATTTAGCGGTAATAATAAATTAAATTTGAACATTTATAACTAACACTTTATATAAATTAAATGTCATTAAAGACTTTGATGACTCCGAATGCCACTAAGGAAAATGTGATTGTAGAACAGAATTTACTCATAACTTACCCACACAGGGAGAGCATGAAAATCTTGAAGCAAATCAAGAATGAGATTGGTGGTGCTGTTTTCCTACAAACACACAAAAATAATAGGTCAGTATTATTAAAATTGTGTAATCATTTCATTTAAAATATTAAAATGTTAATTAATTATGTTAGAAATTAACTTTACCCATATCTCTGATACCATATTAATTATATTGTGTAACCATCTAATTTAAAAATTTGGACAAATACTCCTATATAGTTAAAGAAAGATTAAAAAAATGGGTTAGTGGGATTATAGGCTATATTGCTCAACACTTTTAGATACAGTTTTATGTTTTCAATCCACAAAAGCTTTGAACTTGAGAGACAAGTATGACAACATGATTGGACTTTAAAAATGGGTTAGTGGGATTATAGGTTTATATTTGTTGTTGAAAACTTTTAAAATACAGTTTCGTGTGTTCAATCCTTCAAAAGCTATGAACTTCAGACACACATACGACAATATGTTTGGACCTTAAAAATGGGTTAGTGGAGTGATAGGTTATATATGTTGCTCGAATACTTTTAAAATATAATTTTGTGTGGTCAATCTTCCAAAAGCGACGAACTTCACACACAAAGGTACGATAATATGTTTGGACTTTAAAAATGGATTAGTGGGATTAAAAGGCAATATATGTTGCTCCAACACTTTTAAGATACGGTTTTGTGTGTTCAATCCTCCAAAAGCTACGACCTTTCAGACAGAGTTACGACAACATATTAAAGCGTCCGAACAACATATATACTAAATCAAAACAATTAAAATAATTTACCTTTCAAGAAACATGGCTATAGGTGCTAAGAAGACAGCAGCAGCAGCTTGTCTATAGAATACAAACACAAACGGGTTCATTCCAACATCAAAGGCAACTTTTGAAAGCAAGAACATCCCAGTATATATGGCTTGTATTACTACAATTGCTACACATGTTTTCTTTTTTACATCCATTTTATCTCTCTTTTCTTTTTATTTATGTGATTTGTTTTTTTTTGAGAGGAAAAAAAAGGTGTAAACTTTGGTTGTCTACTATTAATTAATCAACTCAAAGAACTACAAAAGATTGGGAGGAAGAAGTGGGATTTATATAGAAGAATTTGGAAAACACAAACTACAATATAATATGACTATTGATAGTGATGTATAAGTTGCTTTTCAATTGGACCATAAGGGACCAACAACAATAAAAAGTTTCTAAAGTAGAACTATTTGGGGATGCTTCCTTTTTTTTTTTTTTTTTTATTTTATGAAAAGAAACATAGGTTTTTTTTTTTCAATTAGATAATGGACCCTTAACTAATTACTATAGTACTTAATTAGAAAACACTAAACAACTTTCTAGATTGGGCCTTTTAAGGATCATGTATGAATCTAGCAATAGTTTTATATAATAATCTTGGCAAATATTAGAAAAAATGAGTGAAAGATCCTTTTAATAATTATAATTATTTGTCCCCCCCTCTCTTTTGTTCCATAAGCTACTAAATTTCCACCAAAAAATGTGAGGAATAATTATTTTCACATATATTAGTAAGAAATGAAAAAATAATGGTGATTTTATGTGGAAAAATTAGGAAATTTTCATAATTTTAAAGAGAATTTGTTTTTTTATCGGTGTATTATTCAGTGAGTAAGTTTGATGAGAATTGCGTGGATAAATCATGTGTTATAAAACCCATTCACGTCCAAACCTAACTAGAACGTGAATCGAGAGCTCAAACTGGAAATGTACCTAGCTCTAATACTATGAAAAAATAGACACCTAAACCTAACTCAACATCTTAAGTAGTTATGAAGGAGAATCATCCAAATTCATATTATAGCAGACCACCGATAAATTCTTTTGTCAATGTAAACCCGATCATGTTCTGGCCTAACTGGAGTGTGGATTCGGAGCTGAAATTTGAAATGAACCTTAATTTGATATTGTGAAAAAATATGACATATGAACCTAACTCAACATGTAAAGCTAGCTTATGAAAAATTAAATTGTCTAAGTCTATATAAGAAATCATTTTCCGAGCTAATTACTATGGAACGCTAACCAACTTTGATAGAACAAACTTTGATAGAACAAACTTTTATAGAACAAACTTTGATAGAAGAAAAAGTAAACAGAGAGATGAAGAAGCAACTCTTTGCCGCTTCGAACGAATTGAAAAGATTAGGGTAAAAATAAATGTCCAATAATTATACAATAAGAAGAATTTTTTTTTTAAAAAAAGCTAATATTGCTAGTAGAAACATATAATCACCCCCAGGTAATTATTTTTATAATTATAATTTGTAGTTACATGTTAGAAGGATGAGAGAGGCGAGTGAGATCTGACCAGAGAAAGAGAAGAGAAACAAGAGAGATATAATTGATTTGTATATTTGATCGATAATTGTATTACAAATATAATTAATTTGTACTAAAAAAACTAACTACTAAAAAGAGGTGAGAGATGGGCGAGATCGGGAGAGAGATGAATGAAATTTGGAAGAGAGAGGAAAGAACGATACAATTAATTTATATAAATATTGATACAATTGTATCGCGAATACAATTAATTTGAATTAATAAATAACTAATATATTTAAATAGGCGATACAAATCAATTATATTAAGTATATTAACAAATATAATTTGTATCAACGATTATATCATTATATATCACTGTGATAATATTCATAACAAATTATATTTGTATTCATTTATAATCGTATATTTCAGTGCTCTTGTATGCATAGGTGTAACATGAAATGAAGTATCGAACAATATTCTATTCATAATCTCATAAATATTTGAATGCTTTTTATAATTTTTCACTATTTCACATAATAAAAAATAACTAATAATATATTTATTTATATAAGCAACAAATCTACTTTATCCTCAAAAATATATATATATTTTATATAGAATACTAAAACATAAATAATTTTAAAATTTTTAAAAGTTTAAATTATTTTTCCCAACAAGTTTACCAGGCCCCATCGATTACACTTGTTTTTTTTTTAATATATATAATATAAATATTACTTACTTCTACATGAACTATTCTAATTTAAAGATGCTCCCTTTTGGTAAATTGGATTCCAAGGCAAAAATATTTTATTAGTAAAAACTTATTCAGTAACTACTTTATCAAATATATTATTATAAATTAATTACACACAATCTGAATAAAGTAAAGATCATCAAAATGCTTGATTCCCCTTTTATTTTGTGCTTACCTCCTTTCAACAAGCAATTGCACAAATAATTGGTTCCTTTTGATTATTTTATTGTTATGAAAAAATTAAAAAGATAAGAGAGGTCAATCAAGCATATATTTCTCTTCATGAGTTTTCATTTCAATAAAATTCTGTTATGGGAATTTCCTTTTTTGGTTTTAATCTACATTGGGTAAAATTAATTTTGTGTCCACATTGGGAATAAGTACGAGAGATAGTTATTTCCCAAAAGTTAATTTAATTTATGTAATAGTTCTAGTATATATGTTTTGTTCGACTAATTTAGAGTTGTTTGAGTTATACGATGTAGTTGAGATGTTGGACTTGTAAATATTATATCGCAATAGGGTTAAATCATCTTAGAGAGAGCTAAATGTTCATTTTATTTTCAACTGTAATTTATAATATACTCATTATATATCATATATAATATCATCCTTAATTAATCTTCTCTTTTCTGTTTGATTTTCTAGATTAGAGGTTTTTTGTATTTATTAGTCCAATAATTTTACATACAAATACAACCTAATTAATTGAGAGCTAAACTATAGTTATTCTATTTTTATTTTTCACAATAATGTGTGTCACAAAATACATTTATATTTTATTTAATAGAAGCAGATGAATTTGGCCTAAAAGTTGCCTTCAATTTGAGACAAAATTCGATTAAATTCTTATGGAATATTTTGTGTGCATGTATTTTACATATAAACTAACGTACCATATTTTATGTTTGACTATTTTTCTCTCGTGAAATAATTTTTTGCAAAAACAAAAATAAATAATTGTCTCACAAGATTCGATTACTTTTACTCAATTATATTAAATTAAATATGTATTTATACTTGTGAATTTCATCTCATACGTCTCCTTAATATAGTAAATAAATCTAAAAGGTTCTTTACTTTTTCTTCCTATGAACACCCCCATTAACTCTTCACAATTGAATGATTCGCTTTCAAGTTCTTAATCTACCCACATCAAAATATAGTATTTCTCATTTGCTTCTAAATTTTTTTTACGATATCTATTTTGAGAGTCGATATTGAACAATACGCAATTTGATCGATATCTTTAAATATTCTTTTTTATCACGAAATTGATTAGAAAAAAATTACAACCTACTATACTTGGCGTAAAACTTTTTCATATCTGAATTTAACTTTTAAATATTCAATTTGATTTAATTTAGCTCTGACACTTTATCAAGTTAACTCTCAAAAATACAGAAACATGATAATTACTTTAAAATGAATAAAATATTTAATATATATAATTATACTCAAAATTGTACTAAAACCACCTAACTATTCATTTTTCAGCAGTTTGCCAATTCTAATGAGCATCACTTCAAATTTTCGAATTACATAAAAATTCATTTTTCAATTAAATTTGTTTTTTTTTTTCGAATGCTCTATAAGAATCCACCGTCTATAAAGATAACTCTCCAACACAAAAATTACTATGCTAGAATATTAACTACTAATTACTATTTCTTATGGATTAATTAATTATCGTTAGTTAATCATAGATTCTTATATTATTAGATTAGATGAGAATTAATAACATTAGATTCGTTGATCATAGATTATTTTAATTCCTATTAGTTAATGGAAAATTATTGGTCATGTAGATTCATAGATTAAGTTAATACAACAATGTTCTATAAATTATTTTTATTCCTATTTGTTAATAGAAAAATTATTGGTCAATGCAAATTCGTAGATTAAATTAATACAACGATATTCTTTTTAAGGAATATAAGCAACTATATATAAATTGAAAGGCTAATCAACATTAATAAAAGCATTTAGCAACATGATCAAAATGTTCGACCACCATTAGATGCAATCACAGAAAAAGTTCATTATAAATTAAATATGACAATTATTTTTTACTTAACTAGATTCCTAGAAAAATAAAAAATGTTTGACAAGGTTTTACGTTTCATTGAGCAATATTGACCCTTATTATTTTTGCAAGGATTTTAATAGTTCTAAGATCAAATGTTCCAAACCCCCGCCCCCCCCCCCCAACCCCACCACACATACCCACTAAACTTGGCACATTTAGTTATTGTCCATTCAATCTCATTGTTGTCTTGTCTCTATTACACATCAATCACTCGATCCATCAAATATTGGATGGATTTGTTTGGTCACATAGCTTAGGTCTGATTTTGATATCGATGTCTCAGTTTAATTGTTTCCATTACCTATTCATATGCCAACTTTTGCAAATAATTAAATTTCTCTACTTTATTTTTTCATCTAACTAATTTCTAATCCAAAGGTAAAGGGGTATACATAGGATCGAAATTCAAAAGGACTCTCTCTAGAATGAGACATTCTTGACTCATTTTAGAAAATACCAAATACTCTCTTAGCTCCAATTTATACAAGTTAGTTTGACTTAGAACAGAGTATAAGCAAAAAAAGACTTTTAAAATTTGTGGTCTAAATAAGTTAAGTTATCACACTATGTGACAAGAAATCATTTCATTAAAGGTAAATTGAACATTTTAAATATAGAAATGTGTAATAAACTAACTAAAAAAATGAAAGCAAGACATATACGTTGAGACAGAAGGAGTAAAACTACCAATCACGAAGGAATGTAATGGGATGAATAAGATTCCCCCTTAATTAATCGGAATATATTGAGCTCGAGTCTTAGGAATAATAAAAAACCTTTGGTAGAAAACTTTCCCTCTTTAATGAATCTTATGTAAAAAGAAAATAAAAAAACTATCAAAAACAATAATAGAATGAATGGGATCCTGCATATCTAACTAAAAAGCTTCACGATAGAGCTTTCAAGCCTTTTTAATTTGCCCTACACAATCAATATCAGGATAATTGACAGTGAATATCGAACACTAAATATTTAAATAAAAAACAAAAGAATAAAGATGTGAATCGTTCAATTCCAAGTAGTTTCATAGTCTAAAACACACATTAAAAAAAAAAAATAACAATTGATATATCAAGAAAAATAAAGGTTGTGGTCCAATGCTACTCTACATAAATCTACTGAATTACACATATGCATTTTATTATATATTAAAGGGGACAAAACATGGGATTGTCACATAGTTTTAAAAGTAATGAATTTAGACACAAATTGAGCTTCTTGATAATAACTTAGTTATAGGGAAATTAGATTCCAATTTGGAGTTCATGATCTTTTTAGAGCCGACTTTTAAGCCAAATTAACAAAACGTGCTTAAAAAGTCACATGACTATAAGTTTATGATAACTACTTGTCCTACTAAACTTTATGTTACAATAATGTGGGTGAGATATCGTAAAGATGGGTGAGTTAGTACAATGTATATGTGATAAATGAGTTTTTGATCGATTTTTCTTTCAATGCTTTTTTAGTCGAATTGGTCATACTAGTCTTACTTGTCTAATTTAGTTAACATTACATCTGTAATTTGTGAAGTATTGTACAAGAATGAATTCACCCTATGTGCAATCAATGGCTATGAGTATTCCTCCGTTTGTTTTAGAATGGAATAATCATAATATAATGTGTGTGAGCGATGAAATAATTTATGAAACAATCACTCAAAGTCAAATTTAAGTACAATCACTTTATATAGTTGAATGTTTTTTTAAAAAGGATAATAAAAGTATTAATGTGTGTGAGAAAGATATTTAATGAAAACTTAGTTCAGAAGTTAAAAATTGATGCACACGCGTATATACACAATCAACAAGTAATAAGGTGATAGAAATTGAATATAGACAACTAAATTGATCACCAAATTGAAGAAATTCAAAAATATATAATTGAATTATCTAGCGGATTTTCCCCAAAATTAGAATTAACAAGAATATTAATACTTATTGTAAAAGTGGATAAGCAAGACAATTAGGTGTATTCATGTCCTAGTCATGAAATGATCCATTCCCTAATAATGCATATGTTGCAAAACTTACATTGCAATCAAGAATTTTCATTTTTGTGTTAATTCAAAATTCATAAATAGTATTCAATTGGACAACATTCATAGAGTAATATAACCCTAGAATTAAGAAAACTAGCAACACATGCATAATCATAATAACAACAATAATAAAAGTATTAAAAATCGTAAAAATTACAAGTAAATGATAAAAGAAAGAAAAACTTCAATATCTCTGTGCTTCCAAGATGCTCCAATCGTGTGTATACACTACAACAAAAGAGATATTTCATAACAATAGATTTTTTTTGAATATTTAGCGGCAAACAAATTAAAATTATTGTATTCAGAATCTCTAAGATATTTATTTATATTCTCGCTAAGTAAAATAATAATTACCACAATTTCTTTATTATTGTAGACTTGTAGTGTATATAGATATTCTCGAAGAAAATTACTTTTTCCTCTCAAATTAAATGCTTGTATAATATTAGATGATATCAAAACTTATTTACTCGAGCTCCATATAGTTGATAGTGTAAGAATTTCTTAAATTACTAATGTATATAGTATTATTAGTTAAATTCTATCGATCGTATAATAAATTATTTCGAGCTTCAACAATGATTGGACGATAAAAGGGACTTGGCTAAAAATAAAAACAAAACACATATAATTGAAACTTTAAATTTGCCGTCCAAATTAAATAATAGGTTATTGTAAAATAAAGGAGATGTTGATATATATAAATCACATTTTTTTCCCCCTTGATATGTCCTCATCAATAAAAATATTAACCCCCCAAAATCAACTTTAATTTCTCTCCCTAACCCACAAAGAAAGAAAAAAAAAAGATCCCTCTCCCCCTCAAATGGTAGGGTTTAATTTTGAACCCTTAAACTTTATAAAATAAATTTATATTATCAATTATAATAAGTTTATTCTTTTAGCTTTTTTGAAATTTTTGAGGTGCAATGTTGTTAATAACTTTTTTTAGTACACTTATCAATTATTTTATTAATTAGATTTTAGTTCATAATAGAGTTGATTCATTTAATCTTTGTTGAGATTGTAATCATTAATAACTCTCTTTTCTCATATAAAGATAATATTTTTATTTCTATAAATAGTAGTACATAATTACTATTTTTATGAGCCCTCTAACTTGGAGCCTAAGGCGTATCTTGACCTTTTGTTTAACTTTTTTAGTACATTTATCGATTATTTTAGTAATTAGATTTCGATCGATAATAAAGTTAATTCATTTAATCTTTGTTGAGATAGTAATAACTAATAACTCTCTTTTTATATAAAAACAATATTTTTATTTCTATAAATTATTGTACTGTAGCATCAATTCCATATGAATAAATGCGCCTCGAAACATTGGGGTTGCCTTACGACGTCTTGCCATTAAAAAACCGTGCTTCCTGGAAAGGCGCTCATAGAATGGTGTCGATGAGCATGTCACTTGCCTCAAAATGGAACTCAAATGCCGTCCTGGGTGGGGGGCGGGGTGAGCATTACATAGACTATTAAATCTATTCAAGATCTTTGGGGGGGGAAAAATAATGGTTGTAAACACTTTTGAAAGTCACCATGAAAGAATCTTCAGCCTTTGTCTTTGGTGTGTAAATGTGACAAACGACTAAACTTAGCTAAAAAAGAAAAGGCGAATCACTTTTTTTTGTTCTCTCTTTTCATGTGAGGAATTATTCATTCCACTTAAACAAGAAAGTTGATGGATGTCCATTAATGTGTCTTTCTTTTGTGGTATTGAGAAAGGTTTTGCACTTTTAATCCCTTTCCTTGTTATTTTTGGCTGGTTTAAATAATCCCTTTGACGTGAGGGTATTTAAAAGGGTGTTTTCTTTTTTATCTAATCAGCGTTGTGATAGTGATAAGGGGTAGGATGGGTTGTTTCATTCGACCAGACGAGCTTTTGTTTTAGCAAAAATCTCACTTGGTCACTCGGACCAATTGGATTGTGGGGTATAGTGGTAGACTATTCCACCTTTAGTTAAAGGTCTCGAGATTGAGTTTTGCGTATGGTGAAAATTCATGTCCTTAAATGAGCCCTGATCTAATATGCAATCTAAATTTATTCAAGACTTCAATACAGGCTACAAAACGTGTTTATATATATATATAAGGCTCATGTTACATTCATCAAAGAAGTTTTAATCATATCTTAAGATTATATACATATGTATTATTGTATTTATATTTGCATGAAGATGGATATTTAATCACACACGTGGGTATAAAAGAACATATTAGTTGTTTAAGAAAGCGAAAGTGGTTTCTTTGTTACATCAATTCTAAAGGGACTTTTGGTAGATGAAATAAGATAGAATATTTCAAAATTATATTCGAAATAGATAAATTCCTTATATTTACTAAATGCAGTACAAATTTTATTACACTTTTAACTTTAGTACTAATTTCATTTGGAACAAGAATAAAGACAATTAATGTCTTCTAAAGTTGGAACGGTAATAATTTTTTATCTTTTGAAATTTATGGAATTGGAGTATTTTTATTTTTTTTTCTTTGGTTATACTTTCTACAAAAAACTATTTAAAATGATATTTATGTTTCAATATTGAAGTACAATTTCAAAAGGAAAAAGTAAGTTAAAAACATTTGATGATAAATTAATCAAATGGCAAAAACTGATTTCAAATAAAGTTAATAATTATTACTATTAAATTTTTTGAATAAATAATAGATAAACGTAATGAATTTCACGTGAAAATTAAAATTAGAATAAACTTATCGATCAAAGCTTCTTTATTCAAAAGGTAAAATTAGATCACAATTCACATGTTTATTCTCGTACAGTGTCTTTCAATGATACTGGTTGAGTTTGTCATATTCCAATGTCCCAACATTAATTTAAATATATATCTTTATTTAAATTTAATATTATTTTATATTTATGCTCTTTATTTTAGGTGTTAACAAGAGATATTTTAATTTGAGTGCATATAAGAGATATTTAAACTTATATAAAATAGAATCAGTAAACACATGAACCCTATGTAGCATAATATACTTGTAGAACACAAATTTCATATAGAATGTTAAGTAGAACGTATGTTCAACTTTATATAAATTTAAATGTTTACTACTTGTTCGTTTTCCCCTTCTAAGTTTAGTAGAAGGCAGAAATATCAATAAAATTAAATTAATGATATTTTTTTTCGTATGAAAATTTTTTTTAATGCATTTATAATTTTTTTATACTTTTCCTCTTAATAGTTTCTCCGAGAAATTTATTTATTCTTTTATTCGCGGGATATAATTAATTAATATTAATAGGACATTCTATTTGAATATTTATAACCGACCACATATCATTATCTTCTTAACAAATAAATAAATAATAAAGGCATAAAGACATGTATATATTAATTAGTTCCTATACTAAAAAGTTCTAAATATACTTTTAAAAGTATACTAATATTTAATTTGGCCACCTATTTTCAGTGCTTACGCTACGTCAAAAGTTTCAAACCAAGGGGAGATACACAATGGAAGATAATACAAAAATCAACAAAGTATAATAATATATATATATAGATATATATAGTTATATATATATTATACACTAAAATGATTATCGATATAAATATTTTTTTATCACATTATTTTTTATTTATTAAATAATGTCTTTAAAAATCATTCGAAAAATAATATTCAATGCTGAGGGGGGGGGGGGGGGGGGATAAAAATGTTTAAAAAGATTCTTGTCTGTTTCTTCTGTCCTTTGTCTTTTTCTGAATAGGTCAAAAGTAACGAGTAAAAAAAATGAGAATCTATTTTAAAAATAAGTGATACAAATGAATAGTGAAATTAGTTACAAATAATTGACTCCAAAATATATGGACGAAATAAAAACTTTTAATTTCAATCAAAACAACCTATTATTTTTTAACGTCAATAGAATTTATTTCAACTTCTAGATTTCAACTTTTTAAAAATATGATATAACGTTTTTATTGTTTATTACTTGATAAAATTTACTTTTCCTTTTTGAAAAAAATTAAATAAATCTTACTACGAAAAAAGCCCCACAACTGATCGTTATCTATAATAACATTTAAAACTCCTTAAAAAAAAACTTTAAACGAGAAAAAAAAACAAAAAAAAACAAGAGTTACTAAGCCAAAAAGTAAATAGGAATAGTGGCATTACCACATATAGAGTCTAAAAGATATTTTATAAAAGTACTTTAAAGAACAAATTCATTATTATATTTTATGTTGTTCATTTCTTTTTATTTAACCCGTGCCTTAAAAGGCACTAATATCGATAAAGAATTATCTGAATTATGTTAATCACGAACCGAAAAGCGAAATCAAAATTTTAAGTTATACATTTTGAATCTATTGTTTTGCTTATTATATTTTTGATAGATTATTTATATTATGTATGTTGGATAAAAAATTTAGTATAACTTTAAAATTTGAATCAAAATTATTGAATTTATCGATACTTGTTCTTTCACCCTTGACTAATTTCACTCGTTTTTTTGCTCATTTTCAGTTCCGTTCTCTTCTATTTTCCTTCCAATCCTCTCTGCTATTGGATTGGTGGGCCTTTCAAAGTTTTGATGGGCTTTCATAAGGTGACAGTCCAGTTAGAGTCATTTATCAGGTATTTAATGGGCTTTGAAATCAGCCCACTGTTCTTCCTATTCTCAAAAGAAAAAAAAAAAAAAAAAGAGAAAGAGCGTGCATATTTAAAAGAAAAATTACTTGAATAAGTAGCTTTTAATAAAGTTAAAATAATTAGTAATTTTAATGATACTTTTTAGTAATATATATAGCAATAGATAGTAATACTGTGATAAATATGCGATATGTATTAAAAGTGATTTATATATGTATTATAATAGTTTTAAAATATATTATGCTTGTTTGATATAAAATATTGACGCATTATATTAAAATGTGTGATTGTATTATTCATCAAGAAAACTTGTATTATGTGTATTTTATTAATTGTTCTTTGTAATATATGTAAAAATTGTATAATTTAAAAGTGATCAATGAAAATAATATATATTATTGTTATAAATAATAATATTTTCTTAATATAATATATTTTACACTAATTTTCCACGTTTTTATATGGGTGAGTTGTGACGTATTATTACTTTGACGACTGAACTAGGGGGAGAACATAATTACTTTATTCAAAATTTTGTTCAAAATAAGATGTTGAATTGGTCACATTTTCTTTTATGATTATGGATCCATTTTAGCATATTATAATTAATTTCACACTATCCTTGCCATTTTTGTTAGTAATAGATGTCATGTAATTCTATTTATTAAAATTTGCATACACAAAAAGAAATTGATCATCTAAATTAAGTGAGTCTCAATCTCTTTACTAACTATAAATAAGATAAATGACTTTACTAATAGAATTCACGAAAATAAAATAAATAAATAACGAAATTTTAAATAAATTATGTCTTCTCTACTCTTCACATATTTTATTTTCATTTTTAAATTCGTTATTTTTATCTCCGCCACCTTCCCTATCCCCTCCCTCCTCCTATCCTTATCCTTGCCCCATCCCTATGCTTTAGGATACTCACCCCATACAAGTGAATTAAGGGGTTCGAAGTTATCTCAACATCAGAAAGACATTTCAATGAGTGTGATACTAAAAGTTTGAAAAATAGAAGTAATTTAAATTGTAAGTTTTTGAACTCATTATATCAACATTTTTTTAGTCTAAAATTCTAATCCAACTCCTTCGAATAATAAAATAATTTGAAAGTGGGCATATGTACAATCAATTTGATTTATTTATTCTACTTTCATTTTTAGTCCATTTTAATTAGAAGAGCTTTTTTCTTTTAACAATTTTTTAATTTCAACTTTTTATACGATATTTTTAAAATCCAAAAAAAATACAAGATTTTTGGATACATTTTAAAGTTTTATATTACGTAAAACCAACTCTACACAATTAAATAGGCTCCATTACTTTTTCCTAAAAACTTCATATCAAATCAAATTAATTAAAATTACACGGATGAAGTAATATTTTTCGTTTACCTACCAAATACGAATAAATAGATAAATAAAAATCATACTTGTATCACGTGATGTGCACGTGTAGAGATTTTTGAAGGGTTTTAGCTCTTTCTTCTTCTTTCTTCTTCACCAGTAACCCTTTTAGTACTTTAAAAATCGACTTTCCAAAGCTTTCCAGTTTTCTCCCATGGCAGCATCAATCTGAAATGAACATCATCAATTTCCTCTCCGAACCCTAAACTATTTCCCAAAATCTTTACCATGAAACCCCTTTTTCCGAGACCCATTTTTACAATCTCTCTCTTCACTAACACGGTTACTACTACTACTATTGCAAACCCAAGAACCTGCTTTCAAGTCGCTCATTTCAGTTCTAATTTTCAAAATCAAGGTCAATCTTCATACCCATCTCGGCGTCATGAAGAGGAGAGCCGTAATGTGAAGGTATCAGTGTGGTGGGATTTCGAAAATTGCTCTCCTCCAGCTGGTGTTAATGTTTTTAAGATTGCACAGAGTATTACCGCGGCTATTAGGGCAAATGGGATTAAGGGTCCTATAAATATTACTGCTTTTGGTGATGTATTGCAGCTGTCTAGGATGAATCAGGAAGCACTTTCTTCTACTGGGATTAGTCTTGCTCATGTTCCTAATGGTAATAAAGTTCTCATTTTTATGGTTATTTAATTACCATTTTCATTTTTCTAAGATGTGTTTCAGTAGTTAAAGTTCCCTACTTAACTCAATTCAATGGGTACTCTTAACTGAGATGACTAATTAAGTTGTAAACTTACATAATTGTTTTAATAATCTTCGCTGAGTTTAACAGATTCAGTTCCTTACCAAATATTGTTATTTAAGAAAAAGGGGTTAGAGGATTTTATGTGGCTGATGCTGGTTTTGTGTAATAGTTATGTTCTTGTTATCGTTAGCCCCCATATAATTTTAACTACTTCTGTATTTGAATTTTTAAATTCATATGTTGTGCTCAAAATGTAAACTAAAAGGATTTCTAAAACGAGACAGTTGTTAGGCTCGCGAGTAGCATGTTATTTAATCATCATTTCCTTGGTCGCGACTGTTTTACTGATCATTTTGTTATGTTAATCTCAGGTGGAAAGAACAGTGCTGACAGGTCTCTCCTTGTTGATCTGATGTATTGGGTTTCTCAAAATCCTCCTCCAGCACACCTTTTATTGATTTCAGGTGACAGGGATTTTGCTGGAATACTACACAGGCTGAGAATGAACAACTACAACATTCTTCTAGCTAGTCCAGAAAATACTCCTAGCGTTCTTTATAGTGCAGCTAGTATCATGTGGCAATGGAATGCGTTACTGAAGGGTGAAAACCTTGTAGGAAAGCATTTTAACCAGCCACCAGATGGTCCCTATGGTTCTTGGTATGGGCATTACAAAGCACCTCTTGATGACCCTTTTGCAGTTACTGAACAAACCACAAATCTTCGTTCTGAGGAAGTTTCCGAAACTGTTTCAGAGCAGAAATGTCGGCCCATTCCAAAGTCAATAGTGAGGCATATCCGCAATATTTTAAATTCTTACCCCAAAGGAATTAATATTACGGAACTTCGCGCAGAATTAGCAAGAAGCAATTTGAATATAGACAAAGACTTGTACGGATATAAGAAGTTCTCTCGTTTTCTTTTGGCCATGCCACATATTTTAAAACTCCAGTTCGTAAGTGATGGGAAATATTTGGTGCGGACCACCAACCCTAAAGTTCCTGAACAGGGTGACAATTCAAGCATAAGTGTAGAGCCTGAACCTAATGGAGAGGCAGAATTTGCTGTTAATCCTATATTGAAAGGTGAGACAGGCAGTTGTATGGAGGGCAAGGATGTACCTCAATCCCCTGAACGAAAAGTGAAAACATCCCTAAGAAAATTGCAGGGACCCCAGAGAGCACAGGAGGCATGTACAGAAGTTCACCAGCCCCCACCTGAGAATGTGGTTGTTGAAGCAAGTGAGGGTCGATTGCAGACTGCAGAGCAGCATGGTTCCGCACCTGAAACTGGCTTTTTTAAAAGGTTATGGAATAGGTGGTTCGGGAATAAGGAGACTGTTTCTGGGGAAATGATCTTAAATGTAAAGTCAAAAACTGCTTTGAAGGATGTAGAATTAAAGAGTCATTCTCAGCAGTCAGAAGGCTCCCCTTCTTTTGCTTCTGGTAATAAAACCAGTTCCAAAGATTTATCCTCTATGCATTCTGAGGATACAACGGATAATCATAATCAGCAGTCCAACCTTCTTAACAATATTAAGAGTTGGTGTAGATCTTGGAGAAGTTCCAATATCTTGAAAGAAACAGGCTTAGAATCCGATGAAGAATTCAAGAAGACAGAACTTTGTCCTGAGGCAGAGGCATTATTTTCAAAGGAGTCCTTTTGGAGAGACCTGGGATCATTCTTAATTTCAAGCCATGGTTCAGTGCTTATCTTGCAATCAAGAACTAGGTACACCTTCTGACATGCTTTCTGCCTTCGTATTTATGGTCTATCTGGCTTCAATTTGCTTCATAATTCTGCTAGCTTTTCCCTTCTTTTCTTTGCCACAGTTAATGCCTCTGTTTGTCCGTGTCGACAACATTGAAGTTTGGTACATTTGTGTTGGATACTATATTTTTTTCTTCTAATTAAATGTGATATATGGTCTTAAATGAGTTGTGATGAACACCTTGACATAGACGTTAGGGAAGTTTTCTTTCGTGTTCTTTTTTCTTGAGAAAAGGTAAAAGTTAATGTGTGTTTTTACTTTTACCTAGTATGGCCATGTGTTGAGTTGCATTTCCCTGCTTTCTTTCCTCTTTGAGATGTAGTAATATATTGGTAATCAATAATTTTTGTGGTCTCTCTGTATGTTCAGTTGCATTTCTCTCCTTCATTTCTTCTAGGGAAAATACATAAGTTGGCACCCTAAACTTGTCTGGAGAAGTCATGTTACACACTTTAACTTGACAGGCGCCCTCCTATTCTTGTCCAAAGTGGAAACTGTATACCCTTAGAGGCGGCGTGACAAAGAAATTGAGTTCACCTTCTTAAAATGCACGAAAAGTGGAGAAACTGTTGGAAGCACTCTATGTACGGTTGCCAATTTTCTCATTGGATGTCACACGCAAACGCTCAATTATTTGTGTTAGTCTAATCCTAAATTTCTACATTGTCTTTTTCTTTTCTTTTCTTTTTTCACTTATGCTTTTTCCTTTTCTTCCCATCGTTTCTTCTATTTCCACCATTACGACTGGGGTACCTCCTTGTTACCTTCCAGACCTCCTCATCACCTTCTTTGTCAGTTTCACTCCTCCACTCTACCAATACTGACCGTTGAACTGCCAACAAAATACCATTTTTATTTGTCCATTCATAATGAATGATCATTTAGTTAATTTATTTGTTTCAATGTGTTCTTTTTCTTTTACCTGGTGAAAATGTGGAGGCTAAAACTCAGGTGTTGTATTTTTTGAATAACCTTGGCCTTTGGGCGAGCTTGCATGCACTTCGACTAGTTCCATCCCATTACCTCCCACCAACAAGTACCAAGTGTATGGACTGATGGAAAGAGATCGCCTAGTAGTTTTGCCTCAGCTGGGAAATGAACTTGAGAGCTTATGGTTCTCAACCACTTCATTGACCACTAGGCTACACCCAGTTGTTGGATATTATTATATACGTTGAGTGGTAGGTAGTTATGCAAGAAAATTAGTATAGGGACTGGCTAAAACAAAATCATCTTGCATATTAGGATGGGCATAATACATAGACGTTTCCTTTAATTTGACCTCAACAGGCATCTATGCCCTCCAACTTTTGGTGTGCACAACTAGACACTTAAACTTGTATAAATTTAAGCAAGTAGACAGTCACGTCCTATGTGGCAATTCGTGTGAGATACACTTGAACTGATTTGTAGGATGTGTGTGTCTAGTTGCCCCTCTGCAAAGAAAAATTTCTGTTTTCAACCCGTTCCACATAAAATATTTTAAATTTCTTTTTTTTGTTATAAGCTAATTAATCAGTGAAGATCAGTGGTGTGTATATTACTAAATATATTATGCTACCATTCTCTCTCCCGAATATCTAGTTCTCTATCACAACAGCCATAATTGAGCTTGAAGCTCGAGCTCAAGTTCAGAAAACAGTGTGAACTTTTTTTTTTTTTTTAATGTAACTGAGAGTGCTACATATTATTGAGTGGTTGCTAACCTTATTGGAGAAGTAGTTGTAATACTTGAGTAGATATCAAGACAAATGATTTACTGAATATCAACCCGCCCCACACTCCCATAAAGTTGGACCCGCACCACCCCGCATAAGGCAAAATCCACATTGCCCCGTTGCCATCCCTAACCAGAAACTGAACTGTGTAGTCATTATGCTGATTTTGCATAGTAACATAGAGTTATATGTTGGAAACCTAAAGTTGGATTAGCTATGCTAAATGTTTATCCTTAATCAAAAAATGTTTGGCAAATCACCTCTCTGAACTTTTTCCCCATGTATTTCATTTGTGATATTGATTTTACAGTGCCAAATATTCTACCCACTTCTTCTGTTTGCATTTGAAGTTGAGTGGTTTTGTTCAAATGTGTAGTATAATTTCCATCCGTGTCTTGGATATTTCTAAATTCTAATGTTTTACCACCTTCCCACCAGAAAGTGGTTTCTTTGTGGGAATCAGCTTAGTTCCTTTTTATGCTTCGTCTCAAACAATATTTTTCTGAATTTGACACATTATATTTCTATAATGGATTCTGATCTTGTGCTACTGTTGTTTTTTTTTCAGGGCCAAGATGGCACAGAATCTCCAACAAGAAGGTCCTTCGTTTCTGAATTCTCTTAGTGAAGGTGATGCTCTTCGTCTGGTAGACTTGCTAATCTCAGATAAGAAATGGGTGGATGAATGTCTTTCCCGAACCTTCCCTTACAAGCTCATTCAGCCAGCAGTCAAAGCTTCAATCAACAGTAATTCTTCCAATTCGAATGGGTTGAGTTCTGTGTTTAGGATCCGAGTGGAGATAGTTCTCTTTGAAGAAGCTCACAGAAAACTGATGGCAGAAAATACAACACACCAGAATTCAAATCCCCCTCACAACTGGAGTTTTCTCGACCTATCATATCATGGCCTTTGTTCTGGCAAGGTTCCCAGAAATGTGGTGCTTCCTGACTGTCAGGCTGGTGGAGGATACATGTAAAGCAATATCCAGAAGGATTCAACATGAATTCTTTCAGGTCTCTATTCCGTGAAAAGTATGGATATTTACTGGATATAAATAAGCTTGGCTACACGAAGTTAAGTAATCTTCTTCAGATAATGCCTGGGATAAAAATAGAGTCTACTTACATTATTCCTTCTGCTAAAGTCCTGAAAAGTCCAGATCTAAAAACAGACGACCCGTCTGATCAAGAAAGTGATCTCAGTGTTTACTGGAACTAATTTAGATAGTGAATCATCAAGTTTGCCTGGGAAAGATAACGAGTTTGATTCTCGTTGGGAGGAACTAGGTCCAGTATCTAAGGCAGGCCCTTCCAATAATAGAATAAAACTGGGTTCTGATGGAGAAGCCAAAGATGAATCAAGTGAACTAACACATGGAAACTATGAAGCCCCATTGGATCGTGACTTGTCTGATTCCGATGAAGACACATCATCATCCACAAAACTTGACACTGGTAAGTCGAAAATGAGGGATGAAGATAGCTCATTGTTACAGATTCTTGATTCATGGTACGGTAGAAAGGATGTTGATGGGACGTTAGAATCTTCCATCGATGGTTCAAAATTAGATACATCAATATCAGTTGACCAAATGGAGAACTCTCCCTCTGGGAGAAAACAGAAGACTTATTCATTTGTGACAGACCAACCTGTGGACACTAAAGATAAGTTGATTGATGGTATATTGGGTAGCTTAAAGAAGTCAGGCGAGAAGTCGCCTGAGACGAGGGTGTAGCTCTGATGGTTGAGAAGAGAAGATCATTGATGTGGTTTGGCTTCTTTACATGAATTTATAGGATATGTAGTTAGCAAATAGAACACACATTACTCTAATATTGTGCTATTTATCTATGATATATGATTATAATAGGCTAGTGTATTAGAGGACTTTTTCAGAAGAGAAATTTATATTGTTTTCTTCTCTTAATTTTCTATGTTTCGTTAGGGTTTTACAATGTTGATACCACTATTAGATTCACACATTTGCAAGTGCTGGAACTTTATGTTCCTATGGCTATCTTTCAACTACTCAACGGCCTATAACACAAGTCACCATTTTTATTGGGGCTAAAAAGTGAACCCCATAAATCAAAACGGTGAAAAATAAATAGAATTTGTTATCAAAATTGATTAATGGGGGTATTTTTGCGTGTAAGAAGATAATAATGAAGAAAGTAGATAGCCAAAATATGATTTATTTTGATCAATAAATGAAGATAAAAAATACACTCATACTACTATTCACTTTTTTGAGTTTTATATTTAAATTATTGAGTATGTAACGTTTAAATTTAAACTATTACGTATTACTTTGAGAAATATACACCTCTCTTTTATAACATTTTTTTTAAAAAAAGAATTTTTTAAAATAATTTTAATGTGTTTTTGACCGTTATCATACTAAATAGTGAAAGAGTTATAACCAAAATTAACTTTCTCCAATTTATGCTATTAAAATTTTTTGCTCATACTAGTTTATCAAATAATACTATATAATTATGACACACATGAGCAAAATCTTATATCCTCCCACTTGACTTACATAATGCAATTCATTTAATTGACTTATAAACATCATTGTTGCACAAATAAATGCTCAAGTGTTATTTTTAATTGAAAACATCATTCGTTATTATTCCTACTCAAGCTTGAGACTTGGAGTTTCTTGTAGCGTACTTTATGTTTTGGAGTCATGAGTGTTAATGAGTTTTTCATGGCTTTATGTTATGCATGTTTTAGTTGAATTCTTGTTTAATGAGAAGGAGTCTTCATTATTGTGTTTCCTCATGTTGATATGCATCTACGATGAGTTTCCTAAATAATATTTTGTTTTAGTTGCGACTTCTATCGAAATTTTATTAGGCACTTATACTTACTCATAGTAGAAATTGAGAACAAAGGTTGGATACGCTTTGCTAGAGGGAAACATTGTCCTCATTAGAGAACTGTATTCTAAAATTGGATAGAAATAGGGTATAGAAGTGGTCACGTATGCTAGATGTGAATTTTTATAACCCAACCAACGTGGTATTGGGTTAAGAATCAATCAAGTGATTATACAACCTTGAACCAAAAGGCCAAGGCTTTGCTCAACTGGACTATCAACCGTTGGACGTCGGCTACTCATAAGATAAATATTATATGAGATTGTCAATTAAGTGGCGACTAATATAGCTTTTAATGGCTATTATAGTTACCACTCATAAAGACTTTTAGTGGTGACTAATATAGCTTTTAGTGGCTATTATAGTCTCCTCTATTAAAGACTTCTAGTTGACACTAAAAATGTCTTTTTGTGGTGAATAATATAGCTTTTAGTAATAACTTATATAACTTTTAGCAGCGATTATAGTTGCCAAAAAAATGACTTTATTGGCGAGTGTTGTTGCCACTAAAAAGGTTTTCTAGTGACGACTTTTTCGGCTTTTAGCAGCGAATAGAGTTGCCACAAAAAAGACATTTAGTGGCAACCTAACCGCCGCTAAAAGTTATGAAATTCGTCGCTAATAGTTGCTATTAGTGGCAACCTTAACTGCCGGTGAGAGCCATTGAAATTCGTCGCTAAAAGACGCTTCTTACTTATGAATGTTGTTGCTAAAAGTTACTTTTAGTGGCTACAATAATCGCCGCTAAAACTATGAATTTCGTCGCTAAAAATCGCTTTTAGTTGCAACTTTATTCGCAGCAAAACCATAATAAATGTTCGTCGTAATATACTTTTCTTGGCGAACTATACCCTCCCGCCGCTAAAAACTTATGATACGCGTCGCTAAAGTAAGTTTGTGACGACTAACCCGCCCTAAAACCTATGAATATCGTTGCTAAAATTTTTTTTTAGTGACGACTTTGTCGCCGCAAAAACATATAAATGTCGTCGCTAAAAGTCACCTTTAGCGGCGACTTACCCGCCGCAAAAACCTATGAATGTCGTCGCTAAAAGTCACTTTTAGTGGCGACTATACCCGCCGCTAAAACTTATGAATGTCGTCGCAAAAAGTAACTTTACCCGCCGTTATAACCTATGAATTTCGTCGCTAAAAGTCTCTTTTAGTGACGACTTTAGTCGCCGCAAAAACTATCAATGTCGTCGCTAAAAGTCACTTTTAGTGGCGACTGTACCCGCCGCTAAAACTTATGAATGTCGTCGCTAAAAGTTACTTTTAGTGGCGACTAACTCGCTGCTAAAACCTATGAATGTCGTCGCTAAAAATCTCTTTAGTGACGACTTTAGTCGCCGCAAAAACCTATTAATGTCGTCGCTAAAAGTCATATTTAGGCGACTTACCCGCCGCTAAAACCTATGAATATCGTCGCTAAAAGTCACTATTAGTGGCGACAATTTTAATGCTTTTAGGGGCGACTTTTTGCCACTAATAACTCTTTAGTGGCGACTTATATGGCCTTGTGCAGCGATTCTTGCTGCCACGAAAAAGAAATTTAGTGGCTACTCATAAGCGATTGTTTTTGCCACTAATATTTACACTTTTTGCGGCGACTTTTATTTGTATTGGTGGCGGTATTAGTTGACACTAATACTTACCCTTTTAGGTACCATAATCACTTGCCGCGACTTTTATATGTATTAGTAGGTTGCCACTTATACTTATGGTGGAAAGACAAATAAAAAAAATATAACGGGAAGGGCAAATATTTACATTTTATTATTTCTTTCCACAATGAGTTACTAAGTTTCATTCAAAGTCTCCTTTCGAATAAAAAATTGATTTTTATTACTTAATTATTTTCTAAGATTTTAGCTTAATTAGTCCAGAAGTCAGTCCGTTAGTCAACTGCAATTCAGCCAGACTTTTTTTAATTTTTAATAAACGTCTTCGTCAAATGTAAATTGAACTCTGAAACCTTCTTGGATTTTAAATGATTTTTTATTTATTTAAATCTTTTGAAAATTTTAGGTTTTCTTAATTTATATAAAAATTAATCGGAATGACTTGGGAGACCTCTCTACTTGCCTCTGTTTGTCAGTTGAACCCTTTTACTCATCACTTTGCCAAATGAGCCCTTAAACTTGATTAAACTCAATTTTTTAAACCCCTCTGATCATTAACCGAGCTTATGTGACATTAAAATGATTGAGTTGGACAAATATGAGATCGACCACACGCGTTTTAAAGAAAGTGAATGCAATATTTTTATTTAAAAATTATAAGAAAAAATGATAATAATAATAATAATAAATTTTAATTTTTTTTTTGGAGTGAGGATAAGGATGGATGAGAATGAAGAAGATGTAGGAAGGGGGAAAGAGAGAAAATTGCACTTTTTATTTTTTAAAATTTGATTTCTGATCTGTCATTGAAATAATAATAATAATAATAAAATGACGTGGTGTTTGATATTTAAAAAGAGTGTATTATACGCACACACAATAGATGAGAAAGAGATTTAAAATATTGGGTTTGAATGAATTTAAGGGTTCATTTGGCAAAATGACGAGTAGAAGGGTTCAATTGAGGAACGGAGCCAATTAAGTACAAGGGTCTCCCAGGTCATTCCGCCTATTTTTTTCCTATCTTTTATTCTTAGCATTAAATACATATTATTCAAATTATTTTTCAAAATCTAACATTAAACAGTGATAAGTAAAATGTACAGTGAAGGTATAAGTCATCTAAATATTAATAAATTAATAGTATTTAATAGCAAAGGTAAAATAATCACAATCTAATAAATTTTTCATTAATTTTATAAATTTTAAAATAAGTTGTATTACAAGATTAACATAAATTTCTGTGACACCCAGTAAAATAGAAACGGGGGGGGTGTGGAAATAATACAGTATGATTCAAAGCAGTCTTACATTATGTAACACAACATGTAGAAGTAATATTTAGTTGTTCCAAGAATAATAATTGGAACATTTTTATGTAAACCAAACTTGTTATCTCATCCTCAATGTTTATTTTTATTTTTATAAGAAAAAATAACTAATAATCATTTATAATTATTCGAAAAATTCACTTAGGCATTTTAATTTTATCTCATACCTATTAAACACTTTAATTTTTTAAAATAATTTCTGTAAGATATTTTTAACATGGAATAGTGTGTGTAAATTAATTTTGTAATAGCCAAATATGAATTTTCTTGTATTCCAACATAATTTGAATTTTCAGTACCTAATCACATCAAGATGATTAAATAAATTTTCTATAAGTGAGAACATATTTTTTTTTGGAAAACTTACATAAATATTACTATAATAAAAAAATATTTACCATTTATAGCGATAACATTTTTTTTCTCTTGACACTTTTAATTTATATATAATACAAGTTTAATACAATTACCAAAAGTAATTTATATTCCCATATATAACAAGTTTAAGATGGATATACTTTTATCCCACATTTTAATGCAATGTGATAATTTTTTTTTTTTACCAAACAAACATAATACGTTTTTCAAAAACAATTATAATAATTCAAATATATTGATTTAAAAACCATATATCATATTAATTCAAATTGTTATAAATGGTAATAAACAAAAAGTATCGCTAACATACGTAAATTATTTTTAAAATGTAGTATTTTGAAATTTTTTCCTTCTTTGATATTGTAGTATTTAATATTTCAAATAAATTTAAAGATCCTTCATTAAATGGCTTTGAGTTCTTCCAACATAAATTTATGTCTAATCGCGTGTAGAGAGAAATAAATTAGGCTTTCAATTAGGATGAATAAAAGATACTCCCTTTTTATCTGATTTAATTAAGACTAAATCTGAAATGAGACTTGATGAACATTTATTTCTTTTCTATATTTAATAAATACTTTACTTTCTAAGACAAATTAATGATATGTTTTTAGTAAGAAGTTTACATAGTTAAGGGGTATTTGAAATTAGAAAAGCTAAAATAAGTTGCCATTTTTTTAAAAAAAAAATAAATTCAAAGGAGTAACTTGTGTCTTTCACATATTTAGCAAACAAATATTTTGTCTAATGTGGAAATGACACCTATATGGATAAGTACTGACCAAGTACCAGTCCGCATTCAGTCAGGACTGAACCATATAATTGAGTCCAAAGTGAGCATTTTTCACAAAGCATTTTTAAAGAGGAAAAATTTAAAATCCAAGTGTCAAATAACGTTGGAACAAAAGCTATAGAGATTAGTTAACCAAAAAAAGTATAGAAGGAGTAAATAGTTTTTTGATTGGAAAGAAAAAGGTTTGGGTAAAATCCCTGTTATCACAAAAGATGCAGAGTTTTGAACTTTAAAGCTGAGGAACAGTAGTATTGTACACACAGACAGGGAGGGGGCTTTTTATCTCAACGATGATGCCTGCTCTGAAAGCCGCCTTTATTCTTGGCAATGAAGCCGTTCTTTGGTTTTGGAATCTCATGAATATCCATCACCTGTATTGTCCTTTGCTTTTTAGCTTCACAAAAAGCAAAAACAATACATCAACAGTCAAATAAAAATCCAAATAGAGCAGCTAACTCTACTTTTGCTATTGCTAATAATACGGCAGTATAATATTCTAAAATCCAAAACCACACCATTTTGAGCTTCTTGGTAATTCTCCTGAAGCCGCCTTCTTGCTGAATTCAGCCTCTCAATATCTATGGCGGATTCCCTCGGAAGAGGTCTCTGCAAATACCCAGTAAAACATAAATCATAATCTTGTCGTGCACCTAACTAGATTGGATGCATTGTGTTTCTATATTAATTAGCACCTACAGGACTAAAAATCACACATTCAAGAACCAAGTTAGTCATATTGCAATCACACGAGTGGATGATTGAGGAATAGATACTGCAGCAATCACCATCTCTAATATGGAAAAAGATTCATGTGAAAATGAATGATGCAATAATAGTCAACTGTATACATATTGGACCTGCCGACCTGCTACCATTATTATTTGGGAAGTAGTTGAGCTAAACTATACCAACCTAACTTTAGTCAAACAATGAAAGAGCTTCAAGTCACTCACTATACACTACCCTCAGCAGGAAACCCTTCATCTCATTATTAATCAACATACTTTCTTTAACTAGTACTGAAAAGCATACTATAGCAATGATGAATGTCGTACTAAACCATGCAAGTATACAAGAGTTGAGCATTATACACTTGGGGGAGGAGCCGAAACAGGTTTAGGAGCAGACTGCAGTGGTCTAGTAGGGGTTACATTCCGTTGGGGAACTGGTTTAGGCTTGTACTCTGATTCTGAATTATTCCTGTCCGAGCTCGAACTCCCATCTAAAAGGAAAACGATTGGTCAAAGACGATCAAATGCATACTAGAGTAAGTATTAGGCAAACGGACAAAAATGACGTGTTAGACTGATACTCACTTCGAGGATTCGGTGAGTATGCAAAGTCAGGAACCTGTAAAATTAAAAAAGAAAAACAAAGAAGTTAATACAGAATGTCAAACTTAGAATCCACAACGAATGGTCCTCCGACCATACGCTCTTTCTTTCAATCTGCCCTCCACGCGCTTTTCTTAAACAACCGAGAAAACAGACTAGACACAAGTAAATTCCTTAAATTTACCTGATGATTACCATTCTGTTGATTCCTCCGTACACTCTGTTGGGGCGAGTCGTCATCAGCAGCTGCCCCATTACCATACCAAAAATAACTCATCAGTATCTTCATCATCTTCTAGTCTGTGTTTTCGTGAGACAAAAAACACAAAGCAGAGACTATATTGGTTTGTGTGGATAAATTACCAATAAGATTTGCAGACTCATGTTGCTCAGGCGGGTTGAGCCTAACCCAATCATCAACAGTTCCTTTCCATTTTCTGGCACAGAAGAGAAGAAAAATAAAATCAACTCACCCCAAAAAAAGGGGATCACATAATCTTGCAGCTGTAACTACTCTTCAACTACTTCATGTCTAGAAAATCACAACAAAATTCATGAAAAAATCAAACCTCACAAGCATCTTCACCAATCTCCTAACTTCACTTGATGGATGCTTCCTCAATTGATTCACATGCCTTCCAATATCAGTGTCCTAACAAATAATTTCAATCCAAACACTAACTTAATGGAACAAACAACAATAAATCAATACAAAAAGCAAAATAAAAATACTCACCTGAAGAGCTTGGAATGTAATATCCATATCTGCTAAATTTTGAAGCAGGTCAACCACATCCTCATCCGACTAATTCATAAGTTTCAGCTCATCATTCATCAATAATCAATCAATTCAAGCATAAGGTAAAATAAATGATAAAAAATCTACCAGCTGTGGATTTTCAAGCTGTTGTTTGATTGTTAGAATTTGAGTTTGTTCATCATCATCATCAAACAATCCTCCATACGGATCTGCATCTTCCTCTTCTTCATTCTTGTCATTACTATTCTCCTTCTCCCGTTGATTAGACTCCGGTGTTAACGGACTCTTATTCATCATCATCTCCACATTTCTGGTACCGTTATCTAACCTATGCTGACCATTACCAACGTCATCTGAGCTCCGGGAGCGCGTGAAGTAGAGTTTTTCAACGATTCCATCACGTCGACGTTTCAATTCATCGGCACAGTCAACTGCAGCAACAGAAATCGCCGCATCAATCATCGTCCATACATCTACCTTGGACTCCGATAGTATCAACCGGAATTCATCCAAATCCATTAGGAATAATTTACCGGAAAATTTGTTCAATATGTTATTGAAAATTTACATGAGTAGATCCATGGATGAATCAGAAGAAAACGACGCCGTAATAGGAAGCATTTTGTTAGATCTGATTATGGGAATTTTTTAGTTGATTTTTACGAGTCGTCTTCACAAACCAGACAGAGAACAGCACATAACTAGAGGGGTAGGGAAGAAAGGGGAGAAGAATATGGAGGATTTTTTTGGAATAATTTTTATTATTCTTTCTCTTTGGGCTTATGTTTTAGGTTACTTTGTTAATTATGACAAAATTTTGGTGATTAACTTTATCACGTTTCGATTTTCGAGAGTCAATTTGGCTGAGTTTCAAACAAAATGTTAGATTAATAGAATATTTTAATATTCTATCTGTTTTTTTTAGTTGTAATAGTTTTTCTGTTTTTAGAGTCGGATGACATGAATTTTGATTAATATTTTAAAATGTATTCATCATCATATTGATATGAAAAAGTTGTAATTTATAGACTTTTAGATGTATAAAATTTTATTTAAAATATCTAATTAAATTGACTCTCGAAAAATGTAATATGACAATTAAGGCTTCATTCATAGTGTTTTTCGAGAGTAGGTATGATTAATTTTAAAATTAAATTAAATGAATTTGATTTTTAAAAAATTATATATCCACAATTATACATAAAGTACGATGAAAAATACATTTTAAAATATTAATTAAAATACATATTGTTTAACTTCTAAAAAAGAAATTATAACAACTAATACAAAGAAAGATGGAAATACATAATTTTAATTTAAAATTTCAAAAAAATATGTACGCTTATATTTTATATGTAATTAAACTAAGACGCTTTAATTGAAACGTAAAATTAGTCATTTTTAATTAATACTAAGGGGTGAGCTGTGAAGCAACAAATGGTTTTCGATGCATTTGTGTTTTCTCTCTCTATATATTTATATATATTTTCTCTCACTAGAATGTAGTGGGCATTTTTGTTTGTATATTATGGAAAGTGTATTAGGCAAGTGGGATTGGTGGATTTGGCTTCTTATGTTGGCGGGCTAATACTTATCTTTATAAAATACTTTTCCTCCAATTATTATTTTTTCTATAAAAGTTAAAAAGGGCCAAAAAATAGTTTTTAAAAAATGAAATATTATAAATAAGGGAGTAATATAAATTGGTTTCTATTTATTGAAGTATAATATTGGATTATTTGGATAAGTTTGACCATTTTATTGAAGTCTTTTGACACATATGTGTTAAACAATATGATAAACATAAAAATGTGAAATGTTATTCGATAATAATTTTGTTCATTACTTATTATTTGGATAAATATTATTAGATATTAATTTTTAGTATATTGGATAAGTAACTATAGATAATAGAGAGAGTTTATTAGCTAGAATAGATAAAATTATAGCTTGATTTTTAAGTTAACATTTGGTTATAGATTTTTAAACTTTCAAAAACTATTTTAGCAACACTCTTTTTAGGTCTTGTCCTTTTGGACTCTACGTTCTTTCGCAAAAAATAGAGATTTTTTTTTGAGTGAGGTGAAAGTAAAATTTCATCCCAAAATTGATATGGATCTATTCTTAAATTTTGACATTTTTAAAAAAAGCTAATTCATGAACAAATGATAATCTATTTAGATTCGAGGTGTGATTGTTATGGTATAATTTGATAATTTCAATTTATATTTTTTATTGTAATTTATGAGACGCATTATTTGACCAAAATAAAAGAAGATTCAATCACAATACATCGTCATCATTTTTTTTTTGTTCAATTTCATTTTAATGACAATAAATAACCGTGTGAAAGTTTAAACACATATTTAAAATAAAAAGTAATCTATACATATTCAACATTTTTTTTTTTCTAATTCTTTAACATGATATATTTAGGTTTACATGGCATGAAAACCCGCGATTAAAATTGTAATCCTCTGTTATAGAAAATATATAAAATATTATGACATTAATTAATCAATGATAATGAAAGCGCCCAGATCATAAAGAAGGTGGGGATATAGCATTAAAAATTTAAGGTCATGAAGAAGGGAGGAACAAATGATCAACTATATGATGAGATAAGCAGATTAATATATACAATTTTCTATACCTTAATTGTCTTTTTGAATGATTTGGTAAAACGGAAAAATAATCTCAAAAAGTGGAATCTAAAATAAAATATTAAAAGATGAAGAGAATGAAAATAAAAATGAAAGAAGAGTGCTTCTTTATTTTTATTTTACTTTTTAAGTGTTATATCTTTAGTGTTCATAGAAACATGGAAAAAGATTATAATATGACATTAATTATAAAAAGAAATAACGCAAAAAATCATGAAAAAGGTAAAAGACATAAAATAAAAGTAATATGAGACAAAATACTACTACGAAGCAATAGAGAGATAACATTGGAGACAAATATATTCAAGTACATAGAATGTAAGCTCATGTACCTTTATTTTTATGTTGTTGATAAAAGACATGCAAAAGATTATTATAACATGACATTATTTATGAAAAGTACAAAAATATATTTTGGAGAAGGTGGAAGACATAACATTAAGAATTTGAAGTCATAAAAAAGTCGAAACACAATGGAGAAAAAAAAAAAAAATTACAATTAGTGAGTATCCATATAAATAAAATATTTATTATAAATTTTGATGCAAATTATTAATTTCGTCATTGAATTATTGACAATTTTAAAAAAGTTCTTCGCCTACTCGATTAAACTTACTTGAGATAGAATCTTAACTTAGATATATCTCGACTTGTCCACAGAAACACCACCCTCAACTAATGACATAAGTGGTCTTAGAACCTTGAAGAGCAATAGACCCCGTGATAAAAAGTCCAGAGAAGTATTATAAATGCCTCTAAATTTGACGAGAATTTAGGATGTTTCGCTCATGTTTCAAGATAAAAGGTATATTTAAGTTCAATAAGTCAAGTAAATGAGAGTTTTCAAGGTTGTCAATAATTTTGAGGACGAAACTAATAAATTACGTTATATTTTGAGGTTTTTTCAATACTTCTCCTTTAAATATTCTCTATAAATTAGAATATTTGAACTAGGGGGCCTATCTAGGAGTAAGTCATTGCGTTCATGTGAACCATGCTCTCCTCTTAACATTTATTAGCGTAGCAGACTATTTTTAACTTTTATTACCCTACTTCTTCGTTCAATGATAGTATTCCATTATATCATTTTGGGATGTCAAACAATACTCCCCTTTATGAAATCAATGGTAAATTTTACACTTAGTTCCTAATTTATCCTTATCATTAATTATAATTATTTCTCTATTACATTTTCTAGACATTATATTTATTATATTCAAAGAGTAATAGTAAAATGATCTTTCTATTTATATTTTCTTAAGAAGTATGCAAAATCAATAATGAACAAGTATTATTGGACATATAGAGAATAAACACTTAAATGTAAATTTGTGAACTCACAATCAGGTATCATATACTACGATTATGATTGAGTGCACCTATCTAAGTAAGGATAAAAATTTCAAATTTAATATCTATCTTGTCCTTTTTTTTTTTGTTTTCGTTTCTAAAATGTGATAATGACTTTTGCGTTCTGATTCAATAACTTTTTTCTTTCTTTCTTTCTTCTTTTTTTATTTTATTTAAATAACAACCTTATCATTTTTTTAAGTTTGTCATATATATTGAAAATTCCTAATTATTTTAGCAATGTAATTTTTCTATTTAATCAAACCAAATGTGTAAATAAAACTATTTGTACTCGATATATATCATACAATCAACGAGTTCAACTGATCTTAATATTTTTTATATGAAAATCACTTTTTTATGTCTCCTATAGGTTAGTTTGAGGTGGAGGGAAGTTGCTTTGATAGGTCGCGAGCTAATTTATGAAGCTATTGAGAAAGTTCGGCTTATTAGGGGGGAATGGTTGAAAACGACTCACAGTAGACAAAAGTCATGTGCCGATGTTAGAAGAAGGGTTCTTGAGTTTGATGTTCACGATTAAGTTTACTTGAAAATCTCACTCATGAAGGGTGTAATGAGATTTGGTAAGAAAGGGAAGCTTAGTCTCCGATATGTAAGTTCATATCAAATTTTAATACGTATTTGTAAGGTCACCTATGAGTTAGATTTTGTCAAATGAGTTGGCATCAGTACATTCGCTTTTCCATGTCTTCATGCTTAAAAAGTGTGTTGGAAATCTGACATCCATAATTCTCCTAGAAGAGTTGCAAGTTGATGAAAGTCTCTCTTACGAGGAAGTTTTAGTTGAAATTTTGGACCGACAAGTTAAGAAGTTAAGGAATAAGAAAATTGCTTCCATAAAAGTGTTTTGAAGGAATTACTTAGTTGAGAGTGCTACTTCGGAGGTCGAGGCCATTATGATGTCCCGATATCCTCATCTATTTCCTTCTATTCCTACTCTAACTTGAGGTAATGAGTTCCTCTTGGTTTGTTCTATGTTTTGGAGTCATATATGTGTGTTATGTGTTCCATGATTTCCTTATGATGATTATGCATGTTTTTGGAAAGTTAAATTTTTTTAAAAAATGATTTTGTATGGTTTATTTTCATCATGTTATTGTGCACCGATTATGAGTTGCATATATATTTCATGAGATAAAAAGTTGAACATGTTTGAAAATAATCGATTATCGATAAGAATAATTTTTTTATATAAAGCCTGACCTACATGAAATATCATTACTTAAATGTTTTTTCTTCTCTTTTTTAATAATACTTTCATAAACATTTTCTCTTTTAATAGTGCTATCATATTTTAGAAATTTTAATTTTTTTTTCTTTTAATGGTGCTTTCAGATTTACATATAGAATTTTTCATAAACAATGTGTTACTGCAGATGAGCTATTATGCAAAATTACAATGTTCGCTGATTTTTGTCACTTTTATATATGGCTAGTCCAATTTATAATAATTTTTAGGGGATCAAATTAAATTAATTAGATACTTAAAATTAAAATTTAAAAATTATTCAAAAAGTAATAAAATGAAATCTAAATTTTTCATAGTAATATAATTAAAAATCAAATTTAAAATATTAATCTAAATTTATATAATTTAATTATAAATTAATATAATAAAAACTTCAAATCAAATCGAATCAAAGATTAGAATATTCCTAACCGACTGGACAGCCTTAGCCCAGAGCGAGGGACAGGGTCGGTGCCTGTCATAAAACTCTCACTTAAATAAATGTGTAAAAAAATATGAATTTAATTTAATTTGACACAGTTCTTAAAATTTCTTTTAAAAATATTTAACTATAAATTATTTATTAAAGACAAAATATGATATTTTAAGATTAAATTATTATTTAACGTAGAACAGAATATGTTTTTCTCCTTTTATAGATTTCATATTAAAATATTATTTAAAGATTCTGAAAACTTAAATTTTGATCCTAGTTTTTTTATAAAATGATTCATTTAGTTGTAAAAGTTGTTCATATAAATTTTAAGTATTAAAAAAATTAAAATACTTTTCTTTCTTATCGAAAAATATAATTTATAAATTTAATTTCCTTTTTTTTTTTGTGCATAAAAAAAAAAAACCTAATTTTATTAAAACACTAAAAGATATAAAACTTTCAAGGAAAAAAAGAAAAGAAAGAAGAAGGCCTGTACCATTAGTTTCAAGATTCTCTGTATAGCAGCAGCCAATTATATATCATATATATTAACAGTGGGTAAATGCAAGATTCCTGACAACCACTTATGAGCGGCTGTATTTTAGTTTTTGACAGTATAGCTGAAGCATTTTGCTATTTGCTCTTTCTGTGTGTTTTTTTTACCTCTTCTTCCATTTAGTTTAACAGAGCAGAAGTTCAGCAACACCCAAATATAGGTGATTCTATTAAAAAAGCTGTCTTTTTTTCTTAACTTGAACTATTAGCATGAAATTAGAACTTAGAGTTTATCTGTACACCTTTTGCTTTGTGGGTTTTTGTTTTTATACAATTTAAGCTTACTTGCTGATGAGAAATTTTCAAGATCTTATTTTTATTCTTGAAATTTAAGAGGGGGTTCAAGTTTCAATGTGTATCGGATTGTATTGAGAGGGGAAGGTTGTGAATTGTTTGTAGATTTATGGGTTTGGGTGGTTTTGATTCCTCTCATTGGGAAGTCTGTGGTTTTGTTCTGATGGTGGTTTTTTTTATTCTATACTATCACTGTAAGTCTTTGGGGTGGTCATATGTGTGTGGAGGTGGTTGAGGTTTTTGGATAGTGGCGATTGTCGTGAATCGATGTGTTTTCTTGGTTGATAGATGTAGTGATTGTGTTCTGATGCATAAGTTTGGGAGAAGGTGAGAGGGGGTAAGTTCATATTGCTTTGTGATTTTGTTAAGAGTCTAGTCGTCTAATTGGTTTAGTATGTAGGCATTGCGCTCATCTAGTATCCGTCAAGCTACGCGTGGAGCCTGTGGGTGTGCGTTTCCCGAGATTGTCCATTGTTTGTTGTTGGGTGGGGTCAGACGCGTGCTATATTCTTTCGTGATTCTTTCGATGTCGTGATACTTCCATGTGACAGGTCTGAGACGCATAGTTTCTGTAGGTTGTTCAGGTAAGATTTGTGATTAGAAAGGATGAAAGGTAATGAACTTGTGATAGCTCACTTAAACTGTCATCTGTGCACGTTTGTTTCACACTATTCGATCGCGATTATCCTATCATCATATGCTGATCTATGCCTAGTTCGAAGTGGAGATAATAGGACATTCCTTCATGCCCATTGGGTCAGCTCTGAGCTAACTCTTTGGGAGATATTAAGGATGTAGACAAGCTTATGATTGAGCAACTGTCTTGATTCCATTACTGTTTAGGCACCTGGCACACATAATATTACTTACTCAATTTCCTTACCTTTATTTGATATCTAATAGTATAGCCAGCTTTGAATTCACCGATGGAGCTGTCTATTTATTTGTACCGTACGAAAAAAAAAAAAAGCGTAGTTAATGAAGACGTGTGTCAACTTTAAGAGGCCCTTATGTATTTGGCCTTTTTTAAATTTTTTGATAAGTTGTTTGATGACAATTATTATCATATTTAAGCTTTGATGTTGACTGCTAATTTGATAAGCATCTAGTTTTTGGATTACTTGCTGAATTAGTCAAATGATTCTGGGTGGTGATTCTTTTAGGTAGTATTGTTATCTTAATTTGACGACAGCCTTGTCTGGATGAAATAAAATGATTTTTAATGGAAAATATTCTAACAGAATGTTTCAGCTGCGGAAAATATTTCTAAGTATAGGATGTTTGGTTGGACATAAAGTTGATGGTGATTCTTTTAGGTAGTATCATTATCTTGATTTGATAACAGCCCTATCTGGATGAAGAAAAATGATTTTTTAATGGAAAATATTTTCAAATGTTTCACCTGAGGAAAACATTTTCTAAATATAGGATCTTTGGTTGAAAATAAAGTTGGTGGTGATTCTTTTCGGCAGTATTGTTTATCTTTTTCTGTTACCAGCCTTGTCTGGATTCTGGAAGCATGTGAATTGTTTGGAAGACATTTATGACTTTATGTTGTAGATTTATGGCTTATCTACAATTCATAGTTCAGGGCGAACTTGTAGCCAAAAAATGGGACTTGTGAACCCGTGGTCTTTCTGCAAAACTAGATATTTTATGAATATATTTTCTAAAATTGGGTTTATATTATCTCTTGGCAGGCGCACCGGTGTCTGAACAAGAAGGCTAACGGTGCAACTTTTTTGCATTTTATAATTATTTGTCCTCATTATTCCAAGTACCAAATACCAAGTCTTATGAAGTAATCTGAAGGGAAGTCTGCGGATCTGTGTTGATGGTGGTTTTCTTTGTGTATATGAATTACTTTGGGTGGAAATGAGGAGCGAAAGTGGTTGAGTTCTAGTGAAGCTGGTGGTGCTACTGTATGTGTATGTTTTGTTGTTTAAGATGAGTTGTGGTTTCGTGATGGACAGAGGGAGAAGGTGAAGAGGGAAAAGTTAGTGGTTGGTGATTAATGTTATGGTCCCACATTCGCTACTCCTATGAAGAATTAGGTGTCACTTGGGGATATTCATATTAATTGAACATTTGTATTAAACTGGTATCCATCCGCTCAACTGATTTTTACGTTCCTCTATGTTTTCATTCCCCCACGTTCGTCTCAATGGTTATTGATTGAGGCAGTGGAATGTGGGTGGCAACCCACAACAACTCTGTAAGCAAGGGTCATTAGCATTTGTTTCAACTTGTCATTCACTCATTCTTTATTAATAAGACTTGCTTCTTAAAATTGGCACACACAATTGTTTGAAGGTTTGCTTCTTCTACTAGGTGCAATGCTACTTTTGCAATGAATTCCTTTTTGTGTTTCTTGTACCTCAATCCCTCCCTCCCCTCTCTCGCCCAACAAACAAGAATGAGCAACTTCCATTATAATAGTTTCTTGTATTTACTCGCATTTGGATGTAGATTTCTATGCACATATATCTGTTTAATGCCCACTTTGCAAAAGAAAAACAGTGTCTTTTGATATGTGACTTGCATGTTCTTATCTGGCATTTGTATCTGCTGAGACTCTGGACTTGAATTTCTTGGCGTTATCCAGATTTTCCCTAGATTTTGTATCAATAAAAGTTATATTTAGTCCCTCATCTCTATTTGGCCTTACTCTCATCAGATCCAAACTTAACAACCGAGATGATCCAGTTGTTCTCCAGATAATAATTTAAGGCAGTTTTTTCTAGTTGCCACTAATGCATGCATGATCTTGATCAGAATTCTTACATCGGTTGTGGATGTGTTATTGGGTTCTTTGTATGGTCCTGATCAATACTAACTTCATGATCTAGAGGCCCAAGGTCCATCCCTTAGAATGGTATCAGTGTCGGGCCAATCCTAATTCTTGGTTTATCCCATGTTAGATCCCCCCATTTTATGTTGTCCATACGCCAGTTGTAGTCTTGAGACATGGCGGTGGAGGGGGTGTTAGAATTCCCACATAAATGCATGATAGACTCTGTTTATATAGTCTTAGGAAATCCTCACTTCATGTACTAACTTTTGGGGTTGAGGTCCTAATGTGCATATCTTATGAACATCTGGAACTTTTATCTCTTTCTCTATTCTTTATGTCAGAATTGGATTGATCACATGGAAGGGCCTCACATGGGTGATCTTGATGAATGATGAATGAATTTGGGATCCGAAACAAAGTGAAGTTGGGTGACTAAATTGCAGGAAGTCAATTGATCAGAGACTACATTGCGTTTCCTCTTAAAAAATATTAAGGACTTCCTTCTGTTGAAAGTTAAAAACAGAAAGAAGAAAGGATTTTGTGCTATTTGTGTTGAAGAAGTCCTAACTTTTGGTTGTCATGTCAGATGTCATGCATGGGGAAATATTTTTCAGTTTACTGTAAATCACATTCAATTATGTTGGAAAAATGTGCTAGCACCTAAGCGATTACTTGTTATAATCGGACCTATGCTTATAATTTATATATTGCAGACTGTCATAGCATGATATTAAGTTTGATCCAACAATTTTTTAGTTTTTATCAGTACACGGGACCTTAAGGTAAGTACTTATATGCTTCTAATGCACAAAGGAAGCTTTGGACTTGTTTTTTCATCTTTATTACTGAGATTGTACTCATGTTCCTAGGTCTGGACTTCAGAATATGAGCCTATTTACTTCTATTATATGTGTTTCCTGAAAGATTTTGAAGGTTCTGACAAAATTCTTATTCTCCAGCTGGAAAACAAGTGTAATGGCGGTAGAGCTTGTCAACTCTGCAACAAGTGACAAACTCACTGAAATAGATTGGACAAAAAATATTGAAATATGTGAATTGGTCGCACGTGATCACAAGTATGGCACTTTCTTTCAACTCTCTCTCAAATTATTATTCTAACGGTAGTGCAAAATATATTGGAAGTTTTAGATCTGTTAGCTAAAGTCTTTATCTGTCATACTTAGGTTTTTCCTTTTACTTTGATTGTTACAGCATTTGTAAACATTCCTTCAAATAGAGACTTCACTGTTTGAGTATATTATCCCCTCTGTCTCATTTCATGGGGCACACTTTCTTTTCTAGCATGTCTAAAAAAGATCGAGACCTTTCTATATTTAGAAACAACTTTTAATCTTTTCATTTCATCCTTAATGAGATGATTTATAGTCACACAAATGTCTATGACTTGTTTTAAACCATAAAATTCAAAAGTGTTTCTTAAATTCTGTGCTTACATCGTCATATAAAATGGGACGAAGGGAGTAGTATCTAGTGTCGAAAGTTACCAAAAAAAGGGGGGAAAAAATAATGGAGCTCCTTGAGCTCATATTTTGCTACGGTAGTTGAAAACTATTTTCCTCCTTAATATTTTAAAAGACAACAAATTTGCAAGTTTCTTTTCTATTGCACCAATGAGGTGGCTATTCTATGGCAACTTAGTTAATATACATGGTTAATCTTCATTTGCATGGTCCTTGGGACATGCCGAAGTAGTAACCACATACTGAATTTATTTTTATAAGGATTGATGAGAGAAAAACTTATACAACTTCTATATTTCTTAAAAATCTCCGGTTCACTTGTTAAAACCAAGTTCTTGCTAGTCTGAGGTGGACCTTCAATTTTTGTGCCGAATAAGTTTTCTAACAGAACTATGACTTGGCATTTTTCGTTACTTTTCAACCAAGCATTCAACTTTCATCTTATTGATGACTCAAGGACATGATATTTCTTTGATTTGAACAGGCAAGCTAGAGATGTCGTTAAAGCTATAAAGAAACGGCTGGGAAGTAAAAGCCCAAACTCACAACTCTTCTCAGTAAACGTCAGTACTTTTAGATTCTCCAACGTTTTTCCATCTCATTAGAAATAACCTTTTTACAGATAGTTCATTTGTTGGTTAATAATTATTGGATTGTCACGTAATACTGCAGTTACTAGAAATGTTGATAAACAACATCGGAGAACCTGTTCATAAGCAGGTTATTGATACAGGAATCCTTCCAATACTTGTAAAGATAGTAAAGAAAAAGGTCTGGTATTTTCAATTTTTATTTTTGATTGCCCCTCTGTGTTATTTAACTTTTCATGATTAGGTCTTGCTAGTTCTCCTATTATCTAAGGAAGTATTATTTTTTTTCTTTCTTTTTATACAGTCAGATCTACCTGTACGAGAGAAGATATTTCTTCTTCTAGATGCTGCACAAACTTCTCTTGGCGGAGCTTCTGGGAGGTTCCCTCAGTATTATTCCGCATATTATGAATTAGTGGTAAGTAAACACACCTTAACCTTACATATAACTGTATCCTATTGAGAAATATCGAATTTTTGCACTCTATTGGGAAAAAAAAGGAAGAGTTGATGAGACTAGATGCCGCGTCTAATCCTTAAAAAATATCTTCCTAAATTTGAGGATTGCTATCATCTGTTTCTTAGCTACTTCATTCTACATCCAGTGTTTATGCAAACCCATAAATAGCAGATCTATTTTATGTAAACTCAGTATTAAAAAGTGAGAAAGTTGACCAGATGATGGCTTAAAAGGTTTTCGTAACTGGTAAGAGATTCTTTTAGTGGTTTATGTAAAGCAAAATATTTGGGAGACTTCCTCTTATCATTACTCAAAGAACACAACGTTTTAAATACATGTGAAAAATAGGTTACCTATGGTAACTAGATATCTAAATCCCTTGAATCAGCTACAATATTTTGTATCAGGAAATTACAACTTACTTGATTTCGTATACTCCCTCAAACTAGAGCATAAATGTTGATCATGCGAAACTTGTTACAAAGGTTATCAACCTGAGATCCTTTCGATGCCTTTGTGAATAAATCATCTACTTGCTCTCTCGTCTTCAAAAAGTTAATTCACCATCACTGTAGGAAACACAAACACATCAATGGCTGGAAACTTTCTTCCCCTATCTACACATTAATCAATAGTTCATTTGACAAGCTCATCACACTTTCCACATTAAGAATGGAAGCCTGCCTCATTGTATGCAACTACGAAGACCAATGCATGAAACCAGAGTAGGAAATTACCTGCAGTTCACCCCCACCCAAGTGCTGGCTTTATTGAATTAGCAATGTCTAGTCCAACTGTGCTTCATGTAGCAAGTGAAATTCGAATTCTCCTGGATTTTCTATCGAAATAAATGACAACCTCAATGTGTTTGGTTCTTTCATGATACACCGAATTTGAGGCGATAGAGAGGGAAGATTGATTATCACACCAAAGTTGTGCCGGAGTAGGATGCTTCAGCCCAATTGCAGTTAGAAGATGATGTATTCATATAATCTCACATGTGGATTGTGTCATTGCTTGGTATTCAGATTCTACATTGGAACGAGATACAACACTTTGTTTCTTGCTTCTCTGTCATTTTAAGTTCTACCAACAAAGACACAATAACCAGTAGTAGATCTTCTATCAATCTTTGATCTAGTCCAATTAAGTATCTGCAAAACACCCATGCCAGAATGCCCAATGTTGTTATATAATGTACCAAGTCCAGGGGTTCCTTCTAAGTAGCATAGGATCTGTTCCAGTACTGCCCAATATTTGACTCCACTCCCTTCTAAAAGAAACTGGGGTTGGGCTGGGGTTTGGTAAGCAGAAAGGGGAAGTCATATATTGACTTCGTAAAGTTTGGATCTATTTTGCAGTGTCTCCTCTCATTTCTGTTGTCGACTGTTACTCCCTCTACCCCAATTTATGTTGCACACTTTCCTTTTTAGTCCCAAGAAGAATCTCCCCTTTCTATAATTAGAAATCACCTAACTTTAAAATTGCCCTTTTACAGAGCCACACATTCACCTAAGATTTGTTTAAGACCATAAATTTCAAAAGTCTTCCTCTTTTTCTTAAACTTTGTGCCAAGTTAAACGGTGCCACATAAATTGGGATGGAGGGAGTACTTTTTATGAACATCAATTTGTTTGCTTACAGGGTTTGATTGGATATTCCATCTTTTAATTTGAAAGGGTGAAGAATATGGTTCTCGTATTATTGCTATAAAAGTTGGACCAATACTCTCATAGTTCTTTTCTGAATGCCTTTTACCCCTACTCAAAGAATTATTTAACTTTGTAATCTTAACGGCGCAAGGAGCGAGGTCATCTAAACATGCATCAGTCGAAAATTCGTGAAGTATACCTTTAGAATGTGAATATGAGTTACTTGTAAATTCTGTGAATGCAGTTCTTTTTTCTTTACAATGAAGTATTGTCTGCACCATTGCTATTTTTATGATGGTGTAAACCTCAGAATACCCTGGTAATGCTTGAGATTTGACTTTTCAGAGTGCAGGCGTGGAGTTTCCTCAAAGATCTCATGTCTCCGCCGAACCACCTGCTCCCTCAAATGAGAATAGAAATAATCAAAGAGACAACGACCATGTTTCTTCTAGATATGAAATGAAATTCCCACAAGCAGCGCCTCAAAAAGTTCCGGACAACAGGTAAATGTCATAGCATCAGATTTTTATTGGGAGAATAAGAAAGAATTCTTTACTATACTTCTCTCTCGTAATTTGGCATAACAGGTAATATAGTGGTTAAAGACATTGATGAATTAAAAGTTAGCTGTCTCCTCAGTTGAGTAGTAGTGGCCTGAATGGAGGAGAAGAATTCCTTAATTTTTTCCCTTTTCTGGTTCTATATCCTCACTCTTGGTGCAAGCTGAGTGCCTGCTTAACCTTTCCATGGATACTTCTACCTAGACAGAGCCTGTATATTCTGAAAGAAAGCTCCTATTACATATTCAGGCTCCTATAGAACTTCTATAACAATTTTCTTCAACTCCTCTCTCTGTAGCTATATGTTTTGATGATATCGTTAGAAGTTTATTCAAGTTGGAAACTTAAATATGATGTATAGAATGTTGTAGTATAAAAAATTTCACACTTTGGTCCAACCAGCTGTTGTGTTTCATAGAGATGAACTTGTTAATTAGTAAGTGAAATTAAATGTGTTTGTGCCCAAGGCTGAAGGGGGTTCGCTACGTCTACTTTGTTGCATAGCCTTATTTCAACAAAGACCCAACCAAGAAAATCCATCTTGCGTAAACACACAAGTATTAAGAAGAAACAGAACCAAAATATCCATAGATAGTCTACTCTTCCCGTCTAATGAAGTAGTCAGAAAATCAGAAGTCCAGCAAGCCTGAAAAATCAACTTTCTTCACTTGTTTGAGGTCTGTTTATCATCCATTTCTTCCCTCTTTATTATAGTTTCATAGCGCTCCTGTCCTCTTATGCCTTGCAGTGTTTATTGTATAGTTTTACGTTCTTCTTCTCACTTTTTTATGAACTACATTTTCCTTTCACTTTTCTCCCTTCATAGCTTCTTTCCTTCATCAAATTATTTGCATATGTTCTTGACTTGCTGCTTCTCCATAGTCCTAGGTGAACCAAAATATCCATAGATAGCCTATTTTGTTTAATCTTTAGAAGTCAAAAAGTATTTTAGCAAGAGAGCTTCTATATTGTACAGTATCCTGCAGAAGGCTGCCACTGCTCTGGAGGTTCTAAGAGAAGTCCTTGATGCTGTCGACCCTCAGCATCCTGAGGTATGTTTGTGTAATCTAACATTCATAAGTTTTACGTTTTTAACAGGGTTTTGTACTGTGGTTGGTACAAATGGAATCATTTTCTCTTCTTAAGTTACCGTTGACAAATCTACCTAATGTTCTATTTTTAGTGAACTATTGTAGCTTTTGAAATCCAACGGTTTACTTGGATGAAGTAAGCTGTTGTCCAGGCAATTCTGTTTGATTTGCTCTTGATGTAAGATGTAAATATATATCTCAAAGATATGTTTACCAGGAAGAAAGTAGATTTTGTATTTAGATGATCTTTTTGGCATGAAAAAATATTTTTTGAGTTATTGTATTTGCACCGTCAATATCTAACGTGCGTACAAACATGCCATTTTTCGTCTGAGTTAGATAGGTCTTAGTTATACACATTGGCAGTATTGTTTCCAGCTTTCAGTCATTCCTATCTGATAAGCAGTTTTGACTCTAATTTCTTTTCCTGTTTTCTTTGGAGAAGGTAATATAATGTTATTTGGGTATGGAACCCAGGAGGTGTTGAGATATGGACTCTAATTTCTTTTTATTTTTTCCCCAAAGGGAGCAAAGGATGAGTTCACGCTTGATCTTGTGGAGCAATGTTCATTTCAAAAGCAACGAGTAATGCATCTTGCTATAAGTTCCAGGTAATGCTTCCCGACTCCTGACTTCAATTGCTATATTCTGGTCAATCTAGAAGCAAGGAAAACCACCTTATTTGCACAAATGACATCTTGATAGACCCTTTTATTTTTTACCAAACACACTTGACTCACTGAGTTAGTGACAGACAAAAGGAGTGCCATATTAAAATGCATTTTCATAAGGGAGGATATGCAAAATTAGGCATGAGTTTGGCTCTACAACTTCTCTGCTATATGATTTCCTTAGAGTTTGCGTTGTTTCTTCCTATTCCATATGATATATCAGATTGTTTATTGCTTAGGTTTCTTTTAGATGGGAAGGGAACACTATGTTTGTTCAATTACTACAGCCAAAGTAAAAACTAAAGAACAAGTAGAATAAACTGGAATTCACTGTTCAATTCTGGAAGTATAATAAGAAGCACAACCGTGATGCAAGTTATAGAATCCCCCTCCCCCCAACTGACAAATATGAAGAAGTACGTGCAAGTTTAAGATATAGTTGCATCACCATCTGAATATCCTGAAACTATCTAATAGAGGTAGAAAGAAAGTTCAGTGAGATAAGAGGGACTTGCACATTTTGCACAACCACCCATCACTTCACATATGATGTTGAAGATTAATCCATACTCGAATATTCCAGGGACGAAAAGCTGGTCTCCCAAGCTGCCGAGCTGAACGAGCAACTTGATAGAGTACTCAAAAGACATGATGCACTTCTTACTGTTAGACCAACCTCTACATCAAATCCGCATGATCATGGCCAATCATCAGAAGAAGAGGAGCCTGAACAGCTTTTCCGAAGGTAACACCTTTTTAGAATACCAGACTTCACGTGGAACTGCCAGAAATACACTGGTAATTTCTTTTTTATGAACGAACATTTTTTGATGAATGACTCCTGATAAGAGGTGGTGTATACTTTCCTGCACCTAGTTTTCTACACATGATGGTAATTAAGCATGGTTTCTCTGTATTATAACAGATGCATGGTTGTCCATTAGTCAATCTGGTTTGTTCCATTAAGTTTGTCTTGATGTTAGGCTCAGATATGCTTGCATGATGTAGTGAACACTAGTGTTATGTACTTGTGTCACTCTCATAGTATTGTGAAATAGCCCAAAACTGTTAGGGGTCCGTTCTGTATGCTCGACAAGCATAAAAAATAGTCCTGGGATAAAATTTTAGTACAACATTATCCCTTATTGGTTATTAGTTCTGGGATAAGTTATACCTCTGTAGTATATTTACCGGGATAAGTTATTTATTCCAGAGGGGGAATAATAGTATGAAGATTAGTTATCCGGGATAAAACAATGAAAATGACAAAAATACCCCTGAGGTCTCTCAAACCTTTCTCTACTAAATATGGTGGAGGGTAATTTTGTTACAAACAGTTTCTTCTTAGAAATTAAGAAATGCATGTTCTTTTCAATACAATAAACCACACCATGAATAAGAAACAATACCAGAATATAACTGGTCTCATCATAACTTGCCGTCAAACCAAATGACCCGTTACAGTTCTCGCTTTTATCCACCTCATAACAACCAGCCTTTTGTACTTAGATGGATATTGTTTGGTTTTGAACAATAAGCTCTACTTGATAGGATAAGAAAAGGAAAAGCTCGGTTACAGCCAGAAGATGAAGGCAGCAAAGTAGAACGTCCTTTTGGCTTGCTAGGATCTGCAGTTCCAGGGGATATGCTACATCGTCCCCTTATAAGACCGGTGGATACAGAGCAGAAGCAAGAAAACAACATTGAAAAAACAGCTGCTGTAGTAATTCCTCCACCACCCGCAAAACATGCTGAGAGAGAAAAGTTCTTCCAGGATAACAAGTCTGATGGCTCGGCTCCGTCCAGTCACATGAGGGGCCTCTCCTTACATAGTCCCAACGCCAGCAGCTCTCGCAGTGGCAGCATTGATTTCAGTGAATAGTATGCTTTCTTTCACCTGCGTCAAGCTTTCTTCTTGAGTGCTATTTTAAGATATGTATGTGGATATTGTGAGGGTTGAGGGTTGGAACAACATTCTTATATGCCAGTTTAAATTTGACAATCTGTTACATACAATATACTATACAACAAAAATTTGTCTGCAGCTTCTCAGTTTTCTACTTGAGGAAACCCCATTATACATGATTTTTATCTCAGGTTCAAAACTCAGCGAAGGATAAAGAAAACACCAAGAGAGGTAAATATCCCTCAAATCGTCGAACACCAGATGAATAATAACATTAATAAATAACAAGATACTTTTACTACAACAAAAACATGTAATAGCTACGGAATTTATCTGTTACTAATTTTTTGTTGTGTGTGTGTAAGTAATGCACAATGACTTATGAACATGAAATTTATTGATGGGTTGTGCATAACTTTGTTATAGCAGGTTTTTTGGGAATGGATTCTATACTGAAATTTATATTAATGAAAAATTTTATTTGGTAAAATGGATGGTAAAAAAACATATATATTTTTTTATAAACCCAAGCAAAATAGAATGGAAGGATATGCCTAAGATAATGTTTTGGAAGCAATTATTTATGTTTTGAAAATCTAAGTTGGACTATTATTAGTTTATGTAATTATTAAGTGATAAAGATAATACTGGGAGGGGAAAAAAATCTTTTGATTTGTTAAACTAAACAGTTGAAAAAAATATTTTTAATAAAAGCCAAGTGAAATAGTATAGGGGTGGGGGTTTATGCCTGAAATAAAAGTATGTTTTTGAAAAAGAACTCAAAATAATTTTGATAATAATTATTATGCTTTTACTAAATATGTTTCATTCATATGAAGAAATAACTTAATCAGTTGGAAAGAGACATCAAAATTTAATATTATTTCTATATATGATTGGAAGCTGAAGAAGTAAATAGCATAACATTATTCCTATATATGTCAGAGATTTCTGAAATAGATAATAAGATAATAAAATTTATGTTTATTCCTATTTTGCTTTAACGTCATCCCTATATATAGATTGTTCGAGGTGTTGCAACTCCACTTAAAAATCAGAGTAACAATATTGAAAAAATAAAACTGGTTTTCTCTCTTTAACTTCCTACTTTCTCCTTTAGTAACTTTGTCGCAACCATTTTCAACTTCAAACTTCTTTATGTGACAATTAATGCAGACTAGGCATTAATACAGGTATCTTTAAGACAAGTACAAGATCTTCAGTTTTGTTTGATCCCTTTTACAGACAATCATACTTCTCATCCATTGTTCCTGAATTAGTACCCGAGCTGCTATCCACCAAATCATTACAAAATGCTATTACAACCGTGCTTTCGTGAGAATGCTATGCAAATGCAAAAGACAAAAGAGACCAAAGACTTTATATATTTGTGACAGCCGTTATGGGTTGTGGATAAACCGTGCTTGCAAGATGCTGCTAATCCTTAACTAACAAGGATGACATGGGGTTGGAAAATACCTGGCCTTAAGTGTCCCATTTGGTAGCGACTGCCAAAATGTACTCGGTAGTAAAACAACTCGTGAAATGGTGATAGAAAGTAGAAAACAGTTTGACTTGTATTAATGGCAAAATTGCTGACACTCATTAAAAATAGATCGTTTATGCAATCATTGTAATTAATTTGTTTTTTTCAGTCAAAAAGAAATTATTGAAATTTCCCATAAATCATACCACCCGTCTTTCCTCGATTTATTTTTATAAAATAAAATCTTATTCAAACTCAACCTCATGATCATAAATCTAAGAGGATGATTTATTTGTCATAATACATCATATATTTCTTAATCAAGTGATTAATGTTTTATTTCTTGAAAAGCTTAATTCCTCTCCAACGAGACTCCATTCGATTAGACTCGTCATCTTGTGTATAAACTCCAAATTTGAAATAATGATAATCTCCGCCTCTTCCTAATGGTTCGTGCTTGAGAATTCCATTAATATAAACTTTTAATTTACTTGCATTAACATCATGAATCACATTTAATCTAATCCATCTATTATAAATATTTGATTCAATCACTTTTTCTCTATAGTAATAGAGTGTTCCATCGTAAACTCTTAACATTAAAGTTGTGGATGATGGTGAGGCCCCAAATACTTGCATTATTGACACACCTGATGAACCACTTGGCACATAGAAATATCCCTCAAATTGTCGTACACCTGATGAATAATCACTACAATATTAGATACTTTAGCGATAGAATTTTGAGTAAAAATCAAAACCATTGAAACAATATCAATGGACTACAACTAACTTAAAATTAAACGAATACACAAGTATTTTTTTACCTTTATACGAATTTCAGAACGGGGTTTTGTTTGGCTAGATGTGGTATGAGGCTTGTCTGTCTTGAAAACCCAAAATTTGTGTATTCCATCAATGAAGGAATACCTTTGATTCACAGGAACATCATAAGGCTTTTGAATTTCGAAATTGCTTTGGCTAATAGGTATGGGAGTGAAACCATCAGTAGGATCAGCTTTGCAAAACAAATGGTTTTGAATTACAATTAATTGGAAAAGAGTGAATAATAGATGAGAAGAAGAGTGAACCATGTTTTCAATTTTTGTGGAATGATATTAACTTGAGTACCAAAGTTGTGTATTTATAGGGGAAAATATGTGATGGTGACACTTAAAATTAAGACTTATTGGATCATAATGAATTGATAGGAGTATGATTGAGTATGCATGTTAATTAGTCTTTGCCACTTGGTTTTGTACGTTTAATTACATTCAATGATTTTGAATGGACTAACGAAATTAAAGTGAAGTATAATTCATGAAATAATGGCGTATGCAAGATTTTTGTTCAATAGCATTGGCTTATTTTGGAGGTAAGACTTTGAATTAATATTTGATTTGTAAAATATTATTAAGAAGTGAGTTGTATATCCTCCTAGGTTGTTAGATTTTTAAAAAATTAAAAATTAATAATAAAAAATAATATAATAGACGAGTAAATATGGATAGAGGGAGTAATAAATATTTCTATAATACTTCATCCGTTCACTTTTACTTGTCACTTATTCCTAAAATAAATTTTTATTTTTACTTGTTACTTTTCAATATAAAAAAGAAGACAATTATTTTTTTTCTTCATGTTTTATCATCACCATCAAATACTTATTTTTCATTTTCCAAAACTTAATATTAAATATTATTTAATAATTTCTTTTAATAAAATACTTACGTTAATAATTATTTTATCGAAAGAGTCAGCTTTTCCGTCACTTAGCAGCCAGCCCACATGATTAGTGTGAAATTGATATCTTAGTCTAGTCAGTAGTGATCTACTCAAACTTCAAAGAAACCTTCCAGAAGAGTTTAGAAGTAATTACTCCAAAATAAAAATTAAAATATTAATTATGATAATGAGTATATTTTAAATTTTATTTTGGAATAAGTATTATTTTAAATTTTATTTTGACTACTTATTCCAAAATAAACAAGCATGAACCATCAGGAAGAGGTGGAGATCATCATTATTTCAAATTTGGAGTTTACACACAAGATAATGAATCTAATCGAATGGAGTCTCGTTGGAGAGGAATTAAATTTTTCAAGAAATAAACATATATAATATATATATATGTTTATATGGATCATGAAACATATATAATATTATTAATTTATGTAATTTCGTTTAATTTAGAAATATGATGTATTAAGACAAATAAATTATCCTCTTAGATTTATGATCATGAGGTTGAGTTGAATAAGATTTTATATAAAAATAAATGAAAGAGGCTTTAATCAATCATGCATGTTAAATTCGTTTACACCTCTTATGCTAGTAATACCTAACAAATTAAAATATAGAAGGTGATGATAGTTCACTTCAATTTTTTTATTTTTTATTTTGGATAAGTCAAATATATTGAAGAATTATTCTTTTTGGATAAGTCAAATATTGGCAATGGAGCGGGGTGTTTGGGTGGATTCAAGGTTACGTGGGATGGATTTAAGATTGTGTGGAATAGGTTAAAGTGGATTTCTTAAAAAAACTAATATAAGGCGGGGCAAAAATCTGCAGGTATATGCAATTTTATGTCACGCTCAAAGTCGATATTCAAAAATTATTACTAGTCCTCAAGTGAATCTTTGACCTGACTAACTATAGACATGAGACTCAGAGGACTAATACAACCAAGTTTTTTTTTTCTTGAGCTAGCTAATCGTCAACTAACTATAAGTCTCACATAATTTAAATGGTATAGAGTAAATGTGATTAATGATGTTGGTGCAAAGTAAATTAAAATTGATAAGCATAGTCATAATATAATAGGTCATTTGAGAAATAAGAATAATTTATTGAAATACCAATCTCCTCTTAATTAGCTACTGTTTAAATTTCAAGAGAGATAAATTAATTTATGACAATCATATAAACTATTTATTTCTAAATGAGGGCTTCAGTAATTTGTGATATTATTGTAAGATCGAATTGTTTCTTACTTTTATCTAAGCATTTTAGGTATTGTCTTGCTATCGAGTGCATTCTGACAATCACTCACAAATTTGAAACACTTTATAAGGTCATTTTCCAAGCTATTATAATCCTTGTTAGTTAAAGATGAGGCGGCATCTTGGAGAATAGTTATCAATAATCCATATCTGCTATCACAAATAGCATACAAGTCTCGAGTCTCTTTGTCTTTTGTTGCTGCTTTAGCATTCTCTATGAAAGCACGATATTTGTTTGCATTTTGTGATGCTTGAGCGGTAGCAGCTTCTGTTACTTCTTTAGGAACATATGGATGACCTAAAATTTGCCTAAAAGTGGTTAAGCAAAATGAAGGATCTTGTACTTGTCTATATATGCATTCTATTAATGCTTCAGGTCACATAAAGAGGTTTGAAAGTAGAAAATGTTTGCAACGAATATCAAGAGAAGAGAGTATGAATAAAAGAAAAGTCCATTTTAATTTCTTCAATAATTGTTTACTCTCTGATTTTTAAAGTAAATACAAATATATATATATATATATATATAATATAGTGTATTATATATATATTATATATATATTATTATATATTTGTATTTCCGTTTAAAATCAGAGTACAATTATTAAGAAATTAAAATGAACTTTTCTCTTATTATCTACTTCAAGCATTTATGACATATTTATAAATTTTGGTATATTTATTTTAAGCATATCCCTTTTATTCTATTTTACCTGGCTTATATCATTTAATACTATTTATTATTATTATTATTATTATTATTATTATTATTATTATTATTATTCACTCGTTGTACTTGTACCATTGTTAGGTTGAAAAGGTAAACAATTAATATTTGATATTTTCAAAAATATTTAATAATAGTTCAATTAGAAAACTCATATATCTAAAAGGTCAAAATATAAAATTTGAAATATATATAAAATGCATTTTCGATCATTTACTCTCCATTTTTTCACACAATTCTTGATAATATCATCTCTAAATGGATGGTATGTTGTGTTCGAGTTTGGAAATATGAATAATAATCTTATATAATTGACTAGAGCATATATTAATTTGACAAATCGGTCTAATATATAACTTACCTCTATTATATTAAAATACTTTTTTTAAACAACTAAACTTGTGATTTTGATATCAGTTTAAATGAAGCAATATCAATATCAAGAGGATTAAATCATATGAGTACAAACTACAAACAGTATATATGTATTTAGCAATATTGTTCATAAAAAATCTCTAATATTCCATTTTAGAATAAATATCATTTCTACAGTTATATTTTTAAGGCATAATATATAAATATATTTATAGCTTAATCTCATATTTATACTTTCTAATTTTGGTGTGCACGAGTAAATATTTAAATTTATATAAAATTACACAAAATAGATGTAGATTCATCTTATAAGCAATTTGTGTCTTAAATGACGTTCTACTTGTATTTATGACATTTAAAATACCTGTCTTTACTTTTTAAATTTTATGCAAGTTTAAGTACTTATTTATCCGAATTCAAAGTTAAAAAACATAAATATAAATTAAAAACATATTTACGTACAAAATAACATGTTTAGTATAATTTTATGAATAGAGACTTGAAAGAGAAAAATGTACGTACACAAATATTATCCCCACTAAAAAAATAAAAATATTATTTTCTACAAATGTTTAGCTTAATTGTGGCAAATATATATAGATAGTACTTTCATCAAGTCCACTCTGCTAAATCTAATCAGACGGCCACAATCCACTGAAGAAATTGTTTACAAATACACACTCCCACACTTTATAACTTCTCATTCCAATTTTAAAAAACCGCCAAAACTGAAAAACCGTTTTTCCGATGGCTAACCGCCGCACTCTCTTCCTCATCCTCTTCATTACTGCCGTCGCCGCCGCCGCCGCCGATTCCGTCACCAACACGACCGCCACCGTTGATATCGTCTCCACCGCCGTCCACTCCAGAAAACCAGCGACAAAAACCGCCCGCACGAAATACTCCATTTCCCCGTATGAACTGGACAGCCTTCTGAGTGTCTTAAGGTACAGTGGTTACCCACTTTTTAGCAACGCAATCGACACCTCCGATATCCAATTTCAGATTCTCACCGGCCACACTACACTCGCCGACGCTTCATCGATGCCGGCGGGATCATTCACTATCTTCGCTCCGAGAGATCATTTCCTCTATACTCTCGATATGGCTTCTGATGCTGATGCTTACGTGGCGGCACTCCGATCACACGTCATCCCTTCTCGCCGACTCACAATCACTGAACTCCGCAACCTTACTCCTCCATACCTCGATACCCTTCTTCCCCATTACAGTATTTTGGTGGGAAAGAGCAGGGGCGACGACGATTTCGTCACTGTTGATGGAATTCGGGTTTCGGATCCGAATCTTTTTGTCGGGTCGAGATTTGTTGTTCATGGGTTAGATGGGATTCTTCTCACTGGATTCAACATGTATGAGGACACTCTGAGCCAGATGGGAAAAGGTTTTTTTGCGCCGGAGAAAGTGGAGCCCTTCGCTCATAAATCTGTCCGGCATTCTGCGTCGGCGGTGAAGAATGGACGATTTTCAAGAGTTACTAGAAAGCATCGGAAACTGCAGTATCGCCGGATGTGGAAGAGTAATTACAGTGTCCGGCGTAACGGCGGAGAAGATGATTTCTAGGGGCATTACTGTGAATCTCGAGTTTGTTCTGGGGTAAAATTGTACTTTTTCGAGGAATTTCAATGTTGTACAGAAATAGAAAATAGTGAGAAATTATACTTCTCTTTTACTCGAATATTCACAATTGTGAAAGAGCAACGAAAATGAAAATAATTGTTCCATTTTGGAGATGAGAAATTAGTTTATTCTTTCACTTCATTTTGTTGTTTCATATAATTTTCCATTATACTTTTTTAAAGCACTAATAATAATAAATAATTCTTTAATTTCAATTTTTAGCACAAAATTTTAAAGCATTTTAATACATTATATGACAATTCATAAATCTTTTTTAGTGTGTATTGATAACGTTAATTAACATAAAACAAAATGGAGGGATATAGAACTCTACTAAGAAAATTGGATAAATTGTAATATGACATTATTTCAATTTATGTGGTATACTTTTTTTTTTTAGAACTCAAATAAGAAAATTGCACTTTAATATTTTCTTCGATAATATTCGTGTTACATAACAATACTTTAAAACCCTTTTAATTTATTTTTGCAACATTAAAATTAATTAATCTACTTATGGAGCCAAATTAGGAGTTGGAGACTCACTAGCATCACAATATCCATGTAAAATATCACCTTCTTGAGAAGTAAAACCAAGAGAATCAAGCATAGATGGCCAACATTGTCTTTCAATAATTCTTATAGCACTACAACAATCTTGACCTAGATAGGTTTCACCATTAACGAAGAAAAGTACGATTTCTCCCGTACATGCTTGGAGCTCGAATAATGAATTCCAACATTTTGATGAGTCTTCTTCATTATCTTGTAATTTTAAACGTGTCATAAGTGTAGTAGTACAACCAATACTAAATGTGGTTAAAGGTCGAGCTTGAAGAATATTAATCCATGAAATTAGGGTAAGTAATAGTACAATTTTGAAGATCATGATAGTATAATTAGCAAAAGAATTAGTGGGATTCGTGTAATAGTTGTATAAGAAAAAGTATGGAGGACGTGTGGGATTATATAGTGCTATAGGGATTTATGATAGGAAGGTGAAGAGTTAATATCATTATGTGGGAAATTAATCAAGTACATGAGAGGTTTAATTATGGGAAATTAATCAAATATATGATTAGTGGTCCAATTAAACATTGGCATCTCAAGGGTTTGTATCGGTTTAATTTTTGTATAACCAATATATTATCTACTTTATATTACTTGACTCATATTGACTTGACACATTCTTTAAGAAATATTTAATTAAAAGTTTATTTTATAAAATTAACTTTATAAATAATATTTTGAAACATTAAATTTGACTATTAAAATTTCTTTACAGTAGCTATAAGCTTATAATATAAAGTCAATAAAAGAAAAATGAAACTAATTTTTCCTTTCAGTATCCAAATGTTTAAAACGTACACTCAGTACAATGTATGGGCTTAATTATTAGAAACGCCCAAATAATTGAAGGTAAAACTTGGATTTTTTAATAAAAAATTTAATGTGAATTTTACTAAATTGTCTTTATTAATGATGATTTGAAATTTTAAATTTGACTATTACTATTTTACATAGTTATTCAATAATATTGTTGGATTGAGAAAAGTATAATATAATTTTCATGATTATATAAATTGAACAAGACAAGTCACTTTTCTTTCAGTGATCGTGTCAAATGGAATAAGGTAATGAATATAGTATACTGTATAGTTCATCGGCTCTATTGTCTTGGAGAGGTCCTATTATTAGACGGATCAACATTATGATAATTTGATCAATCGATAAATTTTCTATATAACCAACATGTTAATTAATCAATTAAGATAAATGAAATTGAATTTTGCTCTTTTTTATATAGTACGTTGATATGATATAAATACGAAGGAGGTTTAAACATCAAATTTCTCTCTATTTATAAAAGTAATTAATAAAAGGGGACAAATCGGCATAAGTTGAATATGATTCTACATATAATAATGAAAACCTGATATAAACTTTCGATTATAACGTGCAAGTTAATTTACTTTAATATTCGTGCGATCAAAACCAATTGATTTCCTAACAATATATATGATTAGAATATTATATACTATAAAGTATATTTATTATATATAGGCATATATAAATATATATCTGATATATTTCTACTTTATATTATATTTTATAAATGTAAATCAGATTGAGAGATGGCCCCAAAATAAAAGAGGCAAGACCTCGGCTGCTACCATAACTAGAAAGATACTGTCTAGGCTCTGTTTCTTTGTAAAGCAACAAACTTTTGCTTATTTTTGTGTGTTTTTGTTCTTGTATATGATAAACTTTGAAAATCAGCAAACCCCATTTCGTTTTTCATGTGGGTTTGGGATTTATTGGTCCTTGGTTGGTGATTCTTGAAAAAAAATATGATCTTTGTAGCTGAGTGTACTGAGAATTTTCTTGAAGTAAGGTTAGTTTATTTTTGGTTTAAGCAAAACTCTGTTTGTGTTTTCACTTGGAGTTGTGGTTTGATGCTGTTTTTTGAATTGTTTATATGGTCATCAGGAGCTAATTGCTGGAAAAATGTCTTTCTTTATGCACTACAATAAAAATAACTTTTCGCGGCAATAAGTATTAACATTAATAAAGAGTGCTAAAGTTTTTATCGATATTAATTAAGTATTATTAGAAGTAATATCGCTGAAGGCTTTAGTGACAAATACAAAGAATGTTAATTGCTGCTAATGATCATTTTTGATGTACTGATGTCTAATGTTCTTAGTTACAGTCATTTCGGTTGTGTGCCTAAATTATAAAACGACCCTTGATGAGATTATGTTTGGTCTGCATGGACTCTTATACCTAAAATAATTGTTTTTCTGTGGCATCAGGATGGATACAATATATTCATGTATTTAGTTTGTGGGAAGAGCACATTGTTTGTCAAGCGAAGGGCTGTCGCGTTGTGCACTACTACTTGAAGGATGCCTCAGGGGAGTAGGTTAAAGCTACATGCTATGTGTTGTCTCAGAGGATTATTTGGATGCTTTTGGGCACAGAAGTACCATGAATTCCGACAGAAGGTGGCGTGCAAGAAAAGAGGTAGTGGAATGACTGGCATATTTGATGTTAACATGGGCATGCATTGATGCACCATATTCTATTTCAATATTTGCTGTCCTAAGATTTTAAGTTACGATGCGATTGCACATATTTATTGGCGGACATGTAGCATCATATATGCTTCTTTCTAGTATTTAGCATTTCTCGAAGAAGTTGATTGTAGATTATTGGGTACTGGTTATACCCGATCAATCTAGAGATGACAGATGTCTTATGATCATGTCTAAAAGCAACAATGTTCAAGTACAATGAATGTCCAAACTTTATCAATTTGATAGATTAATATCAGTTTCACGTTTTGTTAACTATTCATCAGCTACTGTGCTTTGCTAATTTAGTTTGAAGATGAAAAATTCTTTTTTGGTGAGTTTGTAGATGAAAGATCTTATGCTTTGAAAGGAAAGAAACTAAGCTATGTTGCGATTATCTTTCTATAAAGAAGCCTCCTTCAGTGGATTTTTCGGGGAGGGAGCAGTGGAGATGGTGAAAAGTTATTTCCAGTTCCATTTTAATTTTGTGATTTTTGTTCCTCACTTCAGTTTTCCCGGCACAAGCTGAATTTAGTTGTGCATCTGGATTAAAACTAGAGTGCCGAGTGGTGTAATGATGGTCGTTCTTTGAATCCCGGAGATGGATAATCCTTGTTTGAAGAATAAATGGGAACTTATCCTCCTCAGTAATTACTTTAGTATGCTTTGTTTTTGTCATCAAAAAGTATATTTTGTGTTTCTTGTTCAACCACAGTCGCATGTAATTTGTCGATGATGTATAGTAACTTGATTGCCCTTCAAACTCTAAACCAGGGTTTTGCGCAATCAATTGTTTTTGCAATGACTTGACTATTATCATCGTTTTGTGATAATAATGTGATATTCAGAGAATTTCAACTGTTGTCTCTGTATTCTCCCACTCCATCAAGAAGAATCACATTACTTCGCACATGGCAGCGTTTCTCCTGAGAATTCAGGATTGGCTCTTTATGACTCAACTAGCGGCAGTTATAAGATCCTTATTATTCATCGATGTCAAATATAGTGGTGAATTAGATGATTACCAACTACCTAATGAAATTCTCGCACTGAAAAGTGGTCTCGGGAGAGAAACTTATACACATCCTTGTGGCATTAAGAATGTGTTGTCTGCTATGCATTCTTTGGCATTTGCAGACAAGGCATTTCAAAACAAATTATTTTGTGGTTTCATTTCGTATTTCAAATTAGTGGAACAATTCGAGAATATTGTTCCAGTGATTTTCATTATCATGTTACCAGTACTTGATTCTTTTGATTGCTCTATTTTGGTTTCATCAATTACTAAAGGCTTGTCTAGAGAACCCTTAGGGTGGTCCCAGTTGGTTAGGGCTTGGGAGTGTCTTCCTTGTTGGAGTATCATAGTTTGTAACCTCCTTGCCAGCAAAATCCAAGGGATTGCCCTCTGTGTTCGAGCCTCGTCGCGGCTAACCGGGCTACCTATGGGTCCGCTTACTTCTCCTATGTGGTTTGCGAGCATATTGTGTCATAGGAGTGAGGTTTTACGCTCTGTGGCGCACCTGCAAAGGGTAGCGACACTCTTGCGGGTTTCCTCGTGCTCAATCAAATAAAAAATTACTCAAGCGGGCTAGTCGAGTTATTGTTTTTTCATGTTCTTCACAAGAGAAACAGTGGCATGGATTTGTTATTTGCTATGAAAATAAGTTGTTAAACCTCCTTCTCATATTATTCTCTGTCTAGTTTTTAATACTGATTGCTTCGAGTAATGCGCCGTTTATTCTTAGTTCTGTGGAACGGCCTCATAATTGGATTGATAGTTAATACTCTGGATCAATCAATTCAAAATTTGCTGATTAGAGCTATTTATCAGAAAATATGATTAATATTGTGAACATATTGAAGTTTCTATCAGCGACTGTGATTATGTTTTTTGTCTTTTTTTGTAATTTTTCAGCAGCTGCTATACACATAATTTGATAAGCTCTAAAGTAATTTTTGCATTTTAAAATACATGATAAACTGCACATATTAAATGAATAGATTTCTACAAAGTTTTTTTTTGGCTTAGGCTACGACCAACCTGCTATGAATCAGAAACGGGTTTCAGATCAGAGTTTTAGTTTGAATTGGAATACATTTATGTGAATTATAGATGCTGTTGTAACGACTAAATTTTGTGTAGTGTAAAGAGAGGCTAAAACTAAAAACTTCGTTTTGTGTTTCTCGACAGTCCACTGTTGCTATCCAGCCTGTCACAAAGAAGTTCAAATCAAAAAACTCAAAGCTCAAACCTTTTGCTGTTTTGGGCAACAAATGGTCAGTTGCTTTTTCCTCCCCCGTATTCTCTTTCTTCTTTTGCATTCACTTGTTCTTTAGTCTCTTTAGCTCTATACAATCCTTTTCCCCTAACTGGCACCGCTTCTATACACAGAAAAAAAGCATCCCAACTGCAGGCATTATCTGCTTATTTGTTTTGCTAAACTCAGTTCTCACTAAAGTAAAAAACTTTGGCTATTTTTAAGGTCAGTCATTATAGTTACTATGCTTAGCTGTTTGTGTTTCTCTCCTTGAATTCGCCCAGTTCTTCTTTTGCTGCTTGTTGCTGTTTCCTAATCCATATCTATTGTATGTAAGTGTGATCCACCTTTGATGTGCTGGTTCGATGCCGGTTCAATGTTCTGTATTTTTGTTCTTGTACATGATTAATCTTTGAAAATCAGCAAACCCTATTTCATTTTTCACTTGGATTTGGGCTTCATTGTAGGTTTTCATTGTGAATTTGATCCTTGGTTGGTAATTATTGAAAAAAATCATTTGTTCATAGTAGCTGAGCTGTATTCAGAATTTTCTGGAATTAAGGTTGGTTTATCTTTGGATACGCAAAACTCTGTCCGTGTTTCATTTTGGGGTTGCGGTTTGATGCTGTTTTTTTCATTTTTTATATGACCATTAGGAGCTAATTGTTGGAAAAAACTGTTATTCGTATCTGATGATTTTTGTTCCAATCATTTATGTTTGTTTGATCGGTTCCTAAACTGTAACAGAACTTAGGAGGATTATGTTTGCTCATGATTCTTTAGCCTAAAATGATTCTATGTTTCTGGATGAGGGTGTTTAAGAGCTGGACTGTTTTTCGATTAATCCAAACTGTTTCTCTGTGGCATCAGGATGGATACAGATAGTCATGTATTTAGTTCGTGGGAAGAGCGCTTTGTTTCTCGGGGGAAGGGTCGTCGTGTTGTGCACTACTACTTGAAGGATACCTCAGGGGAGTTAATACTTGCTGTTGTGGGTACTGAAAGAAGCTTAAAGAACATGCTATATGTTGTCTCAAAGGATTATTTGGATGCTTTTGGGCATACAAGTACCATAAATTCTGACACAAAGTGGCGTACAAGAAAACGCGTAGTGGAATGGCTGACAAATTTGATTTCAAAGCAACACCAATCACCACCTATTTCAAGTATGTATAATCATGTTGCAGTTTAAGATTTCAGTTACATGTGATTTGCAGTATTTATTGACGTGCATGTACATCAAATTCTCTCATTTCTAGTATTTATAGCATTTCCTGAAGAAGTTGATAATAGAATATTGGCTGCTGGCTACACCCGATCAATCTAGAGACGGACGATGTCTTGTGACCATGTCTAAAAGCAACTATGTTCAAGTTCTGTGAATGACCAAACTTTATCAAGTTGATATCAGTTTCCCTTTTTGTGAAATATTCATTTGCTACAGTGCTTTGCTAATCTAATTTGAAGATGAAAAATCCCTTTTTGATGAGTTTGTAGATGAAAGAATCTTAAGCTTTGACAGGAAAGAAACTACATTATGTCGTGGAAGGTGGTCTGGATTCAATTGAATGCAACAGGATGATATTGATTACACCGATTTGCCTGGCTCGGACGGTGGTGCTGGAATAATCAACCGCCGCCCCCCTCCCACGCCGCAAAGTTAAGGGTTTCCGTTGGACATGAGAAAAAGAGGCATTCCAGCGGCGAACATGTGTTTTATGTGGGCATAGACAATTGTAGTCTCAGGGATGGGACTTTCACTCCATTTGCACTCTTTAAAATCTAATGTTGTTGATATCTTTATAAGCATGAAATACAACTTTCCCTTATAAATGGATACATGCTGATTCCTACCATGTTCAAGAGATAGTCGGTGCTCATAATTCCTGCAGGAACAGCGACAATGAATGAATGTGACTCTATATTTCGCCAGTCAGGCTTAGCTCCAGCACAAAAAGCATCTAGAAGCCAATTGAAATGCGCTTCTTTGAGCTTTATCCTGTGAGAGACAATCCCTTTCTTTTCCTAGGCTGAGCCGATAAAGCACACTCAGCTTAAAAAGGAACTTTCACAATGTATTTTATCCCGCCCTTGTTGAGAGGCTCCTGTGTACTCTCTGCACCAAGCAATAGACAAATAGTCATAGAGATTATGGGTTTCCTCACTATCATCACATAACAAATATGACGAGATTAGCTCCCAAGAGTATGGCCTAGTGGTAGAAATGAATTGTAAGATTTGTAATATTCAATTAATATGAGAAGATTAAGAGTGAACATTGTTCATCTTGTTAGGATTAAATTATCCGATTAATTGATATTCGTTAGTCTTTGGGTTATGGGCTTTATACTTCTTACTATCATAACTAAGACAACTGGTGTAGCTCATCTACTAAACTACAAAACAACTTTACGGCGGCTATTAAAACATTGACGATTAATAAGAGTGCTAAAGTCTTTAGCCGGCATATTAATGTGGCCATTATAATCAATGTCGTGGGCTAAAAGGCTTTAGGAGATCATATACAAGAGTGTCTAATTGGCGCTAAAATATATATTTTGTGGCAATTAAGAATTAACTGCCGCTAATGATCATTTTTGATGTAGTAACTATACAATCTTTTCAATTTAAATTTATTCCTAGTATAGTATAACGGTATTCCATCCAATGTTGCTAATTTTTGTGTCAGATAAAGAACTAGCATTCCGATCGGCAAGGTTCAAATAACGCATGATGCATAAGTTATGTCCTCCATCACGATCCGGATGAAAATATCCATGGAATTTTGTTCCGCATAGAATGTATATCATCTCTCTTTTTAACCAAAGACTCATGTTAAGCTCCGTATTGAAACCTTGTGGCATTAGGAGTAAAGCATCCCGAGGTTGGCGCATCTCATTGAGCATGGAGAAGCATTAGGAACCCTAATTCTTTTATTCAGAGTTGTTTCTTTTTCTGTCCCCGGTCCCGACGTAGCGTTTCCCTTCCCCTTCTTCGTTGATTTAGGTGATTATCAAAATGTGTATGGAGACAAGAGAAGAAAATTGCTTAAAGCAAATTTACATTTTGCAAGTGAAACATGTAATAATCAATTGGATTAGAAGCAATTGCTTATGGATCCAACACACCAATTTTTGAACTTGGAGTGCCAAGATACATTATTTCCTATCACATCATAAAACATAGGGACCAAGAACTGGATGTACTCACATTACTTAACTTCTTAGACTCTTCATTTTCGGTGTTGCACCCATGGCGACATGATATGGGTGTGGGCTAAGTTGCATGTACTTTCTACTTTTGATGTTGCATCCGTGTTGGATTCGTCAAAAATACACAATGCTTCTGTAGAACGCGCTACGCATCCGATTGATATTTTTGACAGAGCCTGTCGAGGCACCGGATTGGCGGTGTATTCGATATTTCCTTTAAGGGGGTTTGATAAAAAAGAGAGTAGTGCTTAAGATTTGAGATTTGAAAACTCTTTTGCATACCGCTAAGTCGAACCTCTAATCTATATTCACGGAAGTTCAAAATCATATATAAACGAAAAAATTTCTAAACTAGCCTTAACCATACAATAAATTTTTTTGGCTGAGGGGGTTCGGGTGATACGCCTTCGGCTGACTCTAGGTCCGCCCCTGCCGAGCAACATAGGGTGCGAGCGTGAGATTGATCAACTAATTTTGGATACCTAACCAAAATCAATGGAGGAATTCGAGATAGAACAATGATTTCTATAATCAAAACAAAAGCTAAGGTGAAATTGAATAAAATGAGTTCCTTGTATATAGAAATTTCTATGTTAGTGCTTTTCCATATATCTCCTTCTAGAAATCTTCTTTTTGATATATAGCTTTTCCTCATAACACCTTGTAATATTTTCATTTAATGCCTCGTAATTTGAAACTAAAACTCTACTTTAGATATTTGAATTACTTTAAAGGTCGCAAATCCCCTTGCCCTGTATCTGTACACTTAATGCAATGGCCTGTGCCTAAATTGTAAAATTTAGATCATGAAGGTTCCGACCTCTAGATCCATAACCGGCGTATCGATACAGCTGCGTCGCATCTGTGCCAGCTTATGATGTTGGAGTTGTTTTTGTTATTGTATTAATGAGCAAGCACATAAAATTTGCACACATCCGTTACATTTAGAAGTTTTGAATCTTATTTTAATCATTGTGTTAGGAAACTCCTTTTCTTTGATGTCATTAAGGTACCGAATCTTCTAATTCATTTAGCCCGTCCATAGCAATAATAAAAGGAAAGGGAGATGATGGATCTCCTTGTCTTAACCCTCTCTGCGAAGAGAAGAAACCTGTAGGAGAGACATTTATTAGCACTGACAATTTCACGGTGCTGATGCAAAACTTCATCTATCTTAACCATCTACCTCCGAAACTCCTTTTAGAAAGAGTCTCCAACAGGAACTTCCAATTTAGGTGGTCATAAGCCTTTTGAATGTCGAGTTTTGGGCTGCCATTAATAGAAAGCTACAGTATAAACGATAAAGAACTATTTTTAATACACAATTTCATGAATGTATTAAAATTGTATGGGAACTCTGTGACTAGTTAAACAAGAAGATCCAAAGAGGGTTTTACTAGGTGGAGGACCAGCTAAAAATTCATCCCAAATGAATGCTTTGAATATTGGATTCAGGTCCGTATAGAGGTGAATTGATATGAACCAGTCATTCATATGAGCTGTTTAACTAGGTCTATTTCCTCTTTTGCTTAAGAAAAGGGTCATCAAAGACGGGAAGCTCATAAAAACATGGTCTTATGTCTTGTTCATCTTATCAACTTGCCGTGTCAGTAAACTTTTATTGTGGGGTGAGAGGGAAACTCCGAGGCAGAGCCAGGATTTTAAGTTTGTTGGTCTGGGATTCTAGTCCTTCTAAGTTATTGGTTTTCTAGAAATTAATAATTTGTCGCGTAGTCAAGGCAATGAATACTTTGAACAATCGCAAATTTATGTCGATTTGAGGACCAAAGTAATTGGGATTCGGGGCCAACCTTTTAACTCTAAAACTTATTCGCTCCCTGGGAATTTGATCGGTATTTTTTGACTTTAGATACTAGAAGGGCTTATACTATTTTAGTGGATGTTTGGGACATTAATATGTGAAATCTGTAAAAATAAAAGAGAAAGAAAGTAGTATTTGAAAAAAAATTGAAAAGGGTAATTGTAAATTTGAAGTTGTTTGGACAGCTCATATCATCAACTTGGGAAATTCAATTTGGTTATTAGTGATTTGGAGTGAAAATGTGAAAACATGTACTCTAACAATTCTATGTCCAAACATGATTCCGGAATACAACTTCAAGAAAAAGTGAAACAGCAAGCCCTTAAAAGACTTGGACGGGACAATGTTTGAAAGAATAGCTAAAGGGGAAACTTCAAGCTCTTAATTAGCTTAGGCGCTAACATTGCCTTTTACTTTTTTGATGAATATCTATCTTCTTGCCGCTGCTTCTTTCTTAAGTCTGTGTGCAATATGATGGAAAATGTTTTCCATTGAAGTATTAGATTACTTGAATATTTACCTGTCGTGTAAATCATAGTCATATATGTGCGGCTATATTCATATCAAAATATCATATCATATATATAAAGTAGAACTTTAGCCCTCCTACTATGGCGCCACCCAAACAATCCAGAATTCCCTAATAATTTATTTATATCCCAAACTCCCTAGTCTTTTTCCTTTTCATGAAAAGTTGGCCGACTTTTATGAAAGAAGTTTCGACTTAATAAGAGTTTGCGATTTATAGAGTTGTGTACATTTTATGAAGGTTGCGACTTTCCAGATAGGGTTGCAAACTTTCGATGTGTTTGTAACCCTTTCTGATAAGGGCGTACCATAAATATTTGTTCACACTAACTCTTTGTTGTCTATAATAGGGAGATTCTCTCTCAATTTTAAATAACAAAGTTTTTGAGAACTGAGTCACTCTCTTCTTCTTCTTCACAATTTAAATATAGTTTACTTTGGCTCCTGTTGAATTGGCTTAGCCGGTATGTATTTTTATAATCATTATTTATTTATGTTATTACAGATAATGATACAGATTAGTAATTTTCTTTTGCTGTACATTAGTATGTTTGTTAGCTACGTAAGTTATTTTTAATTAAGTTCCGCGCATGAAGCGCTGATAATTTTAGTGGAACTTTGTAATACCAGAATGCACACAGAATTGTGTTATTCTCAAGATAACCTGCTTTTCCGTGTGTTTGTTTACTGCACATTGAGTACATACATAAATAAATATTCAACTGTTAACTCGCATCTTATTATTCTCATGTTGTAATCAACCTTCTGAGATCGCACTCTTTCGCTCTATATTCAGTTTAATAGTGTTTACGGAGGGATCGAGGTAAAAGTTTTACCAATTGAAAAGAGAAACAAAGAAATCGAGATAAGAGTTCCCTACTACAGTATGTCGTCCTTGTTTTCTCCTGAGTCCTGATAAAAATCTAGAATGTATATCTTTCTTTTTCCTGATACAGTTGATTTTAGCTCTTTGACATAAAAGGGAAAGAGAGTTTACAGTTCTCGGACTTTTGTTTAATCAGTTCTTGCTCTAGTTAATTGGCGAGATAACTGATGACGTCTTTCCTGTATATTCAGCTTTCATAGTGTTTGCAGACAGACCGAGGTAAAAGTTTTAACAACTGAAAAGGGAAACAAAGAAATCGACATAAGAGTTTCCTACTGCACTTTGTCATCTTTGTTTTCCCCTGATAAAAGTCTAGAATGTATATCTTTCTTTTTCCTGATACAGCCGATTTTAGCTCTTTGACATAAAACAGAAAGGAGGTTTACAATTCTCAGCCTTTTGTTTAATCAGTTCTTGCTCTTGTTAATTGTCAAGATAACCGATGAAGAATGTGGTGTTAATGCTATTCTCCTTTCTTTTTAGTCTTTTCTGTGGGTATCACATAAAACTTGATGGCATCCTTGCTGTAATGTATCTCCCTCTTTTCGACTTCCATTTTGAATGAGGAAGGGGTTAAACGCTAGAAAATGATCCTTGAGGTAAAGAGAAGGTCAGTTGGCCCTTAAGTTGGGTGGTGGGGGCAAGGGAGTTGAGGGTCTATCTATCTTTACAAGGTAGAGTTAAGAACGGTGTGGGATTACACTGGTACGTTGTTGTTGTTTTTGTTGCTGCAAAGGGGGTGTTTTATATAGCGTTCAACGAATAACAAAGTCTTCGCTGGAATTTCATTGAAGCAATTTATTTAATATTTGATATTGGCATTAGATCAAAAAAAAAACTCATTGTTTAAAATTTTGGGACAGTATTGGGCGTTTTGATTTCCTTTTATCTTTTTCATTTTCCCCTTATGCGTCTTATGTGATCCTTAATATCATGCATGTTTGGGAATCCTATTACTGTTGATGCATTTTTTGACTTCCTCTGTTTGCTTTGCTTTTAATTGACATTGGTGTATATGTTTTGTGTTGTGGTTTGATGTTCATGTATATCCCAATTAATTACTAGCCAGTTTTAGAGTAGATTTTCTATAAAGAACTGTAGGCCAGGTGGCTCAGGATCATTTATACTAGCCTTTGGTTTGATGTACTTGGTAAATGTTGTCATAATATTGTTGCCATATTTCAACAATGAATTCTTTGTTCTTCTTGATGGTTATAAGCACATGAAGAAAATTGCTGTATATGCTGCAAAGTTGCTTATGATTTAGACTTCCCTTATCTTGCAGATACCCCAAGAAGAGAAACAAGAAGAAGTGCTTTGATAGCCCAAGAAGATCCTTCGATGCAAGTACCTAGTAGGAGTAGAAGTGTCAGGGAGGGTGGCCGTTCTGGTATCAGAAAGTCAACTCCAGGTAACCCGATAGCACAAGCAAAACCACCGACTTACCCAAAGTTGAAAATAAAATATCCAAACATAGAACCAGTAGGAATTCAGCTTGTGGAGCCTCAACATAAGCGATCTTTTGATGTTGGTGACAATATAGAGGTTCTTTCCAACGACAGTGGCATGAAAGGCTGCTGGTTCCGGTGTAAAGTATTGCAGGTATCACAAAAACGTATGCACGTTCAATATAACGACATTCAGGATTGTGAAAGTCTTGAAAAGCTCAAGGTACCTTAACCACTTCAACTATAGCTTATGATCTACTTACGTATATTGACTGTTCCGTTCTCTCTTCACCCTGTCTTCTCATCACCTCTGCTTGATTTATAGGAATGGATTCCTTCCTGCAAAGTTGCAGTCTCTGATAAATTGGGCATGAGAAGCTCAGGACGCCTCACAGTCCGGCCCCAGCCTCTGGAGGATTCTTCTGACTGTTCTTTTGAACTAGGAGCTGCAGTTGATGCTTGGTGGTCGGACGGGTGGTGGGAAGGAGTTGTAACTGGATTTAATGTCTCTGGAAGCAGTGATCTTCAGCTTTACTTCCCTGGTAAGAAATAATTTGTTGTCCGTAAGTTTAAATGATCGATATTGATCATGGACTGACACCCCAATGTGTTTTTTCTTATCTCAATAATAGACGAGAACATATCACTGAGTTATACGCAAAGTACGATACGTGCGGACTTCAAGTAGTACTGGGTTGATGCCAAATTGATTTGAAGTTGAGGCCTAAAGAAAGACATAAGTCGTTCATGCCAGACGGCGAGGTCTTAGACTTTGCATCCAGGTTTAATATCAACGAGCCTGAGAGCTGCGAAAATCAGATGGCTCCCAGGCTTATGGCACCTGAATACAACAAAATGACTTCCACTTCCAAGCACTCAGCAGAGAAGCAAGACACTGATGTGCTTAAACTGAAAAAGCGATGGGAAATAGATTTTCTTGCAGATAACAAGAACTGACATTTTCCTTTGCAAATGTATAGGTCTTTGACAACAAATATGGAATAGGCCTCTTATAGAAAGCACTCTTTGCCAAGAATTTGGCATGTTCTTGTTCTGTATACACTTTCTCTTATCGGTTATGCATAATAATTTGCCACTGTTATGAAGTTCGCTATGAGTAATGTGGTTACCGTTTTATCAATTCATTGGAAAACACACTAGTAATTAATTGTTGTTTGTGCGTTTTTTCATTGTTTATATGGTCATCAGGTGTTAATCGTTAGAAAAACTCTCTTCTTTGTATCTGATGTTCTTAGAGACTGTAAATTACTTGCTATTGCAATGCCCTGAAGTTCCCCAGTAACAGAATGATGAATAAGTGACTCTTATTTTTCCTTATACAGTCGATTTTAGCTCTTTGATATACAAGGGGAAGGGGTTTATCATTCTCTGGCCTTTTTTGTTTAAAATCTGTGTTGCCTATTTAATGTGGCGAAATAATCGAGAAGAGATTACGTTGTTGATGCTATTCTCCTTTCTTTTTCTTGATAGCATGTGTATGTCTTTCTCCGTGAGTATCATATAAAAGTTGATGGCATACTTGCTCTAACGTGCAAAGGCGCAATCTCACCTCTTTTGAACTTCCATCCTAAATGAGAATGGGGTTAAACGATGGTGTGGGATTACACTGGTATGTCGTTGTTGTTGCAATGGGGGTGTTTTATATAGCATTCAACGAATAATGAAGAAGTGATTTGATGAGCCAATGATATTTTCCGTGTTTCTGAATATATAACCAACATGTTAACTAACAATTGTGATAAATTGGACCTAATCTTGCAGGGGGTTTCTGTACCTCGACCTGATATGAGCGTGAAATGGATTCAAGATTGGATTTGTAAGTTTAATTTTGGAAAAAAGTATCTGTGACTAATATTGTTGTAACATTAATTTTGTTAGTGTAAGGCCAAAACTCAAAAGCTTCAGTTTTGTGTTTCTTTCTGCTCCCATTTTTGGTTTGTGTTGGGCACTTTTGGTCCAACAGACTGGCAATTTGGGCTTTTCTGCCACCGGCCCGCACGTCGCCTTCTCGTTCTTCAATTCTTGTTGTTTTACTCTTTACTCTATCCTTTTCCCTAACTGCCACTGCTTGTAGAACAAAAAGAACAACTCAGCATTCTCTGGCTTTTTCTCTAGCTCAGTTTCTTCATAAAGCAACAAGCTTTTGCTACTTTTGAGGTCAGTCAGTACTAGTTACGTGCTTAGCTTTTTTCTTGAATTCCAGGTTCTTTTTTGCTTCTTGTTTTCTTTTCCAACACAAACTATTTGATGCAAGTGTGATCACTTGATGTATGCTCAATGCTGGTTCAATGTTCTGTGTTTTTGTTCTTGTTCATGGTTAATCTTTTTTTTTTCGTTTTTCACGGAGATTTGGGCTTCATTGTTGTTTTTCATTGTGAATTTGGTCCTTTTTTGGTAATTCTCTAAAATATAATATTTGTTCTTTGAGCTTTCTGGAATCAAGGTTAGTTTATCTTTGGATTTTGCTAGATTCTGTCTGTGTTTCATCTGCGGTTGTGGTTTGATGCTGTTTTTTCATTGTTTATGTGGTCATCAGGAGCTAATCGTTAGAAAAATCTCTTCTTTGTATCTGATGTTCGTAATTACAATCATTTCTGTTTGTTCGACCGGTTCCTAATTTGTAGCAGAACTTAGGAGAGGATTATGTTTGCTCATGACTCTTCCTGTCCGTTCAAATTAGTAGTCATGCTATTGCCCCTGTTGTTTCTTGTCCTTCGATTTTCAGTACTATCTGTTATTTCTTGTACATCTGCTACTCTTGTTATTTTTCCGAAATGATTGTTACCTAAAATGTTTGTTTATGTTTCTGGATGAGTGTGCTAAGAACTGGACTGTTTTCGATTAATCCAAACTGTTTTTCTGTGGCATCAGGATGGATACAGATAATCATGTATTTATATCGTGGGAAGAGCACGTTGTTTCTCAGGGGAAGGGACGTCGTGTTGTTCACTACTACTTGAAGGATACCTCAGAGGAGTTACTCCTTGCTGTGGTGGGTACTGAAAGAAGTACTAGGCACATACTATATGTTGTCTCAGAGGATTATTTGGATGCTTTTGGGCATACAAGTACCGTAAATTCTGACACGAAGTGGCGTACAAAAAAAGAGGTAGAGGAATGGCTGACGTTTTTGATTTCAAAGCATCACCGATCACCACCTATTTCAGGTATGTATAAACATTAGGGCGTCTTAAGATTTCTGTTACACATTAGATTTGGCATGTATTTCTTGGCGTATACTATCATTCAATGCTGCTCATTTCTTTGGGGGCAAATTCCGGAGCTGATAATCCGCTGATATCTTGTAGCTTAACGCCCAAGAGTGAAAGATCAGAGTGCTTTAACGGCTGGGCACATATCTGTTGAGGTCTCAAAAAATATAACCCGAGAAGATCCTTCAGCGCAAAGATCTAGTGGGAGTAGAAGTGTCGATGTGAGTAGCCATTCTGGTATCAGAAAGTCAATTCCTGGTAACCAGATATCAAAATCCAAACCACCAGCTTACCCGAAGTTGAAAATAAAATTTCCAAGTGTAAGACCGGTTGGAATTCAGCTTGTTGAGCCTCAAAATAAGTTGTCTTTTGAAGTTGATGACAACTTAGAGGTTCTTTGCAACGATAGTGGCATGAGAGGCTGCTGGTTTAGGTGTAAGATCTTACGGGTATCTCAAAAACGTCTAAAAGTTCAATATGATGACATCCAGGATTGTGATGGTCCTGAAAAGCTCGAGGTACCTTAACCATCGTGACTATAATTTATAATGTCATTCTTCTTCTGGCCTTCACCTCTTCTCCTATTTCACCGTCGCTTCTTTATTTATAGGAATGGATTCCTTCTGCACAGAGTCGCAGTCTTCTATAAATTGGGCATGAGATTCACTCGGTACGACGCCTCAGCAGTTAGCCGGGCCGGACTCTGGGTGGTACTCTTCTGACTATTCTTTTGAAGTAGGAGCTGCAGTTGACGCTTGGTGGTCTGACGGATGGTGGGAAGGTGTTGTTGCTGGATGTGATGTCCGTGGAAGCGATCAGCTTCAGGTTTACTTCCCTGGTATGTAATAACTTAAAAAGTTAAGTAAATGATCGATGTTGGTCATCAACTGATGCCCCTAGGTGTTTTTTTATGTCAATTATAGGCGAGAACATATTACTGGAGACTGAAAGGAAGAATGTGAGGACTTCAAGAGATTGGGTTGATGACAAATGGGTTAAGTGAGGAACGAAAGACCTATAAGTCATTCATAAACGCGGATTGCTAACTTATGTAGTCCATCGCACAGGCGCAGATATCAAAGGCCTTGTGGCTAGCTTACCTGAATCCTACAAACAAAATGGCATCAACTTCTAAACACTCAGCGGAGATGCAAGACACTGATGTGCTTAAACTGAAAAAGCAATGGTGTATTGATTTTCTTGAAGAAAGTATTGCCATGCTGAAGCCTAAAGGACTTGCAACACTTGACATTGGAAGTGTAATGTATGTGGATCTTATATCAAATTTTATGTATATTGATATAACTTTTATATGTGCTTGATAATTTCTACAAGACAAACAAGGTCTTGGTTTTGTCATTGTTGTTTTACTACATTGCTATGGTTGTTGTCACAATCGAATCAAAGTTTAGGTCAGGTTCTGAATCGAAGTCAGGTTTCTGGTAGAATTTTAGATCTATTTTGTGTTTATACATAAACCAAATTTATTTAGAAAAATCAGGCAACATCATATCGATCTTCACAAATTACAATCCACCATTATATTGGAGCTATGGAAAAATACAAGGTTTTCCCAAAACATGATACTAACATTTTAGATAAAACTACATATAACTCATGAGTGGCATACTTGGAACCATATAATATTATCACTCATTTATAATATCCAAATTAGGTACACGCAATGGTAGCAAGGGGTCAGGACAAAATTATTATGGGGGAGAAAGCTATTATGATGTAGTTGCAATCACAATAACGTTCTCTCAAGCCTATTAGTTTCTCAAGGGTGAAACGCAAGATGTAGTAACATACTAAGGCGCTACACAATGATGTGTGATGACAAAAATGGCTTGACAACAAGGCAAATCAATATCAATTGTGCCAATTGTGAAGGTAAGGCAAGCTATCTTCAATTGTGGGCATGTTTTATCTGCATGGCCGATGCTATTAAAACATCTTCCATTATAGCTTCACTTGAGTACTTGATTCATCATGTCTTGAAAGTAATATTGGTATGTCTCTAGATGAATTAACATGGCTTAAATTTGTGATTGTCGAATAAGTTAACATGATTAAGAAGAAAGTGTAACAATTCAAAGCCATTGTTGAAAAAGAAAATTAGGATGAGAAAAGTTGAAAGTTAATTAAGGGATTTTATAGGGGTTTAGAGGGGGGAGAGGAGGGGACTCTTTTGAGTAAATGACATTTTTTTGAAACTTATGTATTTGGTGTTATTGTTCATGAACTCAAAACCGTTGGATTACTTAATATCGTATGGGGCATCATGTGATAGGTAATAAAGTGAAAATTGAATGAGAAATTAATCTCATATGTTAGCTCTTCATATTTTTTTTTATTTTATCATTCGATGTCTGATATCCACATTAAAGTCTGATTAATTTCAATTATTCATCTTCAATCATTTCAATCGATTTATCAAAAATAATTATTTTGATAATATTGTATATCATGTTTTGAAGAAGAATTGTAAGAAGAAAATATGTAAGTTTATTCTAATAAATATATCAAATGTAGGTAAATTTGCACATATTTAATTTGCTGAAAAAAAAGGTATTTAATAATTTTGTCCGGCTATTTGTGTAACGAGGCCTTATATAATAGTGTATGGGCTTATATCATGATAGGCCCAAATACCTTTGTGATATAAAGCCCATTTTATATTTGTTTGATTTGCTCTTACAGAGCCTTGTTAGGCGCGGCGAAGTATTACTCGCTGTACAACTGGGCCGAAGCGAGAGGTAGCATGACTGTAAGGACTACGCCGAGCTGTTTTGGCGCGATTTGGCACTAGGCGAACGGCGAGTAGCGCTCTGGAGGCTGCGGCAAAACGGGTACCATCCCTGGCTAGGAATCCTTGCACCGTGGATATCACACTCGAAACTTATTCAAAGCTCACGCCGATTAAGGTCCGCATGTTCCATGTCACTCAGTAACATTCTTATCTTTTCCTACTTCTCTCAAAATTTTTTAGTATCCGTAGAGTTGCGTTTTGCTGTCTATTATATTGTGAATTGTTTATGTAATTTTCTTTTGAATAAGCATTTGAACAAAATCAGCGTAAGGATCATCATTTATTCAGCTGAAGAATATGAGTAATCACATTCTTTTGTACTGGTTCTTCATTACATTACAATGTAGATGGTGGAAAAGGCTTTCTTCTTTTTGTGTGATGTATTGTCGTTTGTATTTATTGTATTTGGTTGTAGCTGAGGAGAGTGAGGGATGGGAATAAGATAGTGGGGGGAGATATTTGTTTACTTCTTGGGGGGTGATGTTTTAGAATTCTCCGTTTCGTCATACATTTTGATGTTGAAACTTGAAAAGTTGAGTTTTTGAAGTTGTGATTTTTGGAATTGGAAGTTGTATTTGGACATGCATTTTAGTGGGGAAAAAGTTTGAAGTTTTGTTAGCGGAGGTCCCAAATATTTGAAGATCAAAATTTTTAAATTTCATGGCCAAACAGATAATATTGAAGATAATTTTTCAAAATTTATGACGGCAAACGGCTAGTTTAAGTGCGCTTAGCTATTTGGGTGATGTGTTGGAAGGGGAGTAATAAGATTCCCCTCCGGCTTGTGTTAATGGAATGTCTAATGTTGATTTCTCAGGTAGGTGAAGAAAGGTTAAATCCTGCATTGCGTAGTATTTGTTGAGAGAATGTTTAGTCGTACAGTTTCAAAAAGAATGTATGGTCACGTGTAAGCTTTTTGATTTTCTAGAATAAACTAGAGAAAATTGCTTGGACAATTGTTAAAGGGGTTCCCTTGTAGAACCATATATATATATATGTATGGTCATTCAATTTGAAATGAGGAGGGAGTTTATATATTTCTTCCTCTGTATCCACCTTTGGAGGGATTGAAAAAAGCTGAATGTTGAGAGGTATCTAATCCATCAACATTTTCACTTATTCTCCTCTTTTACCTACACTAGAAATATAAGAAAAAGAGAGAGACGCAACCTATTATATGATTCTATATCAAAAGTCTCCTACACTTCTTATTCTACAATGAGGACTCTTGCAAGATGGGATGCTCTCAGAAATAAACTAAAGGTACATCGCCGATCTCACCCTTCCTCATTTATTCCAATCAAGCATGGTGTTAATGCATAAGAAGTATGCCATGGCCTTTTTTTTTTTTTTTAGCATAAAGTCTGTGCGGAGAACCTGAGCTCAGAGTTCTATTCCTTTTAAACTAAATTGCTTAGGGCTATAGTGTCGCCAGGTCAGGTCCATTCTCTGAAGATATAACATGAGTTACTGTTTCATATTGCTGCCAAACTTGGTAAAAAGCTTATTTTTTGTTTATCAGTAGTAAAAGATATTATTAAAAAGAAGAATAGCAAGCTAGTACGTCAAAACGTAGTTACAAATTGTGCAAATTCCCTATCATATCTAACATGGCATCCATATCTTTTATAAAGACCAGGTAGTAACAAAAGCTAGCAAAGAAAGAGTTCTAAACTTAAGGCCAAGATAACATAGGGGTTGAAGAATGGTGGTAGCTGGACGGTTGGGAGGAACGCGAGAGAGGTATGTTTGCTGATTTACCTTCAAAACCTTTGTAGTTTCTTTCTGTCGATATTGTCCATCAAATAGCAATAGGAATCGTGTTCTATATTTCTTTTTGTGTGAATGCGTAGTATCTCTCTGATCCAGCTCTTCAAAATCAAGCTACCCCCAGAATTCCATAGAGCTTTTACAGTGCAAGAACAAATGACTGAAATCTTCAGGATGATCTTCGCAAGGCATACTGCTACACAAATGTTGTAGAATACAATCTTTGTAAGGTTTGTTTGAGGTGGTTTAGACTCTGCAAGCGAGCTATTAACCAATTGAAACAACAAGATACTTTCAGGGGCACGTATGTGCCAAATCTTCTTCCAAGGCCAAAATATCTCATGTCAAAAGCAGATAGCAACTTGTAGCATGATTTGTCTGAAGGGTTAAGCGTTCATTTGCTTGACGGCCGCTACAGTAATCGGAATTCATATGCGTTGATTGGTCGGAGTGTTTTATTAATCTATCAAGTTTTCTTCTCTTAGAAAGAGATGCGCCTTCCTGTGAGCAGTACCAACTCTTCTAAGCGATTATATGAGAGATATGTTGTGAAGGCTCGAATACGAAGTGTAAAGGAGAGTGCCCAACCAGAGCGTCCTCATGTAAAGCTCAATTTCTTCCGTTTCCAGAGTTAGAACCATCCGTGAACGAATATCATTAAACTTGGCTACTAAAGAATACTATGTGGCGTTTCTCTCTTCTTCCTGATAAAGTCAATGTACAGATTCAAAAAGGCATAAAGTTATATGCAAAGACATAAATCTTTGTGTGGCTATTATATTTATGTTGGATATTATATCTTTCTTTAGAATCAAGTGTTCAAGTCTCTACAATTTAGACTATGCGGTTTGATATGCTTTTGGCCTAATTCAAAAGTCTTTTTAATGATGCAAAAATTTTGATGGCTGGCAAATGTCTTTTTTTAGTCTGTAAATTGTAGGGACATTCAAACTTTAGTTCAGGAAGTGGTGTGGTGCGATCGACAATATTTATTGGGATGTCTCAACAGGTCATGTAATTCGCAAATTTCGTGGCCATGACAGTGAGGTTGATACAAATTCTTATTCCTAAATTCAAAATGCAAAGAAAGCTTCATTGAAAAAATTTAACGAGTATATACATGAAGGTCTGTTCAAATCAGTTGGTAAATACTACATGGAGGCACTTTGTTAGAAAAAAATACTATATGGAGGCTGATCTTCTTCAGAAATAGATTTTGAGAAATTATCAGTTATAGCCATTAAAACAATATGTGGAAAAGTTCTGGCCGCACTACACATTCACTACTTAGTATTGCCTGGGCTCAATTCACTATCCGCATTATAGAAATTAATGGGCTACCTCTATAACTAATGCCTATCATCAATTATTTCATCACATCACGCACTCCAGCAGCTGCGGCATAGTATAGCTTATTGCCACCTATATTTCCTGAAGCTTCTTCACTGCTATCATTCTACGTACCTTGCATCTAAGCTGGATTCAGCAGCAGTGCATCAACTGCTTGTTTAACAGTTTCCTCTTTTCTCTGCCAGGTGAATGCTGTGAAGTTTAATGAATATGCTTCTGTTGTAGTATCAGCAGGATATGATAAATCATTGCGTGTTTGGGATTGCAAATCTCGCAGCTAATCTGACATATCAGGTAATTAAGCTGCCTTGGGATTTGGCAGGATCTATGCGGGGTAAACATGCTTTCAGTAGGCATTTAAAAGTTAGTATTAGCTTCTTCTAGCAAAAACCAATGGAGTCGGATATGAGGAAATAAATTGGGTGGACAATCAAGTGTGCAATCTCTTACAGTGTTTCAGATGGAAGGAAGGACTTGTGCCACAATTGAACTCAAAAACACCCATCTGTGCTTCCTTGGGAGAGTATTTTATCTTCTAATTCAATGTCCCGTAACACTGCATAAACCACTTGATCTTTGACTGGTAGGACTGTACAGGAAAAACTTACAAGGGGAATAAACTCAATGTGTAGTATAAGATGCAATCCATGGACTATTTTTAGTGTCAACCTCCACAGTTAATCAAACGAGAACAAGGAAAATGGACTGGAGGGGAGGTGAGAGTTAAGGATAGAGAGATTATAAGACTGAAACATGCAATCTGGCCTGAGAATGTTTGACCACATAAACTGCCTAGATTCCAGCGTTCAAGTGAAGCATTGGTAACCGAATGAACATGTGATATGATGATAATAGAAGCTATAGAGGGTGTTTATGCTTGCCTTGCTCTTTGTCTGGACATTCAAGACAGGGGTCCATTTATTTGACACCTACAGACAAGAATTTGACTCAATGAGAAATTTACTATGGACTGTTGAATTAGCCTACTTGGGATGTCAACAAAATTTCAATTTTACTCCTTTATTATGAGCCCTTGGTACCATCTTTTGTTTTTCCTTTCTGGTTTTTTAACAGATAACATATTTGAGCTGGTTTTGTTTAATTTGCAGATCATTGATACCTTTCTAGATAGTGTGATGTCAATTTGTCTCACAAAAACTGAGATAATTGCTGGAAGTGTTGATGGAACAGTTCGAACATTTGACATCAGAGTTGGTAGGTATGTACTACTGCCTATATGCTGTTAGTTTCCTTTCTCTTTTCTGTTCTGGGATGTTATATTCGAAAAAGATTGTTAGGTAATGTAATGTATATGTTCTCTGTAGAGAGATATCTGATAATTTGGGTCAGCCTGTCAACTGTATCTCTCTTTCAAATGATGGCAACTGTATATTAGCAAGTTGCCTGGATTCAACCCTTCGACTTCTGGACAGGTAATTTCTTTTGCAAATCTGTCATATTGTTTCCGTTTTGCTTTTGGTAGCCTTGTAATTCATACTGTCTTGCTTCTAATTGCTTTCAACAGGTCTAGTGGCGAACTATTGCAAGAATATAAGGGCCATATTTGCAAGGTTAGGATGGAAACCTGGTTCCAGTGGTGGTCTATCGGTCTTACAGGCTACAGCAATTATCTCCTTTTTCCTTTCTTGATTTTTGTCTACTTTCCTGGTAAAACAGTTAACAGTGTAATAGTCACTGACCATTCTGTTAAACTATTTTCTTCTTGTAGTCTTTCAAAACGGACTGCTGTCTTACAAACAGTGATGCCCATGTGGCTGGCGGCTCGGAAGATGGCTATATCTACTTCTGGGATCTGGTCGATGCGTCAGTTGTATCCAGCTTCCGAGCGCATGATTTAGTGGTAAAGTATTTATTATAGATGCATCTAGCAAACTAGCTACAAAATATATTCTATTTTCTGGAAGATCCCAAACCTAATAAGTTAGGAAATATCATTCTGTTCTCTTGATGGTGACTTTATTCTATACTTTTGTGCTATCTACTTCTGCTGCCCCAGATAGCGTTGTATTTCACCTTCGTCATAATCATTTCACTTCTAGTACAATCTGTTGGAGCCCATTAAGATTAATGTTTCTTTTGATAATTCAAGTCACAGTATAATATGGTGAGATGAGCTTAAATGGAAAGATATAACCAATCCAATCTCGGGTTTGGGGTTGAGGCGTAGCTGCAGTTATTGTAATTGCTTAAACCACCAAAGCACCTTCCAATAGCATCCCAGTTATTTCAAAATATGAACTTCCTCGCTAGCCAAGGAGAAAAGGTCATTTGTAGTTTTTCTTTTTTTTTAAATGGATCTAGGAGTTAAATAATCAAAAGAATCTTGTTAGTATGCTTCATAAGGATATTGGTGACATTTTTACGTCAAGGCCTGTTCCTAGGACCGAAACGGGTAAAGTATCCCACTAAGAAAAAATGAAAAGGTAAAAATTGAAACGGGAAAAAGAGGCCTTTAAGAGAGAATTTGAATGCTTCAAACATCCTTTATCCAATATATACTTACAGATAGGAGTCATAGGACTCAATCTGTTTGCCCCTACATCAATAAGCTCCATTCCAAACTGTTAGCATTCATATGAAACAGCATTCAGTTGCAGCATGCTGCGTATTATGGACTTCATTTAGCATAAAATGCACTATACGTGGTTATTCTTTGATTCTCATAAATTCCTTTTCACCATCTTCTTACCTTTCCTTGGAGTTGTCTTCTCATTGACAACTAAATAAGTTGTTATCATCTAAAAATAGTACAAGCCAACCTACTGAAGTAGAAAGAAAATCCCTTTTGGACAATATACGAAATATAATCATGCATCACTGCTCTCTTAACCTTCTCACTGATCAGTATATTTTCCAGTTCACTCTGATGATTTCTTGATCCCATTGTGCATGAGATTTTCAGGTGTTACACGTTCAAACCCCTCTATCAAGTGCCCCGACATGCTATAGGAATGATACAAAAACTTAACTAATTTGGTGTAATTTCAATGTGTGATGCTTCTTTGCAGGTAACTAGCGTAAGTTATCACCCAAAAGAAAACTGCATGATAACTTCTTCTGTAGATAGCACAGTCCGAGTTTGGAAAGCATGAGATATGGAACCAAAAACGCATCTGATCTTTTCCTGACAACCTCACATGAAGAAAGATGTGTACTCAAATCAAACCAACAGTTTATGAGAGAAAACTGCTCACTAAGTTGAGCATGAGAATTATCGCAAAGGTAATACCTCAATGCCATCACAAAGGTGTCAATCTGGGTTTTATACTTGCAATGGGTGAGTTTGATTCGTTATATTTCAAGTTAACTACTATGTATCTGGTGGTTCTGTCGTGATCGTTCGTTCGTGATATAGTTGTGTTATAGACATTATTTTTTATCATCTGATTTCACCTTTTCTCCCCCCATATGTGTTTTGGGGAGGGGGTGGTGATTTTCAGATTGGATGATGTAGCTTTTTCGAAAGTATCCCTTTTCACTTGATTATGTAACTCCTCTAACTCAATGATAAATATAAACAAAGATTTAGACTACTTAAACATTTCATTATTAAAGGTTTTTTCATCATGTGCTGTTCGAATCAATCGCTGAGTATATCGGTGGTGAGAGATGTAGGGGTAGTATCCCACTCCATCGAACCAGGTGATCTAAACAAGACAATGGGCAACTTGATTTATTGATTTCTTAACATACAACTTAGAGAAAAACGATAAACTCTTGGAGAAGAGTTCTATAATCAAAAGACTAAAGCATCAAAGTACGAGTAATTCACCATATTTGCAAATTACGTAAGTATGATACAGATATTGATTACAAAATTAAGATTTGACTTTGATTTAATATTTATCTGATTTTCTTGAAGGATAAACTAAAAAACAAATAATAAAAATATTATCAGAGTCACCATATATGATTGAAAAATAATATAAGTATCACCTATAAACTAGTTTACTATTGAGCCATATGATCAGTCGTGTTAAAATAATATCTATATTACTTAATTTGTTATGTCGTCCAGTACTAATATTTTATTCTAGTTAAATTCTATCATCCAATAAAAGACAAGTACCTTAATTTTTGTGACATAAATGTGATCTTATATTATATTATATATCACTTAAAACCAACAAGTAAGTTAAAGTCAATATTATAATAATATCGTACTAGGTAGGCTTGGAATATCTTTAAGATATTTAACTTAACGGTAAGAAGTCTGTATATAATAAAGCACTAACATATAAAATGGAGATTGTATATAATATTGCACTAAAATATAAAAAATAATCTTGGACAAATAGAAAGAAAGATTTTTTTTGTTATTATTGTTGACTGTATACCTATCGTTATTATTTTTTAATGCGTATAAAATAAATTTTATTCAATATAATGTGTTTTAAATTATATCAAGCGAATCAATTTTTTATCGAGAAAATTAAAAAAAAATGTAGAATTTCACATATAAAATATTATTTGTTCAATCAATTTGATTACAATGCATCTAAAAAAATGATCGATTTTGTCACATGTCAACTTACTAAATATTGGTCGCAGCTGTTTTATTTTTGGCAATATATTATATGGTGCCTAAATTAGCTGACCTTTTTACACTTTTTGTTTTCTTTTGGTCTTATAATATTAATATTCCTTCTACTCAATCATATAACAATGATCAACTTTTAGCACTAAAAAAAAATATTATTATCATAATTCCCTTTGCATTAAAATAGAGTGCAAAGGGACCTACCAAATATAGTGATGAATGAATTTTTTTTATTTTTAATTAAATATTTTGAGTTTTAAATCAAAAAATGTATTATATTTAATTTAAGAATTTTATTAATCTTTACCTTTTGATTATATATTTCAAAATTTATATTTAAGGATCAATTATACTTAAAAAATTTATTAATCAGATTAGTAACTTTTGATATCGAATATAAACCAAAGGCAAAGGTTGAGTTATTCCGAAGGAAACTGAAAATGCAAAAAAGCTTTAGCATTGTGGGAATAATATATAAGTATAAGAATAACATTCTTCGGGAAAATTATAATCAGTGAGATCTAAAAGGATAAAATATGCGTAAATTTTATCATTATCTCAAGTAGAATTCTAGAAAGGCTGTTTTCGAAGGAACATCGGCTCAAATGCATCAAATCAAGTAAAAGAAGAATGAAACAATGGACGAAGCACAATCGTTAATAAGAAAACAGTATAAACTCTTTGAGAAAGAAACAATAACAACATCAAAACGTAATATATAAGTAAATCATGCACAAAATAATATAAAAATTCCTTTATAGCTTTATATATTACTAATACGTACATAATTCTAGCCAGCAGTGTTCTAGTTGAGTATACGGATCATTAATAGTTTTATTCGTAATTAAGCAACAAAGTGGCTGTAGTTTAGTGGTAAGAATTCCACGTTGTGGCCGTGGAGACCTGGGCTCGAATCCCAGCAGCCACACTAAACTTTTTCGATCTTATTTACTTCGTTTCATTTTATGTGACACGTTTTGAGTAATATTTTTCCGACATAATCAACATTAAATATGAAGGTTACATTGAAGAATCTAAGATTTACACTTTATAAGTTCAAATATTGAAGTTTAAAAGAAGGGAACAGGGGAGGGGGGGCAGCCGAGGAAAGAAAGTCTTAAGGAGGAGTTGGAGAGCGTGAAAAAACGCTAAGGATAAATTAGTAGAGAAGCGAAGCCGTAGGGGAGAGATATGGCGGCAAGATGATATGGGACGAGAGGAAGGATGGAAGGGTTGGTATCTGAGAGATTGAAGACTGAGGGGAGGGGGTTAAGCTACCGAGGGTCCGGGGTAGAGTTCGACTTGTGAACTATATAGATGGTATAGGGGGCCGGAGTAAGAAAAAATGGTAAGCCAAGGTATGGCGGGGAGCAATAAGGCAGAAGGGGCCGGACTAAAGTAAATAAATTGATAAGGAAAAAATTTAGGGGATGAGAGTGGTTACTGCGGGAGCGGAAGCATGAAAAGTAGTGTGGTGGTCAGGGTAAGGGGTAGGACGAAATAGGGGTGGGTATCAGAGAGTAAGATTTTATTTGAAGAGTTTATTATTAAATTCTTAATTTCGAATTCATTATATATTCAAATTTATATTCAAATTGGATGTAGTAGTTTTTTATCAATTTTTCTACATAATTTTATATTTTACATTTAGCATATTAGATTCAGATGAATACAATAGAACTACCATCAGAAGCATCTTGTTCACAAAAATTTAGCACATATACCATAATAACAACAAATAATAATACTAATGATAAGATAAATGAAATAAGAACTCTATATACTTAGTGATATTTCTCTATTCATGCCCTTTTTTGTGATAATATTATACAAGAAAAAAAAATCTAAAAGAGAAAGTGTCTAAAGATCTACAATTTATATTTTCTTTTTATATTGGTATAGAAATCTCCATTTTCTATAACACATATCATATTAGAATTTAAAACTATGAAGAACAGAATATTCGTATGCTAATTTCTAATTTTTTAAAGAATATTTTTAATATAAAAAATATTTAAAATGTTTTAAAAATGTCAGCAAAATAAACCCAAGGTAACATGGCCTTCCTTTTTTCATTTTATTTATTTTATTTTTGAGTGTGGATTTATTTTTTTTGTGTGTGTGTGGGTGGGGTGGAGGGGGGTGGGGTGTTAAAAAAAACAACTTCAGATTTCTTTTTTTAAATAAAAATAAATATCTAAAGGAATGTATTCATATTCTTAGATTTTTAACCAATAGAAATCACTTTCTTTATTAACAAGAGAAAAATAAAGACAAAGAAACAATTAAAAACAATTATGATTTATGCTTTGCAAATATATTTTAGGATAAATCGTGCCAATTGTTGTTATACATATAAATATACAGTGACATACTAAAATATTACTTTTTATTTTTTACTTTTATTTTTCCACTTCCTAATAAAACTGATCTTTTATACAAAGAGTTTTAATTTTGAGATCTTTAAATAATGAAAAAGTATTATTTCATCATTGTATTACAAGTCTACGACTCTTGTTATTGTTGATAACTAACATATTATTATAATTTTTCACTTTCACAAAAAAACTATTTATAATCATTGATTTGTCTATTTATTTGATTGAGGATTGAAAGTGAATTATATTGTACTTATAATATTAGAAATGTCATTATTTAATTGATTATAAAGTAAATTACTTCAACTTTATCATTCAATGATTATCATATAAAATTATCATCCAAATAATCTAAACCCCAAAGATTTGTTAGGTCTCAACTAAACCATGCCAAGTGTAAGAAATTTATTGGGAACTTTATAAATACAATGATTTACACTTAACTTTTTTCCTTTCTCAAATTGCACATCAACCCAAGTTTTAGTTTTTGGAAACAATTTACTTTTAAATTCAGCCTTTGGTTTCAAGATTTCTAAAAAAAAAGTAAATTTATCAAAAAGTAGTAGAAATAATGTTTTACAACTTTTTAGAAAAACCAGTGAAATATGAGCATGTGTGATTCATTAATCATATACATAAGCCCCTTTTGCTTGCTTGGTTCTTAAAATTGACAATATCACAAACTTTCCCCTTTTTCCCCACTTTTTAAGGATCTATGGGAACTTTCATGCATTTGATTAAAAGTAGTTAGGTATATTTAATTTAATTTAATTAAATAACATAAGAAAAGTTTGTAGGTGGCCATGGCAAATTTCTTGTGACTTAACTCTTAAGTTGTGCTTTTGGAAATAATAAATCAACAAAGGAAGGAAAATGATGGAGAAAGTAATTAATTAGTTCATTTCGTCCGACGAGGGTTGTGATAAAGTCGTAAGTATTCTTTTTATTTTTAACATCTTTAACTAGAGATTTTGAGTTTGAATTGACTAGCTATATGGAGTCGTTTTTGTTAGAGAGCAATTTACTTTGAGTATGAGATTTTCTGATACGAATTTCAATATAATCGAATTCTGACGTGAATATCGAACATGAAAACAAAGATTTCTTTCCTTTTTCTAGGTAGGTTATATGAAGTTTAGAGGACATTGATTTTTGCAATTCTTTTCTTTCCTAAAATGGAAACTAAATAGTAGTATGTATACTTATTATTTTATTTCCTTTATAGGAGTACAATATTCTAGCACATTAGTGAAATTCATTGTATCTTTCTTTGTTATTAGAAGTATAGTATATTTATTATCTTTATGTAATGGAAAATATAATTTAAGAAAACTAAACAAATGGAAAAATAAATTCATTTCTCATTCACACTACTTTCATTTAATAAAATCCCAACAATATTTAATCTAAAATACTAGTTAGGAGATTTAAAGAAATTTCTTTAATCAAAGCAAATCAGCAATAATCACAACTCATGTAATTAATCATAAAAAACTCTTGCAATACAAATAAATTGCTTGTTTACATAGTCAATTGGACCCACCCTCTCTACATATATTTCTTTTTATTTATCCTTATTTATCTATTTTAAAATAGTTTTATTGCTATTATGGCTACATGAAATTGATATTTATCCTTCACTTTTAACATATTAGATAGTTCATAGAGTATGGTAGGTCAGCTCAATTGAAAGCAGACAAAACTAGAAACTGACAAACTCTCATTTGATTGCAACTTGTTGTTTTTTTGGCTTTGGTCGGTGATAGTGACAACAAAATTGTCACAATTCAATTTAAATACGATTTCTTTCGTTTCAATTTATTTATTTGATTTTTGACGTAAGATAGAGTTTAAAAATGAAAGAATTTCTTTTGAATATTTATAATTTTAAGGTGAAGATATGGAGAGTGTATTACAATGTTATTTAATTTTGTGATCTTAAGCATGTCTTAAAGAAAATTCGAGTTATAGAATTGTAGTATCCATGAGGTCTCATAATATAATTTTAGAAAACTCAAGTGTTTGATCAATTTTTAGGACGAAGAATAAGTATTTTTGAATAGTTACAAAAAATGTTTTTGAAAAATTAAAACACTTTTAGAATATTGGTCAAACACAAAGTGAGTCGAATTATAAGTATCCTTCTATTTTAGTAGAGTTTTATATGATTCTAAATTAAAAAATCTAAATTTGCATTTCATAATGGTTTAATTATATGATTAATTATTTATCGTTTAAATAATACCATTAAATTTGTATGTATGATTTAATAACATGCGAGTTGAATATTTGATCAAATGATAAAATTGTAATGAACTAGTTTGTAAGAAATAGATAGTAAAACAAATAATTAAACGATATGAATCAAAATATAGACATATAATTATGTGTTATCAACTTGAGAGCTTAGTAGCCTAGAGAATTATCACAGTGAAATAAGATAATATTTATAATATTTGTCAAATGACGAGATTCATAAAATATGTCCTCTTAAAGCATATTAAAAATCTATCAATTTATTATTATTGCTATTGAAAATGGTTGGTGAAAATTTAATCATTTTCGATTAACGACAAAACTTTTAAATTACTTCAATATTATCTATATTTTGATACCGCCTTTACAAAGTTAAATGAGCTCTTTGAATTTCTAGTATGTATATTAAATATAAAGTTTATGTAAGTAAATATTTAAAGGTGATATGAATCTTTTATATTATAATTATATGATTAATTATTTACCGTTTAAATAATACATTGAATTTGTATATTTGATCTAATAACACGCGTGTTGAATAATTGACCAAATAATAAGATTGTAATGAACCAATTTGCAAGAAATAAATAGTAAAACAAACAATTAAGCGATATGAATTAACATATAGGTATACAATGGTATGTTCTCAACTTATGAGAGCTTATAGTAGCCCAAAGAGTTATCGCATAATAACAGTGTAAGAATGAAATTCAGATCGTTATTATTCAACAATGAAATAATAAGATAAAATTTGTAATTGTTTGTCAAATGACGAGATTCATAAAATATGTCCTCTTAAAACATATTAAAACCTATTAATTACTCATTGTCGTCTTTGTGTAACGACAAAAAGATCAAATTATTTCAATTTTTTCCATATTCTGGTACCGCTTCTACAAAATTCAATGAGCTCTTTGAATTTCTTGTACATATATTAAGTAAATATAAAGTTTATGTAACTAAAATATTTAAAGGTGATATAAACCTTTATTTGACGTTTAAATAATATAATTGAATTTATACATATAATTTAATAACATGTTGATTGAATATTTGACCAAATGATAAAATTGTAACGAATTAGTTTATAAGAAATAACTAGTAAAACAAATAATTAAGCAATATGAATCAAAATATAGGTATACAATTGTGTGTTATCAACTTGAGAGCTTAGCGGTCTAAAGAATTATCACATAATAATAGTGTAAGATTAAAATTTAGATCGATGTCATCCAAGAGTGAAATAAGATAAAATTTGTTATTGTTTGTTAAATGATAGATTCATAAAATATATCTCCCTTAAAACATATTAACTACACGAAACGTATTGTATTATGATTCTTTGACAACATTTTGTATGTCAGTTTGGTTAGTATTATACCGGCCCCTAACAACTGTTTAAACTCCCACTTTAAATCCTTATCCACTATTTGCGCTACGCATCCTTTACGGAGTTAGTTACCCAATGAGCCTTGGTTGAACGCCTCGACAGTAAATAGAACTTTGAAAAACTTCTTACGAATCAATGTGTTTTTCTTTAGTGACCTTCTGAGTTGTATTACTACTCATTTGAATCAAATGTGGCCCGTCAATGTTCATGCAGTGCATCTTCTGATTCATCCACCTATTACTTTCAGAATTTACCCTTAATAAAATAAGTTGGTATACTATTATTATCTACAACCCACCCTGCGATTTTTGTTCCCTTTTGAGAACTCTTTATTCTTTTTGATTATCTCTTCGTTCTAACCTACACATATAAATTGAGAGATTCAATGTAGATAAATTTTCGTGTGACAATTGAGCTTACAATGATATTTCTAATTATTATAAAGAAAGATAAATAAATATAAAAATAGTAGAGCGAATGGAACCCCCTGAGCAAAACCCATACTTTTTTAGTAGATGCCTGGTGTACCTCCAAATAATTCCAAAAAGTTAACCAAAAAACAAGGAATTTTGAGTTATTGATTCCTATGATTTACTATAAAATATCTAATTACAAGAAAAAAGTTCCTAGTTTCACAAATTACGTATAAGTGCCCTACTTATCCCTTCTTACTTAAACTAAATTGTTTAATATATATTGTGACACATTAAAATCCCCTCACATGTTAAAAAGTCAACCTGATTTCTGTAAAGGCCCCAACTATCTCCCTATGAATAATATCCAATATAAGGAAACATTTCCAGCCACGTTAACTGTGCTCTTTATATCTCGCTCACTGTACCCAATAATCGGACTAGTCAATGGGCAAGTACTATAGTACAAAATAAAAAATAAAATACCGCTATTAACATGTTTCCTAAAATACATTCACTGTGTTACACACGTACTATGGTTGCCAGGAAGAAAATATTCTTACCTACCTTACACAATAATTAATCACCTCAAATTATCCTGATTTCGAACATTTTTTCACATACCCCCCCTCCCTTGCTCCCCCTTCATTTATTATAGTTCAAACATAAAATTCTTCTACTTCAGACACCATATTTAGATCATAATACATAAAAAAGCTTCTTTATTAGTTTACAATTTTTTTTTTAATCTTTGTATATCTGAACTGAATTCTTGCTTAATTACCAGTATTAACATAAAAAAATAGAAATAAAATATTTTTATAACAAACAAAATTATCCCCCTATCCACACCATTAGTAAGTAGGATATTCCAATTAAACACCCCATACAACGTGTTTGAAAAATATTTACCCCACAACCCACAGTAATTTTTTCATTTTCTCAAACTGTCTTTCCTGTTTACGAGTAAAAACACAAAACTACAAACTGTTGTTACAATATGAACAAAAGTATAACACTATAATCTCCCCCATACATCACACATTAAAATTGTGACTCACCTTATAACAAGAACACAAAGCACATGCCCCCAAATCCCCATATATTAGTCCTTTTCTGTACCTTGTTTTTAGCTATTTTACATTTCATTGAAGTCATTTATTATTAAATTCGATTCAAACAAAAATGTTTTATATTTATAAAAAAATAATAATCATGTTAAAAGTCAAAATTTTAAAATAAGACTTATTAAAGAAGGAAGAATTTTATTTATTCACTGCATTACGTCGTTTAGCGGTAATATTTATTGTTGTGATTATATTTTGTATATGTTATATATAGTAGACACACAATAGAACTCTCAAGTGTTGTAGTGAGCAAGAAGATAAAGGAAAAAAAAGACTTAGCAAACTTTTTTTTCTTTCTCTCTTAGCTGTTTTTTCTTTTTGTTTTGTCAAACACATCATCTTTATTGATTTTTTTTTCCTTTTCTGAAAAATCTCCTAATTTCTCTTCCTTCTTTAATCACTCCATATACTACCAACTCTTTGGGCCCTACATATATCTCACTCTTTCTAAACAAAAGAGTGAGTAATTGCTTATATATTTTTGCGTAAAAGAGAACATACAATAACATATTAGGAAGTATATCAAAGGAATCAAAGTTGGTGTTTTTTGATCTCAAATCTTAGATCAAAATTAACAGGGTGTGGGATGTGGGGGTTGAAAAAGGGCTCTCTAGATTGCCTACCTTCACATTCTCTCACTTCACTGGGGCTGTTTTTGTTTTGTTTTGGTTTGGTTTGGCCCTTTCTTGTTTTTGTTGTGTGTACACATTTCAATACTTTTTTCTGAACTTTTGTGTCATTGTGATAAAGAGTGTTTTCACTCTTTTGGTTCTTCCTTTTCCCACATTAAGCCAGATTACAGTCAAGACATAGCTTGTAAAGAAGAAATTTTGATACTACAAGCATTGCCAGCATCATCTTTTTTGGGGGGTTCCTACTTTATTGTGTGTAACAATATTGTAATATTGTATTTTTCCTTGTGGGAGTTTCCTTATTTTTATATGTAATGTTGAGTTTATTAATGTTGGGATTGTTTGGTTTGGGTATTTTCTGATGGGGGTTACATAGTTTTCCAAGATTTAGTATTTAGTGCATAAAGGTGGCACCTTTATTGATTTTGGGCACTGAAAGATTGAATCTTTGAGTGGGGTTTTTGAGGATTTTTTTTTTAAAAAGTTTTATCTGGTATTTGGATTGTGAGTGATTGTGGAAAATGGCAATGATGGATACTGGTGGAAGGCTTATTGCTGGTTCTCACATTAGAAATGAGTTTGTGCTTATCAAAGCTGATGAATTTGGAAGGGTAAGTGTCTATAAAAATCCTTCATTTTGATTATGTTGTGAGTTCTGAAGATTACTCATTTTGGTCTATGGGGTGGCTTGTTTTGGTTTATGGATGAATCTTCCATTTGATTAGGGTTTCTGGAAAAACACCGTGTGCTCCCGCTTTCCTGTTAGTTTATGTATCTTATTATGGTTCTTTTTGTGAGTCCCACTGAAGTTGCACGGATTCACTGTTTTGAGAATGCCTTTGCTTTGTACTTTCTTTTTTCCCCCTTTATCTACATTTCTTTCTGTGATTGGAGGTTTTGTTTCAGCTGTATTTTGTGATTGTTAATTTTCGTTGATATTTTTTGACTTTTTGAAAGTTCTGTTTTTTGGACTATTTATTGATAATGACTCTTTTAATCTATTATTTTGAGGGTTTTAGCTACTTTGTCTTGTAATTTGTCAGCTTTTTGTTGGCTAATTTGGTGTATGCAAGTACTTTTTAACTATGAAATTATTATGGAGGAATCACAATGGTTCAGTCTTTGTTTTTCTAAATGTTCTTACAATTTCTTGTCCTTGTGATTTTTAACTTTTTACTTGAGGATAATTTGTGAGCTGAGGGTCTACCGGAAACAAACCTCTCTACCTCCCAAGTTTGGGGTAAAGTCTGCATACACACTGCCATCTCTAGACCCCATTTGTTGTTGTTGTTTTTACTTGAGAATAATTTGGAATGCAGCCTCAAAAATGTTGAACCTTTTCTAATTTTTGTTGAGGCATCTCTGCCTTTGGTTTTGTCCATTTTCCTTCTGTATCAATTGATCTTGAATTTTTTTGGGAATAAAAAATCAACCTAAGTTTTGCATTTTTCCTTCTGGAATATATTGTATTGTATAATCTATCAGGATTATTCTTTGTTTTTGGTAATTTGATGCTGAATGCAGTGTTATTGATGACTATTCTGTTGTTCAGGTAGAGTCCGTGCATGAGCTCAGTGAACAAATGTGCCAGATTTGTGGGGATGAACTTGAGACTACTGATGGAGAGCTGTTTGTTGCCTGCAATGAATGTGCTTTCCCCGTTTGTCCAGGACTTGTCCCATGAGTATGAAAGAACCCCGAGGAAGGTAACCCAAGCTTCCTCGTGCAAAAATAGAGATACCAGCGGAGAGAAAAGGTATGGAAACTTGCTCTCAGTGCAAAACTAGAAACCTCAACTGCATTGATTATGGACATTGATGTGTGGGTTTTGATTTCAGGTAGTCCACGCGTTGAGGGTGATGAGGAAGAGGATGATACTGATGACATAGAGCACGAATTTGATTATGGCGTTGAGATTTTACGTGAAGGTTCAGGTCCAGTTTCCTTTGTTTATGGCAGAAGCGGTCATGCTGGTACATATGAATATGGCTCGTCCTCGAGACAAGGTTCATCAACTGATGGTATGGAAATACCTCTTTTGACCTATGGTGAAGAGGTGAAGATTCTTGTAAGCCCTTAATTTGAATAACGAAAAGAAGAAAAGCAATCATTTGCATAATCTGGAATATGTACAAGTCTAATGCTTGCAACTTCCTCATCCAGGATTCTCAGATTTCTTCCAATCAGCATGCTCTCATAGTGCCCCCATCGAATGGCTTTGGAAATGGGATTTATCTAAATCCTCGTACTGAGTCATCGGTCTCCTGTAAGTTATTAGCCCATTCTTATTGTCTTTTCTCTAGGTTGTTGTATCTGATTACATGAGAGTGATGCGATGCTTTTTTTTTTTTTTTGATGACGTAGTGCTTCCGAGACCAATGGTTCCAGAGAAAGACATTGCACTATATGGCTATGGAAGTGTTTCTTGGAAGGACAGAATGGAAGACTGGAAGAAAAAGCAGAATGAGAATCTCCCGATGGTCAAGCATCAAAGAGATGGTGGTGGGAGCTTTCAATATTTTCCTATGTATGTAAATATTTTTGTGTCTTATTTTGTTAGTGGCTCAATTGGTAAACCTGTGCAAATTTTTAAAAATATATGCTGGTTAAAAGTACTATTAATCTTCTTGAAATATAAATACTGTTTCAACAGCTCTAGTTCTGAATGGAAGGCATACTAGATGCACTCAAGGATAACTAAAATGTTTTTTTGGGCAAAGATTGAATGCTAATGATTGCTGATTGAAAAATTATTTAATGCCAACAATTAGGATTTGTGCATCATAATCATAAATTTAAGGTCTTTCATTCCCCAGTTTCTGTTCATGAAGAAGTTTTTGTGGGGTTTCTTATGTTTGAGGTTGTCGCTAGTATTATTCAGCTCTAAAAACTTGAAAGTACTTGTACAGAGATTCTTTAGGCATAACCTGAGAGAAAAAAAAGACTTGTTTTTGCTCTCTGTGGTTCTAATTCACTAATGTATTTGTGAATATTTTAAGCAAGTTTCTTTATAAATGATCATTCTCTCAGGATGGATGAAGGAAGGCAGCCACTATCAAGAAAATTGCCCATATCCTCAAGCAAGATTAATCCGTACAGAATTCTAATCATACTCCGTCTCACAATTCTTGGCCTCTTCTTCCATTATAGAATTCTTCATCCGGTAAATGATGCAACTGGCCTGTGGTTGACATCAGTTATTTGTGAGATATGGTTTGCTGCTTCATGGATTCTTGATCAGTTCCCGAAGTGGTGCCCTATAGTTCGAGAAACATACCTTGATCGGCTTTCACTCAGGTAGGGTTCTGCTGTTATAATGTTTTGGGGTCAACTTGAAATTGAGAAGATTTTTGGATTGATTTGTCTTGGACTTTTGGATACCCTTAATGGGTTCATTGGTTTCAGAGAAAGAATTGTTGTCGTGTATTCACAAGCTTTATCATTTCAGGTATGAAAAAGAAGGGAAACCTTCAGAATTAGCTCCTATTGACATTTTTGTCAGCACAGTCGATCCCTTGAAAGAACCACCATTAATCACTGCAAACACTGTTCTATCCATTCTTGCTGTGGATTATCCAGTGGACAAAGTTACTGAATGTGTCAAGATGATGTGCCGCACCATGATTACTTTGAAGCATTTCTGAGACATCTATGATTGGCAGAAAATGGGTTCCTTCTGCCAAGAAGTATAATTAATATGAACCCCTCGGTGCTCCCAGAATGGTATTTTTCACTAAAGATGGACTATCTGAAAAATAAAGTTCATCCTGCATTTGTAAGGGAACGGCGTGCCATGAAGGTTTGAAGCATAGATTTATCTCTGTTTCTTTTGACATGCATCAAAACCTTTCGGGGCACTTAGATTTGTACCTTCTAGGGCTGTTGATTTGAATATTTTCTTGTGTTTATGGCCTCAGAGAGAATATGAAGAATTTAAAGTCAAGATAAATGGTCTTGTGGCAACTGCTCAAAAGGTTCCTGACGAAGGTTGGACTATGCAGGATGGCACAGTATGGCCCGGGAACAATGTCCGAGACCATCCTGGTATGATCCAGGTAAGAACAATTTATTGTGATGAATTCACCTCAAACTAGTTTCTGTTACATTCAAAGTTTGCATCATAGTTCTTCATAGATTCTGCTGGCAAGTTATGCATTACCCATCTAATTTGATTGCCAATCGTATCATGGATCTCTTCTCATTCCAGGTTTCCCCAGTTGTTAACCATCTCTACTCTATTTTCCCTGTATCTCCACCAACAGCATGGTATCTGCTCTCAATGAGTTGAAAAGTGCTTTTGGAAAATTTATCTGTCTCGGCCACTGACCATCAAACTCTTTAGTCAGCAAGGATACTCTGGATGAAGCCCAGGGGCATAGACAGCTTCTGAGCTGTACTGTCCAGTTCATCCAGGACTACTTTTTTCGGACCTTGTGCAACAGAAGTATCTGGATCTTTCATTGTTTTCAACTTCATAAGAATGTGTAAAATAGACAAAAAAAAGATAAATCTTTTGACTTTCTCGTCAACATAAATTCAGTGGAATGCTTTAAATGAGTGTCAAAGGTATTAGGTACTATCTTTCATTTTATACCTCAAGTTTTTTTTGATTAACTCTTCTACAGGTATTAATGGGTAATGATGGTGTCCACGATGTTGAAGGAAATGATTTACCTTGCCTGGTTTATGTTTCCCGTGAAAAGAGGCCTGGGTTTGATCACCATAAAAAAGCAGGCGCCATGAATGCTCTGGTAAGTTGGTTAACATATTGGAACAACAAGAAAATTGTTATGCATGAACATGGAGTTCTGATTTTATCAATCTTGTCTTTCTTTCTGTATGCAGATGAGGGTTTCCGCTGTCATATCAAATGCTCCTTTCTTGTTAAATGTTGATTGTGATCACTACATCAACAATAGCAAGGCATTGAGGGAAGCCATGTGTTTCTTGATGGACCCCATTTCAGGAAAGAAAATCTGTTATGTGCAGTTTCCACAAAGGTTTGATGGGATTGATCGTCATGACAGATACTCAAACAGAAATGTTGTGTTCTTTGATGTATGTATAGCCTTATTTCATTAACTAGAGTTCAATCCATAATCCATCTGTGAAGAAACTGATTCTTAAGGTTGTTTCCAGATTAACATGAAAGGTTTGGATGGTATACAAGGACCAATATATGTTGGTACAGGGTGTGTTTTCAGAAGGCATGCACTTTATGGATATGATGCTCCTGCCAAGAAGAAGAGACCTAGCAAGACCTGCAACTGCTTGCCGAAATTGTGCTCTTGCTGTTGCTGTTTCAGATCGAAAACGAACAAGAAAGGGAAAACAAAGAAATTGAAGAAGCCAAAGCACTGGGAGGCATCAAGTCAAATACATGCTCTTGAAACCATTGAAGAAGGAGTTAAAGGTTATATATCTTTATGTTTTAAAGAATAATTGTTTAGTTGCTTGTTACAGAAAATGTACAATGAAGTTACTTATACACTGATGAATAGAGGTGAAAAGTCTTAACTTATGCTGCATTACAGAAGCTAATGTGGATTCACGCCCGACTTCCCAAGAGAAACTAGAGAAAAGATTTGGGCAGTCTTCTGTTTTTGTTGCCTCAACACTTCTGGAAAATGGTGGTGTTCCAAAGGAAGCCAGTGCCTCGTCACTTTTGCAGGAAGCCGTTCATGTTATTTGCTGTGGTTACGAAGATAAAACAGAATGGGGGAAGGAGGTAAGACCCATTGATTACTTTTTGTTATGGAAGAATGTAGTAAATTTGGTTTCTGAGTCATGAAATTTTTAATCTTCAACCAGGTTGGCTGGATTTATGGCTCTGTCACAGAAGATATCTTGACTGGATTCAAGATGCATTGCCATGGATGGAGGTCCGTGTATTGTATGCCTCAGCTACCTGCTTTCAAGGGTTCAGCCCCTATAAATCTTTCAGACCGTCTCCATCAGGTTCTTAGATGGGCGCTGGGATCAGTTGAAATTTTGTTGAGCAAGCATTGCCCCATCTGGTATGGCTATGGTGGTGGATTGAAGAGGCTTGAGAGGCTCTCTTACATAAACTCTGTTGTGTATCCTTTGACGTCCATTCCCTTGATTGTCTACTGTTCCTTGCCGGCTCTCTGCCTTATCACTGGAAAATTCATTGTTCCTGAGGTAACTCAATTTCTGATTCCGCTATTGACCTGGTTATATCTAAAAAAGATGTTGCTGAAAAATCAACAATTTATTTCTATCAAGTGTTCAGCAGATGAAGTATATACTTAGAGTCATGTCAGTCTTCACATAAGCTTGGGTCTTTAACTTAAACCATTTATATATCTGTTCCAGCGGAATAACTGGATCTATATTGAGAAACTTCATTCTCTAAGATCTTCAGCAAGAAAGAAAGATGAGACTCATTGTTTATGACTTTCATTAGCTTAACAATATATAGAAAAACTTGCAAATATTGATACTTCTAACTACTTAGAATTGTTACTTTTTTCCCATTTAGTCTGATCCTTTACTTCCAATTTTCTAGAAGTTAAATTGAGTCTGTCCGCTAATTGTGTATGTTTAAACATTTACAGATCAGTAATTATGCCAGCATTATATTCATCGCACTCTTCATCTCTATTGCTGCCACCGGTATCCTTGAAATGCAGTGGGGTGGTGTTGGTATAGAGGATTGGTGGAGAAATGAGCAGTTTTGGGTTATTGGAGGTGCTTCTGCGCACTTTTTTGCTCTCTTTCAAGGATTGTTCAAGGTTTTAGCTGGTGTGGAAACAAGATTTACCGTCACCACCAAAGCAGGTGACGATGGAGAATTTTCGGAGCTCTATATGTTCAAGTGGACATCATTATTGATCCCACCAACGACTTTGCTAATAGTGAACATAGTTGGAGTTGTGGTTGGTATCTCGGATGCAATAAACAACGGTTATGACTCTTGGGGACCCTTATTTGGTAGGCTCTTCTTTGCCTTGTGGGTTATTATTCATCTCTACCCATTCCTCAAAGGATTGATGGGAAGACAAGAACGAACCCCTACCATAGTCATCGTATGGTCTATTCTTCTTGCTTCAGTCTTGACATTATTGTGGGTACGAGTCAATCCGTTTGTCTCAAAAGATGGTCCTCTCCTAGAAGTCTGCGGATTGGATTGTGACGATTGAGTCAAAACACTCCAAAGACTTGATTGTATCAAGAATATTTCCAGCAAGACATTATTGGGATTTCCTTTTGCGGACGAGACATCGATGTGTAGTACTGTGAGAGGGTTTTTGCAGGAAGAGATAATACTATATAGAAGGCTGTTGCTAGAATAAAAAAGGGGTAGTTAGGTAGAGGAGTATAGGTGAAGAGAGTCATCAATGTAGATACGAAACACAGAGAGCTGACATATATTCATGATATTTGTTCTTGGGAGTTCAATCTATTTGTCAGTGAATACTTACTAAATCATTAAAGTTATTAACCCTCTGTGAGAAGGGCCATCAAATTTGTACACTCTTGAGTTCAAAAGTTGTGATGTCCTGCTTTATCTGGACTTTAGAATCAACCAATTTTTGTCTTTGGTTATCCAAATTTTGCAGTTATTATGTATTTTACAACTCATAGATTGTTTAGGTGATGTTCTTATGTGCTATTTTTTTTTCAGGCAATGAGTTGTTTGTGTTCTTTTATCCTAGTCTTTCAGAAATAGTCTCTCTCTCATCTATTTGATGCTGATAATGATAGGTCTATGTGTCCTAATATTTATTATTTTTTGAACCTTGTGAAATTTTACCGATATATTTCTCTATCTCCATACGATAGTGATGATGTCTTCACGTACATTCCACCTTTTCTACTATTGACTTGCGGAATTTCAGTAGATATATTATTGTAAATGTAATGCATTATTTTTTTAAAAAAAATTGATGAATTAACGAAAGTTAAAAAAGAAGAAAAAAGGCCAAACACATAAACAATCCTTTTAAACTCATCTCTAAAGTTTGTTTATTTTATTTTAACCTTCTAAATATATTTTTTATGTACCACTTAAACATAATTAATAATTTCCTTTTACCCAATATAAATTTTATAAAACATCAACAATAAAACTTCAATATTAAGAGTAGCAATAAATACATTTTTTAAATAGGGACGGACTGGTTGTGTATGTAGGAATCGTGTTCATCTTTTGTCTGCTCAGTGCTTTTGCTTCTTCGTTTAATCTTTGCTTCTTGCTCGAGTTCTGCATCTTCCGGTATGTTTTCGTATTTGAGCTTATTGAATTTGAGGTTTTTCGCTTCTTTGGAAGCCCTTATTTTTATGGCCTTTAGGGTTTAGCCGCCATTGCTGCCACCTCCCATAGCTCCGTTCATCAAAGTTCGGACGAATGAGAAGAATCACCTTGATTGCATATAACTTATAACAATGGGCATAATATGGTTTAAACCAAAAAAACGTTTTTTTTTTCAAATTTTGATTTCCAGACCAACTCTCATCTGGAAATCTGGTAAATTAATAATGGAATCCAATAAACTTGTGGAAAACAACACGAGTAGGCAGTAGCAAAGTAAAATAAGTAAGCATTGTTAGATATTCTTGAAGTTAAACAACAAAAGAAATTGTTAGATACACATTAAGAGCAAAATCTGATGAAAACCCATGGCAAGAATAGTATTGCTCCTTTAGTGTTTGTCGAACCAATCATGGAATGGCAAGTATGCCAACTATGTATTATTTGCGTAACTTGTTGTGAATGTAAGCGTAGGCTTAACCGTTATTATAGCAACTCTGTTGATATTTTGTTTAAATAAGTATTCATGAATAGTCAGTAGTTGAGTCATGAGGTACATGTCGTCATCTTTTTAGCGCTTTTATGGTACTGTTTTAATGTGCATCTGTAACCATGGTGTCGCTATTTTCGATGGCATTTGTAGTATGGAGGAAATCAAATAGTTGATCTAATGAGGCTACGCGTAAATTTGTGACTACTATCCATCCTTAATAAGTATAAATAAATTAACTTTCTTTAATTTTTGCTACTGCTAATTAAATTTGGTTAAACCGAAAACCAAACCGAACTGAATTTATTTCAATTTGGTTTGGTTTCACATTTTTTCCAAGTCGAACCGACCAAATGCTCAGCCCTAATTGCATATGTTGATGTAGTTTGAAATATAAATTATTATTGTATTGGAATCAACTCAAGTTAGATTATTGTGTAATATGTTTTTCAATGTAGCTGTATTTTCTATGCTATACATACTTGATTTTTTATGTGCTTACTTGAGCTGAGGGATTTATAACAAAGAACCTCTCTATCTTTACAAGGTACAGGTAAGGTTGTATACACATCACCCTCTGAAGGATCTGACTTGTGGGATTTTACTGGGCATGTTGTTGTAAATCATTGTAGTAATCAATTCTTTTATAGTGGATACTAGGATGTGTTTAACACGTGTAATCGTTTTTTCCAGCTTGAGCACTTTTATCTAAAAGTAGAACTGCTTATTTATAAAGTCAGCTCCAAACTTAAAAATAGTTTTTCAACAGTTGCTGCTTAAAAGCTACTTAAATTCAGCTAATCTAAACGGGCTCTAGTTTTGCATTCTTTATTTGTATCTAAGTGATAAATTTGTGTCTTGATTGTTTTACTTGTAGATTCTGAAGGGAACAACGGAAAAATAAGAATACCCTAGATTTGAGCAAATATGGACATGAAGGAACAGAAGATGGATTTTAAGTCGATAATGAAGGAGGCTGAATTTCTGGGTAAGTAGTAGTTTTTTTTTGTCTTCTCTTGATTAAGGGTACTATTTTTGTACTCCAACTTGATTGAAATCTTAATTCATGTGAGTTTTGGTTCAGTAGAGCATGTTTCATGTTATTTGAGTTTTGAATAAAGAAAAAAGAAAAGAACCCTCTGTCTAAGGAGTAAAATTTATGTCATTAATTTTGCGTCAATGATATGTTATGTAAGCCATATTGTTCATGAACCAATTAGGATTTTGTTCTTATGACAGTGCAATAATCTAGCATTAATGATTCAATCATCATTCAAAGCAGTTGACCAATATCTTTTTTTTTTGGCCTGAATATTGGGAAACATTGTATTCGTGATTCATAGTTAATTATATAAAAGAATTTGGGACCTTCGTGATAACGGTGGCTTGTACTCTCGCTGCATCTCTAGAACAAAAAGCAGAATAAACATCTCCAGAAAAAAGTTACCTGTTGCTTTTTGTTTTCAGTTAACTTACTGATAGAGACATTCCAAATTTTGCGCATTAGCTTATTTCACTAGTTTCAAACTTCGAGGACAGGCATAGTTGGAAACATATAAGAGGATATCCTTCTCTTTTGATTAGTGAAGTGACATCCTATTGATACTATGAGGTAAAAATCTGGCTAACAAAATTTCTGTGATTGTTCAACTAAAACATTTGATTGGTTCACTATACGCTCTTGTTCATATTGGAACTTTAGATTCAGCTAAGTTTTATGCATGTATGACAATGTCCTGCATGAATTGTTATGCTAATGTGGTTCAGTTTACAAGTCTTTGTGATACACTGGGCATGAGATTGTGGAGGAACTGATTGGTAGGAAGTGTTTGCAGAAGTCAAGATTTTCTGAGATGTGCTTGAAATCTGAAACTAGTGAATGCTAGCAAACTTGAGGAGGATTTAGCTGCTAGATGACGCACTTCAATCCAGGGATTTTGAGATGAGGACAAATAACTGTTTCTACCGCTTTACCTTTCTCCCATAACAAACAAGACCTCAATGTTGACATGAAATGATTTTAATTTGTACAAACATCTCAAAATCCATCTCTAGGACTGAAGCAGTGGTCGGTGATTAAATGCTTTTACTTGCTGTTACCATTTAAAAAAAAAGAAAGAAGAGAAATGCCTTTACTTAATCTGGTAAGCCATATGAAGGGAACTTTGCATTCCTTTACCCTAGATAATGGTAGCTACTTTATCATGGATAGAGTGTCATCCACTTTTTCTGGTAGAGGTAGTGCTGAAGACCATTTTCTTCATCCCAAATAATGTTCATTTGGAAGTGGAAAACTGAATGCATGACAAAAGCAAAAAAGGAAAACACTGGTGCTAACCAGTTAGGGAGTCAAAAACTATATGGGCCATCAGTCAATATTGATCAATCATTACAAGAAATAGGCCAAAATAGATACTCAATCCTGATTTATGTGAGTCAGTTGTCCTTGCCTAAGTGTAGCCAACAATGAACTCTTTGGTTGATGATCCCATGAACTGTCTACCTGAAACTGTAAAGTGAAAGTTGGGACGTTAATTAGGCTGACCAGCTATTTTGTTTGCCTGTTGGTGACTGGTAAGGCTTCACCCGTGCACTTGATGTTGGGTGGTGGTAGGTCATTATGATGTAGGCTCATGTTTATAGAGGTGAGGTAGAAGCAGGCGGTGGCTGCTCCTATCATAAGTGGCCAATAGATGACAAGATAGTGGTTCTCAGTTCTTTATCAGAGAAAGATAATGGTTCTCAGCTATCTACTGATTTTTATACCATCTTTCTTGATTTCATATTGGGGTTCTTTATCAGAGAAGATCATCTTTCTCCATATTAGGTTATCATTGTTATGGAAATACTAAGCTTGATATTCAAAAGAGCTGAAAGTTTGGGATGGATTAAAGGATTTAAAATTGAATTAGCTTGCTTTGGCTGGGATGCATTAGTTATGCGGGTTTCTAAGTTGCGAACTAAACATCGTATTAATTATATACATGAATAATTTACTTCCCAAGTATTTATAACTTATACAGAAATCAGTACATGGATAAGTTACCTCTTTACTAGCGCTACCAAACAACCCCCTTGCGGTATATATTTCTTAACATGTGCTGCATGATAAACATCTCATACACAACAACTAATAGTATAAAATTTGTCCTTCAAAGACAAAGCAACTGAAATTATACGCATTTTTCGTTGCTACGTATCAGGGAAGAATGATATCCAGTCTTGCATGAAAAAGTTAGCATGTGCAACTCATTTGGAAAAGGTTCCAGTGCACGCAGTATTGAAGTTGCTTTCATTTTTGTGTCAGTCTTCCTTGGTTTATATCATCCGGAAGGTAATCAAGTGCATAATTATCAAAATTACTTTCCGCTGCCAACACATTTTCTTTTTCTTGCGACTTTGGCAGCTTCCCTATCCAGGTGTCTGTCTTAGCCACATTATCTTAATTAACTTCAACAGGTTCATCACATTTAGATTTCCGGTTGAACTGGGTTTACTTGACAAGTCTCATATAGCAGTCTTCCTATTGAAGAGCTTTCTTAGCATGACTAAAATCGAAACTTGGCTGTTTGATTCCCCCCAATCATTCTCTCTGATTATTATACTAGTCCTATCTGGATTTTACAGTATGCTGATGGGAGGAGCTTATGTAAAATATGGCACTGACTAGGTTCTCTGTCCTATTTTTAGGCTCCGCGCATATGACATGGAAGGAAAAAAAGGAGTTGGAGAACAAGAGAGTAGTTGCGCTTGGTGGGAAGGTGAGGCACAACCTTTCATTTATGAATAATAACGTTGGCTGTTGTAGTATGTTCTGCAATTTTTTGACAAATACTTAATATTTTTTGCATCTGTTGATAATGTTTCTGTTAATTGCGGCAGCCTCAGAAGAAACAGAGATTACCACTTAGTGTAGCACGAGTAATGATGAAGAAACAGAAGGAAAGGGAGGAGAAAATGCAAGAAGAGGTTGAAATCTCAGCTTTCTTTGGAGTTGCTTACTGAAAATTCCACTTAACACAAGTTGCTAACTTATTTGGTTTGCAGAATTTGGTACTTGGACGATTCGGGGGAGCTAGTAGTTCAAGAAAAGCAGCAGGAAGGCGCAGACCAGAGGATAGGGTGCTGAAATCGACTGAAGGTAACTTCAGAAACGGTGTGCTTGATGTTAAACAGTTACTAAAACCTTCTGCGCCTAAAGCATCATTTGATGATGGGAAGAAGCCTTTTTCTTCGGGTAAAGGGAAGAAGAAGAAAAAGGGCGGTAAAAAGAACAAGGGCAAGAAGAACAAAGGTGGTGGTCCTGGTAAGAAGCGCCATTAAACATGGGCATACATTGAAACAGTGATTTGCAATAGAACTAATTACTTCATCAAAAAAGAAACAGTGATTAGCCCAGCGTGTGGGATGCCAACTTGCTCTATAGAACAAGTAGTTCCATATTTTGGTCGTTGGTATCTTAAAGAAGGATAAAACTAAGGATATTACGCGCCAAGGAGGCCAGCTTTCGTAAAATTCTAGTTGATTGTGACGAGTATAGTTTCTAATGTTGGAAAGATGTACTATTTTTCTTTTTGCTGAGAGAGAAAATGAAACAGAATCTGCCATTGATTTCAACTTAATTTCAAATAGTATTTTTTTTTCAAATATCAAAATTTTAACGTCCAACCTATTTAGTTTATATATGTTTGCTCTAAGAAACTTGGTAATCCCACAATTCTAGCAGGAGCTTTGGCTAACACTTCTATACCTTAAATCACATTTTGAACATAATTAAAGATCTAGAATTCGAGTCTTGTCATTATTTATTAAATGAAAATAAAAAATAGAGTAAAGAAAATAGTGATTTTGAGATTCAAACTTTAAAATTATTTTCTTTCTTTTTAATATAATTTTCTCGAAAAATGATTAGACATAATAAAATAAATATATATTGTACTCCCTCTTTATTCCAGTTTTTGTAACATCAATAGTATTTTTCGAAAGTTAATAATTTAATTTTTGATAATAAATATGAGCACGAAATCTAAAATGTAACAAAAAAAATCCTGATAAAAAGTTTCTTTGAAATCTAGTTAAATGGAATAGTGCTATTAATTAGTTAAAAGAATTATCCTGTTCCCCAATGGCGAGGGTTGTTCGGAATCTTCTCTTCCGCTCATCCGCCGTTCCGCCGCCGTTCAAATTCCACGATCTCCGCCTCCCCGGCAGCTTTAGTTTCTCCACTTCTGCTTCAATTCGCAGTAAAGCTCGCAAAAACAAAGGCAAAAACTTGGAGAAGAGCAGCAATATTAGTGTAATTAACCAAAGCAAGCTTTCACAAGTGAAGCGACGGACTCGGTCGGAGAAAGAGCTGGATGAGGAGACGTTCCTGAAGAACTATGCAAATGATAATTCTGCACATGTCCCTGTCTTGCTCGGTGAAGTTTTGGATCGCTTCTTACTCCGTCACACTTCTCCAAGCTCCTTCCCCCCCCCCCCCCTCTCTGATTGTACTCTCGGTGCCGCCGGCCATTCCTCTGCGGTTAGTGTATCCCTTGCTTTTACAGTTGTACCTCCTTCCTTCTACAATTATTGTCCTTTTTGAAGTATCTGGATAGGTGATTAGACGAGACATAGAAGTTGTTTCAACTTACTGAGTTCATGGCCTTAGATGGTAAATTGAAGAGGGCATGGATTAGAGTGGTATGTTAGCAGGTAGTAGAACATTGTCTAGCTAATCCTTCCACACTATTGGTCGAAATATTTACTCTTGTAGTTTATTGTACTTTTTTGTGTTAGTATCAATTGTTTGTTGTACTTGGAGTAAGACCTACCAAGTTCATGGCCGTAGATGGTAAATTGAGGAGGATATGGATTAGGATAGTATGTTGGCGGGTAGTAGAACATTGTCTAGCTAATCCTTCAATATCATTGGTCGAAATATTTACTCTTGTACTCTCTTTTACTTTAGTTTTTTGTTAGTATCCTTTGTTTTTTGTATTTTCAATTCTTCCAATAAATATTCACCCCCTTTTCCTTTTTTTTTCTATTTTGTTGTCCCAGTACTGAGGGTTATGGGTTTTACATATGTTATGAATTGTTGTCTAGATGTACCTATATCTTAGTCTCCTAAGGACTTGCAGTAATTAATTGAGGTTACCCCCAGTGGTATGGGATCATTTGTCTTCCATGTTGAAAATTTTAAAAGTTATTTGCTTGTAGCCTTGTATATACAGATAATTCGAGCTCATCCCGAAATGCAAGTATATGTTGGGCTTGATGTTGATCCCATCGCGCATCAGAAGGCTCAATCTCAGCTGAAGAGTGTTATAGATAGGGACTCTTTTGATACAGCGTCTGCCTTGAAAGTGTATACCTTTTTGAAAAATTTCAAGGACGTCAAGTCTGTGCTTGGTGAAGTTGCAGATGACTTATTGACTGGTGGAGTTAATGGGATCTTGATGGACTTGGGTATGTCATCTATGCAGGTCTGTACTCAAATCGCATAGTAGAAACTACTGTAAAACTTCAAGTTGTTTGCTCGATAATCTGGTTTCCGTGGCCTTACCTTTCTTTCTTTCCTGTGTGTGTGACTATTGTGTGAGTTGGTTGTATATGAGAAGAAAAGCTAGTCACAGTGTCACACTGATTTATTTAAAACCGTAATAGACTATTCCCCCCTGGCTAAAATTAATGCATTTGATAACTGACTTCTACTCTCACGGTGGGGTCAGAGAAATGTATTTCTTCCTGTTAACCATATTGGAGAAATGTGTAGAGACTATCAGGATACATATTTCTGAGAATAATATCAATATCTTGAATTTTCCCCATATTTTATTCAGGTAAATGATGCTGGAAGAGGTTTTAGCGTGCTGAAGAATGGACCTCTTGACATGAGAATGAATCCAAAGGTAATTTCTTTCCAGATCGTGTGTAAATTTCGACAGTCAATTCTGATATGTCTAGCTCTCAAATGCTACTAGTATCTTAGGCTGCATTTCACATTGGCTCATGTAAGAGTTCCAGTATCCACCCTTTGGAAAATTATGTTGATTTTGTGATTTTATTCCTTTGCTTTAATGCTAAGGCATGTACAGCACCACACTTTATAAGAAGAAAAAATCTGCACATCTGTTGATTTCACATTGACATGACGAGACAAGGAAATTTATTCCCTTCCATTATTTGAGTCGTGCAACTTCCCACGATTTGGTTGTCTTCTTCTCTGAGATGCTCTAACATTTGAATTGCACGGCGTTTTGGACGACATATGTGTCTATCTCCAAATTATGTTCGTTTGCAACACGGTAGTTCCATTCTCTCCTCATGAAACGGGTGTATTCGTCGATATAGGTATCTTCCGGATCGAGTGAGTACTCAAATTCTCGTTCTAATAACCATATTCTTTCCATTGATTAAAAAATGTCACCTCGCTGATATGTAATCGGGACTATCCTTTACCAAAAATGGATGTTCAAGAGTGAATTTAGACTTGTTTTTTCTAAATGTAGGGATATTATGTTTGAACCCAAATAGTCCCCCCACTTACCACACACTAACTATTTACAAGGAAGCTTTACAGCAATTATCAGTTATCACGATCACATCCTATTAAGTTTTCGTTGTTGATGTCACTATTTGTCTAATGTCAAGAGTCAAGACATCTGATTGAGTAAACGCTTCTCAGTCTATATTTTCTTATATATCTTTCATAGATATGGAGAAAATGTTCATAGAGGTTTCCTTGATTAACTGACAGAGGACTGTGACAGGCAACTCTAAAAGCTGAAGACATATTGAATTCTTGGCCAGCTGATGAAGTAGGGCGAGTTCTGCGAGAATATGGAGGAGCCGCCCCCCCATTGGTTACTCTCTAACAAACAGAATTGTTAGGCTCGTTCTAATGAGGTTACATCTACCAATGGAGTGTAGACCTATTCAGAATTCAACTTCTAGGACGAAAGGTGATTTCAGTTCTAGGTGGCTTTGTCGCTATTCATATTTTAAATTGTCTAAAATTTTATAAATTTCTTAACCATTACTAGCGGGAATTGGTGTAGTTGGTACTTTTTCATTCTTAATGATCTTCTGCACAGTTTTGTATGTGGAAACAAGAAATGTGATCATACTTTGGATACTTGCTTAAGCAGGAAGGCAGGGTTGGATTAAGACGGCTACAAGAGTTTTTCAGGCATTGCGGATAGCTGTTAATGATGAACTCATAACTTTGGAGGATTCCATCCGTGCTTGCTTTGAGTCTCTCACTTCTGGTGGAAGGCTTGCCATAATTTCATTCCACAGTTTGGAGGACAGAATAGTAAAGCAGGCATTTCTCAATATTATGAACTGCAGTGAAGTGAGGATGGTGTCGCTGAAGATGAAGGAAGGAAGCGCGTAGTGCGCTGAGGAAAATTATTGGATACTGTTAAACGAAGACCCGCTACCGAGGAATTTAAACAGGGTGATACAAGGGCAAAATGGAACTATCCTTACAAAAAGACCCATAACACCATCTGAAAAGGAGGAAACACTGAATCCTCGAAGTCGGAGTGCTAAACTTAGAGTGATTCAGAAAGCCTGAAGAAAGGTGGATTCATAGACGTATTGGACCTTGAGGAGATATTTCACTCTCGAAGATGAGGAGCTTTACCAATTGTTCAACATTTAAAGTAAGTAATCACAACTTTTTCTTGATACGTCCTTAGTTTACTTCGCGTGAAAAGTTTCCTACACCCCAAGCAACACCCCCCTTAAGAATTATGAAGGCTCTAGATTCTGAATTGTCCATACATTGTTCGATCAAGGAAATGGTGGCCCTGTATTTACAACTAAAAAGATTGTAGTCCTTATCGTCAACCAAGGTCTAAGACTATGGAATCAAAGCTTAAAGGTTCAAGCCTGCACCTTGATATGCTGCATTCCAGAAACACCAATCTGTAGGTTACTGGTGATTATCGACGTGCATACTAATTGAATAGGAAATTTATGATCGAGGAAAGTTTCTACCCGATGCAAGGAAGGAACTTGACTGTCATTCCAAGCTCTTAGATATGTTTGATTTTGAGTAGTTCAGATTATCCCGAAGGTTTGAACATTTGAAATCAGTGTTCTGGATATGTGATTTCATAGCATGAGGTTTTGATCTATGCTTTACTTGAATACACTTGAAACAGGTACCTCATTGAGAGCTTTGTATTTTTACGAATTTTCACTATTGGCATATGGTTTCATTTTTGGACTACATTTCTCTAACCTGTGTTTCTTCCAATTGTTGTGTTTAATGTGCTTTATGTGCTTTACATTAAATATGAATGGTCATTTCATTATTTAAGCTCATATTACACTATCAAACAAACAAATATAATGTGAAAATATTTTTAAAATATCTAAAAATACTAAAGCTGGTAATAAAAGTTCCACACGAATTTAAAGTATTAGTATATATCACTTATATATGCATCCTTTTTTCCCTACAATATCATTAGCTAAATATGCATTAATTCCAAGCAATTGGGGGCCTTCTGAGATTACTTCGATCATTTAATGTTAAGTCTATCATGTTTCTGTTTGAAAAAACACTCATTCATGCCATTATTTTCATTCATGTCATTATTTGTTAATTGAAAACAATTTTGGTTTTGAAAAATATTTTTTAATGTGGTTAATTATGGATAGGTCACGTCATTAATTACCTCCATTTCACAAAGAATGATCTAGTTTGATTTGGCAGGAAGTTTAAGAAAATAAAGAATGACCTCGTTTAACCTCTAAAAAATGCGATTGTTTTGATGTAGATTAAAGGTCCATAGCTTAACCAGTCTAATCGACGGTCACAAAATAATCGGGCAAAAAAGGTCAGATTTTTGGATCGCCAAAAAAGATCGTGGACTATAATAACACACGAAGATCGGTAAAATGCTTTCCGCCCCGGCACTTTACCGCTCTACGCCAAGTTTGATCTTCAAAAGGTCTCTATTTTTGGAGTTCTCAGGGCCAACTAAATCCATTATAACGTCCTCTAAAAGAAGTCATGAATTGGGGCAAAAAAGATGTCGAAATTTCGGATCACAAAAAATCAATGGACTATATATCGTACACAAAACTCTATGACATAGGGGGTTTACTTGCTTTGGGGCTCGTTTGACCTTAAAACAGACCATTTTGGCCGTCGGGACCAACTAACTCCATAACTAACGTCTTAACGGACGTTCAAAAAAAATTTGGGCAAAAAAGACATCAAAATTCTGGATCCCCAAAAATTCATGGACTATAGCACACAAAAATTGGTAAAATTGGGGATTTACTGCTGCCGGGGCTTGTTTTTGACATTCAAAATAAAGTCGTTTAGGCGTCATGGGCCAACTAACCTCATAGTTAATTCTTTACACGACGTCACAAAAAATTGGGACACCAAAAAGACGTGAAATTCTGGATCACCAAAAAAAGATTGTGGACCCTATAGAACCCAAAAAAATAGTAAAAGAGGGGGTTCACCGTTGTTCCGAGCTCGTTTGACCTTCAAATGGTTTGTTTGGCATCAAAGCAACTGTGTTCCATAGACGATAACATATAATGGACGTCTATGAAATTGGCGAGAAAGATGTCGAATTTGGGATCACCGAAATTCCCGTTGATATAGTACACAAAATTGGCAAAATGGCCCCCCGGTTATACTTGCCTTCGGGGTCGTTTGACCTTCAAAATGGGTCGACTGGCGTGATGGCAACCGGCTGCAAAGCCAAGGTCTTGAAGGCCTCCAAATTTTTTTCTTGGCGTTTTGAGTCGGAAATCCGGATCAACCAAAAAATGTTTGCTAATAGCACACGAAATCATTCAATATACCACAATGTATCGATCGATTCGGGCGCTGTTTGACTTCATAACGGGGCTTCGGACTAGCCGCTGATGTCAAAACGGCTGAACAGTAAAGGTATTGAAGAACCAAAAATTTTTTTTGGCATTCTGATGTCGGAATCCGGATCAACCAAATAATTGTTTGTAAGACCACTGAAAAAATCGTCTTCTACCAATAAGGGTATGCACGCTCCCTCGGGGCTCGTTTGACTTAAAAGTGTCGAAATGGCCTGAGGTCCACTGGATGCCATAGCCAAGGGTTTGTCAGACGTCACAAAAAAATTTAGAGCTCTTTTGACGTCTGAATCCTCACGGATTACCCAAAAATGATTGCGATAGTAACGACTCTTCTAATGGGGGTATGCTTGATTGGGGGCTCGTTTGGACCTTCAAATGGGTCGGTGGCCAGTGATGGCCAACCGGCGCACATCCAAAGTCTTGAGGACCTCCAAAAAATGTTTTTGATATTTTTGACGTACGAATCTGATCAAACCAAAAATTATTTGCTATAGCAAACGAAATCACGAAATAAGGTTATGTATCGTTCAGGGTCCTAGTTTGACTGCATAATGGGTCGGAATGGCGCGCTGATGGCAACTGGAGGATTTTGCCAATGGTCCTCCTGAACGGACTTCCACAAAAAATTTGGCCATTTTTGACTTGAATCCGGATACCCAAAAATGTTTGTTGTAGCACAGGAAAATCGTCTAATTTAGGGGGTATGCTGCGCTTCAGGCTCGTTTGACCTTGAATTGAAAATGGGTCAGGACTGGCAGGGATGGACATTTGGTTGCTATAGCCAAGGTCTTGACGAAACGTCCACAAAATTTCTCCCCACCGCATTTTCGACGTATGGAATTCGAACTACCCCCAAAAAATAGGTTTGCTTATAGCCCCGGACATCGCACTAAAGGGGGTTGGTAGCTGCTTCGGGGCCCATTTGGCCTTCACACATGGGTCGGATGGTGTGATGGACCAACGGCTACACAACAAGGCGTTTTGAAGGGCACCTCAAAAATTTTTTTTTGGCATTTTTTGACGTCGGAATCAAGATCGAGCCAAAAAATTGTTCGCATAGCTACGAAACCTTTGTCCGCACAATAAGGGTATGTGCGCTTCGGGGCTGGTTTGACCTGAAATGGGTCGGCACTGGCCATGATGGAACCTAGCCATGCCAGCCAAGGTCTCTTGGGACGTTCCACAAAAAAATTTGGCATTTTTGAGTCCCCCTGCGAATCGTAAAACCCAACAAATTGTGATTTGCGTATAGCACACGAAAATCGTTAATGGGGGGGGGTATGCTCGATTCGGAGCTTCCTCGTTTGACTTCAAAATGGGTCGGACTAGCCTGTGTGATGTCAAACGGTGCACAACTAAGGTCTTGAAGAACTAAATTTTTTTTTGGCATTCTTTGAAATGTGAAATCCGGATCAACCAAAAAAATATTTGCTATAGCACACGAAAATCATGGAAATAAGGGTGATGCTCGCTTCGAGTGTTTGGCCTTCAAAATGGGTCGTATGGGCGTGATGGACAAACCGGCTGCACAAAACCAAGGTTTTGAAGGACCTGACCAAATTTTTTTGGCCATTTTTGACGTAGAAATCCGGGAATCAACCAAAAAATTATTTGCCTATAGCACACGAAACTAGTACGCCAAATAGGGTCAGATCGCGTCGGAGATCGTTGACCCGACCGAAAATGGGTCGACTGCCAGGATGCGACAACCTGTCTGCAATCCAGGTCTTGGAAGGACGTCCACAAAAACATTTGGAATTTTGACGTTGAATTCGGATTAATCAAAAATGTTTGTATAGACACACGAAAAATCGTCTGTAAATAGAAGGGATGTTTGTTCGGCGGCTCTGGGACATTCAAAATGGGTCGACTGGCCGTGATGGCAACGGTAGCACATCAAGGCCTTGAAGGTAACTCCAAGAATTTTTGGCCATTATTTTGACGTCGAATCCGTTATCCTCAACCAAAAATGCTTAGCTCTATGAGCACACGAAAAACCTCGTCCAGAAATAAGGGTAGGTGCGTTAGGGGCCGTTTGACCTTGATGACAAACATGGTCGGACTGGGCAGAGGAAACTGGCCCCTGCATTGCCAGTCTTGACATTGTAGTCCAACAAAAATTTCTTGGCATATTTTTGACGTTGGAATACGGGTACCCAAAAACAGTCGTGTGATATAGCACACAAAATCGCTCATCTTACAAATGGGGGGTGTGGGTATGCTCGTTTCGGGGCTTGTTGACCTTCAAAATTGGTCGGCCTGGACGGTGAGGGCCAACTGGCCGGCCTAAACATCAAGGGTCTTGACGGACCTTCAAAAAACTTTTTGCAACATTTGTCGTCTGGAATCCGGATCACACCAAAAAATCACTTGCTATAGCACACAAACCCATCGTCGAAAATAAGGGTCATGACGCGCTTCAGGGCCGGTTGACCTCTGAAAATGGGGTCGGGACTGGCGTGAGGGACATTTGGCTACATAGCCAAGTCTTACGGACGTCCATAAAAAACACTAGAATTTCCGGACGTCTGAAATCAAATTACCCAAAAAAAAAAATGGTTTTTTGATATAGCACACGAAATCGTCTCTAAATGGAAGGTTTCTATGCTCGTTTTCGGGGATCGTGAAGGCCAACATGGCTGCAAGACAGTCTTGAAGGGACCTTCAAAAAACTTCTCTGGCATTTTTGTAGTCGAATCTGATCAACCAATAACACCCCCCTTGTCTGCTACAACACACGCAAAAGGTGCGAAATAAGGGTCCCCATGCCCCCTATTTTTTCTTTTCCCCCCCTCCCCCGCGCTTTCAGGGGGTCGTTTGACCTTTGAAAATGGGTCGGACTCGCGTGATAGACATTTGGAGGAATAGCAAAGGTCTTGACGGACGTCCACAAAATAATTTAGAAATTTCCCGCACGTTGAATCGAAGTACCCAAAAAAATGGTGCTATAGCAGAAAGATTTAAATCGTTCTAAATGGGGGTATGTGCACTTCGGGGCTCGTCCCTTGACCTTCAAAAATAGGTAGGACTGGCCGTGATGTCCAACCGGTGCATAGCCCCAAGGTCTTGACGGACCTCAAAAAACCCAATATTGGCATTTTGACGGTCGGAATCCGGATCAACCAAAAAATGTTGATATAGCACACGAAATCGTTCTAAATAAGGGTATGCCGCTTCGGGGCTGTTTGACCTTTAAAAAGTGTCGGAGGACGTGAGGTCAACTGGATGCATACCGAGTGGTCTTGAGGACATCCACAAAAACCCAAATTAGAGTTTTTGACGTCTGAATTCGGATTACCCAAAAAAAATGGTTTGCTATCGTACATCAAAATGTTTAAATTGAGGGGGCCCATGCTCGCCTTCGGGTCTAGTTTGACCTTCAAAATGGGGTCTGACTGGAGCCGTGATGTCACCAACAGGACTGCCCACCAGCCAAGGTCTTGGAAAGACCTTTAAAATTTTCCCCCGGCATTTTTGACGTCGGATTAAGGCGGATCAACCAAAAAATATTTGTATAGCTCAGGAAAATCATCGAAATAAGGGTATGTGCTCTTCAGGGGCTCCTTTGACCTTGTAAATGGGTCGGACTGGCCGTGATTGATGGGACAACTGGCTGCATAGCCAAGTATTGACGGACCTTCCACAAAAAATTTGGAATTTTGACGTTGGAATCCGGATAACCCAAAAAAAATAGTTGCTATAGCACACGACAAATGGTCTAAATCCCGCCCCCGCCGCGGTATGCTTGCTCGGGGCTCGTTTGACCTTTAAAAATGGGTTCGGACCCCTTCGCGCCGTTGCCCATGGACAACCCACACCGAAGCACATTACAAGGTCTTGAAAGGCCTCCAAAAAAAAATTTGGCATTTTTGCTGTCGGAATCCGGAATTCAACCCCCCAAAAATGTGTCTGTATAGCACACGAAATCGTCTTAGAAAATAAGGGTATGATAGATTTCGAGGCTCGTGTGGAACTAGAAAAATGGGCGGGACTGGACGTGCATGGACAAACTGGCTCCCCCTGCATAGATACTTTGGTCTAACGGAGTCCACTAAAAAAAATTAGAATTGTCAAAACCCAAAAACGCTGAAATCGACTTACCCAAAAAAATGGTTTGCTATAGCACACGAAAATCCGATACATGGGGGGGTAGCATCCGCGCGGGGTTGTTTGACCTTTCACAAAAAATGGCGTGGACCCCCTGGCCGCGTGATGGGCACCACACCCGGCTGCACAACCATGTCTTGAAAGACCTCCAAAAATTTTTTTGGCATTTTTGATTTCGGAATCCGGATCAACCAAAAAATTATTTGCTATCGAACACGAAAATCGTCGAAATAAGGGTATGCTCGCTTCGGGGCTCGTTTTACCTAGAAAATAGGTCGGGTTGGCCGTGATGGACAACTGGATGCATAGTCAAGGTCTTGACGGACGTCCACAAAAAAATTAAAATTTTCGACGTCTGAATTCGAATTAACCAAAAAATGGTTTGCTATAGCACACGAAAATCGTCTAAATGGGGGGTATTCTCGCTTCGGGGCTCGTTTGACCTTCAAAATGGGTCGGACTGGCTGTGATGTCCAACCGGCTGCACAACCAAGGTCTTGAAGAACTACATTTTTTTTTTGGCATTTTTGACGTCTAAATCCGGATCAACCAAAACATTGTTTGTTATAGCACACGAAAATCATCGAAATAAGGGTATGCTCGCTTCGGGGCTCGTTTGACCTTCAAAATGGTTTGTACTGGCCGTGATGGCCAACCGGCAGCACATTTAAGGTTTTGAAGGACCTCCAAAAAAATTTTGGCATTTTTGACGTCGGAATGCGATCAACCAAAATTTTTTTTGCTATAGCACAGGAAAATCGTCTAAATGAGAGCATGCGTGCTTTAGGGCTCGTATGATCTTCAAAATTGGTCGGACTGGCAGTGAGGGCCAACCAGCTGCACAACCAAGGTCTTTAAGGACCTCCAAAATTTTTTTTGGCATTCTTGACGTCGGAATCTGGATCAACCAAAAAATTGTTTGCTATAGCACACGAAAATCGTCGAAATAAGGGTATGCTCGCTTCAGGGCTCGTTTGACCTAGAAAATGGGTCGGACTGGCCGTGATGGCCAACTTGCTGCATATCCAAGGTCTTAACGGATGTTTACAAAAAAATTTGGAATTTTTGACGTCTGAATTCGGATTACTAAAAAAATGGTTTGTTATAGCACACGAAAAATAAACTAAATGGGGGGTATGATCGCTTCGGGGCTCGTTTGACCTTCAAAATGGGTCGGACTGGCCGTGATGGACAACCGGCTGCACAACCAAGGTGTTGAAGGACCTCCAAAAATTTTTTTGGCATTTTTGACGTCGAAATCCGGATCAACCAAAAAATTATTTGCTATAGCACCCGAAAATCGTCTAAATGGGGGCATGCGTGCTTCAGGGCTCGTATGATCTTCAAAATTGGTCGGACTGGCAGTGAGGGCCAACCAGCTGCACAGCCAAGGTCTTGAAGGACCTCTAATTTTTTTTTTTTGCATTTTTGACGTCGGAATCCGGATCAACCAAATAATTGTTTGCTATAGCACACGAAAATCGTCGAAATAAGGGTATGCGCGCATCAGGGCTCGTTTGACCTAGAAAATGGGTCAGACAGGCCGTGATGGCGAACTGGCTCTGTAGCCAAGGTCTTGAAGGACATGCACAAAAAAATTTAGAATTTTTGACGTCTGAATTCGGATTACCTAAAAAATGGTTTGCTATAGCACACGAAAATCGTCTAAATGGGGGTATGCTCGCTTCGGGGCTCGTTTTACCTTCAAAATGGGTCGGATTGGTCGTGAGGGCAAACCGGATGCATAGCCAAGGTCTTGACGGATGTCCTCCAAAATTTTTTGCATTTTTTACGTCGGAATCCGGATAACCCAAAAAAAGGTTTGCTATTGCACACGAAAATCGTCTAAATGGGGGTATGCGCGCTTCGGGGCTCGTTTGACCTTCAAAATGGGTCGGACTGGCCGTGAGGGCCAACCGGCTGCACAACCAAGGCCTTGAAGGACCTCCAAAAAATTTTTTGGCATTTTTGACGTCAGAATCTGGATCACCCAAAAAATGGTTTGCAATAGCACACGAAAAATCGTCGAAATAATGGTATGCGCGCTAAGGGGCTCGTTTGACCTTGATAATGGGTCGGACTGGACGTGATGGCCAACTGGATGCATAGCCAAGGTCTTGATGGACATCCACAAAAAAATTTAGAATTTTTGACGTCTGAATTTGGATTACCCAAAAAATGGTTTGGTATATCACACGAAAATCGTCAAAATGGGGGGTATGCTCGCTTCCAAGCTCGTTTGACATTCAAAATGGGTCGGACTAGCCGTGATGGACAACCGGCTGCACATCCAAGGTCTTGAAGGACCTCCAAGAATTTTTGGCATTTTTGACGTCGGAATCCGGATCAACCAAAAAATTGTTAGCTATAGCACACGAAAATCGTCGAAATAAGGGTATGTGCGCTTCGGGGCTCGTTTGACCTTGAAAATGGGTCGGACTGGGCGTGATGGACAACTGGCTGCATAGCCAAGGTCTTGACAGACGTCCACAAAAAAATTTGACATTTTTGACGTTGGAATCCGGATAACCCAAAAAATGGTTTGCTATAGCACACGAAAATCGTCTAAATGGGGGGTATGCTCGCTTCGAGGATCATTTGACCTTCAAAATGGTTCGGACTGGCAGTGAGGGCCAACCGGCTGCATATCCAAGGTCTTGATGGATGTCTACAAAATTTTTGGCATTTTATACGTCGGAATCCGGATCAACCAATAAATTATTTTCTATAGTACACGAAAATCGTCTAAATAAAGGTATGCGCGCTTCGGGGTTCATTTGACCTTTAAAAAGGGTCGGACTGGCTGTGAGGTCCAACTGGATGCATATCCAAGGTCTTGACGGACGTCCACAAAAAAATTTAGAGTTTTTGACGTCTGAATTCGGATTACCCAAAAAATGGTTTACTATAGCACATGAAAATCGTCTAAATGGGGTATATGCTCGGTTCGGGGCTCGTTTGACCTTCAAAATGGGTATAACTGGCCGTGATGGCACACTGGCTGTACAACCAAGGTCTTGAAGGACCTCTAAAAAAAATTTGGCAATTTTAGACGTCGAAATCCGAATCAACCAAAAAATTGTTTGATATAGCACACGAAAATCGTGGAAATAAGGGTATGTGCGCTTCGGGAATCATTTAACCTTGTAAATAGGTCGGACTGGCCGTGATGGCCAACTGGCTGCATAGCCAAGGTCTTGACGGACGTCCACAAAAAAATTTAGAATTTTTAACTTTGGAATTCGGATAACCCAAAAAATGGTTTGCTATAGCACACGAAAATAGTCTAAATGGGGTGGGGGGTATGCTCGCTTCGGGACTCGTTTGACCTTCAAAATGGGTCGTACTGGCCGTGATGGACAACCGGATGAATAGCTAAGGTCTTGAAGGATCTCCAAAAAAAATTTTGGCATTTTTGACGTCGGAATCCGCTTCAACCAAAAAATTGTTTGCTATAGCACACGAAAGTCGTCGAAATAAGGGTATGCGCGCTTCGGGGATCGTTTGACCTAGAAAATGAGTCATACTAGTCGTGATGGACAAGTGGATGCATAGCCAAGGTCTTGAAGGACGTCCACAAAAAAATTTAGAATTTTCGACGTCTAAATTCGAATTACCCATAAAATGGTTTGCTATAGCACACGAAAATCGTCTAAATAGGGGGGTATGCTCGCTTGGGGGCTCGTTTAACCTTCAAAATGGGTCGGACTAGCCGTGATGGCCAACCGGCTGCACAACCAAGGTCTTGAAGGACCTCCAAATTTTTTTTGGCATTTTTGACGTCGAAATCCAAATCAATTAAAAAATTGTTTGCTATAGCACACGAAAATCGTCGAAATAAGGGTATGCTCACTTCCGGCTCGTTTGACCTAGAAAAAAGGTGGAATGGCCCTTGATGGGGACAACTGGGGCAAGCCAAGGTTTCTTCAACGTAGTCCACAAAAAAATATTTAGAATTTTCGACGTCTGAATTCGAATTTACCAAACATGGTTTGCTATAGTAGAACAACGAAAATCACTCTAAATGGGGGGATAGCTCAGCTTCAGGGCTCGTTGACCTTCAAAATGGGTCGACTGACGTGAGGCAACAGGCTGCCATCCAAGGTTCTTGAAGGACCTCCAATATAATTATTAATTTTGTGCATTCTTGACGTCGGAATCCGGATCAACCAAAAAATTATTTGCTATAGCACATGAAAATCATCGAAATAAGGGTATCCTCGCTTCAGGGCTCGTTTGACCTTCAAAATGGGTCGGACTAGCCGTGATGGCCAACCGGCTGCACAGCCAAGGTCTTGAAGGACCTCCAAAAAAAATTTGGCATTTTTGACGTCGGAATCCAGATCAATTAAAAAATTGTTTGCTATAGCACACGAAAATCGTCAAAATAAGGGTATGCTCGCTTCGGGGCTCGTTTGACCTAGAAATAGGTCGGACTGGCCGTGATGGACAACTGGCTGCACAGCCAAGGTCTTGACGGACCGATTTGTGCACAAAAAAATTAGAATTTCACACGTCCGCACATCGAATTACCCAAAAAATGGTTGACATAGCACAAACGAAAATCATCTAAATGGGGGTATGCTAGCTTCGGCGGCACGTTTGACCTACAAAATGGGTGCGGACTGGCCGTGGGGCCAACAGGTGCACAGCCAGTCTGAGGACTCCAAACATAATTTGGCATTCTTGAGGTCGGAATCAGGATCAACCGAAAAATTATTGCTATAGCACACGAAAATCGCGAAATAAGGGATGCTCGCTTGGGGGGGCTCGTTCGACATTTCAAAATCGACTTTGTACTGTGGCCGTGATGGCCCAATCGGCCTGCAAACCAAAGATTTTGAAGGACCTCCAAAATAAATTGGCATTTTTGGTTCGGAATCCGGATCAACCAAAATAATTGATTGCTATAGCCACACAAAATCGTAAAAAATAAGGGTTATGCTCGCTTCGGGGCTCGTTTGACCTAGAAATGGGTCCTGATGGCCGTGATGGCCTACTGGCGCATATCCAAGGTGTGGGAGGTACACAAAAAAATTTGGAATTTTGAAATCTGAATTGGATTACCAAAAAATGGGTGTGTTTTCCCTTATAACACATTAAAATCCACTAAAATGGGGGGGGTAGCTCGCTCGGGGCTAGTTTGGGACCTTCAAAAAATGGGTAAGATTGGCCGTGAGCCAACGGGTGACATTAGCCAAGGTGTTTGAATGACCTCCAAAAAAAATTTTGGATTTGACGGTCAGATAGGATCAACCAAAAAATGTTTGCCTATAGCCACACGAAATCGTTGAAATAAGGGTATGCTCGCTGGCGCTCGTTTGACCTAGAAATGGGTCGACTGGCCGTGATGGCCAAATGGTTGCATATCCAAGGTCATTGACAGAGTCCACAAAAAAAATTGGAATTTTGACATTTGAAGCGGATTACCTAAAAAAATGGTTTGCTATAGCACCACGAAATCGTCTAAATGGGGGAGCTCGCTCCGGGGGGGGGGGGGGCTCGTGTGCCTTCAAAAAAATGTGGCGGACTGGCCTGATGGCCCAATAGGATACTAGTCACGGGTTCTTGAAGGACCTCCAAATTTTTTTTTGATATTTTAGACGTCGAAATCCGGATAACCGAAAAAATGGTTTGCTATTGCACACGAAAATTGTCTAAATGGGGGCATGCGCGCTTCGAGGCTCGTTTGACCTTCAAAACGGGTCGGACTGGCCGTGAGGGCCAACCGGATGCACAGCCAAGGTCTTGAAGGACCTCCAAAAAAAATTTGGCATTTTTGACGTTGGAATCCGGATCAACCAAAAAATTGTTTGATATAGCACACGAAAATCGTCGAAATAAGGGTATGCGCGCTTCGGGGCTCGTTTAACCTAGAAAATGGGTCAGACAGGTCATGATGGCCAATCGGCTACATAGTCAAGGTCTTGAAGGACCTCCAATTTTTTTGATATTTTTAGACGTCGAAAATCCGGTATAAGCCGAAAAAAGGGGTTTTGTATTGCACACGAAAACTGTCTAAAATGGGGGAAGGGCATGCGCTGCTTCGAGGCTCGTTTGAGACTTCAAAACGGGTCGACTGGCGTTGAGGCCAACAGGTTGCCACAGCCAAGTCTTGAAGGACCTCCAAAAAAATTTGCCCATTTTTGACGTTGGAATCCGGATCAACCAAAAAATGTTTGATCTAGCACACGGAAAATGTCGAAATAAGGGTCTGCGCGCTTCGGGGCTCGTTTAACCTAGAAAATGGGCAGACAGGTCATGATGGACAACGGCGGCATAGCCAAGGTCTTGATGGACGTCCACAAAAAAAATGTGGAATTTTTGACGTATGAATCAGATTCCTAAAAAATGGTTTCTTGATAGCATACGAAAATCGTTTTGGTTTCTAAAGTTTTTGGGGATGCCGCTTCGGGGCTCGTTTTATCTTCAAAATGGGTTGGAATGGCCGTGAGGGCCCAACGTGGCATAGACAAAGGTAATTGAAGGAGTCACAAAAAAATTGGCTTTTGACGTCGGGAATCAGGATAACCCAAAAAATGGTTCTATGCATAGAAAATCGTTTTCTAAATAGTTTGGATGTGTGCGCTTCGAGGCTCTTTGACCTTATAAAATGGGTTGGACCGGTCATGAGGTCAAATAAGATGCATAGGACAAGGTTTGACGGACGTCCACAAATTTTTTTTTTTTTGGCAATTTGACGTTGGAATCAGATCACCCAAAAAATGGTTGATATAGCACACGAAAATAGTGTTTAACCTTTTGTTTTCACTTCTCCTTTTACTCTCCTCTTCGCTCCCCCACTAGCATTCTTCCCTCTACCGCCCACCACCCCCGGTCTCCTTCACACTCTATTCCTCTCTACAGGGGGGGGGTATGCACGTTTCGGGGCTCGTTTGACCTTGAAAATGGGTCGTACTAGCCATGATGGCCAACCGGTTGCACAGCTAAGGTCTTAAAGGACCTCCACAAAAATTTTGGCATTTTTGACAACAGAATCCGAATCACCCAAAAAATTGTTTGCTATAGCACACGAAAATAGTCAAAATAGGGGTATACGCGCTTTGAGGCTCGTTTGACCTTGAAAATGGTTCGGAGTGGAAGAGATGGCCAACTGGATGCATAGCCAAGGTCTTGACGGACGTCCATAAAAATTTTTGAAATTTTTTACGTCGGAATCCGTATCACCCAAAAAATGGTTTGCTATAGCACACAAAAATTGTCGAAATAGGGGGTATGCTCGCATGGGGGCTCGTTTGACCTTCAAAATGGGTCGGACTGGCCGTGAGGGCCAACCAGCTGCATAGCCAAGGTCTTGACAGACGTCCACAAAAAAGTTTGGCATTTTTGACTTTGGAATCCGGATCACCCAAAAAATTATTTGCTATGCGCGCTTCGGGGCTTGTTTGACCTTTAAAATGGGTCTGAATGGCCGTGAAGTCCAACCGGATGCATATCCAAGGTCTTGACGGACGTCCACAAAAATGTTGGCATTTTTGACGTCAGAATCCGGATCACCCTAAAAATGGTTTACTATAGCACATGAAAATAGTCTAAATGGGGGGTATGCACGCTTCGGGGCTCGTTTGACCTTGAAAATTGGTCGGACTGGCCGTGATGGCCAACCGGCTGCACAGCCAAGGTCTTGAAGGATCTCTACAAAAAAATTTGGCATTTTTGACATCCGAATCCGAATCACCCAAAAAATTATTTGCTATAGCACACTAAAATAGTCAAAATAGGGGTATGCACGCTTTGGGGCTCGTTTGACCTTGAAAATAAGTGATGGTCAACTGGCTTCATAGCTAAGGTCTTCACGGACGTCCACAAAAAATTTTGGACTTTTTGACGTCGGAATCCGGGAATCACCCAATTAAAATGGTTTAGCTATAATCACACGAAAAATCTTTTGGAAATAAAGCACACGAAAAATCAGTTAAAATGAGGGGGTTACATGCCCGGAGCTCGTTTGACTTTTCAACAACTTAGTTCATTTTGGCCATAAAGGGCAATGTTCCACAGGATAATGTTCTCTTAACAGACGTCCATGAAAAATTGGGCGAAAATATGTTTGGATCACTGAATTCCAGGATGATAGTACCACAAAAAAAATCGGGTGTTTTAAAGGGGTCTATATATACCTGCTCGGGGCCTCATTTGAAATTGAAAAATGTGGTCGTTTCGCGGTCGGGTCAACTAGATCCATAACAACCATTTTAATGACGTCCAACTAAAAAATGTTTGGCAAAAAAAAAAGACATCAGGTAATTGGATTACCAAAAATCCATGAATATAACCACATATGTGAATTGAAAATTGAAAAAAATGGGTGGTTTCTGCCCTCGGGGCAAGTTTTGACCTTCAAAAGGGTGAATTTTTGGGAAGCACGGGGCAACTGACTCTATAGTTCACATCATAACAACAAAAACGTCACACATTTTTAGCAAAAAACGAGTCGGAAATTTCTGGTACCATCATCAAATAAGATCGTGGACTATAGCACAAGAAAATAGGTAAAATGAGAAGTTTACCTGTTCCGAGGCTCGTTAGACCTTCAAAATGTTCCGTTTTGACCGTCACGGCCAACTAGTTCCATAGATAACATCCTAATGGACTTCTATGAAAAATTTGGGCAAAAACGACGTCAAAATTCCGGATCACCAAAAATCCATAGATTATAGTAAATGAAAATCAACAAAATAGAGTATATTTGCTTCGAGGCTCGTTTGACCTTGAAAATGGGTCGTTTTGTCCATTAGGGCCAAAAGATCCATGTACCCCCTATTATCGTACCGGCCTCCTTCCGCCCGCTCCCTCCCCTTCTTTGCGTTATTACCAGCCATATTTCCTACTATTAACTCTTTTTCCCTACCCTTTTACGCCCAATATTACGTTTCGTTTCAACCTTCTCACTTCTTCCTTTCAGCGTCCCTGCCTAACGTTCTTCCGGATATCACCAAAATAATAGTAGACTATAATACACAAAAATCGATAAAATGAGGTTTACCTTCTTCGGGGCTCGTTTAACCTTGAAAATTGGTCGGTTTGATCGTCAGGGTCAACTGACTCCATAGATAACATCTTAACGGATGTCCAAGAAAAAATTGGGCAAAATAATATCGAAATTCTGGATTACGAAAAATCCATGGACTATAGTACTTGAAAAATAATAAAATTGGTGGTTTACCGCTTTAGTGGTTTATTATGAATTTTAGTAAATCATGTACAAATAGTTAGGGGAATGGTATACAAAATGTTGTTTTCAGAATTATATAAATTCTGGATTTATATAATCAGAGACCGAATCATGCAAATTCTGAATTTATACAATTAACAAATCAAATAACAACAATTCGTGAAATTGTAGCCACAAATTGAAAAATTACATAATATACTCTAAATGTTTATCATTATGCGTAATTTTCCAATAATCTTTAGATGGACCATTATTTAAGTTAAACTTTTCAAACAAAAAAAACAGCTATCCGAAAAGACTATAATACCCTTGATTGGGCTTTGATTTGATGCTATTCAAGTCCAATATCAAGCCTTGATTGGGCTTTAATTTGATGCTATTAAAGTCCAACTTCAAGCCCAATAGTGGATGAAGACTGAGGTAGAGCATTGTCGGGTCTTCTTCATCATCAAAATCATCCTTCCTTTTTCAGATTTCAGAAAGAAAAAAAAAACAAATTGAATGGAGGAACAGAAGCGGAAATGGAGGCGAATCTCTAAGATCTCCACTGATATTTCTCTTATCAACAGTCTTGATGATGGCTGCCTTATGCATATCTTCAGTTTTCTCTCCCCAATTCCAGGTATTAAACAAATTCCTCTATCATTTCCTTTGCGTTTGAAACACGTTTCAAGTTTCAGCTAAATTTAGTGTTACTTTGGCTCTAAATTTGCAAACCCCAGTTCTTATTTTTCTTCATTTCAAGGTTACGAAAGATCGATTTTGTTTTTTGTTTTTTTGGGTTCCTCAGTTCTATTCGTATTTAGTATCTTAATTGATAATTCCCTTCATTGTTCTCATCATAGTTGATTTACAAAACCCAACTCAAGAAGAAGTTGCAAAAATTGGATTTTTCTGTGCATTGAGGCCTGATGGACTTCATCCTTGTTAATTTTGGGCTTAGTTGGCAGTTTATTTGCTTAAAAAATGAAAAACATATATAGTAAGACTAGGATTCGCACCGAAATGATTTACCTCTTCAATCAAAAAAACAATTTCAGAATCATTGTTATAAAGTTAAGGCTTCAAAGGATTGAAAATGGCTGCCAAAAATTCGAATTCACATGGCCAACAAAGAGAAGTTTTGCAGATCTAATTTCACCTTGTTGACAGCTCATCAACTGAGGTGGTTATTAATTCCATTCTAAAATGTTGAACTGAAAAATGAAAGTGTGGTGCAAACTGAAAACCGTTATATAGTTTAAGGATGCGGCTCCCCAGGTTACTTATTGTCTTTCCCCCATTTCCGTCCATATAGCTGAATTTTAGGCTTTGAAGCACTTAAACAAGAAAACAACTTGATTTTTCCTGTAAGTTTGTGCTCATCTTCTCTTTTTCTATTGGTTCTCTGAGAGAGATAACTATAGATTTCTGTGTCTTCATTCATCAGCTGCCGCAATAACCTGAATGTATACTCACCTTTCTTTTACTTTTTTTCTCCATTCTCTATATTCTTTTTGTGAAATATCGCTGTTGCTTTATAAGCTCAGGCATTGATCAGGCAAGGTTAACCTTAACGTGTTAGCTCAATGTTGTTGTAGGAGCATATAATTGAACACTTCACCATATGCATCTACTTCTGTTTCGAGGTTTGGATAGTGCAAGTTGTCTTATTGTGGCCAATGAATTTTAAGAGCTCTTATCATTACTTGGTTAAAAGGAGAAAAATAATAGAAAAGCTTGTGTACTCATATCCCTAACAGGCAGTGAGTACTGAGTAGTGGTTTTTAAGCACCAGCACCACTGTTATCTTAATTTATTGGATTAGCAGAGACGAGATCAATTTCATTCTTAGTTTTAGAACTTCTTGTGGGTGTCGGTGGTCATTTGTGTCATGTTACTTTTTAATTTCGTTTTATTTGGGCTGGGGGATTCATTTTGGATTTGCACTGTGCTTCATTTTTTTTAGCATGCTCCAACCATCTGTTTTTAGATTTTACGATAGACCACATTCATAGTGCTATGTGATTTTTTTCTGTCACAACTTGCTGTTGAGTTGCAGATCGGTATAACACCGCCCTCGTTTGCCACAGATGGCGATTCTTGGCATGCCATCCTCGGCTTTGGTTGCGAGTAGACCGTGCTGTGAAGGATTTATCTCAGCCTGGAGTTTATCCGAACATTGAGATGGCCGTCTCTGCTGCAAGGTTAGCATTTTGTTTTAGCTTATTTTCTCTGTTATGATCTTCGTCTTACAAGCTGGCTTCATATATGGATGCTGTTCAGGCCTGGCGACACTATACTGATTGCTGCAGGAGGCAGCCATCATGTGTCAAATATTCAGATTGAAAAGCCACTTTGCTTGGTAACTTCAAAATGTTAACCTCAGATTACTTTATATACTTAAAGCGTACAAGATGTTGGGTCTTTTGATGTGTTTTGAATCTTGTGAGATTTCTGGTAGTTATTTTAAAGCTATATATTTATGTGAAGTCACAAAGTAGCTATTTCCACTCATATGATGCACTTGGGACGAAAATTTTCTTCCTTGCCATATAAGCATATGCCTTGCAAGAGTAAAATAAATGCATGTAAGTTATATGAGACAGCACTAGTCTTTAGCTGCCTCAACTTCCTTTTTACAGATTGGTGCAGGTGAGAGTCCTGATGATACAACCCTTATTTGCTCCCGCGGCTCAGACAGGTTTGTGAGACCTTCATCACTTTTTACTTCTTTTTCTCCTTGATCAACTTGATGATGTGCCTTGAATTAGAGCATCAGATTCTTTCTGCAATTCTGATCAAATACTAAACGAACCATAACAACATTACATTACTTGATCTTCAATTCTGTCTATGCAATGCTTTTTAAAGATGTCTATTATTGCCAAGTTTGTACACGAACAGTTGACCCAAATTTGAATTTGCTCTCTGATATTTGGAACTGTTTTCACTTAGCCATTGTATGCATGTGTGTTCTTTTTTTCTGAACAGCGCATTGGAGTTCATGTCCACATGTAAGCTGGCTAATTTGACTGTGAGGACAGAGCTTGGTTGCTGCTTGCTTCATAGAAGCGGGAAGCTCACAGTTGATGGGTGCATTCTTCAGTGCGAGACGAACCCTCTTGACCATCTCTCCTATGCAATTATCAGTACTGCTGGTGCGGCTGAAGTCATCCCCTCAGCACTCAAAACTTGTAGTGATGCTGTTTCGGTTCTGAAAACTCAAATTGCAGGAGGTGCCAAAGCTGTCCTAACCAGTGGGACACTTTCATTGCAACGAGTACGAGTCATTTATACTCGCACATCACTCTTCTTCTGGTTTGACGTAGAAGGAAGCGACAAAAATACAGTGCAATCTGCACCTGTTGAATTGCCAATTAGTTAGTCAATCTGCCGTTCCATTCCATTTGTTGTATCCTTTCTGTCACCTATCTTGAAAAGAGGAAAGGGGCTGATAGAGGGTTGGTTGTAACATATTGTTCAAATTATGTACTCGGTTTTACTGTATCATTGTGCAAGAGTTCTTTATTCTTCAATAACAACTTGTAACCTGGTAATGGCGCACGCATCAGCTTATCGATTCCTCCATAAGGATTTATTCCTGAATTTGACAAGTGACAAGCTATTCTCACATGGAGTTCACCCAAGGGGGAAATCCAATCCAATGGGTTAGTAGAGCTAGGCTTGACTTAAAGACTGGGATTGGGTTCGACATTAAATACAGAGAGAAAGAAAAAGTATTGGGCTCGACATCAAAGCATATATGTGTAGAAAGGGTAAAGTGCCAGAAAAGAACAATCGCAAAGGAAGCTTCTCGCGCCCCACCAGTAAGCATTGTGTTACTCTAGTCAATAAACAGCCTTAAAGTGGTTCCAAATGACCTAGAAGAGGCCCTGGGAACGTCCCATCACGAATTCATATCCCAATATTTAGATACAAACTACTTTTGTGTAGGCCTCTGTTTAAAACAAAAAAACTACATGAGAGCGCAAATCTCAACATTTCTCTCACGGAAACAAAATCTCATCAAAACACCGTTTAAATTGTTGATAACCCAAATGAATGAACCAATGGACAAAACTTTTCAGTCATCAAATAGCACGACAATATCACAAAGGAAAACTACGCCAAGCTCATAAAAAAAGAGTCATATATAATCCCAAAGCACAAAATTTAAGCACAAATCTGATCTCCAGAATCAATCTACACTCCAAGATCGGTATGTTCTCTTCATCTGTTTATTGCAGTCAGTACAATGTAAGTGTAGCCTCTTGGACTATGACCACTGAACTTGTGCTATTGACTATAACGCCAGTTGTTCAAGGCGTCTTTACAGGAACATCTGGGTAGACGTTTGACAGAAGAATATGGTTGTATCATGTAATAAATCCACGGAGAGCACTCCTTCTGCAGCTTGTTTTTCAGCTGAATGAGTTACCTGAACATCAATCAACTATAGGATTAGTTCGTACTGAAACCTAAAATGTTCGGATGCAATACCTAACAAGACTTTCTTTGAGCTGAAACTACTTAATATTCACAGACTTTCTTGGAATTCAAGGTCTTTGCTTTTTCTTATTTCAGCAGTTTTTACCGCTCAAACTACTTTGCAATACTAGCTAGAACGTTGAACAATGCTAATAACATATTTCATTCAGGTGGAAGACAGGTTTACCATAGGCGATTCAAGGCTGCAGTATCACAGTGCTATGAACAAATAAAAGAGGAAAAGTAGATGTTTCAAGTGTGAGTCCAATTAAGAGGAAGAAATGAATAAAGAAAAAGAAAATGCCTTCCATGCAACAATTCCACACACGTAGCCTTGTTGCTACATCACAGACCTACTACAGAGTCAAATTATTGGACACCGTAACTTAGACAAATGCATTGATGCTAAGAAGCTTAACCAAAAAAGTAATAATACCTCGCTAATATTTCTAGGACAGCTGAAGCTTGATACTATTTCAAGAGATCGATTTCTGTTTCACCACAATATCATCAGCAGAATAATAGTCTGCTATGAGCCGGTACATGAATGAAGCATTATGTCCACCCCTGAAACAGCAAAAGAGAATAAGCGCAAAGTTTTAAGAAAGGGAACAGAAAGCAGAAATGTAATAAAAGATCATGTAGTCAAATCAGAACCGATATTGCAAACACCATTATATGATTCCGTATTGCCAAAAAAGGAACATATTAAAATATAAGAAAATAAAATATTTCACACACTCTTCAGTTTGCACACTCTATTGATCAGACAGATTTCCCATGGATATTTATTCTTGCTTTTAAGCATATTGAGTTATAAATTCATCTCATGCATCTTAAGGTCGGTTTACATCATCGTCAATTAGCATTCACCAAGGAGTTTACATGAAGAAATACATTCTCAAAAATACTAATAGTAAGGGGAACTCACGTGTCTGTTATAAACAAACTAACAAGATTTGGTGGCACATAATCAAATGCGGGATTAACAACATCAAGTAGAGGGGAACCAGAGCTGCTCTCAAAATCCAGGCAATCTGAGAATTCTCCAAAGTCCAGAAGCTCAGCTGGTGATTTCAATTCATTTAGCAAGACTTCTGGATTGTGTGGATACAAAGGACATAACTGTTGCACAAACAAGTAGTTACACAAATGATTCTCAGTTAAAACAGATGTAGTAAGAAAAGATATTTGTCCTGAGAAAAACAGTTCACAACTTTTTATCGTTTTTCCTCGATTAACTACGAGAATACCAAGAAATACCAAGTAGCCTTTCAAAATAACCCATGTCCTACAATGGTAGTGTGACTTGTTTAGTTGCCTTCTTCATTCTCCATGCGCCCAGGTTCCAGTTTATAAGAGTCTTGTTTATCTTATCCATCTCAATAGGTATGTAATCTTCTTCAAATCTATTTGCCATAGTATGATGCTTAAAATATACGATATATTTCTTTCGAGGTGGGAAATTTGTAGTTCTGTACAAACCAGTTCCCTTTCCCCATCAAGTTTCATGTTTCTGGTTTCATTTTAAACTATTAATATGACTTGTGAGATATAATCATTACCTTTCTGTAGTGGCATTACATAATGGATAATATCCCATTGAAAACAAATAATTGCTAGAGTATGCACTCAACCATGAAATATATAGAATAGTTCTTTAGGAATCACTGCTAATCGGGCTATCGGCTAGAGACTAATAGTGGCATGACACGAAGATTAGATGCATTTGTGTGTTTTTTGTGGTTCTAAGATAGTAAGGATTGAGGAGCCAAGATGTGTCATGGTAGTCCTGTAGTTGTCAGCTTCAGTGTTGATACTTGGCGGGGAATAAAACCGGATGGATGTCACCAAAATGCAACATTGCATTCACTGATTGCTTATTAACCTTTTATTAGGTCACTCCAGCTCCCAAAATGATCTCTTCAAAGCTTTTAAGAAATGCTCTAGACCTTTCATGGATACAAAATCAAACCAAGACAGACCTCTCTTTATACCTTAGTCTAATTAGAGCACTTCATGTTCTCCATGATGCTTTGACCAGTGAGGGAACCTCTCCTGCTTATTTCCAAGTAAAATTCTACTTAAACTCAAATAGTTCTTTTATCCATCAATTTCAGAGGCAAAATCATAGGTGCTAATACTGCAGCATCAAAAACAGATTCTAGGCTACAAGGACTACATTACAGTCAGCAGGAGAAAATTCCAATATATACATAATCTGTTTTATGGAATTAGTTCTTTAATTTTGAAAAGAACTAGAAGTAGGAGTAAAATATATTGATTGCCTGAAGGATCAACCCAATGCCTTAGTGATGCTAAATTACCTTGTGAGTGCCTGCAAGAACAACAAAGGGAACAGCATGCCTCTGAGCTGCTAGAGCCACCATGTTCATTCCAACAGGTGCAATAACCCCACCATTGGCCATGACAGTGTGAGCTCCAACAACCACCTTTTCACAGGAAATATCAAAATTCAGGTAAAAGACTATGGCCTCATTATTAAATGATAGAAGTTACAGCACCAACATACCATGTTGACTCTTGAGATGATAGCAAAAACAGCAGAATCAGTGATCACTGTGGTCTGCAGACCCCTGGCAACCAATTCTTTTGCAAGGGCATGCCCCTGGTACCTTAAGTAAAACCAAGGAGGGACAATCAAACAAGTAGAAGAAACAGATAATTATAAAAGAAGGAAACTACAGAAACCGTACAGTATTACAACACTTAATGATCAAAGATAAGCCACTTCTCCAACCTTGGGGCACCCTCAGCCACAAAAACTCGGAAAGATCTCTTCTTTTCCTTTGCAGCACATAGAAATTCCATCACTGTCCTTGAATTGCCTAAAGTTAAGATTACCTCACTGAAAAGAAAGTAGGAACAGACAACAATTAAAAGGTGAAGAAAGAGTTGGAATACATATAAGTGGATGCAATAAATAAGAGAAGAAAGAGTTGGAATACATATAACTGGATTAGAGAGGAAAGCGTCAACCTCCCATACTTTTCAATCAGTAAACAGCTACTAGAAATAGCGAGAATTTTATATGAAAATTTAAATAATGCATTTGAAAATAATTTTGAATTGACTCTGCGACAATATTGCACATCTGTTTGACTTCACTGAACATATAGGTCAACCAAACTGAATTTCTTATTCTTTTAGTTTGCAGGCATGCCATATAGGGGCTACCATAGACCATCATAATTCTAGATAACCACTACTAATACGATCCCCGGGTAGCAGAGGAGACCCTGATTGAAATTGTTGTCATTTTCATGATAAACAGAAAATATTGTTACTAAAGCAGATCTCACCAATAGATTTCTGACAATCCCATTGGCAACCCCTTACCAGAAAGTTTTATACTCAACATGAAATAAAAGATCTAAGAGGCAGGCTTAACATAAGACTCTTGCAAAGCTCTATTAAAAGGCTATTTATTAAAAAAGAATCAGTAGAAGGTTATGTTATTACATTGTAATTGGATAGTAATTTGTGTAGTTTATTCATACTTGTACCATCACTCTAATGCCTCCACTTGGGTAACAAAGCCCATGCTATGCAATTGGATAAGTAATAATAAACTTGACAGATCAAAAGAACAAGAAAGAAAGAGAACTACACAAAAATACTAGTGCTGCCCCAACTAATGGGGATTGTTTCTTGCTGTAACCAAATATTGGCAAAAGTCAAAGAATACTGAATGATGGAAGACTTCATATAATATTGAAATGCCTTGCTGATTTTGCTTGTGTTCCTATAGGTCAATAATCATTGATAACCGACAAGAATGTGGCATACTTATCTTTGAACTTGACCTCAAAGGCTCAAACAAAGAAATAATTCCAATTACTTGATGCTTTATAACAACCAGTTTTAAGTAAACTACAGTTCCCAGATTCTAGGCGTTATTATATATACCCTTTGGAAATGGAAGGACAGCCTTTATGTGCTGTGACCTGTAAAGCACTTTATGCTGATTTTATTGTGTTAGTTCCATATAGCCGACCCCAATTAGCTTGGTAGTTGACACCAAATATCAGGAATATATGAATAGGGGAAAAAACTGACAGCCAAATCACAAAAGAGTGAGAAAGAAGATACTTGTGATGAATATGCTCAACTGCTTGTTCAGCAATCTGTTCATGGCAGGTAGCAATATCTTGAATAAGTTCATTAACAGCCTCAATGACATTATGTTTTAGTTTCTTGCTCGTTGAATTCTTATCAGCAGCTGTAAAGAAAATGTGAAACAAGTCACAACCTGACAAGAACATTTCTTGTAATCCCAGTAGCAACAGTTTACAATTTCTGGAGTGACATGAAGTGTTTAAATACATGCACAGCAATAATCCAATCACAACAGCTGGTGGCCTCGTGGTAATTTGCTAACTCACATATTAGTAAAACATCTTAAAGATCCTCAAAATAGTTTAATGTCATGATCTTCCATGAGCTAACTTGTCCCCTTAAAAAACCATGGCTTTATACATATCTTATAGAACAGACTTAACATTTGCTTTGCTTCAGAACATCACCACCAGAAGAAAAAGAAGATGTTCGAGGTACAGCTGTTGATTGTGGGATGTCTTCAAGGAGGGTCTGCAAGGAAGGTGGTCTCAAGGTGTTTCTAGCAGCAGCAGCCACAGCAGCGGCAGATAAACCTTGATGATCGTCTTGCTTGACATCATCTTCATCATCACTTCCAGCCGATATACCCCACCCACCAACAGCAGCAGCTGTCAAAGATACATCCTCCTCCCTTATAATATTAAGAACTCGCCTAACAATGTTACCGACGGCAAGCTCTGTTATGTTCATGCAATATCATCAAAAGTTAAATTAGCAAAAGAAAGGAGATCTAGAAGAAGGAACACAAAAAATAAACTCCTTCAGGCATAAGAAATTGAAACTAGCAGAACATCATAAGTCCTTCAGTCAAAATATTAGCAGATCCATTCAACAAAATCCTTGTTTTATTCAGTCTTTGGAAAGGAAACACACACTCTAACCATTGGTAATTACTTAAGTCAAGGTATCAGTTGCTGTCTAAGAGTTCTAGTGTCCAGAGCAAGTACTTCCTGGAATTTTTGACTTCTCAAATACGTTTACTCCCTCACTTCACCTGAAAATATTAGTTGGCCTGGGTCTGGGTTTTATATATCGGCAAAAGATGTTTAGATAATAACCTTGGTGGACAAAGTTGAATATCCCATGGAATTAGTCGAGGTGTGCCCAAGTTGGCGCGGACACCACGGTTATAAAAGAAACGAGTATGTCTGATTATTATTTTTTTCGGTTAGTGATACAATATCAACTTATCCCCCACAAAAAGAAAATTATGAAAATGTGGAACCAAATAAAGCAAAAGGGTTGTTAATGATTCATATAGTTGATTCCAGAAAGCTAGGTTGAGGCTTAAATGTAGATATAACAAAAAGGGCTTGGTGCACGAAGCATACCAACATTCACGCAGGGTTCTAGGTGGGCTGCGCCCCTAGGGATTGTAGTGTAGGAAGCCTACCCTGACACAAGCATCCATGTCTAATTCCAGGACTCAAATCCATGACTTATAGGTCATACAGAGACATCAACTAAATCCACAGCACACACTCAACATTAATTGTGTGTACCACCTCAAGTAAAACATTAATTTGAAAAAAGAGATCAACACCAGTGAAGAAGACGAGACAGAATACTAAAGAAAGTATGACAGATCATACTAAAAAAGGAATAGTAACTACTACAACAAAATAATAGGATAATCCAAGTACAAGAAACATTAATAGTTACAGAAGTGGAACGGAAAGGATAAAAAGAAGAAACAGAAGCTTATACCTACTGGATTAGCAGCAATTCAACTTTTCCCCAATACCTCTGATTGCATCAATAAGAGCATCAGCCTGGTGAGTTTGAGGAAGCCTCTGCTGCGATATGCATGAGCGTAACACTTCCGCTGTCAATTTCGCTGTTGTCTTCGACCCCTCAATTTTCCTATCCCACAACATTCAATACATACAGCAAAAAAAAAAAAATTCATCCCTCCATAGATAATTACACATACATATAGATAAAGAGCGGGAATTACCGTTTCTTCAGCTTGATTATGAATTCATTCACTAGGGCATTCATGTCCGTATTTGTTGAATTTACACCTGAAATCACACCAAAAAGTTTAAGCAATTCGTGAATTTTGATTAATCAGAGTAATTTCAGAAGAAACTTACCGTTTAATACTGTGCTTGAAGCTTGGGATTGTGCTCAACAATGGCGTAAGAGGGGTAATGGTTTATAGAGTGAAGCAGAGAATTTTGTGCCTTAGCAATTTGGATCCGGGTTTAGCACAAATTCGATGTACAAGCATTAAAGCACATTATACAATAGCTTAGTTGCGTGTGCTACTCTCTTTTGCTTTTACTTTTTTTATATATTAAAAAAAAAAACTGATATCTTTACTAGAATTTTCACTAATAAGACGAAAGTTAAAGTATTTAAGATCAAGAAGATACTGGGATTGGAAAAAAAGGTTTTATTGCAATAATATATACGCAAGATTTGATTTCTTAATTTTTTATGAATCTAATTTTATTTTTATATCATTTTAACGATAAATTATAATTTTAACGTCTATAAAAATCTTTATTTTTTACAAATACAAAATTTTAAAGATTGTTTTCAATTTTCATCCTATATTAACACAAAGATTATGTATCCAAAACTTCCCCCCCCCCTATATTTCAAAAAGGAATGAACCGTTCAAGTTATGATTTACAAAAACGATGCTTTATTGAGGGGTCAAATGAATTAATTGGACGGAATGATAATGTATTTTTATTTAACTAATAAGGACAAGTACATAAGTAAAGATCTTATTATAAATTAAATATTTACAATCAGATGGACATATATAGAAAGACATATTGTAGCTAAAATATATATTATACACTACATATACATTTGTTATACATTTCTAACTATTTTATGTATAACATTGATTATACGCATCGAATACACAGTATTCAATATAATACACTTAGTATATTCTTCATATACACAGTACCTAATACTTATTATATAATTTTTATCAATATATTCTTATATATTTTTCATACAATATATACATATTATACATTTTATCTAGGCTATATTTGTACCAAATGATCATGCAGCGCTGTCATGGAGGAAGGATAAAGGACCCTTGGCATTTGCTTTCACGATAGAAATATCAGAGTCACGCCAAAAAATATAAATTCGATCAAATTTGAGAAAAGCAAGTAAGGAACTAGATAAATGTTGTCGAGAATTTGATAATTTTACAATGTCTATTCATGGAGTTGATAACAATAAGCTACATGGAAAGGGTTGCACCTAGAAAAATCATGAAAATTTTATGTAATTAACGTATATATATGTGTAGAACTTGTGTGTATACATTAGAACCTAAGTATATGATGGTTATACATTTGTTATACATATTAATTAGTGTGAAGGGTTACATGACTACGACGGGTATTAGAAAGAATGTATAAATATGTATGTAAATTATGTTATAATACATATACATTAGTGTTTGTATAATTTGTGTATACACTATTTATGCACTATACATAGTGTATAATGCACTATGCAGTACGTATACAATATATATAATATGTATATAAAGTGAGTGATTAGTATATCTTGTATATAATAAAATTATAATTTATTTTTAAGAGGTGTGGTTGAAACATTGTGGTGGTGGAGTTAAGGAGTGCGGTGGGGGTAGTTTGGAGGTGGAGTTGTGGAGGTGATGACGACCAAATGGTGGCACCAGTAAATTTTTTTTTTTTGTGTACATGACATAATACGATAGAAATATAAGTGAAAGAGGAAATTGTGAATGATATATAGACAACATTGTTCCTATAATTTTTATTACAACAATATATTTGTGTGGCATATAAAGGAAATCTGGATAAAGCGAAGTTTACACTAATTTTATTGTTATTTACACTAAGCAATTAATTACCTATAGCAATAATAACTATATATATATATTCTTTTTTTGTGATATAATTTCTTATCCTTATATAGACAAAATCTCAAAGATTACCATTTACAAATAATTAAGTCTAATTATTTTGATCAATATCCTCAAAATCATGGTGAAACTAATAAATTAGACCAGATTTATAGCCTTTGATAAATCGAGTTTACCCCGCAAGAATCAATTTATTTACTAATAATTATTGACCAAATTAGTTAACTAATTATATTTTTCCTTAGTCAACAAAAAAATAATTGCTTGTAATATATTATTTATATATATACAAGGCAAGTAATTAATTACTTAAACATATATAAATAAAAGTTAATTGGTCATAAACTAAATAACAAATTTTTTTTTTTACAACACTTATCATAAGAGAGGAATATTTTTCTTTATTTTAAGATAATGGGAATTAGGAAGGGAAATAATGTTTTTTATTCCATGATAACATCATTTATAATGATTTTAATGTTTTCTTCTTTGAAATCAATAAATTGTGCTAAGACAGATGATGATTGTTTTATTAATTGTGTTAGGAATTGTCCTTCTCAAGATTATCAATGTTATGATCGTTGTGGATGGAATTGTCCACATGATAATCTTGATAATTCCAATTAGTGCAATATTGGATGCTCTCTTCGTCATTGCTCGAAATTTTATACACGTTAGTATCTAGTTCTTTTAATATAATATTTTAATTTTTTTTTAGAGTATTAATTTTTATTTGAATTGAAAGATTGTTTTAGACTAATTACTAACTGAGAATGTTATTATTGCAGAACCAGACAAATGGCGAATTTGTAGAGCTAAGTGCGCCACCAATATTTGCAACCTTAAGGGAAATTAATATTTGAAGCGAAAATAAATATCTACGTTATTATTGTTATTATATGAATAATGTTTCTCTTTATTGAAACTTTTCGTTTTTTTTGGTTCTTAGTTTTTGTTATTTTTAATGTGTATTTATTCTCATTATGAAAAAGGGTAATGGTCCATTTATTAAAAAAGGAATTTCGATAAATAATTATAATTCGGATCATAATTATAAATGATAATTGATAGCTATAATATTTCCTAATTATAATTCATAATAATAGGGAGAGATGAGTAGTTTATATCTCAAATTTCATCGAGATACGCATTTAAAATCTTCTTCTTTCGAATCTAAATTTTGCTTGTCTCTATTTTCTCTATTTCGATGAGCCTACACTCAATTTGATGCCTCTATTCATGTTTCAATTATAGTGAAATTATTTTCTTAATTTAGAAATTACTATTTATTTAAATAAGTATTCTTTTTTGTTTTATCATTTATATTTCCACATTGTGAGTTCAAAGTTTTTTTAAAAATAATTCATCAAATGGCCAATGTTTGGTGTTATGACAAACAAATAAAGAGCATTCCTAGACAAAATGGGTTTGGTACTTCAATTAATAAATTGTGATGGCATGCTAATTACAATGAATGTACTTATATATGCATGAACTTTAATTAATCAAATAAGGTGGGCTCTAATTATGATTCTTTACATAATTGATTCCATGTCATTTTATCGTCACAAATCATGATAGAGTGATAAATACTTTTTTATTTGTAATTAAAAAAATTGAATATAGAATTGTCCTTAATATATAATGTTTTAATTTACTCTTTGTATGTCATCTTCGAACTAAATTCAAATTAATTATGTTTCAAAATAAATATCATACGCTAAATGAAAAAAAAAAATAGAAAGTTCCTCGAGCATCTAGTGTTGGAAAAGGCAACATATTGTCCTTTCTATCGTATTCTTCTTAGAATTTAAAATCAATTATGTAAAAATATTTGAATTTAGTTTTTCTTTTTTTCTTCTTTTTTTTTGTTTTTCTTTTTATGGGATTTATACTTTTAGGAATATACTAATTAAAATATTTATTATTCATTTATTCTCTTGAATATTGTGATTTTAAATATATAAGATTATAAATATTTATTATTCGTTTATAAGATTATAAAAACTATTACAAGGATGCTCAAATCAGTGTAAAAAGAGACAAAAACAAATTTCCTTTTTCCAGAAAATAATAAAAATGCATCAAATAATTGAAAGTCCTATCATAATATTAGACGTTTTGAATCAAAATATTATTATTTTTTGGTCAGAAAAGATTCCCATAAAATTACTAATTAAAAATTATGTAAAGGTAAGCAAAGGGACATAAGAAGAAACAATTCAAAAAACTAAATTATATTAAGGTTAAGTATCATATTATAATGTGTACAGAGTATATACGAAGCATATTATTAATTTTGGATGAGCATCCTCACTGGAATTTATATTATAATTATTTAGACATGTATAATTTAATTAAGCTGACTTTATAAGAGACACCAAAAAGTTATGACGTTGTTATGGAAGTACATATCATCATTTACTTCATACAAATATTAAATCAAAAATGAGTTTAAAATATTTTTATTGTATTAAAAATTATTTAAAATTATCTTCTATAATTGACCTTATTTTTAATTTTTGGATCAACAGTGTTCCTCCCTCCCTCTAGGGATACATATTAGTTTATACCAATTCGAAATTAAAAAATTGTGATGAACAATGATTAGTGAATACCTAAAATGTGGTTTAATATTTTAAAAAAAAATGTTAAATGATAATCAAATCTTCACGATCTTTTCAAATAATAAATGTATAATATTACGATTTATTATTTAAATTACTCTCATTTTTCTTTCTCTATAAATGAAAAATCATAAATATCATTCATTTACGAAGAATTATAATGACCAACATGATTAACTAAGATATTTGACACATAATTTGTGTAAGAATTGTTAGACAATCCACGAGAGTTGAGCGTTAGACGTTTTTAAGATGTACATTTAAATACTTAAAATATAAGCCTCATAGAACTAAGTCTCACCTATTAGCCTCGAAACGTACATTTTGCCAATGTCCAAATATCTTCTAAAATACGACATCAAATAAATAAATAAATAAATAAAGCTTATTATTGTATTTCATATGGATCATTTTATGCTTGGATAACAATTCAAAGTTGAATGAGTTGAAATAACTAAACTGAGATAATAAATAAACACATATATTCAATTTATATATACATAAATTATAATTTCACGAGCTAATTTTATTGGATCTCGAAATATATCATGGAGCTATGGCCGGCAAACATAATTAATTTTTATCATTTTATTTGTAGACTTTTTGGAGTATATGACAAAAATTACCTTTTGGAGTTTTTCTTCATTTGGTGTCATTTTCCAATGGAAGTAATTTAATTTATTATTAATAAATTAATAATCTGGTTGTTTTCTTGACGTAAAGTGTTAAAAGGAGTAATTATGAACCATTCAATAATAAATTAGTTGTGAGGGTCACATCTAACTTACGTATAAACTTTTTTGATTAAATAAAAAGAATAGATTTGTTGCATTATCAAGAAGCATACAATATTATTTCATTTTTCAGCAAATGTACATCGATCTTTGACCCTAAAATAATACATGAAATAAAAAGAAATTGTTTTATAATAATATTTAAATCGAAAAGAGTCTCAATTTCGCATAAAATAATCTCATAACATATATTTATTTTATTTTATTTACTTATCTTATTTTAAAAGTATATATTAAATGAGTTATTTCTTAATAATATGAATTAGTATGAAGAAACTAATATAAAGAGGGATACATTTTTAAATTATAAATAATCTATATTTCTTTTAAATAGATTTAAAAAATAGTTATTAAAAAAATGATAATTACGACTCACCACTTCAATTTTTATTTTTTTTAAAAAAAAATCACCTTCGAAGCAAAGAAATTGTTTGTACTATGTGAAATAATTTCATTAAAGAATAACTAATTACTAATTTATTGCATTATAAGAATATGTATATTTAAAAAATTGCCTAACATGTAATCAAAAACATTTATTTGTAAAAAAACATATGACGATATATGATTATCAATACGTTGACTTAATATGTTTTGACACCTTATTTTGCGAACTAAATTTGCTTATTTGATATAATTATATAAAAACTGTGAAAGTTTAGATAGTTTTCACACTTGATAAGTAGTCCATATTGTATCTCCCAGTAAAATTCTATTCCAAATCAACCTAATTTCTAATTATATTCAAATCGATCTAATATTTCTTTCCTCTGAGACGAACAAATAAGACGAAAACTACCTTTTGAGAACCTTTGTCCTTTTCTTAAATGACATGTACTAATTTTATTATATATCCAATTGGTACAAAAATAAGAAGATGAATGAAATACTTTATTTAGGCTGTGCTTTCTAATTTATAATACACCATTAAAAGCTCTCTTCATGTTTAATTTGCTTCCATGACTCATGTATATATATGAAGGTGGATGTGGTTTATTGTTACATTATCTCAAACTTTGAGAACAAATGTTGCATTTGAGGTTCATGTTATGATTATAACTTTGTTAGATTTAATTTCTACTTCTTATATCTTTCTTTTCATCTCATTTAAATGATATTTACCTTTCTAATTATTATATTAGTTGCTTGAGAGTTTACAAATCACTTTTACCCACTAATTGCATATGTTTCTCTTTATCGACAATGAATTTCTCAATTCCCATCTTTCTCACTTTTTTAAAGCTTTTCAATAAAGTCATGCCATATTGACCTTAGATCAAATTAGAACGATATATGTTTATTCAATTAAGTTTCATGATAATTTGAAGTTGATCTTCTATTCTTGAGAGTAAATAAAAAATAATGTTAATCAATCAAAGATCTAACCTATCACCAGACCTTTGTTGTATATATGCAATCGAATTAAGAATATGAAGACTCTCTTTCAAAAATTAAAATAATGGGAACCAAAAGAAAATGTAATAATGCTAGTGTTAATCAAAATCCCTTGTTTTCATTTTGTTTGAATCGGGCCAACTAAAAATAAAATACATTAAAAATAGGAAAAGTGTTTCAACCTTTAAATGGTTTAAGAGCTATACTTGGCTAACGACAAATCTAGGAAGAGATAAAGGTGTTCATCCGAACTCCCTCAACTTTGTATATAGATTTTATATCCTCAGAAGCCAAGACTAAAAATAAATTTAATAGTTTATGAGATTCAAAATTTCCATTGTGTTTGTAAATTCTGATTTCACATATTATATTTTTATTTTTTAAATCTCCTTAATGAAATCCTGAAGCTTTACATTTTATTTTGAAAGCATCAAACAAGATAAGCACATAAAATAGAGTTCAAATACCCCTACCCAAGTTGATTGTAAACTTAAAATAGAAAAATGACAAAATTATTCCTACAAAATGACAAAATTATTCCTACAAGGTAGTTTATGTAAATTTAAACTAGAAACTAGATAATATATATAAATGAATTAAATTGTTGAATAATTAAAATAGAAGTCCCATGTGTCTTTCAAGATTGCAACGAGATCGATTATGCACTTTATATATCATTTCACAATTATGTAAATCACCTCTTAGAACTAGGAAAGGCCATTTGTTGAATAAGGTACCTTTTCAATGACAATCGTTCCTAGAAAAATATAGAGAAAATGAAGGGAAAAAATCACTATTTTTTAATTGAGATTTTCTAATGGAAATGTTTAGCGACCATTTATATAGATAATTTGATTGAATCAGTGAGAATAAAAAAAAAATGTGTGTTATTTTTAGTATTTCAATGAGAATTTATTTTTCATCATGTGTTTTTCGAGTAAGCTGGGATAGAAAAATCATATTTTATAACACAAATTTTTTATTGATTCGTGCTGGAAAAGACCTTTATTTTTAGTATTGATTTTGTTTTTATACAAAAATATTTTCATGAAAAATAAGTTGATCTCTTACTTATCTTTTAATGTTCGTTAAATCAACGAAAAAATATAATTCAAAATGTATAATCTAGCAAAATACTATATGGACGAGATAGAGTTGCGATTAGGGTTAATAGATGACGAGGGATGGGAAAATCAAGTAGTGAGGGTTGACGAGGATGTTTGTTGGGTTGAGAAGAAATTGAACTTGAAATATCACGTGCAAACATGTTTTTCTTAGAAATTTTTTTTTTCATTAAAAAAAATATTTTTTATAAATGCGCATTCGAATATGACTTTGATATCACGATCTACATCAATCCAATCCATTAGTAATATTATGTACTTTAGAGATAGACATCAAAGCACATCATGTCCGAAGCTTATTTTCTTATATACCTAACCCTAGGGTGTTACAAAATTATATTTATATGATAGCTCAAAAAATATTAAATTAATAATATAATATTTTTAAAAACTAATAATGAAAAATAAAACAATGAGAAATCAAATTGGGCGGCTACCCTCCGACGCATACATTTAATTAGGGCAAGAAAATATTATTTTTTAAAAAACGTGAATATTTCCATAAACAGAAAAAAAAAATATATATATATAAAAATAAAGAGTTACATTTTGGACTTGTTTCATGTATTTTTTTTTTCTAAATTATAATATTTATATGAAGTGAATGACTAGTACGTCATAACTTTTGGTGTCTCATAAAAAGTCAATTAAATTAAATTATATGTCTAATTAATTAATATTTTCAGTGAGGATACTAATCCGAATTTTCATAATATGCTTCGTATATTCTCAGCACACATGTAATATGATAATTAAACTTAACTAAATTTAGTTTTTGAATTGTTTCTTGTTGTGTCCCTTTGCTAACCTTGCTTAATTTTTAATTAGTAGTTTAATGGAAATATACTTGTGTGAACAAAAAAAAATTAATAATTTTTATAATTATTTATATATATAATTACTTTGCTATTTATTGTGTAATTATATCCATATAACATAAAAAAAGTGAATTGTAGCTATTTATTTTAAATGTATATTAATGTTTGCCATATTTTGTAGTTTTTCAAAAAAAAAAATTAGAATTATTTGAGATAAAATCTTTTGCTATTTTTGGTTAGTTTATTACTCTTTTCACACTAATTTGGGCATCTAATCTTAATTAATGAGTTAATCCACGTGAAATTTTGGCATTTCTGGAAATAATTTCCACACTATTGTCTTATTGAGAACTTTAATTTTTTTTAATAATGATTCAAGCTAATGTTATTTTTCATCAATATTCGTGTGTTCTTTCTAACGTTTATCAGAAACAAGTTTTCTTTTGTTATATTTTAAATATTGTATTAAGGTTTATCGTTTTTTATTTAGAGTTGTATATAAATTTTTTTGTTTTTGTTTTTTATTTTTTTTGTCGTCTGTTTGTGTTATTGTTTGGTTTTTGATGTGTTTGGTTGATAAAAAATGGGATACATATGTTGTATCTACGTTGAAAAATAAAATGCACGCTTTTCCAACTTTAAATGTGTTGTATTAAGATCAAAGTTAATTTAATATGAGGCGTTAGGAGAAAAAAATAAATTGATATGAGCCACTAATTGTATTAAGATCAAAGTTAATTATAATATAAAAATTATTTTTGCTTAGTTATGTTAGTCTGAATCAACCATCAGGTTGTTGAGAATAATTAATCGGTTTTAATTAGGCTAAAAAGTTTTTATTAGATGGAATATATATATATATATAATATTGACAAATATTATATCGGAAAGGAAGGATAGAAAAAATAAAATTCTCACATGAGACAAATAACAAGTTCATATGATACTCGTACTGTTGAACTTAGACTATGATAAATATGATATCAAAGCTGACTCAAAATAGTACGATTGTGAAATAAACTTCAGAGTTGAGTCGTTGAAATCAATAATAAGTAGTTGACATGTTCGGTAAAAGTGCTTATAAGCTAATTTTTATTTAAATGACTAAAATATTCTTAAACTTCTTACAAACAAATATAAAATTAATAGCATCTTTGTAAATAAAATGAGAAATGACTATTATGTTAATATAATCAAACACGTAAATAAATTAAAAAATAAAACATATAAATTAATTTAATCAGCTTATATGCTTAGATAAACATGTTCATAGTTCGATAATTTTAGATTGGTTGACCTTACGAAAAGATGCTACTACCTATTGGTTGAAACCTTGAGATATTATTTTGCAAATATTTTTACTATTTCAGATGAAAAAGTCCAAAAAGATAAAAGAATATTTTAACAAATTAAATGTTTGACTAATGAGAAAATTAATTATACTGAAAAAATACTGAAGATGTGTGAAAGATTTTTTTTTTTATTATCTCCTAGCTAGTTACTGTTATTGGCATGGCATGGCTGAAATAATGAGTAGTTAAGTGGACAAGAATCAACAATTCCCATTGGTGCACAAGTAAATTAAAAACTCTTAATAACTTATAATAATTGTTAATTTAATAACCTCATGTCCTTGTGTAATTAGATCATCAAGAAGTGAGCAATGAAATCAATTAAGTTAGTTTCTTGACTAATTATGGAATCAACTAATCCAAAAAAAAAAAAAAAACTAATGATACTAAGGTTTTAATGAAGCGACAAATATTTTTTTATTTTTAATGAGAATTCTGAGGTTTCAGTTTCAAGTTCTATCAGATACAAAGTTATCTTTACATGTTGGAGATTCTTTACTCTTTACTCTTCTAATATAAGACTTTTTGACGAATATTCAGACTTAATCTGATCCAATATATATGAAGCACCGAATAAGAAAGTAAACTAGTGATGTCTTTTTCTTTTTCATCTCCCAATTAAACTTCATTTTCATGTTCTTGTTAAGGAACAATTAAGAAATATTCAACAATTCTTAGTTTTTTGTTAGAAATACTCAAACCAAAGAAAAAAGGAATCTTTCTTCTTGTTTTTTTATGGAAAATATTGTGCTCCAATAAAAGCAAAAGTGGTGTGAATTATTCAAAGAATTGAATTCCATTTGCTTTATAAAAAAGGATATTAATAAATTTTAATAAAATGGTTTAATGGATCTAGCCAATTATCTTAAATCATGGAATATCATTGGAAAAATGGAATCTTGGACTATCAAAAAGATTCCTTGCACTAACCAAAAACTATGGAACTTGAGCATAGACACTAAAGATCCAAACTTTTGAGTTATTTATAAATATTTAATGTATTTCTTAATACAAATATAAAATCTGATTAAAGCTTTGCTCGAGAAAAAGAATCAATATCGATATGTTGCTTCTCCTGTTATAATAGTGAGAAAGGAAAGTGTTCTTCAAATTCGAAGCTAGAACTATAACCTACCTTGAATGTGGGCCTTTCGTTAAAATGAAATGGACTTAGCGTTTTATCTTTTTAAAGCAATATATGGATGTTATAAATTGAGCTAGGTTAATCCCAAAAATATATCTAGTACAATTACTTACTGATCTATAAAATGCCTTAAAAAGAAGGTATTGTGGTAATTAATGTTGGAGGGTGGGGGAAAGGGGGATTTAAGCATTGAACATATTATTAATCTATGCTTATTCAAAGTTTCTATTTTTATTTTTGTATTCCACCATATTTTGTTACTATTATATCATGTGATGTCAATTTTTTACAATTAAAAATTTTGAAAACCAAATAGGAAAAAAAATAATTTGAAAACTTCTTTGATGAATGTACACTCGACACATCACATTAGGCAAAAGATTCCTTTATTATTGGCATTGAGTAAATCATTTTTTAAAAATTAATTGTTTAAAAGTGTCTACTAGGTCAAGTTGCATCTACTCCTACTTTGAAACCCTATTTTTTAATTCCTATTAATATTAGTCTTGTGTATATATAAATCATGTTCCCTAACACTTGGAAATAGAGCTAACAAGCAACAAAAACTGTCCTAGACCCTTTAGACAAAATCTCCAATTATATTCCCTCTTTTAAAAAATAATAATCATGGAGTGTGAAAATTTCCAACCAAATTACATTAATCCATATATTGAGTATAGCAACTTAGAGACCACATTTTCTTGGAATAATCCTAGTATTATTAACCCTCAATGTTCAATCCAAGATTTTGTAACTATTGTTAATGATGTTGACATACTAGACTATTTCCCAAATGACTTCGATTTCATCGATGGAGATGTAGACATCCCCCTTCAAAACACGCAACAAGAAATTATTCAGGGAGATACTGAACTCGTGGAAGGAGGTCAGAAAATTGTTTCCACGTGGTCTGCAAATTTCCTCGTTCTGGGATTCCTGCGAAACAAGGTAGAAATAAGGAGGGCGAGGGGGAAAAAACAAAAAAAAAATAGGGGCTGGAAACAAAAAAAGGGGGGAGGAAAAAAAAACAAGTGTAAAAACTGGATCTTTTCCTTCCTTATTGGGGATAAGGGGCTTGAGGGGGGGGCTATTTGAAAGGCTAAGGGGAAAATCTGATTCCTTGGCCCTTCTATTAAAAATGTTGTTTTTGAGGGGGGCTAAATACAATTACCTTTTAATCAACGGGGGGGGGGGGAAAACAAGAAGAACAAGGGGGGGGGGGGAGAACAAAAAAATTTTCCCCTGTTGAGTTTGAAAAAGATTGGGGGCTTTGTTGGTAACTTTTTCCTTTTCCCCCAAGGTGGGGGGCATTTGTTAATGCAAAGGGGGACCTTTGGAATTGATTTTCATTTTTCAACCATGGGAAAATTTGTTGAAATCCTTAATTCCCAATTATCCAAAATCAGAGTTTTTAACCCATCTTTCAAATGGGGGGGGGGGGGGAACACCAGCGTTTTTTTCAAAATGGCTTTTCAAGGGGGGAAATTCTTCCTTCCTTATTGTAAGTTTGCTCATTTCACCGCGAATCAAGCAATTCTTGAAGCAACAAAAGGGAATCAACAGGTTCATATATTGGATTTTGACATCATGGAAGGCATTCAATGGCCTCCTTTGATGGTTGATTTGGTTGAAAGAGGAAACACAAATTCTTCTCTAAGGATCACATCACTTGTTAGTGATCATTCAAACTCATGTCATGTACAAAAAACAGGCAAAAGACTACAAGAATTTGCTAATTCAATCAATCTTCCTTTCATGTTTGATCAAATCCTCTTAGAGGACTTAGAAAAGTTACAAGTTGTTGTTGAGGGTCATAACAACTTAATAGCTAATGTTATGATCCACCAACTTCACATGCCACAAAGGGGAAGTTCACTAGTCAAGACATTTTTCAATGGACTAAGAAAATTGTCCCCTAAACTTGTTGTCTTGGTTGAAGAAGAGCTCTTCAATTTATCAAAAATCTCATCTATGTCATTTGTTGAGTTCTTTTGTGAGGCTTTGCATCATTACACAACAATATATGATTCAATTCTTGGAGGTTTTGGTGGAGGATACAAGTTAGCATTAAGGGTCATTGAGAAAGAATTTTTAAGAGTTAGAATTTTGGATTCATTAAGACAATTCCCTAGTGATAAATTAGAAAGGGAAAAATGGAGTAAAGGGCTATATTCATTTAAAGGTTTTAGACAAATTCCAATGAGTTCAAGTAATGTGAGACAAGCCAAGCATTTGGTGAGTTTGTTTAGTGGAGGGTATTGGGTGCAAAATGAACATAGCAAATTGGCTTTGTGTTGGAAATCAAGGCCTTTGACAAGTGCTTCCATTTGGGTTCCTATATCATCAAGTTCTAGTCCTTCAAGTTCAATATCTTTTTAAATTTTTTTTGTACTATAAATTTTGGAACATTATATTTCATGGGAATTAATTAGATTTAAAGGTTATTGAAATATTACAATGTAAATATAGTGAAGTTAGTTTTGGGAAAGGTTGAGTAAATGAGATTGTATTTCTTTGATTATTTCTCAGTGGGTTGTTAGCACACTTGAAATTATTTTTCTTATTTTTACTTGAAAAAAAAAAAACAATAATAACAAAAATAAATCTTGTGTAATTCATGAGCTGGAAATTGGAGACGGTGAGACAATGCACATCTTATCTCTTATCTTTGTAGAGCAGAAAGATTGTTTCTGATTGATAAAGAGAAGCACTATTCGAAGTATGGTCGCAAGATAATAAACATAAATGGAGGAGGAAAAGTAATTTTAATTTCTTTTTACTAATTAAACATGCGAGAATCATAAAATATTTTTCTCTACACCGAACACATCCTTCTACTGATGTTTATTCCCTTACATATATCTACCATTCATGAGGTGTGTTGCGAAGATCCGATTCCTCTTCATTTTTAACTTGTTATTATCTCATGTACAACTAAGCAACAATTGTCATATTAAAATTTTGAAGGTCTAAATAAAATTAATTCAATAAGAACTTGGATGTTTCCTTAAATCAATAATTACAAAAAAATGTAGTTTGACTATAAACATTTACCACTTAAATCATGATTAACAGAATTTTATTGATCCACATTGGGCTAAAATTGATGGGCTTAGTTTATTTAAAACATGGGCTGGGCCAATAGGATCCTCATCTTGGAGAAAGCTAAACGGGCGAACTGCGAAGTGCACAAATATATCACACACATATGTATCACTATGTATGTATATATAAAATCAGTTAAATGCGGACACTTTTTCTTTGAAAAGTTATATCGGGTAGATAGATTATTCTTTTTATGTATATACATATCACATCTCGAGATCGCTCGACTTCTTCGTTAAAATTGTGTGGTGTGTGTATATATATATTTTGGATAAAAACAATTCGCGTCTAATCAAAGTTCATTAAAATGTATAGATCACGAAATTTATTTTTGGGAGTCACTAGTTTAGGTGAATATTTGGTGTTTATTTGTTATATTATTATTTCTCATGTGCCATATTTTTTGTGTAGTACATATTTTATAAAATAGGAAAATTATTGGACAACATTTTAAACATGAAGGACTATTTTGTATATATTTTTCCCACATGTTTCTCATTTATCTCTTTTTTTACTTTTTCTAATAATTTTATACACCACCTACTACTACTTACGAATAATAAAATCTGTCCATCGGAGAAAATTGAGCTACCGGCCGCCGCCTCCTCCTCTCTATCACCGCCGAGCACACACTGTTTCCAGGTACATTAACAGGATAATTGTCATGATTCTTCTGAAATTTATTTTTAGGGATTTGCGCCTAATCGTTAAATATAGATATGCGGATTTCAATGTATTTGAACTGATATATGTTCAGTTTTAATTATATGAAATGTCTCTGGTTCTATTGCTATTACCTGTTTGATAAAATGCCAATTAGAGACTGATTAAGCCAGTATATGCTAAGTTCTGTTGTGAATTTTGAATTACATATGAGTTGTTTTAATCTATTAGGTTAGTAGCTTCTTTGTTCGAGTTTCGAGGATAATAAGCTTGGAAAACATAATCAGTTATGGTATGTATATCTTGGGCAGTAGAGGTAGGTGAAAGGAATTTGCTCAAAGTTACCTGCTTTGTATTTCTTGATGAACTATGTTGCACAAAATATGGCGCAACTATTGCCCAATTAAAACAAATGAAGCCAAAAACTGTTTTCAGGCCCAAAATTCGATGAGCTCGACACTTGTAGAGAAGAAACATGCTTAGACGCATTTGTGGGTTGTAACAAGCTGTTTGGTAGATGAGTCAAGGTGCACCCAAACTGGCATGAACACCACCTCAAAACACCAATATTAGAGGCGTTTGAAGAAGCACAATCTAATTAACTCTACTCATAACTCCCCTCGTTTCGAAAAAGAGAATGATCTACTTTTCCTACTATGTTGTTAACTTCTTTTAACCAAACAAGAAACAAAAAGTTTTCTCTTTTACGTCTTTCCCGAATCACCTTCTTTAGATTACTTTCTCCATTACATATCTTACATTCAACTATACCTTTCTCTTTTCCCGTCTTCCTTCCCTATTTCACAACAAAGCATAAGGTGTAAGAAATGAAGATCAAACTAAATGGTTAAAATGTATATATCACCTAAAAATTCAACATTGAACTACTTCGGTAAGAAACTTTGATTCACATAACTCATAAGATAGCACCAACATCCTTAAGACATGCTAATGCATAAAAAATACTTTTGTCCAGGCAACTGACTTACATTACTTGAGTAAACCACATAAACTCGAGGTAAGGGTCATCAGATGATACTCTCTGTAGGGATAAGGGAACTGGTGCACCGACCATTTTAAATGCGTCAGTTCCCCAAGAGAATTTCATAAACTGAATATGAAGATTTTTGAGGAAGGAGAATTTAGATGGTTTTGGAGACAAATGACACCGACACTAGTGGTACGAACTTTTCAAAAATGTTATTATATCTATGTCGCATCTTCTAAGATAACATTACCATTGAAGGATCAAACACGTACCCATCGACAATTTTAAAAAAATCCGAAGAATACATGATCCTAGTAATTGTTAGTGAGATCCCTTTTAGATTTGGTTCAATTAAATGTCTTCTTCTTCTTCTGGAATTTATTTTTAGGGATTTGCGCCTAATTGCCAAATATAGATAAGGGAATTTTGATGTATTTGAATGGATTGTATAAGTTTCTGATTGACAGTTATATGTTCAGTTTTAATTGTATAAAATGTCTCATTCTACTGCTATTACTTGTTTGATGAAATGCCAATTAGAGACCGATTTAGCCAGTATATGACAGGTCTTGTTGTGAATTTTGAATTACATATGAGTTGTTTTAATCTATTGGGTTAGTACTAGTTGCTTATTTATTTGTGCTCCCTCTGTTTTAGTTTGTTTGTATTGCTTTTCTTTTTATAACTTAGTGACAATTAAGAAACTTTGATCTTATTGATGAACACAGAGGGTTCCATTGGTACTTTTTGAATTTTATTAGAGTATCTTATGTCTCTAATTTGATTTATTTCTTCCCAATTATGTTTTGGGGCTATCTCAGATATGCTGGTTTTCAAGTATATATTTCTTATGTGGGATACTTTTGAGGTTCAAGTGCTAACTGATGGCTTATTCTGGTTGCAGGTTTCTTTGATGCATTGACCCCCATTAAACGAACGGTCTTTAAGAACTTATAGTGTTACACTTCCCCTGCTATTTAGACTCAATAGAGAAGGGGAGGAAGTAAAGGAATAGAGGATGTTGGCTGCTAAAACTTTCTCACTCTCTTCCCCAGTCAGCAAAGTCTCCAACTTTCCAGATTCCAGTCTCATTTTTCCAAAATCCGTTCCAGCTATCAAAGCCAATCGAAACATTCTTAGCAACCCTTTTCAAGCCTCATGCCTCAAAACTTCCTTGGAATCCGTCATTGCACCTGATGTTCAATCTTACCCTGGAGCAACCCGAGTGAAAATCCTTTCTGAAGCACTACCATTTATTCAAAAATTTCGAGGCAAGACTATTGTAGTGAAATATGGAGGAGCTGCTATGAAATCTGAGGCACTTCAGGCCTCTGTTATTGCTGATCTTGTCCTTCTTTCTTGTGTTGGTATGCGCATTGTCTTTGTCCATGGGGGTGGTCCTGAAATCAACCAATGGCTAGGTAAATTGGGTATCAAACCCAACTTTTTGAATGGCCTTCGTGTCACTGATGCCTCAACCATGGAGATTGTATCAATGGTCTTGGTGGGTAAAGTCAACAAACATTTGGTTTCATTGATTAACAAGGCTGGGGCAACTGCAGTGGGGTTATCAGGAATTGACGGCCACCTTTTAACTGCACGTCCTTCCCCCAACTCTGAACAACTTGGTTTTGTTGGGGACATTGCTAGTGTGGACCCTAGTGTACTGCGGCCTCTCATTGACAATTACCATATCCCAGTGATCGCATCTGTTGCAGCTGATAAGACGGGTCAATCCTACAATATTAATGCAGACACAGCAGCAGGTGAGTTGGCAGCCGCTCTTGGAGCTGAAAAACTACTCTTGTTGACAGATGTTGCTGGAATTCTAGAAGACCGTAATGATCCTGGGAGTTTGGTGAAGCAGATCGACATAAAAGGAGTGAAGAAGATGACAGATGATGGCAAGATTGCCGGTGGGATGATCCCCAAGGTGAATTGTTGTGTCAGGTCTTTAGCTCAAGGGGTGAAGACTGCAAGTATTATCGATGGAAGGCTGCAGCATTCCTTGCTTCTTGAGATTCTCACTGATGAAGGGGCTGGAACAATGATCACTGGCTAGATAAACACTATTGCGAGTTGATCAACTATTTTAGTAAGTTTAAAATGGTTAAGCTAGATAAGCTTTCTCAAAGCTCTAGAACCTTAATGGTTCTCTCTTATCAATATGTTGTCACTCTGCTACAAAATTTTGGTAGACAGACTGAAACTTGTCTGGCTTTCTGTTGTATTCTGTTTGATAATGGTCCCATCCTAATGGTTTTTCTTGTATGAATAAAGATCTAGTCACTTTGTGAAACTTTTCCAATTGATAAATGTGAAAACTGCAGAACTAGACATGCTTAGGATTGATGGTGAACTTAGCCCTCTTGGAGCATATTTACTTACCCTTTTCTCTCTCGACTTAATTCTTCCTGGTGTGTACAATGATATAGGCCAAACTACTTTAGAAAGTTTGGAACATCTAACTAGTTTGTGAATTGTTAGAAATGAAGATATTTGGGACAAAGTAGGAGCGACTTTAATGGAGGACAAGATGCAAGAAGCAAGACTGAGATGGTTTGGACATGTGAAGAGGAGATGTCCGGAAATGTGAGAGGTTGGCTATGGATGATTACATTAAAGATGAAGGAGTACTTATCATTCCACCACAACTCTAGTTGGTTATACTTTACTGTTTAGTTCATATACTTTTTTTTTTTTACCTCACAAATTTTAATTTGAAGCATATTTTCCCTTTCCATCACTACCAAATTCAATTTTTAAAAAAAGTTTATTGATTTTAACTTAAGGTAGTAGCTACTAAATTCAATCGAATATGTAAGGGTGTCAAATAGGCGGGTCAGGTTGAAATTGAGGATATTAAAATGGGTTGAAATAGAAGTCGATTTAGATTTTGACCCGTCCAACTTTATTTTGGGCTCAAATGGGCTAAAAAACGCGGGCTGATGAGTCTTGGGACCCTCAATTTGAAACTGTATTAATATCAATAAAATAATTGATATTTAATGTTATATCACAATTTTGATTTTCAACTCAAGATTCGTTTTTTTTAAAAAAAAAGTACACAAATGAAGATAAACCCTAAAAGATGGTTATAATACGGTTTAATATCATACCTAAATATAGGATATGTATCTTAATATTAAAAAGTTAAAGGGATTGAAACTTTGAGATTGCAATTGAACTCAATTATAAATTATCTTCAAATAGGTTGAGATTGAATCCAATTCAAATTATCTTGAGCTCAACTTTTAAAATTTTAGGCGGGTTAGGCGAATTATCCATGTTTGAATTCAATTTTGACACCCCTACGAATACATATTATTAGAAACAAAGATTTTTTCCACGATAAATCAATTAAAAGAATCACGAAAAGTAAAAAAGACTTGGACTAAGTCAACGCATACAAGTCCTATTTACAGAAAAGTAAGAAGACTTGAAAGGCTCCAAAAATTGCACAATTAATTTCTACCAAAAACTTTGTCCACATTAACTCCTGTCAATTTAAAGATATCCAACTGTACAATTTTAAGAAAATATTTTTTTTTAATATTCGTTTTTACAAATTTATGCTGCTAGATAGAGAACGAAGTGTTTTTTTTTAATTAATTAGTCTCTGAGAATGTGTATTGTATGTTTCTCCAAAGAAATCACATAATTCAAGTTACAATTTACATATGAATTGATTTTTCATATATAAATAGGAGATGGTTTATAAAGTAACTATGTATGATAATTTTTAAAAAGATAGTTTATCCGTCTAAAAAACGTGTACAAATATTTTCTTAAAATTGACAGGACTGAATAATTTCCAAGTCTCCTTAACGCGTCATTTACTTAATTGCCATGAATTGACTTGTCCTACAGTAGGTCAAGTCTTTGGATCCTTCTAAGTTGTAATTATAAACTAAATTGTATATCAATTTTTTGTGACAAATCAAAGTTTAAACAAAGAGAAGAAAAGCTAAAATCTATGGCTGCTTTGCTATGGTTATTAATATTATCTGCATTTCATGGAGTAGCACTAGCACAACAAAGGCAGTTCAATATAACTCTTGGCTCTTCTCTAACACCTACTACCAATTCATCATGGTTTTCGCCGTCTAGGCGCTTTGCCTTTGGGTTTTATGAACAAAACAATGGCTATGCTGTTGGAATCTTAATCGTCGGTATGCCTAACAAGACAGCAGTGTGGACAGCAAACAGGAACAGTCCTGCTGTTCCGAGCAACGGTGTCTTGCTCTTAACTAATGATGGAAGGCTCATTGTACAAGTAGGAGGCCAAGAAATCAGTGTCGTAAATCTCTCTGGTCAAGTCATTGATTCAGCTTCCATGCTGGATACTGGCAACTTTGTGCTCTATGATTCTGATCACAATATCATATGGCAAAGTTTTGACAATCCAACAAACACACTTTTACAAGGTCAGCATATATCAGCTAGACAAGAGCTGTTCTCGAGTGCCTCGGAAGCAGATGACTCATTAGGGATTTTCCGTCTCAAGATGCAAGATGATGGGAACCTCGTTCAGTACCCTGTCAATACACCAGATAGTTCCCCATATTCTTACTACTCTACAGGCACTGATGGAGTAGGGAATAATGTTACACTGAATCTTGATGATGACGGCCACCTCTACTTGCTCAATTCCACTAAAAGTCTAAGAAATCTAACTCAAGGAGGCAACCGTAGAGAAAGGACCATTATCTATATGCTGAAAATTGATGCTGATGGTATACTTAGAATTTATTCACATTCTCTGAACCAACAGAACAGCTCCGTGATATGGTCATCAACAGATGATAGGTGTACTCCAAAAGGCCTTTGTGGGCTTAATGGTTTTTGCACCAATATAGATGATCAAGCTAAATGTTTGTGTCTTCCGGGATTTGATTTTGTAATGCCAGGAAATTGGAGCGCAGGCTGTGAAAGGAATTTCACCGCAGAAACCTGTCAGTTAAAGGAGAACACTTCCAAATACTATGCCATGAGAACAGTTGAAAACGCAGGATGGGAAGATAGTACTTACGTTGTTTTGGCCGGAACGACAAAGGAAGATTGTGAACAAGCCTGTCTACAGGATTGTAACTGTGAGGCTGCTCTGTTCAAAGACAGAGAGTGTAGAAAGCAAAGGCTGCCTCTGAGGTATGGAAGGAGAGAGTTGAGTAATTCTAATCTAGTATTGGTCAAGGTGGGCACTAATTTCATACCCAACGAAGGGGTGCCTAATCAGATGACTGAAGAAACAACAGGCAAAAAGCTAAGGATAGAGATCCTAATTGCCGGCATTACATTGGCTGTTTTTGCTTTGTTGGTGTTAGGCATCTCCGGATTCCTCATTCACAGAAATCATGTCTGGACTTACAGAAAAATCCAGGACAGTAGAAGTGTTCAGTTATGTGAGGATGTTGCTCCACGAGCATTTTCCTTTGCAGAATTAGAGCAGGCAACCAGTGGTTTCAAAGAAGCGTTAGGGAGAGGAGCATTTGGAACAGTATTTAAAGGAATTTTGGCAGAAGACCAGAAAGTGATAGCTGTTAAGAGACTAGACAAAGAATTAGTAGAAGGGGAGACAGAGTTCCAAACTGAAATAAAAATCATTGGAAGGACACATCACCGAAATCTCGTCCGCCTCCTTGGTTATTGCCTGGAGGGATCAAGAAGGCTTCTGGTGTATGAGTACATGACCAATGGGTCACTTGCAGACATACTTTTTACAACAGAAAAACAGCCCACGTGGGATGAAAGGTGTGGCATGGCTCGAGATATTGCAAGGGGCCTCCTATATTTGCATGACGAGTGTGACACACAAATCATCCATTGTGATATAAAGCCTCAGAACATACTCATGGATGATCAATACTGTGCAAAAATATCTGACTTTGGAATGGCCAAGCTCTTAAAGAAAGACCAAACAAGAACCTACACAGGGATAAGAGGGACCAGAGGCTATGTTGCACCAGAATGGCACCGGAAACTGCCAGTGACAGTGAAAGCAGACGTTTACAGTTTTGGTGTCGTCCTATTGGAATTGATCTGTAGGCGTAAGTGTGTAGATTCCAGCCTTGACGAAAATGAGTCAATTCTTGAATACTGGGTCTACGATTGCTTTGATGCAGGAGAGCTAGATAAACTAGTCAAGGACGAGGACGTTGATAGAAGACAATTCGAGAGAATGGTGAAAATAAGCATCTGGTGCATTCAAGACGAACCATCACTTCGCCCTTCAATGAAGAAAGTTCTACTGATGCTGGAAGGGACAGTAGAAATTCCAGTGCCTCCTAGTCCTACTTCTTTTTTAAGTGCCATATAGTTCTGAACTTCTTCAATTTATGGTTTTTGTACTTCAAGTTTCAAGTATTCCAACTTCCCCATAGAGAGCAGAGTACTTCATCATCCATACTTGTGCTAAATAAAATATAGTGCTATCAAATTTCTGCATCATTCTCTGTCTCTTGTAGCCACCAGTTAACAGAACTACATCGATTTATCTTCTGCTGTAGTGAACAAAGGCTTATGTTCCCTTTTTGAGTGTTGTCCATATTAGCACTCCTCTTCAAATTTACATTTAGTACAATGAAACTATATTTTGTAAATACTAATTTAGGAGACTTACAGGTTTCTTCATTGTGGAAGCAAATCTGCAACAATCACGAGTCATGTCACCGATATTCGGGAGTGGGAGTCCTCACAAAGCAGATGAACTCCTTTGTCTATACTCTAGAAACCTTTCAGATGGAGAGAGTGTTCTCTTCTGGCCCTTCTTAAAAAAAAAACTGTTGGAAACAATTTACTGAACCGATTAAAATAAGGTGCTTAATCCCCCTTAAAATAAAAGAAACATATTATAAAATAAATAAGACCGCGTAGATCAAGGGTAGAACTCATCACTATTAACAGAATTTTACCAAACCACCACCATAATACTGATTTTCTGCCAAATGAACTATTGGGCTCTCAAACTATCAAACACATTCCTCCTTTTTCCTGTACCTGCATAGTAGGGTGTGTTTGTGAGTGTGCGCACGCACGTGTTGAGTAAATAATGTATCTGGAGGAGTGAGGATCAACAACACACTTATCAGCTAATATTTATTTAGTCTGCAGCAAAAACAACAGAATATAACACATCGCGAGGTCTCTAACAGAGATAAAACTACAACAAAAACACTACAAGTCATGAAATAAAACAAAGCAAACGTTGACACAGCCATCAAGAAATCAGCATTAAACGCATGAAATTCAGAAGTTTCCACCACGGAGCCTGAGGACAAGATGAAGAGTAGACTCTTTGTGGCTATTGTAGTTTGCAAGGGTGCGACCATCCTCAAGCTGCTTACCAGAAAAGATAAGCCTCCGTTGATCTGGTGGAATCCTTTCCTTGTCCTGTATCCTTACTTTCACAGTCAGTAGTATCTGAGCTCTTAACCTCCAATGTGATTGTCTTCCCAGTCAGTCTTTTCACAAGATCGGCATCCTCCTCTCAACGCAACACAACTGAGAGTTTACTCTTCTAAGATAGTTTTTAGAGTCTACAAGGTTCCTCCCATCCTCAAGTTGTTTACCAGCAAAAATCAAATGCTTCTGGGGGGGGAGGGGGGGGGATACGCTCCTTGTCTTGAATCTTTGCTTTGACGTTGTCATTGGTATCTGAACTCTCAACCTCCAACGTAATTGTCTTCCCAGTCTAAGTCTTGACAAAAATTTGCATGCCACCTCTAAGACGAAGAACAACGTGCAGGGTTGACTGTTTCTGAATGTTGTAATCTGCCAAGGTCCTTCCATCTTCAAGTTGCTCTCCAGCAAATATCAATCTCTGCTGGTTTGGAGGAATACCCTCCTTTGTCTTGGATCTTTGCTTTAACATTGTTGATAGTATCTGAACTCTCAACCTCCAAAGTAATTGTCTTCCCTGTCAATGTCTTAACAAATATTTGCATGCCACCCCTCAGAGGAAGAACAAGATGTAAGGTGGACTCTTTCTGAATATTGTAGTCAGCCAGGGTCCTTCCATCCTCAAGTTGCTTGCCGGAAAGATCAGTCTCTTCATGGTCTTGGAGGAAATCCCCCCCTTTTTTTCTCTTAATCCTGAAATTCTGGCCTTCACGTTGTCAATTGTATCTGAACTTTCAACTTCAAGGGTGATGGTCTTTCCAGTAAGTATCTTGACAAAGATCAGCATACCACCACGAAGGCGAAGGACAAGGTGAAGGGTGGACTCCTTTTGGATGTTGTAATCAGCAACTGTTCGGCCATCTTCAAGCTGTTTCCCAGCAAAGATCATCCTCTGCTGGTCTGGGGGAATACCTTCCTTGTCTTCAATTTTAGCTTTGACATTATCAATGGTGTCTGAGCTCTCGACCTCAAGAGTTATAGTCTTTCCGGTCAGAGTTTTAACAAAGATTTGCATCCACCACGTAGACGGAGGACAAGATGGAGGTACACTCGTCTTGGATGTTGTAATCAGCAACTGTTTGGCCATCTTCAAGCTGTTTCCCAGCAAAGATCAGCCTCTGCTGATCTGGAGGAATGCCTTCCTTGTCTTGAATCTTAGCTTTTACATTATCAATAGTGTCAGAGCTCTCGACCTGAAGAGTGATGGTCTTTCCGGTGAGTGTCTTAAACAAATATCTGTATCTGAAACATATTGAACACAACTGTCAAACTAGCAGCTTTGAAAGTCCAAAGAGAAAAGAGAAGAAAGGTTTTGCAAGTTCTCCTCCTACAGCAGCGAACTACCGACATAATATGAACTCTCATAGCTTGCACACGAATCCTAGAACTTGTTTAATTCGGAACCAGGTCATCCCAAGAAACAAATTGAAGTTAAAATCAAATATATCAAACCAAACGCAACTTAGGAGATTATAAGATAAAAATTCCTAATTGATTAGAAACCATAGAAAAAGCAAAAGAAACATATCCAAAGTCAAGTAATTACACCATCAGAGAGCCACCAGAAGACGAGAACAACCAAATGAAGAAGATATTGTAAGTGTTTCAAGCCAATGCAGGATTTCCACAAACTAGGTCTCTTGTCTATGGAATGTTGATCAGACTTATGGAGATCTCTAGTAGAGTTGAATTATTTATCTGTAGACTTGACATGTCGTATTCCATATTTCAAAATCCAGCATATCACTATTCACTAAACGCTTTTGAGCAGCAACTAGAGTTGATCATCTTCCCATACCTGCAGTCGAGAATTTGATATTATCTGATAATGTCTACTCATCAGATTTGTCATGTCCCACTTACTTTGATGACATTTTCTGGACTTGTTCGCCCAAGAGTTTAACAGTATGACAACGCAATAGAAGACTTAGAAAGTTCCATACTGTCATTGGAGACTACTTATCAAATGTACTTGGAAAGAGCATCTCATAAACGCACAGATTAAGTACAAGAAAGAGATAGAAGATGATTGGGTGACTGTTGATAGGAAAATGTTGGTAACCCGGGTATTATTGAAGAGATACATACAATTCACCTTACTAGATGGTTTTGGAGACAAATGACACCGACACTAAGTTGTTCTGAAGAAATCCCCCCAGCTTGATATGATCAATTTGAAGAATTTGGAGAAAACCATTTATTTGTCCTTCAATTCTGATGGCCAAAGATGAAAGGCTTGAGACAGGAGAGTGCAAGTAGTTTAGGAGTCAATGCTACTGAAGCTAGTTATAAGAAGGGTAAAAGTTGAATCATCAGTGAGAAGAGAACTAGGATGTAGAATTGTTATCAGGTTGTATATGACAATTTACAGACATATGAAGCATAAGGGATGATGATGATTTCTAATGACGCCTTTACATGAATTTGGAACTGATCGACTGGTGACTAGCCTAGAGTAAATCAGCAGGAAAAAAAGAGCCGACTCCACTAAGGTTATAACTGAAAAACAGAAACCACATTGTACATTGATGATAAACTGGTGAGCACTTCTGCTCAGTGGGATACCCAGATGCTTTTGAAGTCTAACAGAAACTCTTATCTCCCCCTTCGTCTATCTTCAAAAAGTTGTGTTGACAAAACTCTTTAAAAGAGATCCGTTTCTCTGCAGATATAAGATGATTTATCAAACTTTAATGAGGTAGGAAGACAATACAAATGATATTGCGAGAAATTTGCAAACCTGGATCGATAGACAATAGTCTTGAACACAAGTCAACACAACCCGGGTGCAACTGAGGAAGAATCGGCTCAAAGAAAGGAAGACGTAGAGATGCCTTGATATTTCGCAGTATCTATTTTAAAAATATATATATAATGGAAGATGGTGAACTAACAAACAGAGGAACGGCCGTAGCAATGTGCATTAAAGAAATGCTATTACCTGAACACTAGTTCTACCACGAAAAGGAGGGTAACCATTAAGTAGTTCAAAAAGAATTGCACCAAGACTCCACATATCAACCTATTCAAGCGAATACATGTCAGTTTGTCCAATCTGTGTAACATAGTTGTACAGTAAATAGTTCTTACCTTATCATCATACTTTTTAAATTCTAGAATTTCTGGAGCCATGTAAAAAGGGGACCCACAAACTGTTTCTGCAAGGTCATTTGGATTTAACAGTCTGCTCCAAGACTACACCAGATACAGGTTTTAGATGTCAGCTTGAACATTTCTGTTTTGATGATTCATATCATTTTTCTTTACCTTGAGAGACCAAAATCAGCAATCTTAAGAATTGGGTCAGTCTCCATGGTAGATAAAAGAATGTTCTGAACCATAAATGAACTAAATTAGAACTTATTTTTTCTATAATGGTAACTGAACTAAATTAGAACATTATTAAAGGCAAAAAAGAAGAATATAAACATCATGTATTTTTTTTTTTGATAAAGGAATATAAACATCATGTATTTTGAGCATAAGTATTCAAAGATGAGCAAAATTCAACAAGAAAAATAAGAGGATAATGATGAATAGAAGAAACTTTTTTATAAAGCAGCGACAAATAAAAACTTGCTAAACCAAAAAACAAAAAGAGTACCAGGTAAAGATTTTTTTAATTATGTAGGCCACTTGTAGATTATTATGCTGGTGTACTAAATTTTTGTAGGTTATGTGTTGAGAGACTCTTTACTCATTTCTTCTCATAGATATCTATTGCTATTTTTTCTTCTCTTTTGGACACAATTTCTCCCACTTTATGCATTTTCGTGCTTCCGCATGTCCCTTCTTCACCATATCCAAAGAACTAGGTTTTATTTCTCAAACTTCCTTCCCCCTTTTCAAAAACCTTTTCCTAAGTTAAGTTTTTCTTTTTTCTAAATTCCAAAACTGAAGTACACCTAGCATGTATCATACACATTCAGCTCCTCAGCCAACGAAAGGGATTGGAATATCAGCAGAAGACAATAATAGGAGCATGAAATGTTAGTTGGAGAAAGCAGCTATTAGGCAATTGACTTATGCAAAATGAAGGGGGGAAAAAAGAAGATAAACTAAGATTTCAACAACCTAGACCAAGCTTGGGTCATTTGGAAAAATTGTTGATGCATCAGGTTTTACCCACCTTCACATGCAACTAAGCAATACAAAACTGCATAATGATATAGTGAATTAAATCAAAGATGTATCATAGCTTGGGAGAAATACAGCGAGTATAACTGCCTATTTTTTCAAGGGGTTGTCCCGTCGTTTGGTAGGTGTAATTATATAACTACTGCATGTATTACCTTCTGATAATTATTTAAATCCTTTGTCTGGTAAGATTTTTAGTATTATAGGGTGTATAACCAATACATAGCAAATCATGGTATAAGTCATACAAAGGTTATTAATACATGAAGAAGCATGGTTAAAGACAAAATTGTCCTTAATACACCAAATCAAACAGTGGATAAGAAATAATCCCCGCACTACTAACACATCTATTCAGTACTATTCTTGTACACTCTACCAAACGACCCTAAAGTTTTAGCAGTTTAAAGTTTGTTTATTTTATGCATGTTTACAAGTATTGCCCATGTTCATCAAAAATACAGCATACAGTCTCGTTTTGGGTTTTTGTTTGCATTCGACCAAACCCCGTACAAAGTCTCTGCTGGAGACGCTAAAAGTCACACTTTAATGATCTGAAGGTTGTGTTTGAAATGTATTCAATTTAATATCATAAGAAACAAAAACTTATACCTCTGGCTTCAAGTCACGGTGAATGATATGGTGCATGCTCAGTACCTCTAGGCCAGCTCCTACTATATCGCAACCAGAATGGTATCAATTGTACAAGAACTGAGCAAGGACAACATGATAAGAAAAGAAATAGTGAAGAAGAGCTATAAACAAAAAGTCACCTATCTGTTTCATAAATTTTCTAGCTACGCATTCTTGAACTCTGCCATGATCCCGAATATAAGCAGCCAGATCCCCTCCATCACAAAACTCCAAGACAAGGAAAATAGAGTTTTCAGCCTAAGGGATAAAACAGTTTTCTCAAATTAAAAAATCATACAATGATTATATTGTTGCACTAAATCTTATTCCTAATGAATCAACATTTGCAAGTCAAACATAAACAAGCCGTGCACTGATGCATGTCAACAAGAACTTCAAAACCACACCTCCAAAACCCAGAGAATAAATTTTATAGGGTCACAACTTTTGCATTATCTAGTGCATAAACTATGAAGTACTAAATTGCCTATTTGTGTTGGATAGTTGAATTCTTTTCACAACAACATCTAAAGTTTGAACAAGATGCATCATGCATTTGCCAATCTGTTCAGTTTGGAATTTCTGAACATATTCTGATTTTATATTTTTTTGTTTCATTTTTGATAAGCTGCACATTCATTGATAATTTTGATAAGAAGCTTCTAGATAACTGATCAAAGTCACCTTTTACTAAATCAAAGTTGGTGATTTCGCTCGTGAATAGTTTATCCACTAACTACACACTGGTTCCCAGGGGTGGAGGCAGCATATACTTAGGGGGTTCATCCCTTCGGCGGAAAACATTACAATTTATACATGATTAAAACTACTTTTTAGATATATATAATAAATATCGAACCCCCTTTCCACTAGTTCGTGTTTACTTCTCAGATTTTGAACCTCTTGTTAACATTCTGGCTCCACCGCTGCTGGTTCTATTTAACAAACCGCACACTTATTCCAACTAGAGAACACTGATTTAACATTAAACAAATCACACATTTGGGACACGATGAGAATTGAAATATAAACACTAAAGCAGTTAGTTTCCATTTCATCACACAAGAACTACGTATCCTACTATCATTTGGGGAAAAAATTGCATAATTGCAGAAAATGATAGACCTATAAACTTCTAAACCTTTGGACTATAGCTGACATATCAAAACCACACAGAAAACACTAGGTGTTTGCTGCCCATATGCGCCTTGTGCAGTGGGAGGTAGGTAGCAAGTACTCCCGATACCTACTAAAGCAATTGGATAATTTTATTGATATTAAAGAGAGAGAGACACCACTAACCTGAAATACATCGAAAAGGCGAATGATATTTGGGTGTTTAACAGAAGATAAAAAGCTGAGTTCACAGTCTAAGCAACTCTTGAGTTGGCGAGTGAGCTTGAGGAGGTCGATTTGCTTCAACGCCACCACTTTTCCGGTGGTCCGGTGCTCGGCTTTCCATACCGTCGACGATGAGCCCGCCCCGTAGCTTTAACACGTCAGCGTGTACTCCTCCGATCTGTTTGGAGGGAGGACGATCAGCTCTTCCATTTTTATATTATTCCTCGACATTCTATATTCTCACTGCGCTTTTTTTGTCCTTTGGAATTATACTAGGGAGCTCAATATTTCGTGAGCTCCCTTGCCTCGTTAGTAGTTCTCCCGTAAAGATATTTTCTATTCATTTTATATTTACCGTAATGTATATAATTGAGTCGATATGTGGATGATAAATTACTCATATAAATCTATTTTTTTTAATTAATATTTTTTTTGTTTTTTTTTTAACGAATAATAAGACTTAATATGATATTAGTAAAGACTAATTCCTTTTGGTTAATAAAGATATTATTTCAGTATTTTTTTTCTATAGAATTGTTTTTGCTGTTACATTTGATACAAACAAAGGTAATTACCATATATTATTAATAAATCAAAACTTTAGTATAATTTTCTTTTAAAGGATGTTAAGTGACTCACTTTTTTTTCTTTTAATATTCGAACACGGAACACTCTGGGTGTTTTACAAACTGTTATGAAGAAATGATCACCACGCTATTAATGAACACAATTTGAACCTAAATAAAGAAAGTAATATAGTTATTAGATAAAATTTTAAGCATATAAATTGAGACTTTGAGAAAATTTGATGGACTAATAACATAATATTTTCAAAATTTATTTAAAACATTGAATATTAGATTAACAGTGTTATATTTTAATACTTATTCAGTCCTTTCCTCAACTATAAATACAAATGCTTATGCTGGTGCGAATGTCCCTCTGTAGCCTCCAAGAAGCTACAATTGGATCACACCATTCCAGTACACATCTAATATGATAGACCGTTGCTTACCAATACTTTTCTTGGTGTAGGAGAGAAAATTTGACAATCTAAGAACATCTCGTTGAAACGATAACTCTCTGAACCTGTTACTCGACTTGTCGGGTAAAATAATTTCACTACACTAGTTTTCAAAAGTTTTGATTACTCTGCCCATCTCTATTCCCATAGAAATGTTAGCTCTAGTCACTCAACGTTTTTCGATCGACCTAAGTTGATAAGCTCAAAAGCTTGGTCTTACTTCATTGTCGAGAAAAGAGAAGACGTTTCATTAACTAAACTCAGACGTATGCTAAAGCTACCTTCTTCTTCTTTTTCTTTATTTTTTTTTTGAGGGGGGGGGGGGAGAGGGGATGGGGGGGGAGGGGGGTGTGAATCAGTGTCAAACAAACCGGTCAGTGTCACACCAAAATTAACCCTTCCCTTTCTAATCTAACAAACTAAAATGTTTGTGATGCATTGTTTTCTTCTTTATTGGAACAAGAACCCAACAATCAAAGCTCATTTTCCTATCAAGGTAAACCGGTAAAGCAGTGTGTAAAAAAGGGTTGGCTCGTCGAAAGCCCGACCTCTTTGGTCCAAAAGGATTCAATTTTTCACCTATGTTAGTTCGACGTGCTTGTTGCTCTGATTAAGATCATCAGAACATCCTGAAAGATTCGTCTTGAACGTTCTTGCCTTCCAGCGGAGATAAATATAACGAATCTCCTCACCCATCTCACCCCTTTTTTGAGCTGAAAAAAATTAGCTGTAATGAATTTTCTTAAACATAACATCTTCACTCGTCTGCTTGAGTACAAACGTCTTTTTACCTGATCCCGATGAAAAAGGAAAGCTAAAAGAGCCCCCTCGATAGGTGACTCCTCCAATGAGATCTTAAGGTGAGATGCTTCACCCTTTTCTTTTTGAAACATGTCATTTCAAAAATCGTTAAGTTAGGAATATACATAAAATTTTGACTTATTATAAGGATTTATATAACTAATAAAAATAATATAATAGGAATAATTTTAAACAACAGAAAAATAATAAAGAGATACATCCAATTTTTCTTCATTCAAATTATGTAAATTTTATTTTTAGAAATTATAGTCAAATAAAAATTTAAAAAATAATTTTTTAAAATTATACATGCCATGAATTTGAAAAAGGAAAAAAAAAAGGAGAAGCATCTAACAAGGCTCTAATAATTTGCGTAACCGTGTCTTCTAAAATATGCGAAGAAATTGCGTAAGCGCTGAGCCATAGGCCCATACGTTTCCTCTCTGTGGCGGCAAAGCGGTTACTATAAATACAGATATTCCTCTTCTCAACCTAATCCCCAAATCATTCTTCTTCTCTAGCGCAACTTCTCTCGGAAAAAGGCATCTCCTCCTCCTCTCGTTCTCTCGATAATCTCCTTACGCACTAGTTCTTCTTCTCAAGGTAATGGTCTTTTTCTTCTATCGATTCAATCGTTTGTTGAAGAGATTTAGATTTATGCAGGTTTTTGTATCATAAATGTATGAACATAATTATATGAACGTAATTTACCTTTGTTTTGTTGTTTATCGATTAGATCTGCACGGAATTAGTCGATTTGAGAACTTTTTAGAATGGATTATGTATGTTTTTTTCTGTTGATGATGTTATGGCGTTTAATTTCGTTTGATTTGCTAGAGTTTTGGTTTCCATTTGGTAGAATTGTTGAAGTTTTGTGGTATGATTGGTTTGTGTCGTATCTAGGGGTTTTTATCACAATTTGAGATGGTGATGCTTGCCTTTTCTGTTGATGATTTATAGCCTTGAATTTCGTCAATTTGCTTGATTTTTTGGTCACTGTTTAATAGAAATTGTTCAAGTTTCCAGGTTTGATTAATTGGTCCTGTCTAGGGATATCTATGATTAATTTGGAAAAAACTTCCTTTTGATGGATAATATATGCTCTTTTTTCTTTTATGTTGATGATGTTATAGTCTTGAATATTGTCGTGTTGTTCCATTTGGTTTCTATTTGATTGAAACTGTTCAAGTTTCCAGGTTTTATTATTTGTCATAGGGATGTTTATGATTAAATGACAGAACTAAATTGAATGGATGATGCATACTTTTGCTGCTGATGATTTATAGCCTTGAATTTTGTAGATTTGCTTCATTTATTGTCTCCGTTTAATGAAATTGTTGAAGTTTCTAGCCTCTAGGTTTGATTGATTGTGTCTTTTCTAGTTTTTTTTTTGCGAATAAATTGAACTAGATTTCAAACAAATTGGGAGTCTCCAATTTTTTGTTTGTTAACTCTTATTAATCTGTTTTTTAATGTGTATTTCGTGTACGGGCACTTTGTTATTCTCTCCTGATAATTCTACATTTTGAACTTGATTTGATCTACAATATATCAGATGGGTTTGCATCCCTCTAAAATGATAAGTATAGTTTGTACTAGGTAGGAGGGAAATTGCAGAACCTTTGTTTTACTTTATTTTCTTTTTGGATTTGCAAAGATTGCTAGTTTTGCCATCTCTGCCTGATCTTGAAATAGAAGTTTTGACAGTTGTGCTTCAATATATTTCAGATGCAGATATTTGTTAAGACACTCACCGGAAAGACCATCACTCTTGAGGTCGAGAGTTCTGACACCATTGATAATGTCAAAGCTAAGATTCAAGACAAGGAAGGCATTCCTCCAGATCAGCAGAGACTGATCTTTGCTGGGAAACAGCTTGAAGATGGCCGAACACTTGCTGATTACAACATCCAAAAAGAGTCTACCCTTCATCTTGTCCTCCGTCTACGTGGTGGAATGCAAATCTTTGTTAAAACTCTGACCGGGAAGACTATAACTCTTGAGGTCGAGAGCTCAGACACCATCGATAATGTCAAAGCTAAAATTCAAGACAAGGAAGGTATTCCGTCCCCCCAGACCGCCAGAGGCTGATGCTTGCTGGTTAACAGCTTGAAGTATTGCCGCACATTTTCTTGATTACAACATCCAAAAAAGAGCGTCTATTCCTAGCCTTCATCTTGTCCTCCGTTCTCGTGTGGAATGCAAATCTTTGTAAAACTCCTTACCGGGAAGACTATAAAACTCTGATGTCCGAGAGCCTCAGCACCAGTGATAATGTCAAGCTAAAATTCAAGACAAGGAAGGTAATCGCCCCAGACCAGCAAGGCTGATCTTTGCTGGGAAACAGCTTGAAGATGGCGAACTACTTGTGCTGATTTCATACTCCAAAGTAGGTCCACCCGTCAACCTTGTCCTTCTGCCTCGTGTGGTATGCAGATCTTTGTCAAGACACTTACTGGAAAGACCATCACCCTTGAAGTTGAAAGTTCCGATACCATTGACAACGTGAAGGCCAAAATTCAGGATAAGGAAGGGATTCCTCCAGACCAGCAGAGACTGATCTTTGCCGGCAAGCAACTTGAGGATGGAAGGACCCTGGCTGACTACAATATTCAGAAAGAGTCTACCTTACATCTTGTTCTTCGACTGAGGGGTGGCATGCAAATATTTGTCAAGACATTGACAGGGAAGACAATTACTTTGGAGGTTGAGAGTTCAGATACCATCGACAATGTTAAAGCAAAGATCCAAGACAAGGAGGGTATTCCTCCAGACCAGCAGAGATTGATCTTTGCTGGAAAGCAACTTGAGGATGGAAGGACGTTGGCAGATTACAACATTCAGAAAGAATCAACCCTGCACCTTGTTCTTCGCCTTAGAGGTGGCATGCAAATCTTTGTCAAGACTTTGACTGGGAAGACAATTACATTGGAGGTTGAGAGTTCAGATACCATTGACAATGTGAAAGCAAAGATTCAAGACAAGGAGGGTATTCCCCCAGACCAACAGCGTTTGATCTTTGCTGGTAAACAACTTGAGGACGGGAGGACTCTTGCAGACTACAACATCCAGAAGGAGTCAACTCTCCATCTGGTGTTGCGTTTGAGAGGAGGGATGCAGATCTTTGTGAAGACTTTGACTGGGAAGACAATCACATTGGAGGTTGAGAGTTCAGATACCATTGACAATGTGAAAGCAAAGATTCAAGACAAGGAGGGTATTCCCCCAGACCAACAGCGTTTGATCTTTGCTGGTAAACAACTTGAGGATGGGAGGACTCTTGCAGACTACAACATCCAGAAGGAGTCAACTCTCCATCTGGTGTTGCGTTTGAGAGGAGGGATGCAGATCTTTGTGAAGAGGCGTCCTGACTGGGAATGACAATCTACATTGGAGTGGAGATGCTTCTGATCACTATTGAGCAATGTGAAAGCAAGCAGGATACAGGACAGGAAGGGATCCCACGCAGAATCAACAGAGAGCTCATCTTTGTCTGTAGCATCTTGAGGATGGCCGCACCTTGCAGACTATATAAATCCAGAGAGTCCTATACTCTTCATCTTGGTCCTGAGGCTCCGTGGCGCGTGTGCACCACTGTCTATCGTCCTGTGTGCTGCTGATTTCATGATGGCTGTGTGCCTTGTATGTTTTGATTTCACATGACTTTTATGTTTCTTTCCCGTATAGATACATCTCTCTTACTATCTCTCTTTTAAGAGACCTTGTAATGTGTTATGTTCTGTTGTTTTTTGCTGCAACCTATATAAATAAAGATTAGCCGATAAATGTGTTGGTGACTCCTCAGATGCATTGTGAGCTTAGGACACACTCATTCACCCCCCAAACACACAAGTGTTATGGTGGTGGTTAAAATTAACGCCCACCTTGACCAATGTTGGATTAAAATTACCCAAGTCTCTCCTTCCATACCTCAGAGGCAGCCTTTGCTTTCTACATTCTCTGTCATTGAATAGAGCAGTTACAATCCTGTAGACGGGCTTGTTCACAATCTTCCTTACAACATAAGTAGTATCTTCCCATATTGTGTTTTCAACTGTTCTCATGTCATAGTATTTGGAAGTGTTCTCCTTTAACCGACAGGTTTCCACTTTCCTGGCATTACAAAATTAAATCCAGGAATACACAAACATTTTAGCTTGATCAGGTGCAAAAACCATTAAGCCCACAAAGGCCTTTGGATTACACCTATCATCTGTTGATGACCATATCACAGAACTGTTCTGTTGGTTCAGAGAATGTGAATAAATTCTGAGTATACCATCAGCATCAAGTTTCAGCATATAGATGATGGTCCTTTCTCTACGGTAGCCTCCTCTGGTTTGATTTCTTAGCCTATTAGTGGAATTGTGCAAGTAGAGGAGGCCGTCATCATCAAGATTCAGTTAAACATCATTCCTTTCACTGCTGTGGGATTCTTACTTAGTAAGCGTATGGGGCAGTATCTGCTGTATTGACAGGGTACTGAACACAAGGTACCCTAATGAGTCATCTGTTTCCGAGGAACCCGAGAACAGCTCTTGACTAGCTGATAAATGCTGACCTTTTAAAAGTGTATTTGTTGGATTGTTAAAACTTTGCCAAATGACATTGCCATCAGAATCATATAGTACAAAATTTCCCATGTCCATCATGGAAGCTGAAGCAATGGCTCCAGAGGGATTGATGACAGAGTTTTCCTACTTTCACAATGAGCCTATCCGATGCATTAGTTAGAGAGCCTGACAGCATTTTGCCGGGAGCGGTCCTGTTTTGCTGTCGCACACTATCTCGTCTTGTTAGGCTTACAGACGATTAAAAGATCCAACAGTCATAGGCTCGCATTGGTTTGATTCTTAACCCAAGTGCAAAGCGCCTGACTAGAGAAATACCTGATGAATTGGTAGTAGGTGTTTTAAATCGAATTTGGTATTGATGGAAAGAGAAAATATGCTTCAAAGTAAAATTTGCAATGGAAAAAAAAGCATTGTATGAACTTAACAGTAAACAGAAGGTATCAACCAACGAAAGTTGAAGTGGAGCGGTAAATACTTCTTTATTTTAACTTTAGTTCAAAAAATTAAATCTTACATATGTAAACATGTTTATAAAAATTAAATAAATAAGAGAGATGAAAAATCACTAAATAAGAATATATAATAATTAAATTAAGAGAAATATGTATTTTTTTTATAAAAAAATGACCTAGTCTTCCAATTTTGTTGGAACAGAAAGAAAAAAAAATTTTTTCAAATAATTGAATTTTTGAATCATGCATGTCCCCTAACTTTCCTTTCTGTTCATCAAGTTGGAAGCCTTGTCTTTTCTAAACAATCATATCTTATAATAAAGAATAATTTATCATTTTCTGGTAACTAAAACAAAACTGTGTTATATACTATAATGGACAAAACTTCACCAGAGTTACCAACAGAAATCCTTCATCAAATACTCTCTCTTCTCCCAACTAAAACTGCTGCTCGAACTGCACTGTTGTCCAAATCATGGCTAAATGCATGCTCTACGAAACCTCATCTCTCTTTCGATATATCTGATCCTGTAGATTATCGAGCTCATGAATTCCTGAGAATCGTAGATAATACTTTAGAAAGGTATCACCGCGATAATAATCTACCTGTTTCATCTTTTGAGCTTTGCATCTCCTATTATGATCAAATTTATTGTGATGGTCTAGTCGATAAATGGTTAGATATTATAACAGATAAAAGAGCTACAAAGGTTTCACTTTTTGTGAAAAGCAAAACTAAAGAATATACAGAAAGATATAACTTGTATGTTCATAACATATTTAAGATGAAATTCATACAGCATTTGGAGTTAAGTCACTGCCAAATATTACTAACGAAACGAAAAGCATTCTTTTATGATGATAAAATTAAGTGCGAAAACTTGAAGAACATAACCTTGTGTTCTGTTACCATTTCTCAATTAGCAGTCGAAAGCCTGATTTCGTGTTGTGCTCAGATTGAGAAAGTATCAATACAATACTGTGTCGGGTTCAACAGCATTCGTGTTTCAAAACATCTTCCTAAACTTTGGTGTTTTAGCATCTTTTGCTGCCCAATTGTGGAAGTTGAAATTATTGATGCACCAAAACTGCTATCTTTTGAATATGTGAACAAAGGTGATTCCGCGCCTTATTCATCTCATGATAATCTTCACACATGTTTGCGAACAATAGACATTGGTACTTGTCAAAATCTCAGAAAGGTAGAGTTTGTGAAGGTCACAGTTGATTATTTGGATCTCTTCAAGCTTATACGAAAACTACACTCTGTGAAGGAGTTGATTTTGCACTACTGTAGGTACTTGAGAAAAATCCAAATCTCAAGTTCATCCCTCGAGGTTTGTAGCATACTTCAGTGTGATTTAGTAGAGGAAGTCAAATTTGATACGCCTAAATTACACGCCTTAGCCTTCTCGGATCAAGATAGACTACCTTCTTTATCTTTTGAAAGGGCTCCGAGTCAATGCAGAGTTTCCATAAGGATCGACATTTTATGGGACGTTGAGCATCTCATGAACTTACGGAGATTTCTAGTTGAGTTGTGTGATCAAGTTGTAGATTTAACGTTGTGTACTATCTCTAAAAGCTTGATCTTACCAAGAGGAATTTATCGTCTTCCTACACTTGAAGTGGAGAATTTGGAACTGTCTTATAGTGATATTACAACCGCGACATATTCATTTTACTATGATGTCATGTTTGCAATTTGTTTGCCCAAATTTTTAACGCTGCAGTGTGATGAGAATCTAAGGAAGTTTCTTCGTCAACAATGGTTGAAGAAGAGAGAGAGTAGATTTATCAAATGTACTTGGAAAAAGTATCTCATAAATGCTGAGATAGAGTACAAGAAAAGGAACGGAGACGATTGGATGACCCTTGATAGGAAGATATTGGTAGCTGACCCTCGTATCGTTGAAGAGATCTATACAATCCGCTTCAAGAAAATTCAAAGAATTGAAAAAAATAAGTATTCGTATACTCCAAGGTACTACAAATTACAACATTGATACCTGTCTATCTCTTGCCATTTCAAAACAATTAACTTAGCTTGTTATTTCTGCAGATGCATTCCAAGATGGATAGTTCATTGATCTTTGCTCGGATTTGAATTTCATGGTTCTAGAATAGTAACTGGGTTGTGAAATTTATGTTTTTTATAAGTATTTTTATTCATGTTGAATAAATTAGCAGAAAGATGTATCACTCTGTTTGAATCATTTTACTGTATTTTATCGTTACCATGTTTGTTTTGATTGTTATTGTATTTATCTTGTTAAATTTCATTATTTAATGGAACAACTGATTTGGTGTGTTTCGTTGTTGGGATAAGGCACAAGTACCCCTAGACTATGACTGAAATTTCAGAGCGAACCTTTAACTAACTAAGGCTCCTATCAATCTACCCTATTTCGGCCTTTTAAGAGCCTCCTTGTTTTCGATTCAAGGTCTAGTTGATAAATGGTTAGAAACTATATCAGAGAGAAGAGCTTCACAGGTTGGCACATTTGTCAGTGAAATCGCATCAGTTAGTTTATAAATTCGAAAGATTATAGTTTGTTAGCTGACTCCATATACCGCGATAGAATGTTGCACAGTTTGAGATGAAGACGCTGCGAAATGAAAATATTTCTCACAGGTATCGTGAACTTAGTTTTATACATATTTAGTGGATCTCTTACTACAAATACATGGTTTGAACTTTGAACTACAGCTGAACCTGTCATTCCTATAACCTTGCTAAGCTTAGCTTCTGCCGACTTCTTTAAGACCCTGCTTGTTATCATTAGTTCAAGATTTTTCCAAATTATAGAAATTTTGGGTGCATCAACAAACCATGAACTGTCTCTTCCTCAGATTTAAGACAACATGCAAACTGAATTTTGCTTGTTTGGAATATCATAAACTACGAACCTCAAAGCAAGTATTACCACGAAAAGGAAAGATAACAACTTACAATAAAGTAACTGTAAGGTAAGGTAACTGTCTACTTTTGATGATAAAATAGTTAGTTACAAAAAAAAAAAAAGGTTTTATTACAAAGAAATTGAAGAAAAAAATGACAATTACAAACATAAATTTCATGACATTATTATAAATAATTTACGTAAATATGTTATTGAACATTGAGAAAAGGCTTATTTTTATGTCATTCGTTAAAAATTTGACGTTTACATTTGACAAACAATTCATTCGTGTCATTATTTATTAGCTAAGAACAGTTGGAAAATCAGTTTTTACATGTAGTCAACTACGATTCAGCCACGTCACTGATTAAATTATTTTTTAAAAAGAGAAAACTTTGGAAAAAGATTTATCTATATATCATTTGTTTTAAGTATTAATAGGAACGAACTATCAAACATTATTTGTGTATTTAACGAAGGAAGTATCAAGCGCGTTTTCAATGTTTGATGGCATAAGTATGTTGAATCCATCTGCTGCTGTGGATACAACCATTCCTGGGATCTGCGGATGCTAGTGAAGTTCTTTCAAATTTTTCTGACCCTGTTACGAGTGCAAGAGATATGGTATCAGAATAAGAGATAATGGTCAAACACACACCTGAAGTATAATATTTTTGCAAGTAATGGTCAAAAATACACCTGAAGTATCACGTTTTTTGTGAGTTTCTTACCTGAACAAATACTCGACGAGAGAAATAGAGATTGACATAAGTACCTGATGGACGAAGAGAAGTTGTGGGGGGTAAATCTGTTGGTGCATTGACTTGCTCTTTCATTTGAGCTTTGAACTCGGCCTCTTCTTCCTCGTCTCTCTCCAAAGAAAGGTCCCATATACTGATAAATTGAAATGGATGGTGAGATAAACACGTCCATAGAGATTTATCGCAAACATCCCATTACTTCTATCAAAGGAATAAGCAGTTGTTTCTTTCCCTATTACCTTCTCTTAAAGAATAACATTATATACTAGAGATAACGATCAAAACATCCGTCAGACTAGGTCAAAAACACACCTCAAGTAACGACTCATTTGTTACATGGATTAATTTGTCACTTGCTTTTTAACAATTGTATTCAAATACTTGATCTAGTCAGTTTTGAATTCAAATGAACCCACTTACTCCAAGTAGTTGCAGATTGAAGAAGCATATAAAAGTTTGTTATTGTTCAAGTTAATAGAGAGCTTCCCCCTGCATATAAAAAAAATAACCATGAACAGCACTACCTGTTATTCAGTTTGAACATGTACACCCAAGCTGAGTTATTTCAGAAAATTCAAACCAAAAAGGTCCAAAACGCATTCAGAAAACAAAAACCCAACACAACCGCAGCGACAACGAATATCAAAAAACTGGAAACTGAAAAAAGGATGCATCTCCTTAAAGAAGTACTCATATTTGATGTATTAATCCAAAGTGCAATCGGCAAAACTTTGATCCCAAAAGTAAACACATGCTTGCACTGCCATCGGAAGATTTATAGGAACTATAGATCTCCAAAAGGCGGGACAAGGAAGTTTAAATGCAAACAATACAAAAATACCCTAACAAACTTTTTGCAAGTGTCCAGATTCCGAATTCTAAAAGAGAAGCATAAAGCATAAAGGAATTTGCATGTAGACGATTTATCTCTTCTTGGAGACACCAACAGTCTTTCCCCTGCGACCAGTGGTCTTTGTGGTGCTGTTCCTGACCCGTCGCCGAACACCGTGAAGCTGCCCCGTATTGACGCAAACACACGGTGGCGTGCCTGCAAGTCAACAGTTACATAATCAATATATAAGAAAAAAGGCGTGAAGATGTTCGTAGCAAAAGCATATGGCTTGATAACACACCTGATCTTCTTCAGCCTTTCCAAGTCATCCCTAAGTTTCATGTCAAGGGCATTAGACGTAACTTGGGAAAACTTGCCATCCTTGTAATCCTTCTGTCTGTTCAAAAACCAATCTGGGATTTTGAATTGGCGAGGATTAGCCACAACTACCATCAAGCTGTCAAGCTCTGCAGCAGTAAGTTCACCAGCCCTACAGAAGACAGCAGACAAACAAATTTAGACAACCTTACAACAAGGCTAAAATATAGAGCTGGAAAAAGAGCAAATGGATACTTAATAAACACCTGTAGCTACGTAATCACTTAGTCTCACCCACAACATGAACTAAAAATAAAATAACTACCAAGTTTTAACACATGGTTTTGTTCTTTCTCGTTAGAACACCAAAAAACACAGATCATTAGAAGATCATCCTAACTGGTACAATGTTTACTCAATATGTGTGTCACAGTAATTCTCTTCCGATACACATACCGACAGAATCAAATATAGGAATTTGAAAGCTCTTTCTCTAGAGAAAAGTAATTTAGTTGAGTGTTATTTGGTAATCAAGTGGACACTCTATTTGAAGAGATGCAAATGAAGAAATAGTACCATAATCTTCTGCTTCCATGATAGCAAGGACACACAAATCTCCGTATCGAACTCCTAATTGTAATTAAACTGTAATCACGTAAAATATATGAAACTACCAAACTCAACAGAAATCATATACACTAAATCGAGGAGAAAAGGACATTTGATGCTTTTAATTCCCAGGTGTAAACTAAGGCGCCCGGTTGGTGTTTGACCTAAATTTAAAGTGCACGTAGCTCAATAAGCATTTAAAACCACTTCCGAGTCTTTGGCAATAACAAAGAAGTATTGTTTTAAGAAGAAGCCATCCAAACAGCAGTAGCCAAGTATTTCATACCCACAAATACAAAATTAGAAACCCTCCCCAAATGGGTCACCCTCCTAAGCTCGAACTCTGAAGTAAAATAACTACCTAACATAGATGAATGTCTAATTCACATCTATATAATGACCACCATTTCTATTTTTGTTCATCATAATGAAAGTAAAGGATACTTATTCTATCCATTTATTTCATTTTTGATAGTGCTTCGGTTAGTATATGGTAATAGTCTATACCAATATTTCAAATTAACCCCAATATCATGTACAATATCCTATCCTAACAACAATTGGTCCCTCTAACTTCCTAGTCTCGCCCATTTAGTCTCTACATCACATCTTCATTTCGTTGGGTTTTTTTATATTTGTCTTGTGCGGGTCAGCTTGCGCACGTCTCAACTAATTCCATGCCTACTTATTATACTTATCACCGTCCACCAGCCCCAAATAACAAGCAACTCTGCCCATCAAAGCTAGAACAAATGGAAGAAATTACCTAGTACTTTTGTCCAGGCTAGGATTTGAGCACGAGAAATCAACTAATATTTCTGCTTAGGCCAGGATTTGACCACGACATCTCATAGTTCTCGACACACTTATTAACAACTAGGCCTTCCTATGCCTCAGTCTCATACTTGTTGAAGTCAATATTACAAATTAACTACAACTTCAAATGAGCTTACTTCCATCAAATTATTTTCTGTACTACGCAACAATGATTCCAACTGAAAATATTATAATCAAACAATGTTTGACAGTGAACTCTAGAGTGAAAACTATTACATATCTTCCTTTTTTATTGGTGCACTCATGTTCTCAAAATGAAAAATTCGACTGTCTACAAATACAAGTAAAAAATACAATAAACTTCGTATAAAGGTTATCAATAAGCTGGATCTAATCAACAATAACAATAATACGCTTAAATGAAATGAAAAAAATCACCTCTTGTTCATGTCGATATCGGCTTTTTTGCAAGCAATGTTAGCAAAACGGCGACCGATACCTTTGATAGAGGTCATAGCGAACATGATCTTCTGCTTTCCATCAACATTTGTGTTTTGAACACGAAGAATGTGCTGAAAATCTTCGTTCGCAACCAGAGACTATATACATATTAAAATCAAAACAACAAAATCAAAAAAAACGAATCAATTAGCAAAATAATCACAATTCCAGTTCACGAGAGAGATATTTGTACAGAAATAAGCGTCGTTGAGAACACATACCATGGCTAGGGTTTCACTGTGTTACACTGCGGCTGCTGCTTTTGTTTTGGAAGAGATGCCAAGCTCTTAGAAAACCCTAAATACGGAGAAGCGTATAATAAAAATGCAATGATACATAAATATTAAGGATAAGGGTAATATGGTAAAAGAATGAGAAACTTCATATTAAAAAAAATTGTACCACAAACTAAAAAAATATTTTAAAATAACATAAATTACAACTAAAAAGTTTCTCATGCTCTAAAAATAAATGAAAAATGACATAAATTATGAAAAGTGTACCTTTAAATATGAATTTCGAATAAAAAAAAATTATAATTCTCATCAAAGTGTTTTTCTTTTTTACAGATGCATATGTAAAAGGATCGTGATCATTTTTTTTTCTACGTGAAAGTAAAAAATATATAAAAAACTTTTATGATTCTAAAAAAACAAATACTTTTCTCGTGGAGTTGTTATTTATTTCAAGGTATACTAATGTTTGATTACAATTATTCCTATGAGATTTGATTTGTGACCACATAATCAAGATAAATTTAATTGCATTTTAAATTAGTATGGATTAATTGTAAAATTTACACATGGTCGCAGTTACTATTCTTTGAATCTTTTATAACATAAAAAATTCTAATAGCCCACAAATTATATAGAAACGATACATTATACTAAGTAAGCTTTGTGAAACAAACTTTATTTAAAAAGATATTATCGTAAATAAAGAATATTAAACTTGAAACCTTTATTAAAAAATTTCAATTCAAATCACACTTTAAGAGCTGTAAATCATAAAAATTATTAACAGACCTAGTAAGTAGTTGCTACATTCAATAGTTTAGATCTAAATAATTAAAATATAAACCTATACCCGTAAGAGTAAATACTTGATTATTGAGATTTTAAGTAGACACTAGCACTAGTTTGGATGGTTGCTTTCTCGTTATATTGTATTATATTGTTAGTTTAAATATAATGTTTATTTTGATTGTTATTTAAATTTATCGTATCGTTTGAATTCATTATTAATTCACAGCGAGCGAAAAACTCAAATTTCAATTATAATGTCCCATTTGTGGTGCGATCAGGTGCTTATGTGGATCCGCATTAATATTTTCTTCTCATTTTATCTTTATTATTATTTAATAATCATATTTCATCCAATCCATTTCATCCTACGTGTTCATAATAAATCTAGCATTCAAATTATGCACATACATTATGCAAATAACAAAAAAAATAATAGAATTTATCCAAACATTATATTCATTAAAACACTAATACAATACAAACAATATCTAACCAATGATTATTTTTATAATTAATACTCTTAAATTTCTTTTTCTAAAATAAATTTTCTACCAGAGTTTTTTTTATAATTAATACTAATAACCTACTATATAATATGATAATTTATAGTTAATGAATTTAATACTCTACAAAAATGATTATGAAGCAAAATAAGACCAATTTGAAAGGAAATTGGGGCAAAAATGAAAAAATTGAACTAGTATTGGCAGGGGCCGCGCGAACGCATGCCCCCTCAGCAACAAATTATGACGTAGACTCAACCTCTTGGGCTGATCTTAGGCAGGCACCCCTCCAAAGTGCAATGGAGGTCACCAACCTAGGCCATGGACCTACATGATCGCCCATTGACCCCGTCCAGGTAAGTATGTTTCTTGTTCCTCCTTGGCCCAATTTTATACTCACTTTACCAGTTTATCCATTTTTTCCTCTTGGTGATGTGGGACAAATTTTAAGATTTTTCACGAGACTTTGTCCTTGGTCAATGGACATAGTAATGAATTAAGATAAGAGCTGGTAAGCTACTAAAACTATTTTTAATCTACGAACTATGAATCAAAATAAGATATCATTCAACAAATTAATAGAAATAATGCTGCATGAACTTTTAAAAAATCAAATAGTTAGCTTTTGTTTGTATCACATAATCTATAATTTACTACTCTCTCTTTTTCTTTTATTTATTTAGCATTAACTTGCACTTGAAAATGCACACACAAAAATGATAGAATATGTAGAGAATGGCATTAATTAAACATCCACACATAATAATGCACGATTCATCTTAGATTTGTTATTTATGAGAGAAGTATTGATTTAATCATCATTTTGTAAAATTTACTTTTAAACTAGAGCGACACATTCTTGTAGCATAATATTATGGTGCGAGCCTCCATCATTGCTCATAAAGTGTTTTGAGTCACCTTCCAATGTTCTAACTTTGGAGTAAATATAGTTTGTTGCAATGATGAACCTCAATAATCGATCAAGCTCCTCGTCTCCTTAAATTATGTAGCTTATGATACTTGAAACATCCTCTTGGATTATATGCGTTGATCTTCACTTTCGCTTTTGCCTCATGCGTAATTTCATTAAACTTACACTCTATATACGTCATTTTAGTTTTACTTAACCTGAAAATTTTAGTCTTTAAAATTTGTCTAACACTATTATATCTGCAAATAACATACACCACTACACGATTCTTTGAATATATATATGTCACATCAATTCTTCATCACTAAAACAAGTTTTAAACCCAGAGTCTCCATCATCTATACAACTCTAACTTTCAAACATTTTTTGAGAAATTTATCATAAGTCTTTTTAGATCATTGAACACCATACGTAAGTTTGCTCTTTTATTGTCAACTATGTAAGTTTCTCTTCTATTGCCAACCGTAATAAAGTTAAACTAATATTGGCAGGGGCCGCGCGAACGCAGGCCCCCTCAGTAACAAATTATGACGTAGACTCGGCCACTTGAGCCGATCTTAAGCGGGCACCCCTCCTAAGTGCAATGGAGGTCACCAACCTAGGCCATGGACCTTCATGATCACCCATTGACCCCGTCCAGGTAAGTATGTTTCTTGTTCCTCCTAGGTCCAATTTTATATTCACCTACTTTATCCATTCTCTTCGTATGGCGATATGGGATATAATTACTATGCTTTCTTTCTAGTAAAGTTTTGTTTCAAACTTATCACATTGGCTACAGATTTATCATAAGAGTTGGCCAGCTATTAATTTGTAACACTGTTATATTTATCATGTTATTATTACTAATTACTAGGCTAAAATTTAGAATGTACTTTGTATTTACGTCAAATTACACTTATTTACTATGATTAAATCATAAATCAATATGATGAAATGTTTGTATTGTTTGTAGTAAAACTATCGTTGGTTCATTTTAACAAAATGAAAAAGTTGTCGCGAGAAAAATAAGGTTAATACTAAATGTACTTTGAATTGTTTGTGTTTAATACTGACCATAAATAATTTTCTTTATTCAATAACATATGATGTTAAACTAATGTCTTTTCCTTTCTTTAAATTATGATAATTTTTAATATCCATCACTAAATAAGAGTATATACATAATAATCGTTGGCGAAATATCATAAATTACAACTGGAAATAAAATGAATAGATAAATATATTTGCAAATATTTCAATCCGTGTAACAAAATTCAAGCCTACGTACAATATAATTTTCATCGATTCAACAATAATATCATACAATATAACAAAAAATGGATTAGTTAAACAATCCAAAACTCCATCAAAGAACATGTTACTTCAACATGAAAGTACCTTCTTTTTTATTGTGGGTAAATTAATGACTTCAAATATTTTTTTACATTCGTTTTGATCTCGTTCATTACGTCAAATTATAAAAACGATATAATTTTTATATTGAGGAACTTTCACATATAGTCACTCAAAAATAGCCTAATCACTCTCCATAGCTATAGTTTGATAATTCCAATTTGTAGCTACATGTTATAAGGAGGAGAGAGATGAGCGAGACTGGGATAGAGAGGGAAGAGTCGAGCAAGAGAGGCCAAAGAGTGGGAGAGAAGTGAATTGTATAAGTATATTGGTTAAATAATTGTATATTATACATATGTATTTGTATATATGGCAAGCGAGATTGGGATAGGGAGGAGAGAGGAGAGCGGATTGAGAGAGGGGGGAGAGAGGCGAGTGAGAAAGGACAGAGAGTGGAGCCGAATCAGATTGTATATGATAGTCGTTAGACCATGATCATATTACCTTTTTAACTTGTGCATTTGTATAATTACTGAAATACGAGATTGGCAGATCGCGAGGAACTGGCGAGCCGATTGGAAGAGGGCATATAGTGGAAGAGAGGTCAATTGTGTATATATATCGATTAGATGATTGTATATATACATATGTATTTGTATATTCTAGCAAATTATATACAAATGTGGCTAATTATACAAACTAGAAGGTAACTCACATGATTAATGCATAATGTTAGTCACGAGTGATAATTACAGCAGACTATAACTATGATGAGCAATTAAGTAGCATAAGTTTGCTTAACCACATAATTTTTCCAATTAATATGATATTATACTTTTATGAACAACTTTCACATATATCAAAGACGAAATTATATTTGTAAGCTATAACTATAATTTGTATAATTGCGCTTCATAGCAAACTTTATATATATATATTATTGTATAATCTGTTTCGGTATACATATATAAAAGTATCAATTGTATAATTTGTCTTTGTATAAAACGTGAAAGAGAGAAAGACAACAGAAAACTGGATATGGGAAGATCGTATTTGTATAATAATAAGTGTATAAGACAAAACTATATGCATTTATATTTTATATATACATTTTTCTCTCGCTCCACACAAACATAACGTATACATTTGTATTTGTACAAAGCGAGAGAGGCTAGTGAGAATGACGAGTAAGATCTGGGAGAGGGGAATGAAAATATATGTATATATACAATTTTTTTCTCACTTTATACAAACACAAACACATTTTCTACATTTGTATTTGTACAAAAGCGAGAGAGACGAGCGAGAACGAGAGTGGTGAGCAAAATTCCACTGAAGAGAGATGTCAAAATAGTAAATTTACTATGAGGTACAATTAAATCAAACTATGTTTATAACATTTAATTTAAATTAATAGTTTGTTAATATATACAATTTTTATTTCATATCATGTAGTTGTATTGTCTCGGATCTATATAAAGCCCAACAAGAAGAAACAGTTTTGGCGCGAATAATTGAAAGTCCCTTTTCAACATCCCCGCCATTAAAGAGAACAGAAAAAAAGCAGCTCAGCAAAGATAGAGAGTAAAGCAAAAAAGCCCTAAATTCTCATAATTTCGAATTCTACAGCAATAGATCATCAATTGAATGGGCAAAAACGATAGCCAGAACCAGCTAATTGAGGCGAAGAGAGCTTACAAGAGCGCAAAAGCAGAGGGGAACAGAAAGGAGGAGGCGAGATGGGCAAATTTGATCGGCGACATGTTAAAGAACCGAGGAGAGTATGTAGAGGCGCTTCGTTGGCTCCGAATCGACTACGAAATATCACTTAACTACTTGCCTGAGAAGCAGCTTCTTCCGTCATGTCAATCCCTTGGTGAAGTCTATCTCCGCCTTCAGGATTACGAACACGCCCTCACTTTCCAGGTAAATGTGCTTAATGATTATATATAGCTTAGCTGGTTGTAGAAAGTTATTTAGCATTACTTGAAATGTTGAGCATAACCTTTACAATTTAACTAGAGGAATATAACTTCATTTTATTTTTTGTGATATCTATTTGACAAAAAGTTCAGAAATTTAACGGGCAACAGAATCGATAGGTGAATTTGCAATGAGCTGTTTGTGCAATATTTTAGTGGCACATAGAATTTAAACTGATTAGAAAGAAATGTAATTTTTATTTGAGAAACATTGTTAAAATTGATTATCTATGTAGATGTCTAATTGGTTTCTTTGGGGATGCCTGCTATTAACTAGAAGCAGATGCATTAGCTGCAAGCCACATAAGAATATTTGGGTTGCTGAGGATGAAGTGTTAAGGGCATAAATCATTGTACTTCTGTAGATGACTTCGATAAACACAATTCAAATGGTTGAGAATTTGTGACCTAGTTGCCAATGAAGTGGGTTGAGCAACACGGGGTCTCAGGTTCAAATATCATTACTGATAGAACATTTGGTGATTTCTTCTCATCTATTCTCGCCTTGGTGGACTGTTGAGAGGTGGCAGGTATCTCATGGAGCTAGTAGAGGTGCACACGATTTAGCCCGGATACCATGGTTATCAAAAATAAGTGGAAGAAAAATGGCATAGATTAAAGGCCGTAGCTAGGGGAACCCAAGATGGATTTGTTGGTTGTACAATTGGTCTAAGGGTCAAATCTTAGCAGAATGTGGGTGTAGGTCCAACTTTTATGCTAATGTTCATTTTCTTAGTATGCTAGACATGTTAGATTGCATCAAGGTATTGTCTGTTGAAAAGAGAAGTTCTGGAACTTCTCTAACTCTTGAACTAAAAAGCGCACTAAATGGCGATGCAATATGCTTTAATTAATTGTACATTTGTGACATTATAGTTTGTAATGCTAATGACATTTAAGTGGGCTTAAGATCTACTATCTTTTTTCGCTCTATATAATCAGTTACCTTGTTAAGGATTATTTTCTTGTTTCCTCAATATTGGTGGGTAATGGAAACAAAACCGAAAGTTGGAAGATGGCTGGATACCAAATCTCTCCTTAGGGAACTTTCCAGATTGTTCCTATCTTGTTAAACCTGATGCTAAAGTGAGTCTGTTACAACAGTGATGGGACATATCTTTGAAGATACTACTTATAACTGGGAGGTTGAGAGGGGGTGCAGCTCTATGGGAAAACTAAGCTGAATGATTTATATACATAATTCAACATACTAGATCCTGGTGGAACGAACTGTAAGGCTGTTGAGTCTTTTGTATCACATTGTCCTATAAACAAAAAGAGACTACAAGGGGATGACACGGGCCCAACTCGAATGGGAGTCACTTTTGGAGAGGGACTTCCTACAAAGTAATTGTTCACCCCGGTTAGTGATAGACAAAGTATGTTTAACACAAGAAGTTCTACAGAAGAAAAGCAGACAACTGGGCCCTTGGTGTTTTTTATGCAACTTGACAAGGGAAACATATAACGTCTCTTCCTGCATTGTAAGTTTGCTGCTCAAATTTGGAACCCGTTTCTCAACATCACAAGCATGAACTGGACAACGCCAGAACATACATCAGATATGTTGAGCTGCTGGATTAGGAGGTTAGGCAGTAAGAGTCAAAAGAGATGGTGGAAGCTGATACCATCATGTGTATGGTGATCAGACTGGAAAGAAAAAAATGGAAGAGGTTTTGAAGATAGATCCAATTCCATCCACAAAGTTAAATGGAATTGTGTAGTATCTCTACTTTTTTGGTGTAAACAACTTTATATAGATGATATAGATCAAATTATACATTTGATAGGTAATCTATAATTATCCCTTGGAGGTAGCCAACATACCCTTAGTGTTAAAGAATTCAACCTTACCAATTTCAAAAAAAAAGTTTCCTTAATATTGGTTATACCAACGGCTGGAGATCCAACAGAGCACATTTTTCAGTACAACTACCTGTGGAATCATTACGTTAACCATATGCAAATATATGAGTGGTACTGATTTTGTCATATCACGTTCTTTTCCTGTATGGTTGGGCCTTATCTTTAGTATTAAAATCTAATCCAAGCATTTACATTCACTTGTTGACTCAGAACTTGATTGTCTGTCACTCTATGTCTGACATACATTTAGGATTTCAAGATGCTATTGTAATTATTTGATTCTTTTCAGTATATAATCGCGCAACATTGTCATTTGTCATCTCCGTAGGCATCCAATTTTGTTCTCATGATATGCATAGTGTTTTGTTCGTGCTTTTGGGATGCTGGACTGATTTCTCTCCTGCCTCTCTAATATTCATATTCGGTGAACCCCTCAAGCTCACTCTTATAAATCTGCTATTTGGATGGCAAATTCCGAACCTAATACATTTCATGAGAAAGATAAATCTTAGAGTGAAAATAGCTCATCATTGATTGAACATTGTATTTCTTTGTGCTGTTATCAAACCAAACTGACTTAATCTATTTCTATATATTTTTCCTTATTTTTTTTTTAAAAAAGAAGTACCTATTTCTCGTTTTGTATTACTCTTTACATAGAACATAAATTTTCCAACAATTGAGTTTGCAGCGTAAATGTTTCAATTGTTTATCGTCAATACTTATTATTTGTATGGTACAGAAAAAGCATTTAGAGCTTGCCAAGGATGAAAATGACCTTGTTGAGCAGCAAAGAGCCAGCACTCAACTGGGAAGAACATATCATGAAATTTTTTTGAAGTCGGATGATGACCATGATTCAGTTCGGAATGCTAGAAAGTATTTCAAATTGTCACTGAATCTTGCCAAAACACTGAAGAAGAATTTACAATTGAGCAAGCATTCTTTTGTGAAGGAGTACATTGATGCCTACAACAACATTGGTATGCTTGAAGTTGATCTTGATAACTTGGAAGAAGCTGAAAGAATTCTCATTAAAGGATTAGAAATTTGTGATGAAGAAGAGTTAAGGATGATTATGACGAGCGCTCCGCGATACCTTGGAAATGTGTACACCGTCTAAGCATATATAAAGCACGTCGCCCATTGAGAATATATTTACCCATTTGTCATAGAATAGGCATGTCAAGGGAAGGCAAAGGATCTATAAAATCTGGGGAGTTGTCTTAAACAGGATTCAAAAGTATAGACGAGCCATGAAAATTTTAATGAATGGGCTCTTCAAACTGTGCGAGTCCTGGCAGATGAAATGTTTGATTAGTTCAAAATCCAATCAAACATTTGAAATAGTGAAAGAAGCACGCAAGGTAATGGATGAGATAAAAATAGGAGAACAAAGTCTCAAAAAGCTCTCAAGGGAAATAGAAATAGCTAGAGGAACAGAGAGTGAGAGGAAGTGCCTGCTGCAACAAAATTCAGCACTTGATCGTCTCATCGAGAAATGTAGTGCAATCTTTGCATGGGTAAAAGTACGTATTTCTCTTCATGCTTTCTTGCTTTTCTTTCAACCACTAGTTGACGTGCTAGCATATTTCCATGATGTGTTTTCATCATCCAATAGCATGCTTCCAAACCTAGTTCTGTCTTGGCAAAAAATATGGATCTTTTGCTTGACGAGCTTGTGTCGATCAGTACCCCCTCTGCTCTATTAATCCTTCTTTTTACACGTACCTCCTTTTTTCTTGCTTAATCAATTTCTAAGAAAGATTAGTTATTGGCAGTCATTTCAATGTGTTTCTTTGGCCAAAAAGAGCTGATTTAATTTCCAAAAGCCCAAACAATAATTTTTCATATCTATCTCAATAGATTGAGGTATATCAAAGAACTGAGGTCTAATTTGGAAGCACCATTTATGCTTTTAATCTTTTTTCTGGACCTCGGAGTGGATATTTTTGTGACAGTCTAATGACTGGAGTGCAGAGTTCCAACACATTCGTGGAACCAACATACCTCATTTCTTCTAATCTTTGTGTTCCCTTTTCATTTTGTACATTGAATGCATTGTGTTAATCAAAGGAGTTTCTTGATGATAGAAATGTGACAACAGTAATTTTTTCCCCTTTTTGACTGTTTGTATTCATTTAAGAAATTGGAAGTTTTGTCATTTGGTACCTTCATTCTTGTGGTTAGCATTGTAAATTTGCCAAAAAGAAGAAGCAGACTGCAATTCAGCTCTGTGACAAAGAGAAATTAAGCGACTCATTTCTAGCCATTGGAGAATCACACCAGAAGCTTAGGCACTTTGACAAAGCTCTTAAATGGTACAACAAGAGCTTGGATACATACAGATCAATTGGAAATTTGGAGGTAATCTTGTTATGCTTAACAAACATATCCTCAATGTCACTTTCATTCTTATTCATGAAAGATGCCTGAGATTTATGATTATATTGGGGATGTTGCCTGATTGTCGGAACATGGAATCTCTGCAAAGAAACTGACCTATTTAATCTCTCTTTGAGGATTTTAGATTCTCTTCTTTAACACATTTACAGTGATTTCAGGACACGCAAAAAATACTGCAGATCACTATTGGAATGTACTGATTGTATGGTAATTGGGGCTGCTTGTGCGGCTTTGAAGAGGGTTACAGGTACCCCATCTTTATATCAGTATCTCAATCATGTGCTGAATGAGTGGTATCCAGCATACGAGTCAAATGTGCTTGCCTGCAAGAGTGTAGATGCCCGACTGGAACTAAATTTCTCATGCAGGGGTTATATGGTGTCTAAAGCTTGATATGTTGTGTTTTCTTTGTACTTCCTCTCTCTGCGTGTGTGGTCTTTCTCTCTTTTTTGGTAAAGTAGAAGATCATTATTGCATGGATACCCAACGAGAATGATCCACTCCTTGAGTAGTTCATATCTTCTGTTCAGTTTTTTCATACTCCATAGTCCCAATAGGAATATAGTACTTTCCTTTTTTACGTATCTCCTAATGGTATCCTCCTTAAGTGGGAACCTTTTTCCTCTGCTATACATTCCTTTTTAATACTGTACTTCTTCAAAATTTGTGTACACAGCTTTCATCCCTGAAGTATCTCAAACCTACAAGTTAATTTCCGTTTAAACTACCATATAATTTCAACTCTATTTTTCATATTTGCCTACTCAAACTAAGTCTGTGATTTGGGATGCAGGATGTGTTAATACTTCTATGGACACTGTCATTTTCCATATTCTCCATTTCTGTGTGCTTACTTGATGGCATACAAGTAGCTTTACTTGAGAAACAGACAAAATGAAAAGCTGTATAAAAGAAAGCTGAAGATTCTAGAACAAAAAATGGTTAATGACGTAATTCATCAATGCTTTCCCCTTCTGATATCTGTCTACTATATCATCATTTTGCAGGATTGCCATTCAGGCAAAGAAGCCCTCGATTGAGTTGTCTGCTCTAGAAAATATGCACTATAGCCAGATGATCCGATTTGATAATGTGGAAGAGGCCAGGTAAAATGCTTTTACTCCTTAAGTCCTTGGATTTTGGTCCATCAGTAACATTTTACTGAAGAAGTAAATGCCTAGATTTTCTTGTCTTGTGTATAGTCTACATATTGAATATCATTGTTTATTAGGGATTTGTGTGTACAGATAACCATATATATGTATGTGTGTATATATATATTTCTTTGTCAGTAATAAGGATGAAACATTACAGGAGGTTGCAGTCGTCAATTGACAAATTGAAGCAGTCAAAAATTGGAGATCTTGAAGCAGAAAATGTCGCAGGGGATTGCTGTTCTGAAAGTGAAACAGAGGTCGGCAACCTATCGCCAATCACGTCATATGATAGCACTACACCAAAGAAAGCTAAGAGGGGTTTCAAGAAATCAAAATCTTACAGCAGTGAAGATGAATTTAAGGATCTGCCTTTGAAATCACTAATCCGTCCTAGTAAGAATCTATCTAAGCTGAAATCAACTTATGTAGAAACACCTATTGCTACTACTGAGCTACCTGATTCTCCGTCTCCGAGCATTTCGAGACCTGCTGGTAGTCAAGCAGCTGGTCGTAAACGTGTCCGCCTTATTCTCTCTGATGACGAAGATGATAATGAGGATGTATACAGCTCCAGCAGGATTATTTCTACTCCTCTTGAGGGTGAAATGGGCCATTGCTCAAGAAGAATCTCTCACAAGTGTTCTGTAGAAGCTGTTGCTACTTCCGATGAGTGTGAGTTGGTCTGCCGCTACTAGTAAGTTTATATCATGAAAGAAATAGAACACTGATCAGTATTTGGGTAAATTTGCAGCTAAAGACACAAAACATCGCTCTAGTTTTTCTCATGAACTGAAGGTATTCAATTGTTTTACAAGATTCTGAAGAAATAGCTTCCTTCTGGAGAATTTGATCAAGTACTTGTTATTAACAAGAAAGTTGATTGTGTGGCAGGTAGTTTCACCAGTTGGTTCAGGATGTGCTGTCAGTGCTTGTACCCCTATTAATCTTGAAGAAAGTACTTGCTCCGACAAACCTAGGACTCCCGAGTTAGGTTTAAGGGACGATAAGGATTTCACATATTCAAGCACAAAATTCCTGCTCCCAGTTTAGTTATGACTTGTGGCGCAGACTTGGATTTTTTTTTTTGGGCATATGGGTCATCTGGCAATGACAGTATTTCTGATCTCACTCTGCATGCTTGTGGTGAACATTGTGTGAGTGTTAATTAAGCCTCAAGATATTATGTTACTGGCCATAATTGTTAATACAGAAAGTTAAATACCAAGTCAGTTTATATGTTTCTGTTTTCACCTAAAGGTAGTGATAAGTCTAACTTTATGTCTATAATATGCAATACAATAACTAGGCCATTGACCCATCACATGTAAAACATTTGATCTTTTTGGTTCATTATAGGAAACATTGTCAAACATTAACATATTTAGTGTGATACTGTTATTACACTGCAATATTTGACTATCTCTCTTACTTGATCTGTTTAACAGCAACATATTCTCTTCAGAGTTGGCAACAATGTAGTACATGTGAAGTGGGATTCAGGTAATGCTGGCATGAAGCTCAGCTTAGAGCAGATGAAAGTTGAGGTAGCATGCTTGTTCTATTTACAGCTCTCCGCTGAGGAGAGATCTAAAGGTAGGGACAAAAAGTTTCAGTTTGTAGTTAGTCTCACACTCTCACCTTCTCAAATTGTTGATTTATTACTTTTCACGAGGCATCAACCGGTATTCAGTGAAGAACAAGAAGACATAGCTACTGCAACTCATGAATGTTCCAGTGACTCACTAGTGCTATGCAAAATGAGCATTTTGAATACAACAATAATGCATCAATTTTTTTTTATTGTTTAAGGTTTATTATTGCTCCTAATGCTACTGCTGCGGCTACTCCTATTATCAGTATGAGAACTACTTAGATTTTCTAAAATACCATAGAGCAGCAAAGAAGCAGGTTTATTTATATACTTTGTTATCAGAATTTTTTAAGGAACCTTGATAAAGGTTGATACATAGTTGCAGAAAGAGTTCAAGTGATCTGCTCTATCCGTTGAATGTATTTGTATAAAATTACTGTGAAGTGCAGACAATCTCCGGATAAGTTTGTTTTCTAATTTGTCTTGGCATCACATGTCAGTCATCTGATATAGATTAATTTCTTCATAGGCCTAGTGCCAGTCATCCAACATATGATGCATGAAGGAAGAGTTATAGAATCATTAGAAGCAGTTAATATCCTAAAAGATAATATGGCTGGGAAGGCATGCATTGAAGTTTCAATTGATGGTATGTTTCTTCTGATCTGTTCCTTCTCGGATACTCATTTTCCTGTCCTTTGAATGCTACTTTTCAAATCGTTTGTAGTTTCCTCCTTGTTGAAAGAGTAAACTCAAATGTGTTTCTAATTCTCTAAAGTTGTGAATTCAAAACTTGTTAAGGATGCGAAGATGACTTGAAATTTACAGCTAGATGAAATTTTGGAGAAGTGGTATAGTACTGATATTTTTTTGGGTGTATTTTTCGAAAATACCTCCTACTAGCCCCCTTATTATAATTGCATAGAGAATCCTACACATATTTACATCCTATATCAAGCATTTTAAAAATAGAAAACTGGTGGCAACATGTTACATGGGTTAATATTCCTAAAATTTAGCATTAAGCAACAACTCATTCCTAGAAATAGATGACTGTAATCCATGCTACCATTCTCTAGTTGTCCTTCCATATAGTGAAGTTTGTGCTATCAAACAGTTAAGCAGACAAGGACTTGGTCATCATCTCATTGTGGCAGCCTTCATGATGCCAAATATGGCTTTTAGGTAGCTAGAAATGTATAAAGGAGAAACAATATATTGGTTTGAAACACATGAATGTACTATTTCCTAATAGAGATATTTGCTTTCCCTGCTCTTGAGATTGCTATGGAATTAATGCAAATATCTATAATGGCTATGGCAAGTCTTAATAATTTTATGCAACTAGAGGAGGAAAAAAACAAGAAAATTTTTTTCTTGAAAGATGAAGTCTTTTTGGGAGTCGGTTTGGATAGAAAAAATCAAAAAAAAAAAAAAAAAAATCAAAAATTGTTGGCTATTTTCAGATTTTGCAATGTACAAAGCCATGTCATTTATATCCTCTACATTTAAGCTTCAAATTTGTCATCAGCAGTATGGGTTCCAAAACATCTCATGAAACTGTACATTGATTGCTGCGAGGAGCTGTCTCAGCCACCGATCTTGAAGGTTCTTAAGATGCTGTACAACCAAGAGGTACGATACAAATTTCATTACATTTTTAACAATACCTTAGCTTTTGTTTCAAAGATGTCAGAGCTTTTGTGGAGCATTCATATTCATTAACAAGTTAGTAGCTTGTCAAGGAGTTGATATAAACATCTCTGAACTAAATTATTTTTTGGGTTGGGGTATTCTCTTAGCATGATTTTGTAAATTAGAACTGAACCTAGTTTCCCAAAATACCTCCTAGATGTGATTGACACCTGCTAACATCATCACTCATTGGTTGGGAGAACCAAATATTCACAATTTCACACACTTATCCAAAGTATCTAAGTGTTGAGAGCATTATGCGCAAGTCTAAACACATTAGTGATAATCAACAAAAGGAGAATAATAATCCCACAAAATTCATAATCAATCCATTGATTCAACGATCACCAAAATACCAATTCTCTAGCCCAAAATCCACAATAAGACCATGGAGCATCTAATAGAGTTACATGAGTTTAGCCTCCACGAATAATGTGAAGGCACACCTCAGCAGCAGGATCTATGCGAATGGACTTGTCAGCCACTAGCCTCCTAGCCTGTCTGTGAATTTCCCAAAATTTTTCTACGATCCGCTTCTCTCTTCCAAAAATAATGGGACCACTTGCCCTAATATATTTTAACTCCATCAGCCAAAACAGTGCAACAACAAGGATAGCGCAGCAACAAGAATAAAAGAATTTAGCTGTTTCAATATCCCAGACAAACTGTTAATATCTTAAAGTGGGGCTGCACATGATTTTTGGACCGAGACATAATAGCAAATTTAGCAATCGTATTTAAATCAGAGCAAGAAAATGAATGTATTTACATAACCCCTAATCATTAGTTTGATTGCTTCTTTTTATATATCTTTACCAGGTGTCGGAGGATGAAGTCGTGGTATCTGATTGCGAACTGCAAGATATATCAGTGACACCATTAATCAATGCCCTCTATGTGCACAAAACTTTTGCTGTCTTAGACCTTTCACACAATCTGTTAGGTAACAGTCATATGGTCAAGATCTTTCTTCATACTGCTACCTGAAAAGTGCACATTCCGAATTGCTATTTATGATTATCAAATAGCTTGATTCCTAGCCATTATTATTTCTGTGAAATATAATTTCACCTTTTTTCTGTTCTTTTTCCTAATCTTGGCAATGTACCAGGGAATGGAACAATAGAGAAGCTTAAACAAGTATTCATCGCATCAGGGCAAAAATATGGTGGTTTGACCTTGGATTTGCACTGCAATCGACTTGGTTCAACTGCCTTGTTCCAGGTTTTACTAAATAATTATTAGAACTTTGAGATAAGACTTTCTTTGCCTCTTAAATGTGATATACAATGTACTCATGAATTGTGCACAACACAGCCATGTTCTTGCTGAAGATATCATGCTCTGAGGGCAGCAGTTAATGTAGCATTTTCTGTTTTTTCAAGTCAAAATATATATGACATCTTCTGTAGCTTAAAATCTTACTTCCAACTCCATGAATATATTGGAAGAGTTTGACATTTAAAAGTTTGCCTTCCTCAAGGCAAACTTCCAACTAACAGTTTTTATTATGCGTTACAAAGATTAGAATAATGTGTTTATTATGTATTAAGATGATTAAAGGAGGGTATAATGACATTTTTTCCTCTGCTTTTCTCATACAATCAATAAGATAGCTATTGAGAAAGCATTTTTAAGATACATTCTTTATGAATGTCAATTCATGGTTTTTGCAAGTACTTCGTGCATAAGTAAAGTAATTTTTGTAATCCTTTTGGAGGGGAAGTAATCCAAGAAGAAACATTTGAGTATTTGACTGATTTTGAATTGAATCTTGATGAGAGCGAATATGAAAAATAGCAAAACATCTTAGTGCTTTTAGAGTATTATTAGTAACAACTCAATTATGAGAAATTTCTAGAGAACAACTGGCCTAGTGAATCAAATCTCTAGTTTCTTGAGGGCTTTGTTGTTTTGTGTAGTTGCTGTCAAGATAGCTTCCCCGGATGACTGATTTGGATCATTACTAGTTCATAATTTATCTAGCTACCTCAGAAAGCTGATTTTTATTTTTTCCAGATATTCCATTCTGGTATCTGCACTAGAACTTTATGAACAATTCCACTCTCAGAAAATATTTTCTAACTTTAAAATTGAAATATTCCTCTCCATTATCTGTTTTGGAGGCATGACATTTAGCATGAAATTGATCCTGAATCATTTATAGAAGATTCAGAATATGAAGAGACTCTGAATTATCTCTCATGAGAAACTCTTAGTCAATCCAGGTATGGTCTTTTATGCCTCAAATGGCAGAAAAGTATGTAATGCTGATAATGTTAGTTGGGTAGATAGATTTGCAACTCAGGAAGTCACCTAAACTGTTTTATTTAGTTAGATCCTGGGGGAGACACAATAAAGTCACTTGTGATTTGAGATCATCCACATGCATTACTTTGTCATCTTTCTTTTGTTTGCAGTCGAGCTGATGAAAGACGTAACATTCTGAATTGATCCAGTAGAAAGTCTTATCTGATTGTACAAATTTACAGATTTGTGAATGCGATGTTCTATACGCCCGATTGGAAGTACTCAACTTATCTGGGAACCGTTTGACTGATGCATGTGCATCATATCTTTCAACTATCTTGCAGAACTGCAAAGGTATGGAGATTCTCGCTCTTTTATATTTTAGAAGTAAAGCTATCATCTAGTTGCTTTTCATGAAGTACGTATGCTGTACCTTCCCCTTCTGCATGAAATGGATGAGTGCTAGATTAGCCTAAAACTGGCAAGATATTGAGTAGGCTCCATATTTAACGGCTCATTACAGGCTCTTCTAGTTGCAGTGTTCGTCAGCTTATCCTCAAATTCTCACATAGCTCTTCTTCTGCAGCTCTTTATAGTTTAAATATCGAGCAATGTTCAATCACATCTAGAACAATTCAAAAGGTTGCTGACTCACTGACTTCTGGATCAGTGCTTACACATCTTTCTCTAGGTACACTTATAATTGACTATTTGAACGATATTCGAAAATGGTATTGTGTTGGTCCTTTTTATGAGCCTATTGTTTTTTCTTATTTGTCCACTTTCATTGTATAGGACACAACCAACCAGTAGCGGCAAATGTTGTTATAAATCTTTTGGTTACACTTACCAACTTAAAGAGGCAAGTATTTGAACTTCGTTGACTTGCTTTGTTCTTCTTTATACATGTAAAAGCTCAAGATTGGTTCAAGTATTACAAAGGGCATAATCTTGTATTTCATGTTGTAGATTTCAAGAGCTTAGTTTGAAGGGAATAAAGCTAAGCAAGCCTGTAATAGAGAGTCTTTGTCAACTTATCAAGAGCTCTTGCTTGTCTGGTTTACTGCTTGGAAACACTAGCATAGGGACGGTGAGTGACTCATCTACCTTATAACTTTTTTTCTGCGGTCTTTAATTGAAACAAAGGAAAGCCTTGGAGCAACAATAAAGTTGTCTCTATGTGACCTATAGGTCACGGGATCGAGCCGTGCAATCAGTTATTGATACATTTGTCAGGGTTGCCCTTTTCTTGTCTTTAAGTAAAATTGATATCACTGGGATGCCTCTGCAGGATGGAATGTTAAAATTGATGCAATCATTGTCCAGAGAAAGTCAAGAACTAAAGCTTGACGTTTCATCTTGTGGTCTGACACCTGACTGCATTGTCAGATTAAATGCAGAAGTTTCTGTATTTAATAGCATAGTTGAGCTTGACCTTGGGGGTAATCAGCTCAAGCAGGAGGTCTGTTTCACTCTCTTATCATTCATTACTTCAGTAGTTCAGTTCCTTCCTTGTTATGTGTGCCCCTTGAAAATTGATACCTAACACGGAGTGAAGTGCGTGGAACCTATCAGAAAAAGGGTAGAGCAGAAACATAGTTGATGCCCTTCCTTCTGATTATAATACCTTTCTGAACAATTGTTGTCATTACAAAGGTAGCGGGAGAAGACCAAAATAGTATATGAACGAAGCATGGGTTAATAAAACAGTCACCAAAAAGAGATCAGTTAATTATAATGAAGGAAGACCATTGGTTGGGAAGCAGTATAAGGCTATTTGTTAGTAGACAGAAACCTAAGATTTCTATGTACAACAGACTCCTTATACATGAGTTTAGACTATCAGAAATAAGGAGATTTATTTAGTAAGAAAAATTACTTAATTGTGACAGAATTAGAAATAATATGCCATACTGATAACCTTAAAACATAGAATAGATCTATAACATTCTAACATATAGCTGGATTAATTCTCGACTTCTGACAATATGCATGTAGTGGAAAGCTTTATGTTCCTTCACCTTACCCCCGGTATGGTAGACTTCTAAATATACACACTTGGATCAGTTAATCTGTAAATACTCCACTAAAATGTTATAAATGTGTGTAAATGCAGGGTGGCAGGGCATTGGCAGCAGCAGTGAGTAATCCCCAGTGTTGTTTCCGAGTCCTGCTATTACAGAAATGTCAACTGGGACTTCTTGGCATTCTTTCTATACTAAAGGGATTATCAGACAACTATTATCTCGAAGAGCTCAACTGGCTGAAAATGCAGATCAAAACGAAATTCATGCTTTGCTACATGATCCATGCTCAAATGTCCCCCAAACAGATATAGAGCATACATCTGAGGTATCTGCAGCTAATGCTAAAGAAGGTTGTCAAGAAGGTTTATGTACACTCAATTCGGACTATAATCAGCTTGAAGCTCCTGATAGTGAAGATGAGCAAGTGGAAGTAGATGTTACAGAGCGAGCTACGAATCAGAGTTGTATAAAGAACCATTCAAACTTAGATGAATATGATTACATTCAAGAGCTTCCAGCTGCTATTCAAATGGCAAAGAACTTGCAACTGTTAGATCTTAGTAATAACGGGTTCACGAAACAGCTAACTGAAAGTTTGTATGCTGCATGGGGATCTAGTTCAAGAAGTGGTTCATCGCGGGGACACTTCGAAGGTAATACAGTTCATCTGTCAGTTGAGGGAGTCAAATGTTGTTATCTGAAGCCTTGCTGCAGAAGGATTTAAGTTATATAGATTCACCTTTTGTTTGTAATATTGCCATAAACATCAATCAGAAGCCTCACAAAGGTTCCTAATTATTAAAACTTAGTAGTGAAATCTAACTTAAGTGTATATAATACTATAGCTTTTGGCAATCAGGTTGTGATTAAGCCAATTATATTTGAGTTTTGAAGAAAAACATAATTCTTCCAAAACATTCATCAGAAATGATACTTCAATATTTTTTTATTTTGAGTCTAAAGTGATTTTTTTTTACAACATGCTTAAACCTAAAATTTCTTAATGGTTGAAGTTACATAATCTGATGGATGAAAAACAGTATTGTTCTGGCAAGAAACCTAATCTAAAATCATATAACTTTCATCAGTACTAAGTTGTAAATGATTATTTTATTATTTTATATTTTTATATGAATGAATGATAAATGCAAGGAAAAAAGGTGTAGAAAGAAGAAACCCTTAACCTAATGTAAAGTTGCACGACCCATATTTTCAAGCCCTAAAATCATGGTGATTGATATTATGCAACTATTTGTGGAAGAATTGATGATGGTATGGGGGTGAAAATTAAACAATAAGTAGATACTTTAGGGAAAGTTTTGTTTACCACTCAAACTTTAGTTTATATTTAAAACTATCTTTTAAAAAAATTAAAGTATGATAAAAGATAAAACCTTTTCCTCTTTTTGATAATTTACCATCATCATTATTTATTCCCACACTACCAACTTTACTTTTAATGACTTAAATCAAGCTATAATTCTCCCCCCTCTCAAGTAGTTTGATTTAAATTAAAGAGATTCAATATATATTATTATTATATATATAAAAATATTATAATTTTATATAATAGATATAATTTTTTTATCGAATAAAGTTTAGATGAATCCCTTACTCTTAGCTGCCTCCACTCCTTATATGCATAAATCCTCTATTCATTATTTATTTTTACATGTGCATATTTCAAATGATATATCAAACCTACTTTATTGATTAAAAGGGTAAAAGTTGAATTTAAAAAAGAAATAGAGTTTTATTGGATCCAAACTATGCCACCCCTTGGCACAATTGAAGCTTCTATTTGTTTTTATCTAACTGAAACCATTTATGGTATTGTTCTAATTAATTAATAGCATTTGGTATTGGTGAATAAAAAGAAACTTATGGGATTCAAACTTTGGTCCCAATTGAACCTTTTAAAATGTTAGGTTAAAGGTCTATTTTGTATGTACATAATTTTTTTTTTCACTAAATTTTTATGTATTGATCAGATGAAATTAGAATTTTAATTTTATGAGTTTTAAACTTTACAAAAACGATTTTTAAGAGAATAACTGCATTCTAAATTTAATATTTACATATTAGTAAGCTTTTTAACATAGTTTTACTATTTAGCAAAATTTACTGAGTACGATTGAATCCGCATGTAAGCTATACTAGCTCCGTCTCTGACAAGCTTCTCTTACACAAACAAACACACATGCTCACACCCACGAGGTATTTGATTGACAATATTCTTGTCAATCAATTATTTGAAAAGAATATATTAATTATATACAAAAAGCCAAAAACAAAAAACAAAAAATCACGCGTGAAAGAAAATCTTGAAATAATGAATTTCAATTGGTGTTTAGTAATTGCACCGCCAAATCCAATATTGCTTTCATAATCACCAAAAGATGAAGTAGTAATAATAATAAATTAAGATAAATGATGGTAGAAAAGTATTGAACAATTAACAGTAACAGAATCATAATATAAAACATTATGATAATTTAAAGTCATTGCTGTGATAATTTAAAAACCATAATAAAAGATATTAAAAGGGTTAAAAGTAAAAAAAAGGAAGAATCATCAGCGCATGGGACAGAAGTCTTTTGGGGCCCTCATGAAAATAAGAAAATGGGCCCCTAGAATAGAAGCCTGTTATAAAATGTCCAAATCTTGGCCCACATAATAGAGAGCCCATATTGAAAAAAGAGGTTGAATATCCGGTGTCTGATACTCGCATTTGAGTCCGACTAATCTGAATTCGAGGTGCACAGGGATCCCATTCCCTCAATTCAATATACTTTATCTACATGTCTCGCTTCCTTTATTCAATTTAAAATACTTGAACGATCGATCTAGTCTGGTGTCTTATACTTGCATTGGAGGCAGCTAATCTGAATTTGAGTTTTGTAAGATCACATTCAAGAAAAAACACTTCATCTTAAAGATATTTCTTACTCGAAGATCGAATTCGAAAACTCTAATCAAGGGAAGGACAACATAATTCTTTGGCAATGAATAAATCTTTTTGGATTGAAGTGAAATGAGGTATTTGGTTGATTTGATGTAAAAAATTGTAAAGTCATTAAGTATTTGATTTGATTTAATTTAGTTGGCATTTGATATATAATTTTGGGATTTGAGACATTTGATTTGACATTAGTAATGAGTTTGTATTTGCTTGGTTGGAGTCTAACTATAGTCCAGACAATTAAATGTGTGGTTTAAAGTGCATAAAAAAATGGAACTTTTACAAGATTAATTAAATGGATATAATAAATCATCTCCTTAAAAAATAATACAATAGATTTTTTTTATTTCAATTTATTTGATCTATTTTTCTTTCGGTCGGTTAAAAATTAATAACATATTTTTTCACTTAGCAAACATTGTGCAAAGTTATACAATTTTTAAAACAATTTTAAATATTAATTCTTTAGATAATTTAAATTTGTGTTTTTTTACACAGATTACGATACTATATATTAAAAATACTTTACACACTCCTGCCGCCCAGCAAAGTATTTATTTCATTAGAAATTCACAAATAAATGTGCATGTTGTAAGAAACATTTTTTGTTTTCCACTTTTTCTGATTAATTAAATCAAGCATTCATGTGACATAAAATGCACATGAGTCAAATAATTAATTATGATTAATAAAACTCATTAAAGAAAATTGACAATGAAAACAAAATTACTGTTAGGTCACAGGTACCAATCCAAACTCTCAAATCTCAACAATATCAAATAAAAATTTTAGTACATTTTTTAAAAAAAATATACATCATTTTCTTAATTGTATTCGACATTTTAAAATAAAGATAATTTAATAAACTATTATATTTATAAATTTCTTAATATTTTTTTTTTGTTTTTATTTTAGTGGTACTTATTTTGAGGAGTATCAATTTATTATTTTCACTTTCTGTTATTTTGTGTACTCATAATGAAATCCTGATTATAGTCATTCTACAAAATTATTAACAATCATTAGGGAAATTAAAGGAGAGTATAAAAAACTTTAGTCTAGTATAGCAAAAAAAATTAATTTTTTTGTATTTTATTGGTCTAGAATTTTTTATTAGTACTTCCAAATTTATTTTTAAGATATCAAAATTGCATATTTTAAGTATTTTTATTATGTATTCATAATCTATCAAGTACTATTCTTTTTTAACATCGACTTCAAATATATCTTTTTCAGCTTGAATAAATTATTATCCAAATGCCAATTAAGATGATCAATTTAAATTTAATCGATTGTATTTTAAATCATTAACTGCTTAAAATTAGAGAAGATTAATTTAAATTACAATTATTCTAAACTTTGTCCATATGTCAATATGATCAATTGTGGAAATTAATTAATATAGTTTATGTCTCTACCAAGAATAGGTACTTAATGATAAATCTGAGAATTAGTCAATGCCCATGACTATGAGACGTTGTCATCAACTCAAATAAAACACACAAAAGTATAAACCACATTGACTATTAATATTTCTCAAAAAGCTGTTGAACCCATCAAAATTTTGCAGTTAACTAATCTAAATATATAATAATGTATTCAGCTATTAGGGCAACTTGTTTTTTTTTTTATTTACTTTTGGCCTTGAAATGTGGAAAACATTTTTTAATAATATGAATGACAATAAAATATTTGAGGAATTAATATTTTAAAATAGTGGTCAAATAATTTATGTTAGCATAATCCTAAACAAGAGGGGTCCCCTTAAACATATTTAGAAACAAATCCATAGATTTAAGGATTGCAATATTTAAATAATTTTATTTTTTTTGGTCTGAATATAAAATTATTTTAATCTAACTTTTGCCGAAAGCATGTAATAAAAGGATTCGTTTTGCTTGTTGGTAAATGCAATGTTATGTTACAAAGGATTACTTAAAAGATACTATAAGTATTATATCATAATAATTCTACCACATTGTTGTGTGACGCCATCGATAAAGTCGGATCGATGAATGTGAATTAAATAGGATTGATAGATTTTTAGGTTAATAAGTTTTTGAAGAGAATTTCATATTGAAATAAAAAGAAAAAGCGAACAATTTTATAAGACATAAATAAAGTTTATATTGTACACGTGCTTTTAGGGCTTGATGTACATATGTGGCGAAATTCGAAAGACAAATCTATGATAGCTAGATACATGTCATGCATTTGAATCGTGACAAATATAGTATAACTAGAGCCTGTAATGGCACCCTGATAGCTAGGGGGCAGATTAATTAAGATTAACAAGCTTCTCGACTAACAAGTTTAGTATGATTTAAGTTTACATGATACACACGCTTTTAAAGCCCCATATATAGCTTGAAAGACCAACACATGTATATCTCAGTTGAAAACGAATAATACATATCATAAACTTAAATTATGAATTCGTGATAATTATCAACAAGGCCGAGAGTATTAAAGTAAGTTAAACCTAAGCAAAAATGAGTAGTAATTAAAACTATATTTATTTTAGATCGTGATAGAAGACTACATTTATCAGAACAAGTAATTAAGACTAAGCATCATAAATCATAAGTTAGTAAAACTTAAACGATGAAGACTTAGCGTTTGTGACAATAATAATTTACGATGATATCATAAAGATTATCGTATCGAAAAAAAAATCTATTTTAATAAATTTTAAAGAAAAATATTCTAATCGCACGAAGCATTAAAATATTTATTGGTCCCATATATATATATATATATATAAAGGAAAGTTGATAGTTATATATAGCTCACTTTTTTTTTCAAATAAAATAAAGTGAAATATATTTAGAAAAACAATTTTTTAAGGGATATAAAAGATAAACATGATGCAATTAACATGGACAATTTCTTGTTATATCATATACATATAGTGAGATAAAGACATTTATTTATTTGTATTCCATTAACCAGATACACTTAATTTATCAATAATTCCGGGTCCATTATTTGATTATACTATAACTACAAAAATAAACAAAACCTTATTTTAAATATAAACAAACACCTAATTTTAAATTCTCAAGAAATTTGGTTTTCAATTAGATTCCCTAATTTTTATTTCGAATAATTCCTCATTTTTCTTATTCCCTTAATTAAACTTTTTCTCTTCAAACTTTGGATTCCATGCTTTATTTTAAAAGCAAGTAGTAGTACATAATTTCTTAATTGTAACTTTTTTTTTTAGTTTCTCGAATTTCTGATACTCTAATTTTAAAGTTCAATTAATTCAGATGCACACATTTCATAATCTATTATTTTTTTTGAGATTGCGCTTTTGACATAATTTTTTTTACTATGAGGATCTAAATTCGAGACATCTGATTAAGAATGAAGGAATTTCAATTATTCTATCACAATTCATGTTGATACTAGCCGTAACTCTTTTGGTGATTTTTTTTTATAAATAAATAAAAAAAAGCTAAAAGTATTGGTTTTTATGATAGGAATTTTTGTAGGGAAAATCATGAACAATAATGGGGACACATTTGTCTTAAAATCATTACAAACGCCTATACTAATTATATTCGAGAAAATCGGTGAAAACTTTACTTTTAACTGCTCATTGTAGTGATTAAAGTAATGAAAAAGAACCTGTGTAATTATACACAAATCTAGAATCATTTTTGACACATAATTAATGAACAAAAATACACATACGAAAAAAAAAATTGAGAAAAAAGGGTAAAAATACTATCGAATATAATTATAATAAAATATCAAAATTGTAATCGATATACGTAACGTGAAAAATAACACGTATCTCAAAATATTAATCGAATTATCCAAACACGAAAAAATGACAAAATTATATTTTATAGTAAATTACTATGAACGGTGTTGACATGAATTTTGAAAAATAGAGAAAATATTGACTTTGGTGTTTTGAAAATTTTATGGTAAAATGCTAATTTTTAAATAATTGAAAAGAAAAATTTTAAAAATTTACTTGATGAAATGGGTATGATGAAAATTTGAAGCAAACATAATTTTCACCTGAATAAGTAAAATAAATTTAATTATTTAAATAATATTCCAAAGGAAATAAAATTTTAAAATAAAAATATGACATTGACAGCATTATTAAATTATTATATATTAATTTGGTATGGAGTACGGTATGAGTACTAAATAAATAAATAGTTTACGTGTGCAGCTGTATCTATATATATATATATGACATTAGATATTATTATCAGTATCAGTACGACTTAATAAATAGGAGTTAGTAGCTTTTACTGTTGACATTATTAGTCATAAAAACAAACAAAAATAAAATAAAATCACTTTTATTAATTATTTTAACTAATAAATGTTCTCGTTGTTAAGACTGATTTTAATTAAATTTTTTCGTTACATATAAAGAATGAGGATTCTAATAAAACCATAACCAAAATAAAATTTGTCAATTCATTATATTTAACTAATCTTATTCGATTTCGATACGTAAAAAAGAAGATTTTTCGCGAATCAGCATAAAACTTTGTCAATTTAAAGTAAGATAAATTTTATTTATTACAAACGTATAGTTTTAGAAGAAAAAAAGTTATTTCAAAATAATTGACGTGAAAAAAATAAAAGAAATAAAGAAAACAACAAAAAATTTTGGTGTAATTAATTGATCATTTCATGTTCAAAAATCATGAAAAACACGATTAAAAATCGTAGTAAAATGATAAATATTTCTTTACGTCTAATTATATAGAGATTCTGAATTCAAAATTTTGAAAGTTGAATCATTTTTGATGATACGTACCTATAACGAGACATGTTGATACAAAATCGAACTTGTCAAAACCTAAAACAAATATCAAATACAAGATAGAATACCAAAGAAAAAAAAAATTAAAACATTCAAATAAAACTTGAAATAAAGTCATTTCATCTTGTATTATCATGATCTCTTCTATGTATACATAAATTACATACACAAAGCTTTTCAAAGCATACTAATTAATAAAGACCAAAATACCCCCACCCCCACCCTACCTCACCTCCAAGCTAGCTAGATGATGATCAACTATATTTTGATCCCAAAAAAAACCCAAAAAAATGTTCTTAATTTTTTTCTCCCCTTTTCATTTAATATCCCTTCTAGTCACCATGACCAAAAAAAAAAAAAAAAAACCAACCTAACACAAAATACCCTTATGTCAATAAACAAAAAAAAAAGATCTAAAAATTACCCAAAAAAATGTACATGTGTTCATCCAAGAAATTAAGAAGAAGAAGAAGGATTAGTAGTACCCCAAAAAAAAAAAAAGTTGGCAATATTTAATTTGTTGAAATAATCTTCATGGTAATCTCCAAGTACTCTTTAAACCAATGTCATTATGTTTTCTTGATGGACCAGAAGCTGGAATTGGGATTCTTTTTGGCAATAAGTTCCAAAAATGGCCATGATTGTAAGAGTTTCTTTGGTTATTTATTGTATTGAATACTTGTGAGTTGCTTCTTGAACCATGACAAAAATGGCCAAAAATAGAGATTAATATAATAGCCATCCATAAGACAAGTATTTTTCTTCTGACAAAGCTTATCATTCTTGAAACTTAAATCACTATGGACAATTTAGAAAGAGAAAAAGAAGAAAACATATGTAAATCTATTGGCAAATAAGGTTAGAAAGAAGGAAAGAAAGAAGAAGAAGAATGAAGACATATGAAGTAGAAAGTTTTGAAAAGTTTGATAAGGCTTTTTGAAAGGGGGCCATTTGGTTTGGGTTATAGAGAGTAATGACTTGATAGGTAATTGAATAAAGGGGGAAAAAGATTAATAAAAAGGAAAAGAAATGGAAAAAGGAAAGAAGATATGATTCAAACTTATACAAATTTCACTCTAGGTATATTTATCGTTATTATTTGAACACGTCACTAATAATACTGGTAATGTCTGAATATATTCTATCTTTTTATATAATTATTGTTATAATTCTAGGTTGCTAAAGTAAAATATACTGACAAGGGTTGTGATAGAGTTATAAGTACTTTTCATCGTTAAAAAAATATCTCGAGTTCAAATATCTTTAGCTACGGAATTGTCTTTGTTAGAGAGCGTTTTATCCTTCAATGTGAGACTTTCCAATATGAATTCAAATTTAATCGAATTTCAATATATATATTGAATTTGGAGGAAAAATCAAATAATATATTTTAACTTACTACTTATTTTAGTTCATCAAATATAATAACCTTTTAACTTTCAAAATTATTTATTTTTTCACCTTCTTTATCAAATACCAACATAAAAAATGAAAATAATTATATTAGTGTAAGTAAATCAATTTATTTTTTTTTTGTTGGGGGTAGGGGTATGTTGGAGAAGAGATGGGGGTTATGGCATTTTATGGATTAGGTGAGTGATTGGTCCTACTAAAATATTAATGGACAACTAAGGCTCTTTGGCACTGTTCCACAAAAAAGGAAATCATGTCCCCTCTTTTACACTATTCCTTTTGCTAGTCTTTGATTTGATGCTTTCCTTCTAAACATATATAATATATATATAGAATCTCTAATGTTTTTATCACTTACTTTTCAATATTTTACTAGTGATGAAAATCAATTTCATATACTATGTTATCAACTTTAAACTAAAGAGTTTCAATATCAAAGGCAAATTAGAGAGGTTATTTATGTACATGGCCGATAAAAAATGTTTATTTCATATCGATTATATTTATGATCACTTTAAATTATGGTATCAGTTTTAACCTAAAGAATTTTAAACACTTAGACAAATTGGAGAGATTGTCTATATATGTATTTGGCTAATAAAAAGGTATACCATATAATATAGTTCATATATCTTACATATATATTCCATATAATTCAATAGGTATGTATTGATGTATTTTATTCCTACTCTTATAGAATTATAAAAATTTCTTAAAATTAATTAATAGATTTTTGATACATTACTATTAAATAGTGCCACGCTCCCCAATTGGAATAAAATATGATTGTCACCCAACTTTGTGTGAACCATTTATAATCTACTAGCTAAACAAAACATTTTGTATTATACTCTATAATTGAAATAGATCAATAATATTCTCGATCATAAATATCTAAAAAGCTATTTAAAAGTGTCTAAATAGATAACATCTAAAATAATCTAAAACGTTCAAACAATAAATAATGAGAGCCTTTATATATCGAACGTCTAAAATATAGAATACAAAGTCTATAATCTCTAAGAAAGAGTTTGTTACTGCTAAATAGTCAATAGATCTTACGTTTGTTTATAATCGAGTGTCTCAATCACCTATAATCATAACATTTATCGTACAATATGTTAGATATAAACAAATTAAGTTCTAATTAATAATATTTCACAATCTATCATACGATACGTTAGATCTAAACTAATTAAATTCCTTTAAATGATAGTTAATAATATTTCGCAATACTAAGCAGGTGAAAAGCCACGTTATTATACATGGTTTATACATATAAAAGAAAGGCTAAAATTACTCTTAAGTTTCTTTAAATAATACTCTAATTAATGTATAGTACTTTTTTCCAGCATTAATTACAGAACCTACCCCTTTGATAATAGTTCCATTATATATATATATATACATATATATGAAGGTCAAAACTATTTAATATTTGTCTTTGACATTATACACATGCTTGTTGATTGTTTTCAGACTCAACTTCTTAAAACCATACTACAAATAGTTCCATTTTGTCTTATTTAGTATAGCAAATTTGAAAATGGACATAGTAAAATTTAAGCAACTTGATTTATGTAATATTAAACAAATTAAAGGTGACAAATTAGTACTAGTAGTACATAGTAAAATATTCCCAAAAATAAAATAATCTCTAACTATAGAAGTATGGCACCAAAGAGACATATGAATCGACATGTCCTCGTCTTTCACATAATATTAAACAAATTAAATGTTACAAATTAATACTAGTTCATAGTAAAATGTTCTAGAAAAAGAAGATTTAGTAAACGATGTGTACATGATCTCTTATTTCTTTTGGATACGATTAAGCGCGATCACTAATTAGCACTAGTGAACCTCCTTTCAACAAAGATTCATTTGAATTCTAAATCTTAATTGTGAATGTGTTATTTTTTTCATAAACCTAAATATTGTTATTATGTTAATAAATGTCTAATCATTATTAAATTTGAGATTGAGAAAAGAGTAGCTAGAAGAATAGGGTTATGGGAGGAAAGTTAGAAGGTCAATAAAAGTACTGATTTTGATGCATAAAAGAAAAGGACAGAGATTTTGTTTTCTGACAGAGACTCTATTCACTCTGCTAGAGAGTTTCCTTTAATTTAGGATTTTGTTGGACAATTTTTTCATATTTATTTTGATAAAGTCTTTGTTGAGGTGGGGTGGGCCAAATTAGAAAAATATCGACAAAAAAATATTAATTAGACAACTCGGTGCACAGAGCTTGTATTTATGACAACTTTCATGATTTGCACTTGTGATTGGTAGGTTATATACAGGAGTGGAGCTCGTAAGAATCGATGAGTAGTTTAATTGAATTCCTCCGCAGAAAATGACATTACTTTTATTTATAAATACGTAAACATATTTTTCTTGAGTTTGACATCTTAAATATTATAATGTAATAAATAGATTTTTTTCGTTTTTAATTAAAGTATTACACCTAAATAAAGGTGAGATGTAATTAAAATACGACTCTAGTCTCTAGTCATGTAATGCATGACTTATATACGTTGTCTATCGCAAATATATTATTGTTTTTTGCTAAACATTTTTATTGTATAATACGTTGTTATCATGTCCTAGATATATGATGTGAGTTTCAAACGTCTCTATTATGACTTGCAATTATTAAACCCTAAAATTTATCCTAGCTAGCTAATTATTAGAGCATTGCATAATTTTTTTTGAATTTGAACCTTACAAATATTTTATGGTAATTACTTCAGTGAGATAGAAAAATCGTTTCAGAAAGACTTTTAGCTCGAGTGTATCAAACTCAAGTAAACAAAGAAGAAAACAATGAAAAGAGGATAGCAAATTCTAATACATGGGGTATGGAGAGAGTAAATAACGTGTACATCACTATTTATCACTATTTCGTGAAGATAAAAAGACTGTTTCAAAATGACATTCTGCTCAAATATATCGAACTCAAGTTTCACAAAGAAAGAAAACAATTAAAAGATGATATATAATAGTTAATAATAAAGCAATGTAAAGTCTACCAAAAAATAATGTGATAATCAAAACACAATCGATAACATATGAGTACTAGTGCTATGCAACGATCTATGCAAAGCAAGATCGCACTCTATTCCCCCACTAACCTTCTATCCAATTACGTGATATTACTAGCTAGTTTTAATAATAAAAAAAAAACATAATTCACGACATATAATAATTTTATATTATATATGGAAGTCATAAAGGTGTAACTACTAATAATTACACTAGCTCAAAATACCAAAATAAGGTCAAGTGAATGATCTTTCATAATGGGTTATAGGGGGGAGGGATTCTATAATATAATATATTAGGTGACCAAAAAAATTAAATATTGCAAGAGTTAGTAACATTCAATTACTTCTATAAAAGATGGGACTTTTGGTACAAGAATAGTGTCTCTTTGATTGACTTCAAAACATTATTTTTTCTTCTTCTGATGAATCAATCAAAGTTTTCAAACTAGGTCCCATTGATTTGAAATCTTCTTTTGATTAGAATGGGGTCCTATGAAAAGTTGAAAAGAAATTTTACCATTCTTAATTTTATTTTATTTTTGGATAAATTACAAGTTACTCCCCATCTTATATTTAACTTGAAAAATAATTGTAGAAATATCATAAGTTAAGGGTTTCTTTTTGTTTGTGTTTTATGTGGAGTCCGATATCCACATTGAGGTCTGATTGAACTGAAATCGGTATTGAAAAGTTCCACTCCACATTAGAAGATAAAAACATTTCAATAAAAACGACTTCATAAGTTATAATTAATGCTCGAATTACGAATCTCTAGCCAATTATGTAAAAAGTTAGATTCAAATTGATATCGAGATGTTCTACATTGAAAGATAAAATACATTCCAACAAAAACGACTTCATAAATAAAAATCAATGCTCAAATTAGAAATCACTAATTACGAAAAAAGTATTTACCATTTCATTGTCATCTATTTAAAGTTATTGACAACGTATCTCCTTTTAACTATCACGATAATTAAAAGCAACAATATTGGCAAAAAGAAAAAAAGATTGTTCTAATTTTTCCCTCTAGTATCATTGTGTTTACCAAAGAGATACAGTAAAAATAAGAAAAAAGGTATAATGTGCTTCACTTTTTCTTTTCTTAAAATAAATAGGAAAAGTTCCCCTTAAAAGTAAATATATAGTATTAATAATCATTGGGGTAAAAAAAATAAAAATTGACCTTGGAATTTTACATTTTTAAGATTTAGTTTTTTCTTCTTCATATTTGTCAAGGTAGATGGAAGACTCATTAAATTTCATTTAACTAGAGTTTTAAATTCTTATTAATTGGGTAGTCCTTGCTTGACAAATTAAAAGCTTAAGACAAAATACTAAAAAACATTTAAAATGGGACGAAAATATTACACATTATTCTTCACTTATTATAATCTAAAGTGGTTGGTTCAAAGTCAATTTAGTTCGGAACGTGAAATATTTATCTCGGAATAAGAATGTAAAATAACAAAAGTATCCCTTAAACACTATTCTATATATAAACAACTTATTTTTAGGGTATTTTTACAAATAAACAACTTATTATTAGAATTTTATACCATGCATATTTGACAAACCAAATAACTGATAAAAAATAATCTCAACATAACTAATCCCAACATAACTTGTTTATAAACCAAGCGACCAACGAGCTCACCGATTATGGGTCTAATTAGGCTAAAGCTATACTTTTCATTTTACTAGAATCACCAAATACATAAAATGTATAATCCAATATTCAATTATTATACTTATAATTGGATTCATGTGTATGGTTTAACATACCATCTGAATAATTAAAATATAAATAAAACAGTTAAAGTAATATAAGCTACTATTCAATATATATTATTATGCTGAAATCTAATAAAGTTGTGGGGTTACTATAATTTATGGGCTTGGTGGCCATAGATTTGGGCCTCTAGCGATTGTAGAAAGCCCATTAATATACTTATACCCCTTTGGGCTTTACCCAATTATAAAGACGTGAAAGCCTTATTAATTTAGCCCAAATAAATATAAAAAATTACATAAATGGTTTTTTTTTTAAAAAAGAAAATAAAAACAATTTTTTATAATTGTTATGCGGGTAATGTTTATATGACTTTATTGTAAAAAAAAAAAAAACATATTGGCCATTATCTCATGAGAGTGAGTTCTAAAGTGTGTATCACAATTATACAAACATATTATAATAATAATGCAAAGCGGAAAAGTAAGGTTTGCGTATAATATATCCTTCTGTAGTTCACTTACACGATTTTACTGTATATGTTTTTATTAAATAATTTAATGAAATTAGTTATGTTTTTTTTTAATTAAAAAAAAACTTCTAATATAAAAATATAGTAATTTAATTTAAATTTTCTTAGTAGTAGATACTGATTAAAGTCAAATACTACAAGCATGAATATTAAAACAATAAGTTGGTCAAATTGTTTGATTTTTCCTCCCAATGAATAATATAATGAAAATATATTTAAAAATAGAACTTCAAACACAAACAAATGTTAATTTAATTAGATTTTTCAAGTACAAGATACTGATTGTAGAAAACAATGCAAGGATGAATATTAAAACAATAAATTGGTCAAATTGTTTGAATTTTTTTCCCCTATGAATCATTTAATAATATAATACATATATACATGTCTGAATTCAAAGATTGCATGTGAGCTAAGATTAGATTTATTATAAAGTTTTAGGTCGGCGCAAATTATGTTATGTAATATATTCTTTTCAATATAGTCAAACCTAATTTTTATAATATATACCTAGAATATTTAATTAACTAAAATTACAAGTACCAATAAGTCAAATTACTAGACCTTATGCTTGCTTTCATTTTTTTTATCCTCTATTATACATTTGACGAATTGAATATCGTGAATAACCATTATATTATTTTGTGTTCAATAAATTAATTATATATACTGACGATATCTAAAGATATTTGTATTTATATAAACATGTAATCTATAATTTAATGACTATTTTATATGGTTACTTGTTAATAATTTCATGTAAAAGTTATCTCTTTAAATTAATATTTTTTATATATAAATATAATACTATTTAAACTCGAAATTTATGGCATGAATCTCTAATTAATTGACTTTTATAAGAGTAATATCACATCTAAACAATTATGATGTTCATAGATATTAGTGGCCACAAGTTTTATTTGTTTTGACATTGAGGATCATATAAATTTAGAACTAGGAAAAAAAATAGCCAATAAAATCTCAAACGAATAGATCACTATAAACTTGAGCTCACATCCTAATAAACACATTTGGGTTAAAACTCTGAATTTTTACGGTGTTCAATACTCATATTAAAGTTCGATTAATTTAGATTCGCATCGCATAGAGTGTTATTTGAATAGAAAACGCTCTCGATCAATAATTTTTTCATATTCTAAAGTCAAACTCGAGACTCCTGACTAAGAAAGGGATATTCTTAACAAGCAGTTGGAAAGTAAAAATGCAAAATACCAAGAGATGCGCAAAATAGGAAAATTAATGAAAACGGAAACAAAATACGGAAAAAAAAGATAAGAAAAGGATGAAATAATACAATAACAGTAACACAAAAATAATATATATCAACAACAATGAAAGAAATGACTAGATTAATCTACGAAAATAGTTATGATATTGTTATATGATGGAAGACACGTATATAATACGTCAAATTACCATTAAAACTTATCTAGAAAAAAATAAAATAACGCTACCTATTAACCTTTTGTCATAATTTACGTATTATTCTCCTAGAAATAACATAGACAAACCTATTTGTTTGTTATATACGTCTTCCAAATGTAAGTAAGGTGGGTGGAAGACTAGCTCTTTGTGACTTCATTATAACAACCACAATTTTCATATTGTTTAAGCAAAAATAGGCTGGAATATTTTCCTAAATTTGACTTTGGAAAATTTACAAATTATTGCCGTATGGTACAAAACCACTATATAATATATTGAACTTTATTTTTATTTGATTGGTTGAAAAAACAGCTCATTTCAAGCAAAAAAAAAGCATTTATTATTATTAATAATGTTTTCATGTGTTAGGTAAGTCAAATCTAGTTAGGTCTTTGTCTTTGAATTTTTCAGTTACATTACAAGAACAACTTAACTAGAATTTGTGTCTCTTTTTTGTATTTCATAATTTTCAATATGGTCCCCATTTTAATTTATTAATTTCAAATATCATCAATTTATTGTTTGACCATTTAATGTTTGAAAGTCGAGATTATTTCAGATTCGAGACTTATAAGTTGAAAAGTATTTTACATAAAAAAAATTCTTAGTTTTCATGATTGAAATGTGAGATTTTCTTATAAAATATCGTGATTATTTCCTCTGTTCGTTGAACAACTTATATACAAGAAAAATATTATTGGTGGAAGGAATCTCATTCATCATTTTACAATATTTATTATTGCAAGTTCCTCCAATTTTCGAATTAGGTGATTTTTATTTGCCAAGCAAAGTCTTTCATAATTTCTAATAGTGCAAATATTCAAAGTGTATCTCGTAGCAATAAATAATATTTTTTGAAAAAATTATTAAATGATAATTTAATTTCTAGTGTTTCACGACGGTTTAAAATAATTTATTTTCATAAAAAATGAGAGATAATAAGAAAAAAATGTTAGATGGAAGTCATTTATTGCTCCCTCAATTCTATTTAAATTCTTAACTTCATTTACATTGATTTCTTTCTACTAATAATATCTTAACGACAATCATAAATTAAATATAAGAAAATAATTTTATTTAGATAATTTATATGTGAAAAGCAAATTTCTTGCAAATAAAATTAAAACTTAAAAATAAATTTATAAAGAACTATGCAATCAAATCTCTTAGTTCTTTTAGATTTCACAGGACAAATAATTATTTTAAATCAAAATTATTTTTGAGCGAAGAGGGTTCATATGTACACATAAGTCCAATTGATTCAGATTTAAAACCAAATTAGAAGAAATTTTATATCAAAATCACTAATTACGTTTTTTTCACAATTTAATTTAATTTACATAATTTTCGATTCAATTTTATTCTCTAAAATAATATATACCTCGAAAAAAAACATATTTTAGAAATCATAGCCTATAAATTGTAGTATGAATTGGATTATTCCAAATGTTATAATTGGAAATGAGTGTAGACAACATTGAAATTGACATCACTAAAACAACAAGCCATCATTATCCACCGCACGAAAACCATCATTATCTTTAATTACTATCATTCAACCCAACAAATTTTACAAAGAATCCAAAAAAGTATGTAATTTGTATCTTATACATAACACTAATATACAACTTTATATTACAATCCAATAAAAGAGACGGATTCAAATATCTAATTAGTACTTTGATTATGACTAGTAGAATTGAAAGACTGTGTTTTTATAATATGATGACTCGTATATTTTCTTCTCATACTATTTTTGAGTCGATGATTCGTTGAAGATAATTTTTCAATATATGTAATAGAAATAAGATTATGTAGACAGCTCTCCATATAGTGGCAGAGCTAAATTTTTTAATAAGGAATTAGGTTCAAAATTTAAACAACTAGAAACACGAACTAACCGAAGGGAGTTCAACATTTACTATGTATACCTAAAAATTATTAACTATATAAATAATAATATTTTCCACCGAAGGAGCGAACCCCCTCCGTCCCTAAATTGTAGTCTCACCTGATAAAATCACACTACTTTTTTTAGTTTTTTTAAGTTAAGTAAGAGCGTAGTAAGTCATGTTAAGGAGTAAGTAAAGAGTTTTTAGTTGTATTGTATGCTATTTTAATGACATGATTTTGAAGTAAGTAGAAAGAAATTGTACACGTAACTAGTGATTACAAACGTATAAATGTATTTTCACTTTTGAGATCAAAAGTCAAAAATCATAAGTGCAATGTCCTTTGAAATTTCTCAACAGTCAAAATTAATAATACTCCATTGTTAACATTAGATATATAAAATACTAGTTTTAAAACGTAAATTGTAAGTATATATTCTTGTAAGTGCCGTTAGGTTGACACACAATTTAAACATGCACCTTTTAGTTTTACTCAATATGATAGCTAGTATATTAACCACCAATAACAAAATAGAAAATATAATCGCGAGGGAGTCATTTAAGCTATATACACTGACAATTTAAAAAGAAGAAGTTATAATTTAGAGCTAAAAGTAACTACAAATTAGTGATATCAATAGGTAAATGCAGATTTTTACCGATTTTCGTGTGTTATAGTCCACAAATTTTTATGATCCGGAATTTCATAAATAATATGGTCGAAATTTTTCATATACTTCCATTAAGACCTTACCAATAGATTCAGTTCGTCCCATAGTGAAAAAAGATGCATTTTCAAGTTCAAACGAGCCCAAAGCAGGTGAATGCAAATTTTGCCGGTTTTCGTGTACTATAGTCCATGAATTTCAGTAATCGGAATTTCGAAACAAAATGGTCAAATTTACGTTCAGACCTTGGTTATGGACCAGTTCATCCCGAGGAGAAAACCGGGAGCATTTTCAAGTTCAAACGATCCCTAAAGAAGGTAAATGTAGATTTTTCTGATTTTAGTGTGCTATAGTCTAGAGATTTTTTTATAAATTCGGACTTTCCAAAACAAAATTCCCAAAATTTATCATGGACGTCCGTTAAGACTTTAGCAATGGACCTACTTCATCCCGCGAAGAAAACAGATGCATTTTCAAGTTCAAACGAGCCCAAAGCAGGTAAATGCAGATGTTGCCGATTTTTCATGTGCTATATAGTCTATGAATTTTTTGTAATCCAGAATTTCCGAAATAAAATGGTCGAAATTTTTCATAGACGTCCTCTAAGACCTTAGCTACGGACTCACTTCATCCCGCGCGAAATCATGCACATTTTCAAATTTTAACGAGCCTCAGAGTAGATAAATACAGATTTTACCTATTTTCATGTTATAGTCCATGAATTTTATGTTATTCACATATTAATTTTTCTTTTTAATGTTAGGCACATATTAATTTTCTTTGTATCTTAATCAAATAAAAACATATAAAATAAATAGAAAAAGAGAAAAAGAGGAGTACTAAAATTGGTTATAAAATAAAAAAAATATGAGGGACGTTTACTTTTTTTAAAAAAGTGATACAAATTATAAATAAATTTTATATATATTAAAAAAAAAAAAAAAAGTAGAAACAAAAGTGGAGGAAAAAGGTTTGACTAAAAATACGTCTAAAGTTGCACAATATTTTTATTATTTTAAATTTATACAAAAAGCAAATCACCAGCCGTGCGTTTTGTGTCACGAACCGACCAAGCGAACAAATACGTAGGGCCCATTAAATAAGGGCCCAAATAATAACTTATTGCCTCACTGAATGTGGGCCCAATAAGCCCACGTTCCTTTTCCTCATCATACGCAACAATTTCGAATGGAACCTAATCCAATCCCACCACCATCCTCTAGCGTCACCTAAATAATCTTCGTTACGTTTTAATTTATTTATCTTATTTTTAAAATTTTTTATATTTTTTACATAATATATAAAAGATCACAAAGCATTTGAGTTAATTTTCACTAAACTCCTACAAATTTTAAATTTTATAAAAATATTATACAAATCAAACAAATAAATTAAAACGGATTAACTATTATATCATAAATCTCTGCGCAGCTACTAATTTTGATAGGCCCACATAAGTTTGACCATAGTGACCCATCCTAATAATACTATGCCTTGTAATTTCCGGAATTTGGTCCCCCATTCTATTTTAAAAAGTTTAAACTAGGACTACTTTATTTATTTATTTTTGGTTAAAAAAATTATAATTTCGAGGTTAAAGAAAATAAATTGTCTTCTTAAATCCAAAGTAAGTTCAATATAGTTCTTTTAATACTAATACGAATTGTATCGGGATGATAAGTATTTATTTTTTATTTTAATTAGAGATGTTAGAATGTACATGAAATTATCCAACTTTTTTCTCGTATGATGTGAAACTCTTCGATAATAAACAATATTCTCACTAGAGATGGAGCACATAAACATTCACCTGCGAACTAAAGTGAACTCTTATTACTTACGTCTCATTTACTTTTAGTGTATTTGTCTTGCTTTTTTTGAAAATGAGCGTCACTTTCTTTTTACTTGCTTGTATACTTAAAGAAAGATTCATGTTTGGGGTAAAATAAAATTAACCTTGATATGTTATTTGTAAAAGTTATCATTTTTTCCACTATGAGTAATTTTATACAATAATGCAATTGGGAGCATCTAAATTTGGATAAACAAGTAATTAAAAAAAGGATTAACTTCAACTTTTACAGTAATGGCGCACGTACAATCATTATGAAACTAGTGGGAGAGACTGTACTTGTTAATTCCCTTATATAATACTCATATAAAATAAAAGTTTGATCTTTCAAAAACTATTTTAACCATCAATGAAGTACATTAATCGTTTATATTCTTTAGATAAGACAAAAATTAAAAAGAATCCAAATTTAAATTAATTAACAAAATAAAGAAAGTAAAAAGAAGCTTGTAAATTGGATGGCAATGAGCAAAGCACATTAAAGAAAAGAACCTCATTGGAACACCCAATGTGCTTAACTTTTTTTCCCATTTAAATTGAATAAAAAAACCATCTTTTCATTGACCATTTCACCAGTATAAACATCGGCATCGATTCAATATATGTTACTTTATTTATTTTACTATAAATAATTTATGTTATTTTTAATTATTGCAATATAATTTTAAATAATTTTTATTATATATATTATTTTTTATTGAAAACACGAAAATAAGAAAAAGAATATATAAAAGGAATTAAAAAATAAAAGAACTAAATAAAAAAAAAGGCAAAGGAATTTCCACTTAATGACGTCACCATTCCTTTGACTCTGTTTTCTTCTTCATAAACCCCTTCTTTCCCAGTTCCCCCACCTCTCATTCTTCTCTGTTCCTTTCTCTCTCTAAAAAAAAAACAAAACTTGACCCACCAAACAATTGAAAAAAATTGTGCATTTGTGACCTTTCTCTCTCTAAAATAATGCGGAAGGATGATCTGTACATAACGGTGCCGAGTTTCTTCCGGTGTCCGATATCACTCGATGTGATGAAATCTCCGGTGAGCTTATGCACTGGAGTTACTTATGACCGGAGTAGCATCCAGCGGTGGCTTGACAGCGGTAATAATACATGTCCGGCCACCATGCAGGTGCTACAAACTAAGGACCTTGTACCTAACTATACACTACAACGACTCATCCAGATCTGGTCTGAGTCGGTCCGGACTCAGCGTTCAGATACGGAGTCTAACCGAGTTAACTCAGTTAGTCACGATCAAGTTCGTGAGCTAATTAAACAGTTTGTAAACGAATTCCGAGTTCACTCTGAGTTGGAGGTGAACTCGGAGCGGTTATCGAAGCTTTTAAGTTTCTCAGAAGAATCAGCTGAGAATCTCCGATTTGTGGCTTCTGTAGCGGCGGAGAGTGATTTTCTCGCGATTCTCACTTCGTTCCTTGTTCACAACCCTAAAAATCTTAAAGTTGTGGAGAAAATTGTACCTCTATGGAAAATGCTGTTGGTTGAACGAGGTTCCTTATCGAAAATCGGGAAAGCAAGCGATATATATCCGGCGATAATATTTGCTCTGAGAAATGGAAGTTCAAAGTTGAAAATGGAGATGTCAAAAGCTTTAGAGTTCATCACATCAACCGATTCCGAAGCTAAATCATCCTTATCAGAAAACTTCGATTTATACTCAGTTTTATTGAGTTTTTCAACAATCAATACCGATTGGAATCCCGATTTAATGGAAGTCTCTGTTTCCTGTTTAATTTCTCTCGCAATGCTTCGTAAAAACCGGGCAAAGCTTGTAAAAGCCGGCGCGGTGAAATCAGTCGGAAAAGCATTGTCCACAACGGAGATGGGAACCGGATTAACAGATAAAGTATTGAGATTATTAGAACTGATATCTACTTGTAAAGAAGGAAGGTTAGAACTGTGTAACGACGGAGATTGTGTACAAGCGATAGTGAAGAAAGTATTGAAAGTATCAAACGAAGCAACGGAACATGCAGTAACGATTCTATGGAGTTTGTGTTGCCTTTTCCGGGATCACCGGGCACAAGAATCGGTAGCGAAGAGTAACGGTATGGCGAAGATATTGTTATTGTTACAAAGTAATTGCTCGCCGGCGGTTAGACAAATGGCCGCCGATTTACTGAAGGTGTTTAGAGTGAATTCCAAAGCAGTTTCTTGTCTTTCTACTAGCTATGATACTAAAACTACTCACATCATGCCATTTTGATTGGGGGTTGATTTTTTATTGTTGATAACTTTGGGGGCCTCTTCCTTCATTTTTGTAAATCATATAAAGCAATTTTGTTGAGAAAAGATTTATAGAATTGGCAAAAAAATGAGAAGAAATTTCATTTTTTTTAAAACTCTTTACCTTTGATCAATTTACGCAATTGAAAACACAAAAAATATTCATGTAATTCATAGTTTAGTTATTCGGGTATGTTTAGAAAATTATCTGAAAATATCATTTATGTATCGTCATATTTGTTGGTCAATTTGATAACTAGCGAAGAACCTAACAAGTTGGCAATTAATTTCAATAGCTTTTAATAAGAGTTAGTAGTAGAGTACATTTCTACTTTGTAAAAAAAAAACAAGAAAACGATGGTTCAATGCAACTTACATTTTGTACATAATACTAAACTCACATGAAGGAATTGCACTATAAATAAAAGTATTGTAAATTCGAATTTAATCGATCATAAATCGAGTATGAAACATATAATTAGAAAAAATATTTTATAAAGAAATACCTGGGTTGAATAAAAATATAAGCAACTCTCCTATTATCCTTCTTAATTTTAGAGTTCTATTACTTGTTTTTTCTTTTTATTTGTTTCTATTATCATATTATTTATCATAGGTATTGTTTTTCTCTCTTTTATTTTCCTCGCGGTTACTCGCTAATCTATTAAATATCATTTATAAGGTAGAGATAAAATTTATATGGATTTTATTATCGTGAGATTTTATTTGTAATATTATATTAAATATATTAATAATTTTTTTAAAAAAAGACTTGGAAGAGGGATTGATATTATTTGTGAAATAGTAACAATTAATATTAATTAAAGGAGCTCCATATTATTGATCCTTTATGCTTTTCCTAGTAGTAGGAGCAAATGGGGTCATTACATACCCAGAATTTCAGAGCAAGTTTTAATTGTTCTTTTATATAATTGTAGAGAATAAATTAATTTATGAGCTAAAGTTGATCAACTAAAATTAAACAACAAGTTGTAATAAGAAAGGGACAAAGTGCCATAATTATTTAAATGTTTAAGCATTTGCTGACTGTATAATCAAAGATTGCTTTTTCTTTCAATTTATAATTTTTTTTTGTTTGGTTTGAAAGAAAAGAGTGAAAGGGATTTGGAATCCATAATTTGCCCACAAGAAAAGAAATCTTTAAAAAAGAAATGTAAGATTAGTTTGACTATTCCAATAACTATGACCAATAGAGACAAAAACAAAAATAAAAAAAATAATTAGGCAAAATAGGTCTAATGGTCTAAATATAATATAATCATAGTTTATGTATAGTTTAAATGTGTTTTTGATATTTTACTCGAATTAAAAATTTAATCGGCAGAAAATGGATTAAAATAAAATGGGCTAAAAAGTCTTTAAAAATCTAGTTCGTCCATCTTCTTACTAATTTTAGTTGCTTTATATGTTCTTTTATAGTTTTAGTATCTAATAAAATTATTATTTTTCTTTATTATGATTTTATGATAATAGTTTAATAGATTGAAATGATCTGAATTAATAAATGAGGAAGTCAATAATTAGCTCAAACTTTGATTGCTACCTCTAACCGTATCACATACTTTCTCTATCTCAATTTATATGGCATTATTTGCTCTAATACGAAGTTTAAGAATATATATTTATGAAATTGCCTTTATTAAAGTCCCGTTAGTGTTTTCTTCATAATAAAGTGTTAAGTGTGATCAATAAAGATAAAAATAAAGATAACGTCAGAAAATATGATTCAAACTAAGAGATCTATATTTTTTGAAGGATGAACCAATCTGTTGTCCCATCAATTAACCCGAGCAATCTTTGATTTCGTGACCTAAAGTTAATCGACCTAAAGCTACGAAACAACACCAACCCCCAACAACATTCTTATCATACTTGCATATTTCTTTCACTTCGTGGCCAATTCAATCACTCAATTTGCATGTGGGCTTGCTAAGAGGGCGGGGGGGGGGCGGGGGGGGGGGGGGGGGGGGGGGCAGGGGGGGGAGGGGGGGGGGGGGGGGGTGAGGAGGGAAGTTTTGTTGCAGGACGAAAACGCCAATACCGGTGGCTGGTGTAAGCTCTATTACTGAACTCTACCGCCGGTTGGTTTGTCTTTCTGTAAATGGTGTTTTTCAGGTTGTTATATTATTATGTAAGCCCATTTGCTCTTTTACATTCCTTCCCAGTATAAATTGATTGAAGTTGCTACATGATTTATTCTATTTTTTTTAGGTAAAATGTAACACCTTAAACAATTTTAGATCAATTAAAGAGGTGTTTTGGTATTAAAGAAAATAAAAATAGAGACGAGCGAAATCTGTATGTATTCTAGATACATGATAGAGTGGTGAGCATGAGAGAGAGGTCATGTATCTGAGATACATGTATCAAGAAGCACTATAATCTGATAAGATACGTAATATTATAAATTAAATGTATTCTAAATAATTAATTTCTAAACTAATGAGATTTACATATTTTTCACTAAAAATATTTATCAATTTTTGTAGGTTGTATACCCTCGGTGTATACAGTTTACATGTAGTATATCCTAATGATTAGAACTGATTCAGCTACTCTTAATATTCTCTGTAATTGTTGTAATGTAATTTTTAAAAGATAAATTTGTAAACAGGAATATGAAGGTCAAACATATAATTATCACTATTAATATTTTAAAATTTTATTATACAGAAAAAAAGGTAAAAGAGAAATGACAATGCAATTACAAAATGAAGAATCGAATCATCTCCAATAAAAGGAATATTTAAATATTCATTAACTAACTAAATAACTAAATCTTTTTAATTAAATATTTTATTCTTCTTGGATAATCATAAATAAATCAGTTGGCAGTGCCACCATAATAAGCCCTATAATGTGAGAATAAAATTTAATCGACTCAAATTCAAAATTTCTAATTAAAAGATAAAATAAAGATAATAATGTAATTTCAAAGCGAAGAATCGAATAATCATCAATAAGGTAAATATTCAAGTATTGATTAACTTACTCAGCTATTAAAAAATTTCAATTAAACATTTTAATTTACTTGAATAATTATACAGAAATCTTGTTACAAGTGTTGCCTTCAGAAATGAACCCTCTACAACGTGCAAGCCAAGATTTATCAGACTCAAAATCTCTAATTAAAATGGAGATATCTCAAATTATTCCACCACGACCCGATCAATATTGGTATTGATTCAAATTGTTTGTGGTTGGGTACTTTGTATTGAGCAAATCCAACTTGACATATTTTTTTGAAAAAACAAAAAATATGGTTGGCAATTCAAAAAAGTTGAGAAGAGATGGTTCTCTTAGCACTTAAAAAGTCCAAGATCCTCTTATTTTTTTTATTTTTTTTTCAATATGTTCTCTCCTTTTTTCAAACCTGTCTTTTCTTTTCTGTTTTTTTAGTTTTTCCTATGTATTATAATTATTTGCAATATTTTTATGGTCTTTAGAACTTTATATGACGTAGGATCCACATATGTTTTCCGTTACTTTAAAAAAAATATAAGTTAAAGATATTATTAGTAGATGTTTGGATCGTAGATTTAATTGAGACTTGAAAAATAATACGTATTCGATGAAATTGTAATAATGCTAAAGAAAAGAGGAAATAAAAGGGAATCATTATTATTCTTATAGTGTAGGATCCACATCTTTTTATTTTTGTCACTTGGAAAATATTGGTTGATATTTAATTTTTCCACTTTATATTTGCTATTTTTGGTCGAAACTTACTATAGCTAGGAAAGAATAAATATTTTGACAATTGTGCATTCCATGCCACTAAATTTTATGTGGGATGGTAAGTTATATATAACAATTCAATATCTGAGTTATAGCTTCACGTTTTTGTTATGTTTTGAAATATTTTATAAGTTCATATGATATTTTGAGACTTGAACTTTATTTCGAGGGTCGTAATATAAGCTTGTAGAGTTTTTCTCTTTAGGTATCTTAGTTATGTCATTTTTCTATTGAATTCTTTAACCAGTCATAATTTTTGCCTTTTAAACATCGTTGTTTGACATGACACAAAACTTCAGTAAATATTTTTTTGTTGATTATGCGCGTAAAATCTATCTTTTTCGCGTCGAAAGTGCAACCAATCAAACTTCAGTCCATTTACGCGTCAAAGCCACATATTCATTTTCCAAACCTAAAGCCCCTTCATTTCCCCCAGAAACTTTTCTGACCCAAAGTGTAGTGGTTCTATACGAGAAAACCCTAAAAATTGGTCTTATTTCAGTGACATTAATGCTATTTACAATTAAAATTTTCAGATAATAAAGTAATTTTGAGTGTTTTGTTGAAGATATCATCGAAGATACCTATTAAACATTCACAATGTAATCTCAAGGGGTTTTGAGAGTTTTTGTTTAAGCGGAGAATTTGAGATACACAAATAAAGTAATGGATTATGACTTGTGTGAGTTTCTTTTATATCTAAGTGAATTGTGTAGTTTTCTCTCTTGATTGTTTGTTCTCTTTTTTATTTAAACGGGTTTCTCTCTTGATAGTTTGCATCCTCACATGTTGATATAAAAATGTACGTTATTTGTAGTTTTAATTATAAATATTTTCTTTAATAAATCGTAAAACTCCAAATATTTTCTATTTTAAGTATTTGTGTATGAATAAAAAAAAATGACATATTTTATGTGATCATTACTTTAAGAAAATACACGCATTTTTTCTTCTAAATTTGAACTGAAAGTATCAAATTGAGATCCACTTTATTAGGAGTTGAGATGTTTAATTAAAACGACACTTAATTTAAGTATCTAAAATGAAATATATGCATTAACCCATAAGCAAATTGTTGTTTGAATGGGCCTCTTAGTTGGGGGCATATTTCATGTAACTTTTTTCACTAGCTACTTGGTTTTGGATGGGTGCTATGAGACATATAATTCCTTTAATTGACTTCTTTTTAAGCAAAGGTTAACTAATTATTCATTAAGTCTAATCATGGGAATTTATCCTCTTTTTTTTTTTAAACTTTTCCTTATGAGAGAGAGGGGAAGAATATATGATGAAAAATAAAAGGAAGTCAATAATAAAGTGAGGGAATATCCAAGAAGAATGTTTTTAGTGAGGTATAATTGAGTAGAATTGTAATGATACCCCATAATGTCACCCCTTTGCAAGTGGTTTCCATCTTTTTATCCCTACTATCATAGAGGATTAACATTTGTTTCCAATTTTATTTTTATTGCATTTTTAAGTGCACAATCTATTTTTTTTAAATGGATCGATCTTTAATTTTAATTTGTCATTTAAATAAGTTGGTGTTTAAATTTTATTTTTAGATATTTGAACTTATTTATGTGTGGCATAAGCTCTTCAAAGTGTGAAAGACATGATAACTATAGAGGTACTCTGATACGAAAATATAAATTTATGTTTTATAATTTTATTTTGTTTTTACCTTAGAAGATTAAAGACCAATACAAAAATATATAGGGGGTAAAAATGCAAAATAACCCTTTTTATTGTGGATTCTCAAAAAATGATTTGAGTTTGCTTAAATTTTTATTTTTTGATGGACAATGAAGATTTTCATTTTATTTTTGAATTCACGTTACGTTACATACACATATTAAATGTATTAGACCTCAAATTTTAAGTGGAAGTACTTTTTCTTTGACTATATCATCAAAAACTCAAACTCAGATTGATCGAGTTAATGAATTCTAAATATCAAAATAACTAAATAAAAGAAAACTTGCAATTACATTAATTAATTATTGGTAAATTCAAGCTCTTACTACAAAAGATTCTACTAAATCAAGTGACAAAATAGCTAATTAAAAAATAACATCTTTGAAATAGAAAAAGTTCTATAGTGGAGCACCATGCAAGATTTGAGGGTGATACCATATATTAATTTCTTTGGATATTTGTGCATATTGTTCTCCACTAAACAAATAATTGCAACATAAAGTCAGGTCAACGATTTTGTCATTTGTATGAGTAAAAGCGATAACCATAAACCTATATGGAGGTACTTTGTCTATTATGAATGTTTACGTTAAATCATATAAATTTAGTAAATTAAGAGATTTAATAAAGTAAAAATTCATGTCAATTGACAACGTTTCAGTATTGAGATAGTTTATATACAAACACATGACATACTTTCATCATTAAGTCGATGCAAATACTTTATTTGAATAATTTTTAAATTAAAGAATAATAGTAAAGTATTGATTAGCAGTAATTTAGTAAACATATTATATAAGTTACGAGTTTTCTCGAACGTATCAAAATTCACTATGTATATATATATATCCAGAGAACATAATTTTGTGATACCACAAGAGGGCTAAAGGTATACATGCAATGTGGCTGACTATGTGTTAGTGATATTTTATGGGCCAAAGAAATGTTGGGCTAAATTTTGAAAACCCAATAGTTGAAACACTCCAATTTTTGTTATAATTTAGAAGAATTAAATCGAATAGTTGCCCATTCAACCACGTACACTTAAAATAACTGATAGATGTATAATAAATGAATGATCAGATATAATAAATATATATAATTTATATGTATCGACTAAAAAAAATAAACAATGAATCCAATGGGTTGTTTGTATAAATATCCCATTAATTTATGCTTAATTAAAGTGAAAACCCTTAATCCACACGTTAGTATCATAGAATGTTAATCACCTTAAAAAGGAGAGATATATTCAACACAAATCACAATATATCATTATTAAGAGTAGTAATAAAGGGTATTCATACTCTTCAACTTTGTGATTTAGATCGGATAAATATTTCGTTTGAAAGATAATGCATATGTATTTCCTTCGTCTAATAAATGACTCATATATGGTATCATTTTCAATTCAAATCTTATATTCGATTCAAAAAAAAATTACTTTCTATTTATAACTACTTTAAGTATATATTCTAGAATCGCCTACAAACTCAGAATTCTATTTCCGTCTTTGAACTTATATACATATATTTTGGAGACACTGGATGAGGCAAAACTCAAAAGCTAACAACTTTGTACATTTATGAAAATGCAATGTACTTGATCATGAGGCAGATGGATAAGGAAAATCCTCATTTGTCTACTGATGATCTTCTTGGGGTACCACTTAATCAAATACATGTTTCGGTTATCGTATTACCTGTTGTTGTTAATATTATTTTCGTCATATGTATTTACGACATGATTTTTTCGCATTTTTATATCAATGCTAATTTTGATATATACTGTATTTGAACAGAGTGTCTATCGAAAACGATTCTTTTAAAATTTATATATATGCTATCCAGATTCCACTTATGAAATTATATATTATCATTCTATATATCGGTATACACATATCCCAACCATCTCACTCCGAGTCTATTGGTCCTTGCTTGCCACTTCATTGTCCTCTGGCTTTTAGTTGTTCTTTTAAAGGGGTTGGCTTTGATTAGCCTAAATGGACCATATGTGTGGATAAGAAACACTTTTTCCTTGGTTAGCTAGAAACCCTTTTTCAATTAAAATTGCCCAATATGGGTTGGTAGTGAGGTGTATCATCCTTTTTAAAAGATACATATATTAATTTATGGAAAATTATGTAAATATACGACTTAAGAAAACATAATTTCTAAAAATCTCTACCATTCAAATTAAATACAAAAATCATCTTTTTCTTTCTCTCTCTTAACAGATACATCACTTCACCTCTCTATCAGATATATTACAACATTATTTGTTTAAAATGTATCTGATTCAAATGGTATTGTTTATACATAACCCTAATTATTTGAAACCTAAATTAGTATGAATCTGGTCTATAGTTATATATATGATACATAACTTATGTATTGTTTTCTATATATAAGGCGAAAGAGCAATGTATCCGTGAGTTCTAAAAACTTCAAAATTATTATAATTTGATAAACTTTCGAATAGAATATAATTAACGCTCAAATTATTGAGATTTATGTACTTTATATATTTATTTATGATATTCCTAATTAGCCCATTTACGTTGGTCTTTTAACACTCTTAATTAGTAGCCCAAAATTAAAAGGACAAGCCAATTTTATATCTAACTTTAGTTGACATCTTTGTGACCACATGGGAGTTTCGTATAGATATAGCTATCAATAATTATATGACACTTCCTTTGGTTGTATCAATTAGTGAGCCATAACATCAACTCCTATATATAAATATCGGCGGAGCTAGAGGGACGGAAGGAATTTATTCGAATTTTTTCTATCTAAAAATTACATTATATATATCTATATAAATGATCAAACTGAACTTTGATGTATATGTAGTAAAAATTGAATTTCTCTTAAGATATTTTCATATATTTTAACTTTTTTTATTAAAATTTCTGATATCGTAACTAACAACTATCTTTATATGATCCACATGTTAGTGGAAGACACTTAAGAAGTAGACATGCAAGAAACACATAACATGAATCTTTCCTTGAAGTAGACAGCCATTGATGGGATCTCAACTATATATAGGACACTAATGTAAATTCTAGAGCTTATAAAACTAATTCATAAATGGACTAACAATATTTTAGAAGTATATACGTACAACTAAAACGTGTAGTGAGACGGTTGAAATTAGCTATCGATGTCAAATGGACAGGTTGGTGAATTATTGAGTTGAAATCGAAATAGAATGAACAATGAATCATGACTTAAACCCTAGACTCTTGTTAAATTTTAATAGTATTATTTGATCAAGACTAACTCAACGAAAATCGTTATTTATACTTTAGTGTGATGGAAAAACATAGGAATTTTTTTACAATGTTTGGTAAATTGTATTTATGATATATAGATATAATTTCAAAATATTATAAAATATAACTATATTTTGAGTTTTTATAGCGAATACTACACATTACACAAACACATTGATGTATTATATACACTGATACTACTCTCTTGCATGGTATTAGACAGTAAAATATGCGTTAATTTTCTGAATCGACAGTAATAATACATACATATATTTTTTTATAAATGAATTTGAAAAATATAAACGAAAAATAAAATGTAACGGTGGGAGTAATAGCACATGATCCATAGTAAAATTTATTGTAATTCGAATTGGCAATTTGAGATGTGGTCCAAAAAAGCAAAACGTACCAAAAAACCCTAAAAGTCAAACATGGAGTGTATAATAATAAAAAATATTCCTAGATGAAGCTCATTGAAAAAGAACCTAAAATTGTTTAAACCTAACATTTATTTTTTTTCGTAAAAAATAATAATAAATGTTATACATAATTTACTAAATTCTATTCATCTAATAAGTATTTTTAAAAATTAAATATTAAGAACATTTGAATATAAAAAATAATTAAAATATATAGTATTAATTTTATCTAGAATTTTAAGAATAACACTTATTTAACACTAAGAAGAAGAAAATGACTTGTCCTACACCATTTCCAATGTACTTATCAACCAATCATCTCTAGCAAGAAATATTACTATCAAGGTGTGCCATGATCACACTCCTCTCAAACCCTACCGATTTTTCAATCAGAGATGAATTTAAAATTTAAATATAAATTAATATAATAATAATAATTAAATTTAGAACTAAATGTTTAATATATTGGATGAAAATTATAACTTGTGCCATGAGTTATTAAAAAAATTTAATTTTTAAAATTAATTTCAGAATATATGATAAAATAATAGCTTATTCATCGTCCTTTTATTTGGGGCCACGTGTAGAAAGTGAGCACCAATTAAACATTTTTTTTCTTGAAAATAGAGCTTTAAAATATAGCCAAAAATAAAGTAGAAGATGATTCTGATGAAGATAATTATAAGACATTAAACTCCAAAATATTAATGATTTGATAATGACTACTCTTAACAAACCAAAGATTTAGAAATTAAGTAAATATAAATTCGTTTAAAGTAGGTAAGACAAATATATGGCCACATGCTTTACAAAACTAATTAATCTTCTTTCCTATTGCTAATTAATTAAGAGAATCATAATCATATCTCTATTGATTACTCATGAAATATTCAAGAATCAATTATCTGACAACAAAAATATTAAAAATACGACTTAATATATGGTCAGGTGGGATCTTAATTATTCTCATTGTATAAACTCCAGACTATAAATTTAGTAAAGTAAAAAGTTCTTTTTTGTTGTTAATAGTACTATTTGTAATCAGATACTAACGAGATTTTGCTTAATTATGAAATGTATCAATAGTTTACTTTAGAACTCGCGAAAACACATTATATTCGAGCGTATAATAGCAGTGAAATATATTATATTTACGAGGATAATAAGTATATTCACGCATATATAGTAAATCTATCGAAATGAAATGATGATAAAATAGTAAAAATGTAACGAAGGTGTACACTTTAACAATCGTATATTAGTACGTACGTACTAAAGGAGGAGAGTGGGTGGGGGGTTGAGCAGATACATACAAACAAATTAAACAGCCAGTGACACTCACTCTGCCGGAATACAATATATTCGTGTGTATAATAATGGTGAAATATACGGTATATCTCTGCACATATAATAAGGAAATACATTGTATTCACATGTAAAATAAGTGTATTAGTCGTCCATCATTTTACTACTTCTATCATATAAGCGCTTTATGTTATATAGTCATCAATGAAATAGGTTTTCACCCTATTTTAGTTAAACATATCGTATATTTTAATGCACATATAATAGAAAACACAATGTATTCTTGTGTGAACAATATCGTTATGACGAAATAAACCGCAAATAATAGTGAGATATATTATATTTACTCGCATAATAATAGTGAAATATACTGTATTCACAAACATAATAATCATTTTTATCCATATTCAGTATCTCTATCTTGACATATATATCTGAATAGAAAATAAGTGTATCCATACGTATAAAGTTATGATGTAGAGGTGAACAAAAAGAAAAGTATTGAGTAGAGTTGGATTAAATGTTGAAAAGTACTATTATAAAAGATAATTAGTAGACTGAGTTGGCCAGGTCACATAATTTTTCCAATTAAAAAGTTAGAGGTTGTCAATGGGACATGTAAAAATAGAGAATGAAATATAAGTAGTTTAGGGAATTGTGTATTTTTAAGTCAAATGCTAGAGAAGATATTAATTAAGGGGTGAGACCATATTATAAAATTACATTTGCATGTGAGTGGGGTATATATATATATTATATGGTCAAGTTTTAATCAAAAGGGACCTAGATTTGGTGAGTGGGGAAATAATGCTTTATTGCAAATTATGTTATATGATACTCTATGATTATTTTTATATGATCATATATATAAAGTACTAGGTGTTCAATTATATATATATATATATATTTAAAAGACAATATTATTATTAAAAATGGTAATATTATGCGAAAAATGAATCATGAGTTTAATTTAATCTTCAAAGCTAGTCAAATAAGCGAGGATTCATGATTCATGACTAGACATTTTATGTGTGGATAAATTAATATGGAGCTTAACATCGAAAATGAGAATTGAAATGAGTTATGTTAATCTAATAATATAAATGTAGCTCAACTTTAAAAGCTAACTCAAAAAAGTTAAAATTAAAGAGATCACTCGTTCCTAAAAGAATTGATGTAGGACTCATTAAACATAACGTGTATACAAATACATACAAGTTTAGTTTGAATGATTTTTATTCGATTCTTCCACTAATTCTCATTTTTCAAGACATGACATGATATTTCGAAAAACAAACAAACAATGGACAACTCTTTTAAAGACGAAATTTGATAATAATCATTATGAAATATAGAATAAATCTATATATATGAAATTTAGTGCGACTAGACTCTTCTTTAAATATAAATGAAAATTTTAGTGCATTCGACACACTTTTTACTTCAAAGCAAGTAAAAGTAAGTATAAGTTTTCTTCAAAACAAAGTTATATCAAATCACAAAAATATTATATTCAAGATCTTCAAAATGTCGTAGCAAAACTATTGTCCACAATTTTTCTCACCTTTTAGAGGCCACCTAAAATTACTTATTTAATTATTTATTTTTGGTCTAATTTGACCCTAATAATTTGTAGTTCCCATGAAAGTGGGAAGCACAAAGATACACCAAATAGAGATTATTAAATAATTAGCACAGCAAAGAACATTACATACCTTTTGGAGTTTATGACAATTATTGTCTTAATTACACTTATCAATCAAGAAATTTTCATTTGTCTAGTGTCAATTAGAATAATTAGATCAAGATTTTATGGAGATATGCCTTTTTACCAAATAAATTAGATCTAGATATGCCTTTAATTTCTTAATTATTGATACAATTATATAGCAACAACAAGTCATATTGCATGCTTAGATGGCAAAGGTTGTCTCCTAACTAACTTTTATCTTATCATTAGCTTTATGAAATTAAACATAATGATCCTTTTCTTCTCCTAAATCTTCAAAAACTATAAAATAAAATGAAATAATTTGTTTGGTATAAAGGCAACTCTTATTCTAGCTAGTTTAATTGTCGCGAGTTTGAAAACTAGTTCACTTGATGAGTTTCACATATTTTACTGTCCAATGAAAAGTTCAAATTCAAACCCTAACAAACAATAGCAGAATATTTCTTTTCCTTTTCCTCGCTCCTTCCTTGATATAATAATTTTTCAAAAAAATTATAACCAGTAAAGTACTTCATTATCATAGAAGCTAAAAATATCTTTATTTTCTTTTGGATATTAATAATTAATAATCATGAATAAGTGAAAATAAATAGAAAAAGGTTTTTTTTAGTTACGATTGTTAGCAAATTTTAGTATTTTACATAAGTTTGAGAGGACCACACACTTATAGGGACGTGTTAACAACTAAATACTTTTTTTTTTCATGATTGTAAAATGGTGACTATTAATATATACCAAAAGTATAATAAATATTTGACAATAAAAAATTAAAACAACCTTTTTGCAAAATCAAGAGGATTGAGTAGAGATTTGTTTCTCATAACAACTATTGATTATTTATTAATTTATTAATTTAACAACTATACTAAACAAGTGTTTCCAAATGTTGCTTTGGTGGCTACTTAATTTATCTTCATTCAATTATTTTAAAAGTGTTTGAAATATATTAACATAAAAGTTATCTCTTAATATAAGAAAGATACACGTACAATACTACTCACATATTTGTTTTAATTTTTCACCATTTCATAGTCCAATATTCACTAATTTAACTAATTCGATTTGCAACATCAAGTAGAGTTATTAAAAAAGTAAAATTTCTAACAAAAGACTGTCTAGTTTTGCAATTTTATTTCTTTTTTTTTATTGTTAAGGCTGGAAATAAAATTATATTAATTTACAACGAATTACCTTATTAGTAAATTATTTTCGAATTAGCTTGCTGCAAATCCAATCATAAATATGAGATTATGAAGTTGATTCATCTTAATAGCAAAATTCAACTCATAAAGATAAGTCTAAAAATGCCCTAAGACAAATAAGGTATAATTACTCTAATAAAACTAATTAGAAGAATAATTACCTAAAATCTACATCACATTTTTTTACTAAACAAGTTACTTTATAAGTTAGCAACTAACTAATTTTTTCTTTTTTAAAGGTCTTATCAAACTCGATAGACAAATGTAAAATGGTGACTATAGTATGTGGAAAGTGTAATAAACATTTGACGATAGAAAAATTTGGATAAATAATTTTAGAATAATATATTATCTAGTTCATTTTTTAAAAAAATAATTTTATGTCAAACTTATCTGTATATATTTATATTGATAACGAAAATAAATACCGTCTATGAGTTACACATGATTTGAAATTAGCGATATTTTATTTGGTACGATTGTATATTTTTTAACAATTTCTAGAGCTTATAAAAATTAGTTAAATAAATATATTCATGTATAATAAATAATTTGTAAATCACATAAAATTATATGATGAACTCGACTAAAAAGGCCTTGAGACACAAAATTTGCTTTTATCAAACTCTTTTAAATTAGAGTCCGTACTAATTAAGATAATGTCGAATCCATATTTTTATCAAACACTCGTGTAATGCATAATCCTTGATTATATTAAATTAATTAATTATTTAATTAGTGAATTGTAACCAGACACATCCAGTCCTTTGCATACATTTATTCTTATATCATTTTAATTTTAATTATTAATTAATATAAGCATCATGTGCTTTACAGACTGTTCTTTATCGAATTTTTAAAATTTAGATACATACACTAATTTTTTGTAAATAAAATAATAAAAATGCTACTCTATACTAAGATTATCTTATTTTAAATATAAAAACAAACATTTTATCGTATAAAAAGTTCTTTTTTCTTATTTATACATTTTTGCACCGTAGATGTGTTTTTTTCTTCTTATTTTTACTTCTTTGATGCATCGATGCCATGACCTCAGAGTCGGACTTTTTATCCATAATCAATCGAACTTGAGATTTTTCCATCGAGGGGTGTACTTGACATAAAAAATGTTAGGATAAAAGAAATTTTCATTTGTAGATTTTTCCTTTTTTATTCTTCACTCAGTATTTAGAGATATGTATTGAAACTCCAACTGAATTCAAATCATGTATTGCAGAATTCATTCGAAGATAATACTCCTAATAAAAAAATGTTTCATATCTAAAATTTAAATTCGAAATAAATTGAACAATCCTATCACGTCAGAGGTCTAAATTAAAATTTATGTGGCTTAAATATTTTTCTTCCATTTGTTTATAGCTCAATCATATGCGCCAATATAAACATTCCAATAGAAGAATCCAAAAGTTTTTTTTTATTTTTATTTTAGAAAAGGATCAATAATGGGACATCAATGAAAAAAGCCACAAAATTAAAATTCAAAACTTATAAATTTGATTAAATATTTATATATATTTAATATATTTTAAATTATAAATAAAAATTATTGAACTCATTGGAATACGTAAAAAATGATTGTTTTGAGTGGATGGAGGAGTTGGCAAGACAAGAATTTTCATTGGCTCAAAGCAAGCAATGAAAAATTAATTGTAAAATTTGAACTTTAGTAATTTGACATCTAAAATAGAAATAAAATTATTTTACATCCTTATCTTCACTTTTTTTAATAAATAAAATAAATTAACTTCTAAAAAAGTGCTTTATTTTTTAAGTTCTATAACCTAATATTCATATTGCTTTCAATTATATTGCAATAAAAATTACTTCTCATTTTATCATAATTTTTGTTATAATTTAATCATTTATTATATATTAATAGTACATAAATTAGTTAGGTATTATTTCTATAGAGTTAGTTATTCAATCATGAAAATAAAGACGTATTTTATATGACGATTTATTTGATATAATCTCATTTTTTTTATAGTACTTTTATTTTATATCATCTTTCTTTTTTTATATTTACATTTAAATAATGGTAAAATTTATTTTTGACATTACGTTCATTAAAACAAAACGATATTATAATACATTATGAAATAAAACGTAATGACCGAGAAGAGAGGAGAAAGAGGACAAGAAGAATCTTCTAATTATTCATTGTTACTGTAAAATGGAATGCTTTGGTTCTTCCTATATATAAATTCTCCATTTGCAGTTTGTAAATTGGGTAACTGAGCCATCACTTTCTCTTTCTTTATAGACAACAGCTACACTATAGTAGAGCTTTCAGCTCACAAAGAAAGAGAATTGTTTTTCATTTATTCCTCAGCGATTCAATACTACAGCCTGTATGTTACCTGTCCCTCTGCTACGCTACTAAATGTTTGCTTTCTTGGTTTTGCTGTTTAATTTTGATGCTTGTTAGCAAAATTTGTCATTTTTTGTGTTGTAATTGGTATTTGATCTGGAAATTATGGGTTTTTTTATGAGTTATCTGAAATGGGGTTTGCTTGAATTGTACAATTTGATGAAATTTGGATGGAAATGTGTTTTTTTATATTGTTTATCTGAAATGGGTTTTGCTTAAAGTAGCTAAATTTTATGAGGAATTTGAGTTTTCTGAAATGGGTTTTTTTTTAAACTGTAAAAATTTGAGCTAAAGTTTATAACTTTTTAGTGTTATAATTCTTTTGGGGAAATGGTGTTCGTTTGTGTGGATTATGGGTTTGACTTAGTCTCTAAGGAGCATAAATTTTACTATGTTATTGTTATTGTCGATTTTGAGTTATCTAAAATGGTTTTTTTTTTTCTTCACAGTTTACAGCTGAAAGCTGATTCTTGAAATTTGCGTAGAAGGAGGCAAACAACTATTTATATTCTCTGCAAGCGCCGCTCGTGGCCATTAAAGATTAGACAGCTATAATTGTGAGATTTGGTGTTTTGTGATTGGTGAAAAAAGATTAAATTAAGCATTTTCACCTTTCCTTGATCCGCCATTTTCTCATTTGTGTGCATTGGTTTTAACCATTGGAGCAAAACTGTACTTGGGTTCAATACAGAGAACTTTGAAGGAGAAAAGACTTGTTATTGAGTTTGTTAGTTATATTATATGGTTTAATAGTTGACCATTTTGAAAGGTGACATAGTATCCATAATCATCGGCAGGACGGTGAAACTTGTTGGGATTATTCTGTTGGCTTGGAGGAACTTAAGGTACAAAAAACAAATCTTTCGTTTGATTCTTTTTCAATTGTTTAGTGAGTTTGCTGTATGATTAAGGAAACTTCATGTTTGATAAAACTAGTGTAGGGTTGGTGACTGATACTTTGTATGAAGACATGGTGTGTTAGTTTTTTAATTTACTTTATTAATGGAATTTGCATTGTTAGGATTGATTGTGGTTTTTTTAATTGTTTATAGGGAGTGAAACTCGGTCCTAAAACTCGGGAATTGGCGTGTGGTATTTAAAGAGTTATGGGTGGTTGTTTATATATGTGGTGAGAGGGTAACTGAGGATTTTGATGTGTAGTTGTGATGATGAAAACAATGCAAGTAGAAGAAGTTTTCTTTGATTCTGCTGATTCTTTGGTGTTGGAGGAAGAGGAACTAGGTTGTGTGAAAAAGAATTTGGGGTATGATGTATGGTTGATGGAGCCAGAAAGTGTGACGAGTCGACGAGGGAAGTTTTTGAATGAAATGGGATTTGTTGGATTTGACTGCCTACCTAGTGCAGCCAGTGATGAATCTGATTCAATGGGGTTGAACAGGATTGTGGAGAGTAGTGAAGCAGTTTGTAGTTCTGCTTCGGAGGAAGAGTTTATGTGTAATGAAAGGGAATCTAGTGGTAATGCGAATTCATTGACCGATCAGACTTGGTTTGATGATGATTGCACTTCTTCGCATTCTACGGATGAACAACATACTTGTTTTGATGCTACTTCCGATCACACACACGGTAAGGATAGTAACTTGAAAAACCAGAAAATGAAGAAGTGGTGGAAACAATTTAGCCTAAAGATGAGTAAAAGTCAACTTACTGATGCATTTAAGACTTCTAATGAGATATTCACTGAAAAGCAGAAAGTAACTCCAAAGAAAGTGCACCTGAACAAGAAGAAAATTAATGAGTTTAGCGCGATTTACTGTGGACAAGAAATCAGTGCTCACAGTGGCCTTATTTGGACAATGAAGTTTAGCCCTGATGGGAAATATTTGGCTAGTGCTGGTGAAGATGGGGTTGTTCGGATTTGGCTAGTCACAGTTGATTCATCTAGTGAATCAACTAACTTCAGTTTAAGCAGTCACCGTGTCAAAGGCAAGCACGGACATAAAAAGAACAAGTCTTGTTATACCCCTGTTATTGTTCCTAAGAATGCATTCAAAATCGATGAGTCGCCGCTGCATGAATTTCATGGCCATACTGCTGGCATATTGGACCTTGCTTGGTCCTCATCTAACGTGAGTCAACTTTTTAACTACCTTTTGCATCACTTATTTACTCGCCATGTATCCAACTCAAATCGTGCTTATGACTAACTTGCTTTGGAACTGAATTGATCCTTTAATGCAGTGTGTTCTATCGTCATCCAAAGATAAAACTGTTCGTCTATGGAAAGTTGGTTTGGATGGATGTCAAGGAGTTTTTCATCACAAAAATTATGGTACATATCTGAAAATTTTATTTTGTTTAACTGATTGATAGATGTTTTGCTATTTCACTATTTTATTGATAGTTAAGAAGTTTAATTTGAGTTTCATTTGAATTTGATCAGTGACATGCATCCAGTTCAATCCTGTTGATGAGAACATCTTCATCAGTGGCTCCATAGATGGAAAAGTTCGTATTTGGGGAGTTCCAGGAAAACGAGTTCTGGAATGGGCTGATGCTCATGATATTGTAACTGCCGTAGCTTATCAGCCAAATGGCCAAGTATGTGTTAATTTTGTTTGATTTCAAAATGACTAATGATGCTACTATCTCGACTCAAGAAACTGACTGATGTGTATATCTTTGGATGAAACAGGGCTTTATAGTTGGTTGTATATCTGGTACTTGCCGCTTCTATGAATTAAACGGTGAGTAGTTCTTTGCACTTAAAAAATTCAGTTCTTTCGTTATGGTACTTGATCGTGAGAAAGTTAGTTAATCTTTGTTTTTCTTATCATGCAGAAAGCGTACTTTCCTTGAACACGCAAGTACATCTTCATAGTAGGAAGAAATCTTCTGGTAGCAGAATCACCGGCATTCAGGTTTTTACTCTCGAAACTCTTGACTTAACATATGCTTGCACATTACTGTAAGCAGTCTTTTTGACACAAGGATATCTCTTGCAGTTTTTCGAAAATGACTCCCGAAGAGTTATGATAACATCAGAGGATTCCAAAATCCATATTCTTGATGGGGTAGAGATTGTGCATAAATATAAAGGTATAGGATTGTTTTGATTCATAAATCCTTAAAATAGGCCTGTGAATGATCATGACATATCATTTTAGAAGAGTCTCACTCCGAGTGTTAATTTGCTCTTATCTTGGATATAATAGGTCTATCGAAATCAGGAAGCCATACATCTGCTACATTTAGCTCAACTGGAAAACACATAGTATCAGTCGGGGAAGACTCACGTGTCTATCTCTGGGACAATGCTGATATAAACATCCAAGCATCCAAACAAACAAAATCCATACGATCCTGTGAGCATTTCCTCTCGGAAGGCATTTCTGTTGCAATACCGTGGTCAGGGCAGGCAACAACAGTAGGGGATTCAGAAAATTCTATCAGTTCCAACTTTGATCCACTAAGGGGTGAACATCAAGAGGCTTCTTCTAAGACTCGAGATTCAAGACGATTTTCTGTAGGAAACTGGTTTTCTATGGATGTGTCATTTAGGGGCTCCGTAACATGGCCAGAAGAAATGCTTCTTCCAGACGATCCACCCATCGCTGAAAATGATGAACACCTTTGCACTTCCAATGATGATCATCTTCATCAACAACATCAACATAACAAGAACCTGAACTACAGAGCGTTGTCCCCGGCATGGGGCCTTGTCATTGTGACAGCTGGTTGGGATGGTAAGATTCGGACATTCCACAACTATGGATTGCCTGTCCGAGTTTAAGAGATTCAAGCATTTTTCCACAGCTCGGACATGTTTGAATTCTTCTAAAAATGTTGCAACATCTGTGTCGGATCTTTGAGAAATGTAGAGTATTGGGAGGATCTAACACGGGTGTGGCTGCACCTTTTGGATGACTTAGAAGAGCTCATCTGCAGATAGAAACCGCGATAGAAATGAACTCGATGAATCTTTACAAGACTAATTTTTGTTTCCTTGTGAAGTTGTATAGTTTATTGTTTCATCCTCTTCTGTTCTTTAAGCTAGAACATGGTACTCAGATTAATTTTTTGACTGATCATATTGTAATTTGTGAATATTCAACAGTGTAAAGATAGAATATTTTTTTAATGAAAATGATTCAAAAAGGACTTCATATTCTGTTATATACTTTGTTAAATTCTTCTCAACTCAATCAACTTTCATCTTTGACTTGGTAGAAGCTATAACAACATCAAAGCCAGTGGAATCTCGGAAATGTAGAGTGTACGTTGACCTTACAACTATCTCATTAGATTAGAGAGACTATTTTCGAAAAACTCGATTAAACATGTGACACTAAATTGGAAATTTTTATGGAGAAACTATCTAATTCCACAAACATTTCTATCATATTTATTAATTCTCTCTATAGTTAAATATAATTACATATTATCTCACTTTTTTGTAATTTCATATCACATTTCAAGTTAGATACATGCTACTCACAATATTATGATACGAAAATATATGCGTTTAAGTTATGACCGGCAAGAACCTTTTTTTTTGGATAATTACGTAATTTTTTCTATTTATTAACTCAACCTATTTCACCTGTTCAAATCAGGTATAACCGCTCAACATATTACAATTGTAATCATATTGGGCTCTTTTAATTTAAAATTTTTTTAATCCAGGAAATTGCCACAATTTTGAACTTAACTTTATGGATAATCAATTGTACATGGGCTTAATTTTGGGACATAATTCCCTTCACTATGCTTTTCCTTCTTAATTCAAAACACTCTTCTCCCTCACCACAATTATAGAAGAAATTTTAAAAAAACTAGATGATTTTTATTTTAATCTTGATGGATAGAGTTACATGATACCTGTTGCTGGCAGGAAGTGACCGATAATCCGTAAAATTATTTGAGGTGCACAAAAACTAATCCGAATACCAAAAAATTAGATTATGAAATAAGAGAAGTTGAAGTTGAGTGATAAGTACTCCTTCGTTCTTAACCTAGTGGTATCGAATTCGAGTACCCTTGAATACAGAATTATCTTTGTTAGAAAACGTTTTACCTTCAACGTAAAACATTCCAACGCAAATTCAAATTTAATCAGCGGAAACTAAAAGGGGAAGGAGAAGAAAAGGTCAAAGTAGGATGAAAGTCAATGGATGTAAAGTCAAAGATGTGTTTGTTTAAACAAAACGTGTTTTTCCATGTGTTAAACATACTTTGACTATTCCATGGAGTCCTAATTTTTTCTAAATACCATTATGATATTGAGTAGCTTTAATACGTTTTGAGTGATGTATCAGAATAAATTTTAATGGGTACGTGAAACTTTGAAAATATTTATGAGCTGTTATACTAATTTATGTCTTTGAAATGATGATTTACCCCATATTTATTTCAATAAATGTTAATTTGGTCATAAATAACTAATAATTAAGAGTTTGAACTATAAAGTGTTTGATGTTCTTCTCGTTAAATAAATGACTAATAATTATGATGTTTAGTGCTTGTTTGAGAAGAGTTTTCTTGGGTTATTTTACCTCCTTATAAATGACTTTTATTGTTATTATTATGTTTAGATGATGACCATGTTCATTTTTTATTTTGTTTTTGTGTTGTTGATCTTTTCTTAAGTGAGTTTTAAACAATTTCAATCATATTCTTATGCTTTGCCTTCAAAAAAATTTTAATACTAACTAATAACTATGCCTCAATGTCAAACAAGCGAAATCAATTATATATTTATCTATTAGTCATATTTATTCAAGTATTCTCACCTCCCAACAATGTTTTATAAAATAAAAATAAAAAATGTACTAGAATAGTGACTCTTAGGGGCCGGGATCGTTTGACATGAGAAATAAAAAAATAACTAAAAGACAGCGATGGAATAAAATTTTTGTATCTTGTTTGATTGTCATGAATGAGTTTAATTTATCATACCATTTTTATCATAGTAATACAATTAGTTATATCAAATAAATAATGCGATAAATCATTTCAAAATAACTTGTTCCGAATCAAAAGAGACCTTTGTATTTGCTAAACCAACTAAGCTCCCAATTGGAGAGCTACAAATGTGAACATAAAAGAAAATTTTCAACTATGATACAATTGTCATTGAATCCCCACTAAAATTGTGGAAAAATTTACATTATTGTACAAACAACAATGTTTTTATGAGCAAATAAAATAAAAAAGTTAAACCTCATCATATTCTAAAAAATTACATTAATTTTACTTGAACCTCCAAAATAAAAATAATTTTTTTTTTGATAAAGTAAAATAAAAAAAATTAAACTAACTACCTAAAAGTCAAAGAATGGATGGAATAGATCAGAAGCTGACGGAGACGGCGAAATCAACGGAGCTGAAAACAACGTTGACGGACTTGGACTTAACATAATCATAAACGGATCCGTCGGAAACGGAGAAAATAATCCCGGCGGCGATACAGGCGGTAAAGTCGCCGGCGCCGGCGATAAAATCCCCGGGATCTGACACACTTCTACGCTTGAATTTCCGAGTATATCCAAAATATCCATCGAATCAAACGTTTCCATACCAACAGCAGCAGCAGCAGCAGGCGGAGGAACAGTAGTAGATGGACTACTAGCTTTTTCCATAGATGCCAATTTCGCCGCCGGCGATAAATTCCCATCACCAGAACCCGAACCCGACCCGGATGTCGATGTTTCCATCGAGGAAGTAGTAGATCCAGTAAGTCTTTGTACAACACTCATAAAGTCACTAACCGTCGTGTGATACACTTTCGGCGAAACAGCGTAGATAATCACCGTTTGGGGGTTTTGGGTCGTTGCCGCCGGGGCTACCGCGGCTGTATGTGGTGGAGGATGCGGCGGAGGAGCGACCGGAGGTTTTTTGATCTTATAGGAATCTTTGTTGACTTTAAGAGGAGCTGGACGAGGACCTTGTAGTTCTCTCCGGGTCGGAGATGGTCTTCCGTCGGAAACGCCGGCGAAAAAGTCCGGTGGTGGAAAATCCATTTGGGCAAAAATTGTTATTTGTGGATATTTGTAGAAATGATATATGAGTGGTAATAGGAAATAATAGCCTATGAAATGGGGAAAAAATGGAACATGAATGGAAATAGCAAAGCAAAATTTTTTTTTTGACTATTATATTTCTTTTTAACATGTTCTAATATATATATAAAATATAAAATTAGTACTACTAAATATCATTTTATTAAAAAATAAGAAAAAAACTAGTGGTCACCAACTTGGCATAAGTTAATCACTATTCTTAATTAGACATGTGATAGTTGAATTGCCTTGTAAGGAGCAAGTGCTAAAAGAATATCTAAAAATAGTGAAACTAATTTTATAATAAATGTAGTAGTAGTATATATAATTATAATAATAGAGTAATTATATTAGTGAAATTTTAAAATGAAATAACGTAGACAAATGTTATTATTATCTTGTTGAGTGGAGAGATTATTTTTGATAGACCTAAAAGAAAAAATGTAATCAAAGTATGATAATTAGGAGCATACTACATGTATGCTAGCTAATATCACGATGCTCGACTACCTAGCTATTATTCTTCAACTTTTATCCTCAACCTTATCAAACCTTCATATTTAGGGTCAATGTCCTCAATTAATTGAAGATGTATTATGTTTTGTAATATCACATTCATCTAGTTCTTCTAGGCCTACCTCTTCTTCTTTTAAAATCTACTGTAGTCAACCTTTCAGATCTCTTACTATTGCATCTAAGATCTTTTTATCACATATCCAAACCATGGTCTTAGCCTTATTTTTCTCACATTATCCACTACGGAAGTCACTTTAGCCTTGTCCCATATTATCTCGTTCATAATCTTATCTCTCCCTCATACATCTAATTGATCACCTCCGCTGTCTTCATCTTCTATATGTGTTAATTTTTTACTGGCCAGAATTTTGTATATTCAACAATACTACCATTTTGTAGAATTCACTCTTAGCTTTGGTGACACGTTCATATCACGCGATACCTCGAACGTGAACTTTCATTTCTTCTACCATGGTCTAATATGACGTGCGACATCATCATCAATCTCCTCATTTTCTTTAATCATATATCCAAAATACTTGAAACTTATTATTGATCTTTAATCTTCACTTTTGCCTTTGCTTTGTATGTCACGATACCGAACTTGCACCCAAAGTACTCTATTTTAATCTTGTTTAAATGAAAAAATTTACATTCTAGGATTTGTCTCCTATCTTTCAGTATATCATTAATTCTACAACACTGTCTTATCGATCAATACTGTATCATATATTAATAACATACATCATACACCTTTACTTGAATATGCAACATCAATTTTTCTATCACTATAGTAAATAAAAATTGGCAAGGCTAATCTCTATTGTCACCCCATCATGAATAGAAAGAATACTCAATCATTCCTCACTTTTCTAAATCGATTTTTGATTCTATCATACATTTTCTTGATCACCCAAACTATATCTACACCTCTGGATTCCAAACATCACTATAGAACCTTCCTAAGAACTTTATCATATGCTTTTTGGTGATCAATAAACACTAATTTACAAGTCCAACGATCTCTTTATTTTTCAATTTCTGAATTTCAATATTCATATCTAAAATTTCAAATATATTTTGACAAGTCAAAATTAAGAAATACTTATTTGATTTTTGGCCTTAGCAAAACAGACTTCAGATTTCAAAGGCAATTATCAAGATTTTGACAACTTCAGACACGTTATATCAAATTATTTCAAAGAATAACTAAATTAATACACGATTTTAAATTAAAAACCATTTTAAATGATAAGTCCCAAAATTAGTTGTTTGTTCACTTCACCACAAAAAGGTTCACCAATTGATATAATAAAAATAAAAAAGAAGGCTCATTTGGCCATATATAATTGTACATTTAATACGTAATTGTCTTACTTTTTGTAAATGATGCATAAATTTTTTAATTTGAAAGTAAAATTGTTTGATAATGTTTCATAATCATAATTTTACAATGTAGTATAATTTGTTTCCTTTGTTAATGATTTAGATAAAGTTATTTCAGATTGTATGATTATTATAAACAAAAAAAAAAAGGTAAAGAAAAAGATTACCAATTAATTGAAGAACGTGTATTAAATAACCGGTTAATATTTTGTTTAATATAGTACTACAATAATTAGACCTCCCCCCCCCCCCCCCTTAAAACTTAGAGTGCTAACTGCTTAATCATTCAAACTTAATGCAGCCCGATTAATTATCATTAGTTGTCCTATCTTGCCCCCTCTCTCCTTCCTCTCAAATTTCGATCACTATATATATAGATAATTATATATATATATATATATATGTATGCTCTCTCTCCCAATCTCGCTCGTCTATTTTCACTTTCTAACAAGTAGCCACGAATCATAATTAGCAAATTATAATTATAAAGCCTAATTAAGTTATTTTTAGTGGCTATTTGCGAAATTTTCTGTATAATACTTTTTGACATTTTATTTAATTTTTGATATCTTTACTACTCAGGAGTTCGATAGAAAAGTAATAGAACATTGTTTATCTCGTTGGAGAATTGAGACATATTATAAGGTGTAAAGAAAAGGTGCTCTCAACTTGCTTGGACAAAGACAAAACAATATTGCTCTCCTTAAACGTGTGTACATAGCTTAATCTACTATATGTTGTATTCAATGCGGAAAAAAATATTTTTTCACTAAAAAATAAATATATATTTAAAATATATCGATAATAAAATCATATTATGTTGATTCCATGAACAATACATAAAGGGAACGTACACAAGTCTGTGTGCTATCATAGTATTTTCACGAATATAATGTAACTATACAAAAATAATTTTAGCCGATAATAAATGAAACTTAATAAGAGTGCTAAATTTTTTACTGATTTAGTCAGCGTCATCGTTCAATACCCAAGAGTGCTAATTGCTGTTAAAAGTACATATTTTTATCGATAATTGAGCTATTATTTTTTTATTAATTGTTGCTAAAGATTAATTTTGGCATAGTGACCCCTACTTTATTTTATAAATGCAAACAAAAAGTTATAAAACATATAGTGAGTTAGAAAATCTAATAATGCATGCCTATATAAGACATATAGTTGAGTTAGAAAATCTAAGTCTATAGTCAATATTATCATACAAATCAATTAAATATAAAAGTTCAAATGCTGACCTATAATAAAGAAAATAAAATTAGAAAATACAACAGAATATAAACGTGAACAAAATCTCTTTTCTTTCATCTTGATAGAGGAAAATTTAGATATTTGAAAAGTAAAATTTAGATATGCCATTGTTTTTTTCTTATTTACCAAATTTGCAACTCATTTTTTCTAACAACTTGCACAAATATATATTTCTAAAGATTTTGCGGAAAAGGATGCGTTGCTTAGGTGAACAAATTTGTAAGTCGATAAATCACTTTGAAATCAAACTCTCTCTATCTTAGACAAATAAAATTTGAGACTTTTCATGATCGTTTAGCGAAGACTAATATTAATCAATAATATTGTTGTTTGATTAGGAGGATACTAAAACTAATGCAACCATGCTTATAATAACTTCTCACTTCATCAATTAAATATTTGGAGTGTGCAAGATTTTAATTTGATTCTATGTAAATTAATCAATTAAGAATCTTAAATTTATTGCTAAACAGAGATGAAATGAAAAACACTAATCAAATTTCTTTTTGCACTAAATATACTCAAAAATCCTTTATGATAAGATTAATCTAACACTATCATCAGAATTATTTTGATAAATTTCAAATTAAAACCTACGACATTATAAAAAAAATGATATTTAACAACTTGTGTGTTATATACTTTTTTGCAAATAATAGTTATAATTTGAAGTATTTTTCTTAATATGATTAACATAATCACTCAAAATTAAATCTGCTCTAAAAAGAGTAATATTTTAAAATAAAAATTAGTCACTAATATCATAGATTAGATCTCAACTAGTACAACTATTAAATCACACACTACAAAAACTAAACAAACATCCTAGTGTAACTACAAAATCAAACGCTACTTCAAATAATTACACAATCACACGCTATTTCAAAATTTCTAGATATTGCATAAATAATTCATTTCTCACTCGCCTATCTCCTTTCTACGTCTCTCTCATGACCTAGAAATGTCAATAAAACGATTCCAACAAATCCTGTCTTTTCCTATTGGATAAATTAAAACTTCTTTTATTTTCTTGAATTTGATAAACTTATAATTATACCAAATAGTCATTGAAAGGCATGTATGTGGATAACTATATTTTCTGTTTCTTAGTCTTCCATGTATGTATCTATGCCATATACATTATATATATAACCAATTTGATATCAGATACATGTAACTTTGATATTAAAGAAACGTATTTATACATAGATACATTAATTTTTTTATATTAGATACATTAAATTAATACTTCTCATGTCTCAATTTATATATGACTTTTCGTTGTTCGAAAACAAAACAATTTAAATTTTCACGAATCTTCTATATATACATCAAAACTATCAAATTTTTTTTCCTTTAAAAAGCTAAATCCCCTTTTTAACGGCTTAATAGTGTAAGAACTAGAAACAAACACCCAACAACAATATAGTGCGCACATTAATTTCCGTGTGCTCAAACGGTGCATTTTAGACTTTAGCAATCACCTCCGGCCACGTCACACACCTACCCTAGGGGGGTTTGAGGGTGGGTGGTTTTGGTGGGTGGGTGGGTGGGGTTATCGGTCCCTCCATTTTTCTTCCATTTTTGGGTTTCTTCTTCTAATTAACACACTCTGCAACAAACTATTAAATGAAAAAAAAAAAAGGAGTATTTTATTAGAAAAAAAAGATAAAATGAAATTCGTAATTGAAAATTAACATTCCAATTTCAGTAATTATATTTATTTTTCCAATTCTGTCCCTCATTTTTGTTAATGGCTCCATCAAGCTCTGCTTCGCCGGCGGCGGGTTTATCGAGACCGGTAGCTCAACGGAAGGTTCATCCATCAGCTGAATACCGTCGTCGACCGCGGATGTCAGTATCGCCGCCGCCGAAGAAATTCAGGTCGATGGTGGAGATCATGAAAGTAGCGACGCGTGTGGAGTTACCGGAGGAATCGGAGGAAGAAGATGATTATGAAGAAGTTGTATGTGAACAATGTGGCTCTGGAGAAAGGCCAGATGAGTTGTTACTGTGTGATGAATGTAACAAAGGGTTTCATATGTTATGTCTTAGTCCGATTGTAGTTCGTGTTCCCATGAAACTATGGCATTGTCCTCATTGCTCTGCTGATCAACATCGCGTAATCAAAAGTATGGAAGAACACAAACAAATGAATTTTAAATTTGGTTATGAGTTATATAAATAATGTGTTTGTATGTTGTTTAGGTTTTTCGCAAAAGAAGATAGTTGATTTCTTTCGGATTCAGAAAGAGAGTCAAATGGTGGTGAAATGTTCATCTGCTCAAGGTAAACGAAGCAATGTGATCTTTATATTGGGAAAGGTTATAATGTAAGCTCAATTGAGATCACAATAGAGTGTTTAGGTGTTTTGATATCTATATATACTTTTGTTATACTAGAGCTAATTGATTGATGTCTCTACTTTTTGCAATGCTAACTTATGTTTAGAGCGGAAGACGTAGGATTTATATAGCGGATTAAGAATCTAAGCCCGCCAAGCTTAAACGTGAGAAATCATACTCAAAAGGGGGAGCGGACATGAATCTTTCCCTCTTAAAACTAGAGAGGGCAAGTGCAGTCGCCCTTTATATAGTAGCGAGTGTTTCTTAATCTTTTCGGGTAGTGCAAGTTCATCCCTTTATATAGTAGAGAGTGTTTGCGTAATTTTTCAGCGTAAGTGCAAGATCATCCCTTATATAAGTAGCTAGGTGTCTGTATCTTCTCAGGGTAAGGCAAGATATCCCTTTATCTGTATAGTGAGTGTTTCTTTTATCTTTAGAGAAGAAGTGCTAGATCATCCCTTAATATAGAAATGAGTGTTTATCTTTTCGGGGAAGTGCAAGATAATCCCTTTATATAGTAGCGAGTGTTTCTTTATCTTTTCGGAGAAGTGCAAGATCATCCCTTTATATAGTAGCGAGTGTTTCTTTATCTTTTCAGAGAAGTGCAAGATCATCCCTTTATATAGAAGCGAGTGTTTCTTTATCTTTTCAGAGAAGTGCAAGAGCATCCCTTTATATAGTAGCGAGTGTTTCTTTATCTTTTCGGAGAAGTGCAAGATCATCCCTTTATATAGTAGCGAGTGTTTCTTTATCTTCTTGGAGAAGTACAAGATCATCCCTTTATATAGTAGCGAGTGTTTCTTTTATCTTTTCCAATTTATGCAAATTTATGTTTTGGTTGCTAAAGTACTTTTGCTGCTTTCTCTTTTAATATGGATTGACGTTTTCCAATCATTATCTTTTGTTTCCATATTTAGTTTAAAGTTGGTGGATCGACGAGTTGAGTGTGCTTGATGTTTTGGTTCAACATTCATTATCTCAAAATTTGATGGAAGAATCAACACACTGCAGTTAACTTATCATTATGTGCCAAAGGTTTTGACTATTAACTTTTCTTCGTGTCTTTGCAGTGTATAGCTTTTGTCAGGATGCCATTTGATAATCTGAAGTTTAATAGCAAAATAATTAATCATAGAGTTAATCTCTGAATTATGTTAATTTGAACCATAATTTCTCTTAATGTAGTCAGTTGAATGGAACTCATTAAGGTTAAAGATACAACTCCATCTAACATACTTTCCTTTTTTCTGCAGTCGTTTGGTAGACATTAAGGTGTTCAGTTGTATCTACTTAGTCATTCCTTCTTCATGAGGAAATTGGATTTGAACACAAAAGGTTATTCTTCAGAAAAAAAATCAAGCTAAGTATGGTTTTAATTAAAACCCCCCCAAAAGCTCCCCTTCCTTAAGAGGTGTATAACGTTACAAAAGCGACTGTTGGACATTGTGATAGAGTGGTAGACTTGTGTACGTAAAAAAAGCATGTATAATAATCGTCTCAAGACGAGGTGCTTGATTCAAATTTTTTGCACCCAAAAGCATTCCTAGTTTCCCACATCAGCCAACTAGTTGGATTGAGCTTAAATAAGATATGCTTTGATCAAACCATCGCCTGTTGAGGTATTATTCAGCTGCAGAAACATGTATGCAACTAACCTATGCAGTGTAATAGCCACTGAGTTAGCTCAAAAATTGCGGTAAAATATGAACTTGGCTGTCAATTCTACCTGATTGATTTTGTTGCACATCGGTAGTCTTTTTATTTTTGGTAAGAAATACAAACAAGGCGATGGCCTTTTCGTTCTCTCGCCTCTCCCCTGGAACGAGGCGATCACTTTACAACACTGGTACTACTTGGTTTCTTTTCTATTTCACTGATATTGTGTTATATGCTGCAATTTTTTGTGCATTCGGTGTTAGGAATGTATTATGACTTGTATTAAAGAGAATTATATTTCATTATGAGTAGATTCCGGGGGGGCTTTCTAATCTCAGGATTTCCCTCGATATATTTTGCTACCAGAGTCCTTGTAATCCATTGACAAGCTAGTGAATTTTTCTCTTAAACTTTTTTGTAAAAGAAGGTATCGTTAGTTTCGGATTTGCCATTTTTCTGTTCAACATTGTCAGTAGATATCAAAAAGTCGGAAGCGTTCCACTAAGTTTTCCCAAGAGGACCAGAAGGCTATCACTATATATTCCAACAGAAGATCTCACAGGAGGCTGTTAAAAGGGCACTCTTGCTTAGCACTGACAGATCTCGATATGGAATTCAGCGATGAGTAACTTAATGCGTGTTAGCATGCTCGTGTAAATTCTGCTATACAGTGCGGGAACTTTGAAAGTGGTGGACATGCAGGTGTGCTATAGTCTCACAGGCAGTCGCTATCTTGCTCTTGAATGTTATACGTGTTTAGCTCATACTTCACCACATAATTTTTTCCTTTGGTTATAGGTTCTCTCAAAAGAAGATACTGAAACCCTGGAGCAGTGTAGAGCTATGTATAAAAGAGGGGAATGCCCTCCTCTGATGGTAGTTTTTGATTCTCGTGAAGGGTATGCCTTGTCACCTCAGATTGTTGTGAGTTTCTCGTCTGTTTTTTGTTACATGAAATCTAATGCATCGTATTAATGCAGCTATACTGTAGAAGCTGATGGGCCTATAAAGGACTTGACAATATTAGCAGAATATACAGGCGACGTGGATTATATCAGGAATCGGCAGGAGGATGATTGTGATAGCATGATGACCCTTCTTTTAGCAAGAGATCCATCAAAAAGTCTTGTTATCTGCATCTGAAAGCGGGAAAATTTCTCGGCTTTATCAATGGCATTAAATAACCATTTCACCGTAAAGATAGTAACCAATCTTTCCTTCTAAACTCGATTTTTCTCCATCTTTTTTCCTCCATAACTCGTGGCTTTCTAAAGTCTTTGCTTTTTATGATATGCTCCACCAACCCCCTACAATCAATTTTGGAATGTCTAAACTTTTCATATCAAGAGATCTTATAGAAATTGAAAACAACCAACCTTGAAAACAACCAACCTACTGTTCTTGATGCTATTCCAATTTTTGCAGGGAGGGTAAGAAGAAGCAGAACCTGAAATGCGTGAGATACAGTGTAAAAGGCGCATGTCATGTTCTTCTGGTTGCAATTCGTGATATTGCCAAGGGAGAGCGGCTGTACTATGATTACAATGGATACGAGCATGAATATCCAACACATCATTTTGTTTAACATGTCGTATGTAGCTTTCCTAGTGAAGCTTAGGATCAGGAGATCTTTCTTCTTCATAACTATACAACTAGTTCAGAACTCAACAAAACCATTTTTTTTCCCTTAGTGGCAAGGTGAATTTGGCCCATTTAGATGGATATAATACGCAAAGCAGAAAATTTTTTGGGGTCAAAGTCCCGATGATTTCGGACGTTTCAGTTACTAGGTTAACTTTTGCTGTCAATTTCAGTTATACATTAACATATGTAGACCTTAAAGCCTATGTAATTGCTTTGAGAACAAAATTGCATCTGTTTTACAGAATTTTAGAGGTGACTACTATAGCATGCTTCTGTCTTTTATTGTCCATTTTTGCCTATTTTTTGGGTTACTAATGTAAAAGCATCTTTGTCTAGTTACCTTTTGAATGCTGCAGCGTAACTAGTAAAGTTGTTTCCATGTGAGTAGGAGGTCACAGGAGCAAACCGTGGAAATAGGTTCTTGCAGAAATGAAACCCTTGTGGTTCGTTCCTTCCCAGCCTCGTGCGTAACGGGAGCTAGGTTACTGTCCTTCTTTGAGTAATCCTTAAGCTGGATTGACAAAGTTTTAAACAAGACTACACTTCCTTCTGAGTATCTTAAATCACAAAGTTCATCCTGTGGTCAACACCATTAAGTAACTTTAAATTTTGGCACCAAAACTCCAAGACTTGGTAACCATTTATAGTTTACACTATGTTCATAACCAGTTCTTCCTTCAAAAAATTCTTCTAATTTATTTCTTCCAGTCATTTCATTATACTGTCTTTGTCATCCTCACATATGATGTTGCTCGGATCCTTCACAGATGTTGTTCCACCCGTGTCAAATCTTCCAAAATGCATAGCTTTTGGAGGATTTGACTCACTTTTGGTGGTATTTTAGAAGAGTCCGACCAACATAGTGGCACATGTGTATATCCAAGTAAAGTAGGTCATATAATTCCATGTCTACATCCTTACAAGTGTGCCTAGACCATAATCTTACTAAAACTTGATCTTGCTGCAATCACCACTTTTCAGTTTCACCAAATAGTAGAATTCATTACCTATGTTTCTCGGACTCTCCAAAATTGCTGCTAGCTAGGTGTGTGTCGGATCCTTTTTGGAGGATCTGACACGGGCGCAAAGTATTTTTGGAGAGTCCTAGCAACATAGTTCATTACATCCAATTCTTAGCTTCTATCACTGCTCTCAGCTTTGTCTTACACCTTTAGAAGTATCTTTACACCTCATATGTACCTTTCTTTTCTTATCAATTTGAGACTTTGTTCGCGTACTCAACAATCAACCAAAGCTCATGCTTCTTCTTGTGTATATGTTTCCAAGCTATGAATAAATGTAGAAAACCAATCAGTTGATGGGACAAAAATAGTAAACCAACCCATGCTATCACAATCTAGTGGGCTTGTTTTTCAGCTCTTCACATGCCTTAACATGAGAGCTACTTTTGAAATGGATGGGCAAAGGTAGTAAACTATCATGTTCATGCCATCACTCCGGGGGCGGAGCTAGTGTATAGATTATATGTTCGGTTGAACCTAGTGACTTTGGTTCAAATCTTGTGTTTGCGTTAGCAAATTCATTGAATAATGAAGTAGGTTGAGAACCATGAGTTTTTAGTTTCAAATCTCAATAGAGACAAAAATGTTAGGTAATTTCTTTCCGTCTGTTCTAGTTTTAGTAGACAGAGTTACCTGATATCTGTTGCTGGTGGAAAGTGATAGATACTAGTCTAGGTCCACGCAAACTGGCCTGGACACCATTGTTATTAAAAGAAATCTATTGAATATGTATAAACTATTAATTTAGACCTAGTTCTTGTAACCTACTCAATTCCTAAACTCATACGCCTTTCAAGTCCCTGTCTTTTGCCTCTTCACCACTCCCTCTTCATGGTGAGGTTACTCTACAACCATCTCCCCCTTCTGGCATGCATGTCCCAGTCGCACCAAGTCGCACCACGGGCTTTGATATATACCAATTTGTTCGGGGCTAAGTTTCATTGATTTGTATTTTGTTTGCCCTCCTAATTAATCGTACTTTTTGTTTTTTTTTACTACAGGTATAAGGTCGTCGATGATATATATTAGATAGAGGTTCATAATATAAACTCGTTGTCTCATTACCCTTTCCATATTAGTAGTCTTTCTTGGTCCAACGAGTTTTCTGTTTTGTTTCTAGGATTTTGATTTCTAGTATTATTTTATGTAATTCTTGTTTGACATGCTTTATCATGTTTTATGTACTATTTTGCCATGAGTTCTTTGACTCAGTTTATTTCTTTTGTCGTGCTGATTTTGACATATTTTTCCTTGAGTCGATAGTCTAGCTATTGGAACTCTTCTCTACCAATAGTATAACTTTAAATATTTAATTGTTTTAAAAATTGATTTTGTTGTCTTTTAGTAGAAAAAGATACCAAAAAGAATTCCTAACACCCCTATTTTCTTATAAACAAACCTTGAAGCATTTTAAAGGTCAACTTTCATATTCAACTAACGTTTGAAAGGGAGAAAAATACTGATAATAATTTCAAGATAAAATGTGGGATTATCCTATCTTGCGTTTAATAGGGTTATTAATTACTCTCCAGATGTTCATCCAAATATATGGTAAATACCTTTATTTTCTCATCCTTCGTAACCAAACGCGCGAGATGTAAATACTTTGAAAAGGAGATATCATAACTGGAGTTTTTCTTCTATTTTGATGTTGATATTAAGGATGTATGTATTTTGAAAGTTTAAAAAAGATCAATTTATGTTTCATCATCGATCTAAAGATGAACCATGTAATGAAAAAGTAAATCTACGAAGTTAAAAAGGAGTTTCAAAAACATATATAATATGTAATTTCATCCGAAAGAGTTCGACTGAACCTCCTTGATCCTACCTGGCTTCTATCCTATTAAGCCGAAGAAAGAAAAATGTGATAACTTTACTTTGACTTAGAAAGTCATCACTATAAGTAATAGCCATATCTTATTTCAAGAACCTATAAGCATTGTGTATGAAATACAACTTCCAAAATAATGACATTACATGCCTTGTGTCTCTAAAGAATATACTTTCATATGCAAGTTTAAATTATGCAAACACCAACAATGAACAACTTTGAGAAGTTTGCAAACAAAACACTAAGTTTTTCAACGATATTTCTGTAATATTTTACCACGAAAATATGAGCTATCTTCTTTAACTGCCCGTCACCAATGGAGGGGCGAGAAGCCTACCCCTTAATTGAGAAGCCTCAGTTCTCATGATGGCAAGGAGAATCTTTGTAGAGGTATTTTCAACAACAGGAGCTCAGGGACTTGGGAAAGCAACCCGGGATGACGCGATCCCAACCCCTTTCACTATGCTCAGGGATTTGGGGGAAGCGACCCGGAGGACCTTGCAAACCACACCTTTCACTATGCTAAGGTACTTTGGGAACGCCCCGGAGACTGCCAGAATCCACAACCTTTCACTATGCTCAAGGGACTTGGGAAGCGACCCGTAGGATGCCGAAATCCCACAACCTTTCTCTATGCTCAGCGACTGTAAACTAACTCTGACTCTGTCCTGAGAACTACCTGATGTGCACCTTCGACTTCATTTTGGAGATCACTAGTAAGCTGCATCTGAATGCTGCTAGTTTTGTGCAAGAATGTATACGAGTTGGTATTCTTGGCTTGATTGACTTATGTTTAACACCCCCCACAAATAGTATTCCTTTTCTACGAAGCCCTGTATAAGAAATGAAGGTTTTGATAAGTGTTTGATTGAATGCATACACTGGATCTCTTCGGTTCAGTGGGAGAAAATAAAGACTTGGGAAGCAGGATTCATTAACTTTTACTCCAATGTTTTCTGTGCCAGAACACAGATGAAAAAAATCAAAAGCTCCCCACAGCTCGTCATTGTGCGCTCTGCAATAGCCATTCGCAATAACATCTTCCAATAGAGCATACATAAGAATTTTTCACATCCCTGAAAGACAGTATTAATAGATAAGATTCGAGACTCGGATAATAATGTTCAATGACTGCTTATACTAAGATGACATTACTCTTCTAGCTCGGGAAAGAGATACACAAGCAAACTGCAGTCTGTTGGTTGCAACCTCTGGAAAACTCTTGGCCATTACATCATTCTTGGAACAATGGTTTTACATCAGTTTCAGGGAAGCCTAGTTTGCTGCTATACAAAAACGCCTTTTCATCAGGCTTTGTTTGCAAAATGAGCTAAGATCAATACTACTGCTTTTGACTCTCTGTCTTGAAGATTAAACATCCCTACAGTTAAAAATAAAGAAGTGAATAGAGAATTCTTTTTTCTATATTCAATAAAGAATCCTCCCACCAAGAGGTTGGGAAGAAAGGCAATAGCAGAGAGAATTGCTCGTAGCAATCGCTGAAAAAGCCTTTTTAGGCATCCCAAATCTAAATTGAAACAGGTAATTGCCTATCTAAAGCAATGGAAGTTAAAAGTATTTACCTCCAAATGGGATCAATAACTGGCTCCGCTGACAACCCATTCCAGATTCCACTTGGAGGTAACACCATAACAGTTCGAGTGGAAACTTTTGCTCACCAGGAAGTAAAGACACAGTTTCTTCCATTTTGCCTTGCCCCACCCGCTCTCCCTCACATCACCGTCATCACACGAACTAACAAACTTCCTGCTTGACTTTCTCATCTCTTGTGTTTTTCATTTCCACCAAGTGACTCGCACCTCTTTGAATCTTTGCACCAGAAGAGTCACCTCTTACTTGAGCTCTTTCTTCCATTTCATTCCACCTTCCCGTTGTTCCCATGTTGACACTAAGCCTCCCTGTGTTTAACCTACTAGAAAATGGGAGTGATCCTGCTTTTACTTTTCAATAATGCTGTTTCAAATAGCATACATCTGCACACTCTTCTCCAATGTCTTTGTGTTTCTTAGTATCAACATGAAGGCTTCTCCTTTTGCAAAACGTGAAAAGGACTATGGGCTGTAGGTGATTGAACTTCTCCGCTTGTGTCATGTCTAGCCTCATCTAACCTTAGAGCTTTTACTTTACAACGGTAAAGCTTTCTTCTCCATTCAGCTCGAACATCAAAAGCCCGATTAATCGCTCCTTAGTTTTCCGTTCCTCTTTCTGACCTGATCAACCTTAGCAACTTTGGGAGCGCAATCCAACATATCCCATCGGCATATTCATCATCAACAGTGATTTTTCTCTGGGCAATAGCCCTGCCGATAAGGAAAAGAAAAAATGAAATACACCTGCCGAGTTCTCAGCTTTCACCACGCTTGTAAGTGATATTGAAGTCATATAGATTTTTTTCAGATGCTCTTAGCATATAGAACAACAATAGACAGACTAAAAAATATCAACATATTATGCCAATAGACAGCCACGTAGATGTGTATGCGATAACAAAATAGAAATATATAGACTAAAACATTCATCAGTACTTCTTCTAAACTCCATAAAGTGGAAAAGAAAAAATGTGATTTTCTACTAGGCAAGAATACGGCTTAATAATAAAAATGCCTAGGAAAAACTATATCCAACATTAGACTATTACAATTGCTTATATCCACTTGAAATTCATTGTCAAAATAAAGAATATTGCATAAACTAATTAAGTAACTGATGAAACATACTGGTGTACAGCAGAATCACGACATTGTGAGCAGTATACAAGAAGCTTGACATCTCCTTTATCCCCACATGTTAGACAAACAATTTCCTGAGAAAGAAAAAGAAAACACAAGTGAGCACTAAATTGTGAAATTGTACAATGAGTTGAACAAGTACTGATAAAACTCTCTCTTTTAATAGCCAAATTGATGAATTCATCTTATAGTATTCAAACATTTATAAGTTATAATGTCTGAAACCTCACATTTCTATAGAATCTGACTGCAACAACATGACACATTACCTCTCCACCGTCAAATCTCTAGACAAGAATCCAATCCTTGTGAGTTGTATGCATGACCCTTAGATTGACAGTCCTATGAAGTTGATTTTTCTTTCTTAGATGTACTCGTAGAAGTTTGGAAGGATGAACTAACCCGGACATCACTCTAGAACTAAAAAATGAAAACCATCTAGCAACAACATATATAGATAAATCTGGATTCCAATTTTGAGTTACAATCTTCTCAAACTTGTAACTAAGATCGATAAAGGGACTTTCGAGTCAAGGAGGTTAGTTAAGCAATGATGAAGGTCACAAGGCTAATTAAAAACTTGCACAAAAGTACTCGTACAAGCCTCAATTGTTGGATGTTGGGTTCCCCAAGGGTATGTGTTCGGACACTTGGGTGTATGTTTCAGGAGGAAAACATAGCAAGGAGCTTTTTTTAATGTATCTTCGAAAGAGTAAGCCCTAAGTCCACAACATTACCTTCTAAAACATTAATAAGCAGTTTGAGGCGAACGCACTTACTACCAGGGACGGATCTAGAAGAGAATCTATGGGTTCTCGAGAACTCAATAACTTTTACTTAAACCTACTCTATCTATATTAATAAATTCACTAAATATCTCTAAGTCTTTACTCTGAACCAATTATTATTATCATTACTCGAGCTTGATCTAGTAACCCATAAACTTTAAATCCTTAATCCGTCTTTCTCGATCCCCCCATTTCTTAAACCCTACCTCCCACTTTCATGTTAATAGCAAAAAGTTACAGATTAAGGGACAAAGAAAACAAATTGAGTCAACACATTCACTCTCAAAATGGGGTGTAAAAAGAATTTTTTTTTTTCCTGAATTGAACAGTTAGTAAAACAAACAAAATTTACCAAAACAAAACAAAAAGGGTTCCTAAAAAACTTCATAAAACGCTAAACCTCAGAACAGAACACACCCACACTTCCTATCATCGCCATCATCTCAAACAACTATAACTAATACCAAAAATTAAAATTTTTAAAAATAGAGAAATACAAACATAGTGATACGCATACTTGCATAAACCCACTAACAATCATTGATGATTTCGCCTCAAACCCCGTCTTCATTGAATAATTGAAAATGTTAAAACAAAAAAATGAGTTCTTTAACACAAAAAAAAAAGAACTTTTGCACAAACGCGAAATAATCAAACCACTACTAAAATGAAGATAAAAAGTGAAATGCAAGAGTTAAATTTTACCGAAGCCACAGTAGAGACAGATATAGAAGAATCCATTAGCGTCCTTTTGCTTGCTTTGTGGCTCTTGCAACTATTTATAGGAAATGGAGAAGGACGTTGTACATGGACTAAGGGTAAAATAGGTATTTTAAAATTATATTACTTACTATAAAATAATGTTATTAGACTGAATCAATCGTTACACAAAATGAGATTTTACATTTAATAATCAATTTGACGATACAATAAAAATAAATATTGTACTTAAATTTACATTACACAAAATGAGATTTACCAAAGATTTTTTTTCATGGGCGGAAAGGTAGTCAAACATACTTAGAGCTCGTATGAATTGACTTAAAAAGATTTCTTTTGAGTCAACAATAAAAAGTTTAAGACTTTTGAGTCAAAATAAAAAGTCAAACTGACTTTTAAATTAAAATAAAAAGTCAATTGAAATGACTTTTAAATCAAAAATAAAAAGTCAAACTAAAATGATTTTTGAGTCAAGTAAAAAGTAGAGAGAGATCTACTATTGATTTTTATTTTATTATGAATCATTGCAACTTATTTTATTTTTAACCAGACTAAACACTTTCTAACTTATTTTAAGCTATTTTAAAATTATATTACTTACTATAAAACGATGTTATTACACTGAATCAATCGTTACACAAAATGAGATTTTACGTTGTTTGTTAATAATCAATTTGATGATGCAATAAAAATAAATATTGTACTTAAATTAACGGTACAGTAAAAAAGACAATTACATAATTTAGTCAAACATACTTAGAGCTTGTATGGATTGACTTAAAAAGATATTTTTTGAGTCAACAATAAAAAGTCAGGAATGACTTTTGAGTCAAAAATAAAAAGTCAAACTAATTTTTAAATCAAAAATAAAAAGTCAACTGAAATGACTTTTAAGTCAAAAATAAAAAGTCAAACTAAAATGATTTTTGAGTCAAGTAAAAAGTAGAGGGAGATCTACTTTGATTTTTATTTTATTATAAGTCATTGTAACCTATTTTATTTTTAACCTGACTAAACACTTTCTAACTTATTTTAAGCTATTTTAAAATTATATTACTTACTATAAACCGATGTTATTACACTGAATCAATCGTTACACAAAATGAGATTTTACGTTGTTTGTTAATAATCACATTTGGAATGAAAGCAATAAAAAATAAATATTGGTCTTAAATTTAACGTATCATAAAAAGGAACAATTACATAATTTAGTCAAACATATTTAGAGGCTTTGTATGGATTGACTTGGGCCCGTTTGGATGGCTTAATAAAGCGCTTTAAAAAAGTACTTTGAAAGTCTGACACTTTATTTTTAAAATAAGCAATTATGTGTTTGGATTAAAGTGCTGAAGTTCATGCCAAACGTGAAAAGGAAAAAATGGAAAAAGAGTGTTCGGGTTATGTTGTATTTGGGAGATTGTATAACAATATTAAGGGCAACACATAAAAATTTTGGTCAACTTAAAAAGCTTATTAAGCTAAAAAAAAGAAAAGCACCTCTACCCCATCTTTGAGGTCATACAACGTAGAGGGAGATCTACTTTTGATTTTTATTTTATTATAAGTCATTGTAACTTATTTTATTTTTAACTTGACTAAACATTTTCTAACTTATTTTAAGCTATTTTTCTATTTGGCAAACACTTCTAAAAGTAAAAAATTGACTTAAAAAGTAAGTTTCGCCAATGTTTAAGCCAATTCAAACATCCTCTTAATTAGATCGAGAATTATTGCTATTTCTAAAGAGGGTAATGTTTAATTTTTGTGGAGTTTTGTTTCTAAAAAGAGTTTAAAAATAATAGTTGATGAAACTATTCGAAGGTGTCCAACATATACATAATATATATATTATAATTAATTTTTAATTAAATATAACACGTTAAATTTTCAACCACAAACCGAAGGCTAGCTCAATGCCGTGTTTATAGAACGATGAAAATATGTGATATATTAATTCAACATCATGTTGTCTTAGGTCATTCCAATTATTTATAAATAGTTTACTTTGTAATATTTTATAAACGTCGATTCATTATTTATAAGGTTTTCATGTTTATATATAAACAAAAAAATTACAAATACAAATAAAATTCTAACTTCAAATTAAGCAATCTAATTCCAAATTAAGACTTGAAATCATGTCCATATGGACCCTAAATTTATGTAAAAGAAAATTCACTAAATTTGTAAAAGCCTATAGAAGAGCCTTTTATTAAGAAGATGGAGGTATCCATTTATCCCCTTGAATAAAATTTTTTACTGAGTAAGACTCAACATGTTCAGTTGGAATTTGATTACTCCATGGCACCCTTCCTGTTACATTACCTCCATTACCACTACTTTTATATTCACCATAATAGAGCGTCGCGAGAGCAACCTCGCCGCTCCATGGCATCCAGCCCTCAGGGCGGATCAGAACTTCTAAATTACAATTCAAAAAAACTGTCCTCGAATACTCCTTCCAGGGCCTCCCGAGGTAATTTTTATGGACATTCGGATTACTACGATACAAAATCATGTACTCTTTCGTTCCGTTGATCGAACAATTTTGAAATACGAAACCTGTTGATTGTCCAGGGTCTAATCTACCATGAGCAGTTACTGCATTAGTTTCACCTTTTTCGGGGTTAACTACCCGGGGAGTGACTAGAATTTCACAGTCCTGAAAAATTACAGCCGCGTTACCAAAAATAAAATCTACGTTCCCCTGAATTCGACATGATTTATAGTACTGTCGTAATGATTGTGTGTAGAGTGTGTCTTGATTCCCAAGAAATTCACAGTTTTCGATTACTGAATGATCGCTATCAGACCGAAAAGCTACTGCTTGTCCTGCACCTATACCAGCTGCGTTTTGGATTGTTAAACCACTAGCCATGAATCCATCACCAGTTACTCCTGTTTTAGAAAAAAAAAAAGTTAGATTAATCGATCAATTAGACGTTAAATATCACTTGTGAAACTTAGCTATCAACTACAAGTTGATTCCTTCAAGTAATTTTCTTCCCGTTTTCGTTTTAATTTATGTGATCAATTTTTATTTAATAAACTATAATTCACTTACCAACTGTGGCAGATTCATAAGTGGACATTCCAGGTGTTTGGCCAACACTCAACGATCCTGAAATGACGGTTTTACCCATCCCGTCACCTAAAAACACCACATTTTTCTTCTCCAAGGGTACTCGAATTATTTCATCATACAACCCGGTTTTGATCCGTATAACAAATTTCTCGGGTCCCAAATTATCCGGGGTTGCATTCACTGCCTCTTGAACCATCTTGTAATTACAACTACCATCTTTACAAACCGTCACATTTGGGCTCAAACCCGAGGGCACCCCACCTCTAAACCGGATCCGGATCCTGACACGACTTCCCAAAACCCGTTTCGCTCTGTTTTAGGTGGGGCCCACGACCCGGTTTTATTCCCGTGAATATCATAATTCACCATCATCCATAACGCATTTGTAGTAAATCCAATTAAACCTTTAATCACCTCTAACGTTTTCGCCACCGGTAGGGTTCCGTTTACTCTCAGTAAATTCGATGAGCAGCTGATTTGGTAACCCAAACTGGCGCTCATCCATGCTCGAGCATCCTTGATTTCTCCACGTGGCAATGCAGCAGCCGTCAGATTGTACCTGTACACGGAATTACCCAGTCCGTGTAAACAATTTTTCGCGGCGCCGGTGAGGTTGACGTCGCCGGCGGCGGCGGAGTCGAGGAGATTCTTCACCATTGATTGAGCATTAGTGAGGTTTTGAGATGAAACGCTTAATGCGGAGAGGATGATTTGTAACGCCGTTAGATTTGACGGAAGGTGTGAAGATTCCGTTAATGAGGATTCACATGTTGGCGGGTCCGGTGAAGCTTTACAAGCTAATTGAATTTCAATCGGAGGCGGAGACGGAGACGGAGGGAAGGAAATGGGAGTAGCTGAATTTTTCGACGAACGGGGTTCAGAAAAAGAGAAGAAGAAGAGGAAAAGAGATAAAAATGTTAGACAAAAATATTGAGATATCATTGTGTTTGAAATGAAAAGATTTTTTTATTTTTTTGTGAAATAATAAAATGGATTGGATTATTTATAGATAATTTAAATGGTGTTTTTGTTGTGTTGTGTATGGTTTACGTGAGTTATTGGCCGTTGGAGGGTTAGTTTTACACAAGGCAAATTATATTAGATGACAAAAGATTATACATATGTCATAGGTATAGAATATAAGGTATATAGTAGTAAATGATAATAATTTTTTGAAATTGGCTTAAGTTATATATAGCCTCTCAAAAGTTGTCCGCATAATTTATTTAGACATTTAACTAAGAACCTGTTTGGGCTCAGCTTAAAAAGCGGTCAGCTGACTTAAAAGCTGATTTTTTGACTTTTTAGCTGTTTTTGGCAATATCAAAATACTTTTTAAGTTTAAAAAACTTATTTTAAGCCAAAAGTTAAAAGCTGGGGTGAGGTGTTTTTTTTTTTTTAGCTTATAAGCTGTTTAAAGTTGACCACATTTTTATCTTTTTTTGCCCTTAATATTTTTATACAATCTTCAAATTACAACATAACCTAACATCACTCTTTCTTCCATTTTTCCCTTTCCACGTTTGGCATAGCAACTTCCCAGCACTTTTCCAAACACATCACTGCTTATTTTAAAATAAGTTTCAGCACTTTCAAAAGTATTTTTCTTAAAGCTTTTTTATTAAGCCCATCCAAAAACGGGCCCGAAGACCTTGTAACCAATGACACCTTTACCATCCCAATTTACCCATTTAAACATTTTTTTTTGACAATAAGCTAAAAGTATAATGTGTGTGAAATACACTCACACTTCGCAATGACATGTCAATTTGACAATTAAATACTGACATTTGGTATTTTGGATTCCCAAATTAATTAAAATATATTATAGGAGAGTACAAGAAAAAAGAACTCATATTTTATGTTAACATTAAAAAAGAATCAATCTAATCCTATATATTCCTACCCTTCTTTCCATGAGTAAAAACTCGTCTCCTTCTACCGTGCCCCCAACCCAACGGCAACCCTTCCTTGTAAATTTCTATTATTTTTGAATCTCTATTCATTGCAGCATAGAGTTCACGCAAAGGAGTAAGATTTATTGCTAATTTTTGATGAGTTACGGAAGAGGGGCCATAATAAGAAAAATAAAATTTAACTATCTTCCTCGTTTTCATGTTTGGGACTAAAAGAGAAAACTTCGTCGGAAAATTATCATTTTTGATGAGAGTGGATTTTCTTTTTGAGTTTCCAGAGGTGAATTATATTTTTCGATTGAAGAATCATCCTTACAAATGTGAGCAAATAAAAAATAATAGGAATTCCTTTAAAAACAAAATTCACCACAAACTCCTCATTTTAACGCAAAAACACTACTTAACACAAAGCAAAAATACATAACTTTTAAGAAGCTCTCTGTAATGTCAATGCCGATAATGGATGGTGGCTGCCATGTGCCGGCAATGAAGGTACCACCACTCCTCCTAGTATGATGGTATATAAAAAAAACAAAAAAAATGATGAGCGGTAGAAGGCAATGGAGAAACAAAACATGATGGAGATGGAACGGTGAAAGTATCCGGAGACAACTAGGAAAAAGATGGTGTATAATGGCGGCAATACTGGTGTGGTGGAGGACTTTATCGGTAAAGATGGAGGACAGAAAAAGAACATTTTTTCCTAAAAAAAGTCCTACCCTAGAAGGCCTCTCACGTGCCTCTTTGAGGTGAAGCACAACAATTTGCACGTAGCAAAACAATGTTCCCAAAAAAGATGTTTCAAAATTGGGAGGTTAAAGGTGTTCAATAGATAAAAATCTTAGTTAAAGTGTCTAAGTGAATTATGCGGACAACTTTAAGGGGCTGTAGATGACTTAAGCCTTTGAAATTTGTATCGATGGTTTATTATGTTCAAACTTTGACGGCTTGTTTTCTTCGCTAGAAATATTTGTGGAAACAGACTATAATGCTCTGAGACTCTAAGTTGTTATGCCACAGATTATTTTAAAAGTGTACAATTGCTCAACATACTTAACTTTAATCAATGTAAAATAGGTAAACATACATAACAAAAGTGTAAAGCAACAAAATGTTTGTTTATATAACAGAAATGGATGGTGTTTTCTTTGTTTTCTTCTTCTTTATGGTTGGTGGTGAAGGGTGAAAAAATGGATCATCTGTCCAATTCTTTTCACCCCAATGCTTCAACATACCTTTCCAATTGCATAACCTGTCTGTGCATCTCTTAAGTCGTCGATCGTTGATCTTCATCTTCCAATGTCCATCAACATACTTAGCCTTCTCTGCTTCCCTTCTATCCCATTCCAATTGGGCCTTTTGCTTGGATCGTAACAAGCAAAAGTCTTGTAGTTGCTCGGGCATTGCATCGTGCACTCTCCACCACTTGTGATGGGCAACATCACTCGCGAATTCTTGTAATATGTCTACATTCCAATTACAATCATAGTCGCGAAAACACAACCATGGTTTGTATCCTAAGTAGTGAAGTACATAAAGTATAGGAGGGTCAGCCCCAAAAAGATTGGTTTTCTTTGCTTTCACTACTTCATCATCACCAATCCAAAAGTTCTTTAAGAAGTTCATATGCTTTGGTATACGATGCCACCACGTGAATATCTCGTTTAGGTACCCTTGATCACCTCCATTATAAGACTCAATCTCATTTATATGATCCATCAATAGCTGGAACGTGCAATTTGATGGCTCGATCACCATCACACCAGAGTTAAACAACGTCCCATTGTTACCCGTGGCTGAAATCTGTGGCATCCTAAATAAGATGTCGATGTTTCTAAGTATAAGCAGATCAGCATCAATGAAAATGATTTTATCATAATCTGTCAACTGCCATAGTCTAAATTTACTATAGTTCCACTCATTGTAGGCATCTTTCTCTGCTTTAGGATTTCTTATTCTCTGTATAGTCCTAACTTGCCAACCTGCTGCCTCGAGTCCACTTCGATGATACTCACCAATCGATTCATCAACAAGAATCACGAGGTCTCTCGTAGACCCTGACATTCTAATACTTTGTGCTGCTGCTATAGCTCCACATACATATACATGAGCTGAATGCAAGATGGTTGCATATGCCTCGCGTCTTTTGTTCCCCGAATGTACTTCCTCTGTTACCATAACATAAACACTATCAAGACTCGATTTTTTTGTGGCGTTTACATCAAAGGAAGGGTAAAAGTATATCTATCTTACCTGTTGTACCAAAGGGTAATGCAAGTTCACATGATCCAACAGGAAGTTGAACTTTTTCTCTTAGTACACTCAAGTCTGGCTTGTACAACCACGCGTTACCTTTTCTAGCTACGAGCTCGTTGCACCTATAAAGATTCGGTATAGGGAAACATTTGGTTATGAAAAGCAAATGCACAGGATGTATACCCTTAGCAGATGAAGCTAAACCAGCAGCAGCAAGTTGTAAGTGCAATCGCGCAACATCTCTAGACCAATTCCCTTCATTCCTACACGGTAACTTGACAGCTATGAGATCGAATCGTGTCTTAGGGACTTCAAGTTTTGGGAATGTAGGACAACTTGGAACTTCATTTTCTTGTTCTTCATCAATCCATTCAGGATACAAGGTGTCCCAAGTCACATTTTTTTCGACGTAATCAAGATGAAGGACTGTTTGATTAACATTAGGAGCAACTTGTGTCCATTCACTGATTTCATCTTTGTTGAAATTAAGTAGGCCAATGTTGTCAACAACTTTGTTTTGATTAGGCAATTGTTCCAAAATTTGTGATACTTCTTCCCAGCTAATGTCTATATCTGATATGTATCTAGGATCAGAAGCACCCCATATCCACCTGTTCACAAAATGTTGCCTGCATTATATAATTTGTTCACATTAATAAACAAACTAAGCTATGACCAATTCGGTGAAGTACTCCCTTCGTTTCAATTTGTTTGTCTAGTCTCACTTGACGTGGAACTTAAGAAAGTAAAGAACCCTTTTGAATCATGTGATCTTAACGTAATATCTTTTAATCTTATGGTCTCAAACATGTCAGATGAAAAGTCGACATTAACAAGTTGTCAAATTTTTAAACAAACTGAAGAGAGATAATACAACAAATGAAATAGATGGAGTAGTAATTTGTTTTTTCTCCCTTTTCTCCAATTTTCGCTAAGGATCTACCAGAAACAACTTCTCTACTATTAAGATAGAAATAAGGTTTGCGTACACTCTACCGTTTCCCAGACCCTACTTATTAGACTCCTTATTGCACCTAAATCACTTGATGTATTGGTGTGGACTGATAGTAATGTAAGCCTTATTGAAAATCTAATAAGGCCTATTGTAAGAAGGCCCATGAATATATGACTAGGCCCTCTCTCATAAATAACTAGTTCTACATTAAACTTATGGGCAAATGACAGAAATCACATACTTTTAAGGCAAAATTATCATTTGTCCCTTCAAGTTTATAATCACAGAAATTCCTCAAAATGATACAATAATATAAGTGATGATACATTAATCTTATGCGCGAGATACATTAATAGTTAAGTAAGATAGATTACATTTTAGACATTATACACTAATCTGATGTACATTTTATACATTATACACCTAATCTGATGCGCTGATACATTACTTTGATGTGTGAAAATGAAATATTTTAGGGATTTATAAAACTAATAGGAGATAATGATAATAAGAGTACTTAAAGGTATGATTTCTGTCATTTTTTCAATTCTTACGTTGTGTTATCAGTATACAGAAGTTAAACTGATATAAATATATATTAGAGTAGATATGAAGTAGAGCATACCTTGAAACAGTGTCAGCATTATTATGTTGACAAACAGAAGGGGAAGATAGAATCATGTAGAAAGAACCAATCACAATGATAAATAGCACAAGCTTTAGAGGATGAAACTTGCAATTTGTGTTCTTCTCTTGAAAAGGGTTTTGGAGAGGCTTTATACCTCCAACATCCTTCACTTTTATTTTTTGTAATCTTCTTTTGCATGCATCTTCTCTGTGAAAATTATGTACAAGTAGTTAAAAAATAAAAAATTTGATTTAAATATTAAATTAAAAAAAAAGTAATTAGAATGATAATTAATATCCTTAACATCTCTCTACATTAATGTTCAGTGTTTGTTTTTTTTCCGATTATTTTAAATTCACGCTAAGAAATTTATTTTAAGGAAAAAATGATTTTTATTAATATCGATTTTGATTTTCAAAACATGAATATGAAACTTCTAATTAAGGACCGATTACAAAATTTTGTCTAAGAAAGAGGTAGATGGCATTGCTTAGCTACTTCAACAAGTAACTAATCTGTCCTTCAACAAATGATAGTATTCCACATATTAGAAATATTATTATAATTTCTTAAACCTAGGTTGAACAATTAATGGTTCACCTACCACATGTTGGATCACCACAAACTAGTTATTAATCTAATAAATCTCTAATTAATTAAAAGGTTGCTTAGTCTAATTAAAGTGAGATTATAAAATTAAGATTATACAACTACTCTACCATCTTTTAACCAATAATTTTTCAGTCTCACATGGTTTTTATTTCCCTTGCTTATGTGTTGTTATTTTAGAGAATAACTACTTTCCACAAAAAAAAATGTATTTTGTATGATACATTTTCTAGTAAAACTTATTTTCTAAGTTTTGGGGTTCTTTGCTTAAAAGGTTCCAACAAATTGTGTAAGGCTAATATTTTTATGAGTATTTTAATGTTATCTATAAATATGAAAAAATGACTTTCTTAATGAAATTAGGAAAAATAAATTGCACAAAAATCATTTCAAATGCTTTTGATATCATATTTTCTACTCAATTATTTTTCAGAAAAAATGTGGTTTTTGAAGAAAAAAAAAATTATTTCACAAGAATTAATAATTTCCTTCCTACCAAAACAATCCCTACCCTAATGCTAGAATTTGGCTAGTTTCACTAAAATATTTTTTTGGCTTTTTAATCAAAATAATTTATCACAACAATAATATACTTAGTGAAATTTTATAAAATAGGATAAAGTATATGCAAAATAAAGAGAGATTATTTTCGAAAGACCTTCGACTCAAATGAAACAGATCAATGAAAAAATATTATGACTAATAGAAAATCAGTATGGAACAAATATGCATAGAACCATAGCATAATTTTATTATATAGCAATAAATAACTTACATTGATCTTCTAGCTTCCATGATATCTGCCAAAACATATGAAGAAAATACACACACATTAATTATAATATCCAATAAGTTTCAACAAGAAATGCTACAATGGAAAAATAGTATATAAAATGTCCTATGCACCAATCATCATAATTGCCTATCAAAAAGACAAGTGAAAAACACACACATAGATTTTCATAAAAGGAAACCATGATTACTTCACAATAGAAAAAATATATCATTTGCTTATTCACTACTATGTTCAAAATAAATAGTCTAGATCAATTTTATCATTCGTTATATTTTTTTACTCAAAATTATCATGTAACTAGTAAAATAATTTTTAAATTATTTTTTTTATTAACAATTGCTTCAAAACAAGGAATTTTGAACAAATATGCTCTTTGAATTATTCAAAATAAGACAATTTTATACATATATTAATTACATAATCAAGCAGAAAATAATTTGAGTTAGTTGAATCCACAGAATAACTCAAACAATATAATTCAAAGAAAACAATAAGAATTATATGGAACAATAATTCAAACTTACCTTTAATTTGCAAATATTTGGCAATGAGAATTACCACATTGAAAATATATATTCTTGTTTTTTCTTCTTTGTTCTTTTTAATCTTTGGTTAATTGAAGGTTTTAAGATTTTGTATGAGAAAGAGAGGAGGAAGAATGAAAAAGGACACACTCAATACAAGAAACAACACTTTCTATGATTGAATAATTCTTCAAGTTTTTGTAAATATTTATATATATTTTTCTTGAAGCTACAATAAAATATATGCTATTTGAGATATGTCCAACTATTTTCTGGTGGCCATAAAAAAATTATTAAATAATTTTTTTTTAGAAATGTCTTTTCAAGTCAATTGCAAGAACCAAGTTTTTTCACCAACTTCTTTGCTTTTGAATTGTCTCTTCTTACAAAATAAAAATAAGGAACACATGAATTACATTATTATTTAATGCTTCCCTTTTTTAGACTCTTAATTACAATTTATAAGTCATTCTAGATATTAGGAAATTATATTTTCTTGGAAATTTTTATTTTATCCTTTTTCTCCTCTTTGGACTCTTTTGCTTTCTTAGGATAATGTGTTTGGTCACGCTGGGCCATTATTTTTTCAACACATTCTTGTTTCTACCCGGGAGGGAATAAAATTACATTGTCTTTTCATTTCATTTTTTTTTCTCAAATTCTTCATTTGAAATAATAAGTTTTAGAGCTTAAATAGCAAGATAAATTTTCTTTTGGAAACTATTTTCGTACAAATCATACCTTTAATTTACCTTTAAATTCCATATACCATTTTTACTTCCGCGATAACTTTCATCAAATATTTTTTCGATTGTGTTATTCCTCTTAGAAGACATTTTTATGTTCAATCAATTCACATTTAAAATTTTAAAAATTAATTTTCAAAATTCGAATCGTACCACGAAAACTGAATCGGTAAATATATTCTAAGTGCACCATTAACTCTATTTTTAAATATATTTCTTAGATTTTCAATAAGATAATCTAGTAATATGTTCATCTTATCAAAGTTAGACTAGAAAATTTTAAATATAGAGGAAAAGGAAATTTAAAAAATTATTATATTCCCTTCATAGAGAAATAGGAAGTGGTCAAATTTTAACTTAATAAAAAAAAGAAAAAAAAAAGGACTCTCTTCAATAATTTTTTAATTTAAAAATATATTATGGTTGTCTATGTACACATGATGTAGAAGGTAGGATAAATATTTACTTAAAAGAGAATAGTTCTAGTAGATGGATAATTAGGTCAATGAAAACAATGTGTTTAGTTTATGATGTGAAATTGGTGATTAGGAAGTTATATCTATTATTAGACTTAATAAAACCAATAATTATCATTTTCACTATTGATTTTGGAATATCTCACCATACTAATAGTCGTATAAGTGGTCAATTCTTTATAAATCCCAATTAAACCCATAATTATAACTAGTAATTAATTTGATTAGTGTCTTAATGAGATTTGGTTTTGCTTTTTTTCTTTTTTTTTCTTTTAAGTGGTCCATTTTAATCATATAGTGAATCATTTTGTTGTAGTAATATCTACTCAAATTTATTGGTCAAAAGGTGATGAATCATATTGTGACTAATTTTTTTTTCTTTTCCTTTTTAATGAAAACATTACAAAGAAAATATTTTTCTTCCTTTTATTGCTTTTTCCCATGAAAAAAGTGGTGAATGTATCTGTTTAAAGTTTTGACAAATTCACTGAACAATTTCTAATGATAAAAGAATAGTAATAGTAATTAAATTCTCCTTAATTATTTATTTCATTTCTATTTAATTGCATCATGAAAAAGGCAAAAGTTACATCTTAGGATGTTTGTTAATATTTCCCAAAGTTGCTAAAATGGAGCTATCGTAATATTTTATACACTCTCAATAATTAATAATTTAATGAAGACTTTAAGTTATATGTATAAAAATGAATAATTACATGTATTCAAGAGTAATTACATAGTGCAACTAATTATATTACATTATAAATTTAGTTTCTTTATACATAATTACAAATATAGTTATTTACTGTGTTTTCAATTGTCACATTATTTTAATATTTGTTAGTATTCCTTTTTTATTATTATTTTTTAGATTTGTACTTTGTTTCTTATTAATGACTGTTTTCTTCTTTCTCTTTATTCCCATGAGATAGCGAAAACTAATAAAATTTATGTACACTCTCTCGATCTCAGATTCGACTTAGTTATAACCACAAAGATAAAATATACATATATATTGATTTAGAAAGCTTGAAAGATGAGCAAAAAAGATAGTGAAAATGAGGTATGTGCTAAAGTAAGGAGAAGAAGCAATCTACATGGCATTTTGTCAATTACAAATGTCTTTGTTTCATACACATACAAATAATATTTGGTGAATGAAACCTTGCACCTATCGCTACGTATCACTTTGTCACACACCCACTTTGTGTATTTACGTGTATAACAAATATATATATATATATACACACACTTTAACTAACTTTTATGAATAGACACATACCTAGCATTTAGGGGGTGTAGTCTGGTCGTCAATGAAGAATTATGAGATTTTAAATATACCACGTACTTTATATTTGTATATATGTCTCTAATCTTGATAGAAAGAGTTACATCCGTACTCAGTATCTACATTGATAGGGTAGTAATAGGTACATATGTTACGGTGAGTTAGAATTTTCAATAGGAGACTTCAACAGTATAAAAAGATAATTACACGAAGAGACTTGAAAATTCAATATAATTTGATATTTTTGTATATACATTGTAATTTTTTTGTGAAAAGAATTTGGATAAACCCCCCGTCCTAACTCCGCCTAATTAATTCATAATGTGATAAGACTTGCTATAACAAACTAAACCTTATTTGATTGCGTAAAAAATCTCTAAATACAATCAAGGTATTTACGTATATAACTTAATAATTAAGGTTTTTTTTACCATTTTTTTTAGAAAAAATAATTTTTGAAAATTTATAAACTTTGCCAAAATCACCACAATTACAAATTAAAATTGCAGAAATAATTGGCTTGAATTGAGAAAATTTAACCATTTGTACAAGTTGAGACCAACGGGAGTGTATGATCTTTTTTTGTGTTAAAAAATTGACCTTTTTGTTATCTTAATCACCTACTTTAATTATTGGGACAAGTAGATAAGTAGCTATTTGGGTGAAATAATTGACAATCGACTGGTCACAAAAAGGTTTAAAAGGAAATTAAACACTACATAATTAACCATATTTTACTATCATATATATAATTATTACATGTATTTTGAAATATTACGTATCTTACCATTCATTAAAAGTTCTTTATCATATATTGAGAAATATAAATTTAATACTTGTATTTTTACCACCAGATATATTAAAATTAGGAGAGAAGCGAGTGAGATACAGAAAGAAAGGCGAACGAGATATATTATGTATCTCAGATACATGAAAACGCACTATATGTCAATATACTGGTTGTGTGATTCATATTAGCTGAAGATATGGAAATGAATCGCTGAATCTCACTTGTTTTTTGTTTCCATTATATATATATATATATATATATATATATATATATATGATATAATATATATAATATATATATATATTTGCATTTATAATGACCTATATATGTATTCAAACTTTGTATTTAAAATGAATTTCCTCCTTTCCTTCACCGAATGTTAGTCTATGAGGATAAGATATTAAAATAAATAAATTGTAAAGATAAGTAAGGTAATATACTTTGTAGTAGAAGCAAAGCAAACTTTCTCAATGCATGCTATCTTATTTCAAAATTATTAAATTTTTTTTCATTTTTTGGCTTTGTATTAACCAGATGATTCTTACAAGCCAAACTTAGCTTTCTCCTTTCTAAGTTTTATAATTACATTTTTTATATAATAAAGTCATATGTCAAGTTCTTAATATTTTGTCCCGACTTTGTTTTATTTTCAATAGAAAATATTTTATATCAATCATACCCCTTAACTATTACAAAGTTTCATTGTCTTAAACATATAATATAATCATATACATTTTTTCAACAAAAGTAAAAATAGTAAAAGGTGGTTAAGTATAAGTGGACGTTTGACTATGTTTCATTGTAAAATTTGAAAAACCAGAATATTTTTTTAATTCTAATCTTATTTTTTCATCTTTTTAATTTTCCATTTTCCCTTTGTTTTTTACAACATTTTGTTGATATATATATATGGGCCTATGTTCCAATATTTGAGTGAAAGGTTGAAAGTTCCTTTCTTGGACCGGCCCAAAAGTAATGCCCAAAGGCCACTTTCTTTGAGGTCTACATAATTACATGGAAACATTAGAAGAAAATTGAGCAAATATCAAACGTAATAGATATAATAAAGCTCTATAATTATAGTTTCGATAATTGTGCTCCATAGCTATATAATTATATTAGCTATGAAGGCTGCAATTGTGTATTTCTGTCTGCTTGTATACTTCGGACAATTAATTTACTATGAATATTTCATAATCATATACAAATAGCTAAGGTAACCATATACAAAATTTTGTATTTATACAATTAGGAACCGAATTATACAAATTTTGTATTTACACAAATCAGGCGAATTATACTAATTAGGATAGCAAGAATTAGAAGAAATACAGTTACGAATTAAAATTTTCTTAAACTGTAGTTATAGTACCTAATATAGAATAAATATTTGTTATTCTACATAATATTTCAAAAAATGATCTAATTATACAAATATTTCGATAATACTTGTGTAGAGATAAAAGATAATAATTTATTTTCTCAATTTTTAAAATCAAACAAGGAAAAGTAACATGTTAATTTATTAGGACCTGCATTACACATGGAAGGATTATTTGCACTCTTGACTTGATTTTTAATTAATCTTCCTTGTATCAAAATATTTTATTTTATTTTACTGAAATTTAAGTTTAGATTTTAGAATTCTAATTAAAATTTTGCTTTTATTCAATCGATTATGTTGAGTCAATTCTAGAAGGTGTATCCGAGAGGAGATAAGGAGATATTTGAGAAAGGATAGACATACGAGAGGACTTCTTTTCTTCTTTTTTTAATTTCTTTAAATGATATTTTTTTAGAGATTATAATATCTTAAATTATATATTTACGTAATCGATAACGCAATGTACCCTCCATTTTGCGTACACAATATTTTGTGACATAGAAAAGCATTAACGCAAAGGAATCAAAGAGAAGGCGTACACTCATGCCCTTTAAAGTTGAATGATTACATAAACAAAAAACCAAAGATCACTAAATGAATTAAAAAAATAATAAAAATGAAAGCACTAGTGAGTAGAGTAAAAAAAATATATCCTATAATACCCAATTGCAAATATCCCAAATGGACACCACTAAATATTTAACCACTATTAAAATGGACATTAAACTTTTACTACCTTTTGATATTTTTATTAAAGTGAAAATATTTGTTTATCATGATACGTATTTTTTGGACCAGGAATACTATTTATAATAATATCAATGTACATTATATTATTACTATTACTATCTCGAGATAGAAAAGATCGTTTTTGAATTATAAAACTAATTATTTTTTAATAATTGAAATGCCTTATAATAATTAAGAGTAATATCGTAAATCGAATCTTATCAGAGGAATAGTAATATGTCATGGTCTCTAGCTCATTAATGCCTTGACAAAACTTTCAAACTCTTCAACTACTTTAGGAAAAAAAAAAATGCAACTCTAATGTTTTAAAAGTATGTAACGTATCTAGTAGTATAGTAACTAGACATATGGTAACAACTTATTCACCAATAATCCATGGTAGCTCATCAAACCCTATCTCAAACTATATATTATTGAAAAATATATTAACAACCTAACTCCCTTATGTCAATAACTAACCGCCAAGAGCGGACTTTTATACTTTTAGAGGTTATTTGGTACGAAAATAACTTAAGCGAAAATTAGTTATAGAAAAATAATTTTTTATCATATATACAATACATATAACTTAAATTCATATAGACAATTGATTTACAATAATACCCTTCAATTTTTTTGTAGGCTTTTGTATTTCATTGAAGATCAAAGTTGCTAGCCTTTTATCTTTTTTATTTTGTTTAACATTAAAAAAAAAACTTTTTAGCTTTGGAATGTCCCAATTTTAAAAGCTACTTATTCTGGTTGCAAGAACGACACTTGTAATTAAATAAAGGAAAAAGAGCTTGTTATGTCTCAAATATTCGATATAGAGCTGATGTATCCTCATTAAAAAAATATTTCATATATATCTTTATCGTCTAACAAACGAAATATATTTTCCGTTTTCGTTAGCAGGTCATCTTTTACTAAATTGAAAAAGGAGGAGAGGAGGGGGAATCATTTTTCTTAATATTTATTTGAGAACTTGCCACATTACTTTAAATACAATTTCACTCATTATTTTAGACCCCTCCATAGAAGAAGGCAATAACCACATATCAAGAAACATGAGACACACATCTGAATTAATATAAAACTTTTAGCAATATATAACTCATATTATAACAAGTTTCAAAATTTTCCAACAATTTGGTACAAGAGGTTATATATTGATTTTTTTCAAGAAAAAAAACACGATCGGAGTAGGTATAGGGGGAGGGGATTACGTTACAATGTGGAGAATCGAACCCTCATCAACGAGATATGATATGATGCGAGTTCAGATAGCTAACCAGTTGAGCTACTATGATTCCCCGATTATATATTGAGCTTGACTTACTAGATGTACATTACTATAAGTTAATCAAGAGGAAGTCGAAATCCATTGATCTCCTTGAATGAAATTTTGTATAGAGTATGAGTTAACATGTTCATCTGGGATTTGGCTACTCCACGACACTCGTCCTGCTGTATTAGCTCCGGCACCAGTATTTCTATATTCTCCGTAGTATAGAGTCTTCAACGCGAAATCACCACTCCAAGGCAACCATCCGTTAGGCGAAATAAGAGCCTCTAAAGTACAATCCAGAAACACGGTGCGAGAATACTCCTTCCATGGTCTTCCCAGAAAATTTTTGTGGACTTTGGGCTTGTTGTAGTACAAGGACATGTATTCGTCAGTTCCATTGATCAAACAATTTTGGAAGACGAAACCAGTTGATTGTGCAGGGTCTATCCTGCCGTGAGCAGTCACAGCATTCGTCTCTCCCTTTTCAGGACGGAGTTGTCGAGGTGCTATTAGGATGTCACAGTCTTGAAAGAACGAAGCTGAGTTTCCGAAAATGAAGTCTACATTACCTTGGATACGGCAGGACTTGTAGTATTGGCGCAAAGCGTGGGCGTATAGGGTGTCTTGATTGCCAATGAATTCACAGTTTTCTACTACTGAAAGATCACTGTCGGATCGGAATGCTACGGCTTGGTGAGCATCCGGACCGGCTGTGTTTTGGAAGGTGATACCACTAGCCATGAATCCATCACCAACAACTCCTGTTTTACAAATACTAAACATTAGAACGACTCGAATCTAAGAACGTTCGTATGTCTTCAACAACAAATAGCAAATGCAGATTTTATGACAAATCAAACATTTTGCACTTCTACCAGACCCCTATGATCCCGAGACGGATCAAAAGAAGGTTCACTAGGCTCGACTGAAACCATTGCTTTTCGCTCCATCTATGGATACGCATACCACAAAGTTAATGCTCACATGTATACATGTGTATAGATTATACTCATTCCAAATCCATCGATCCCACACGGTTTGACTAGTATTTCATAAATCCATTTCAAAACAGGTAAGCTTTGAATGCAAACACAACAAAACAATAACAAGGGGCAGACAAATTAGGTTCTTAGAATCGACAACTTCAATACAATTTATCATACAAGTTAAAGTTGCTAAAGCGATAGATAGAGTCCCACTATTCCTAACTATTACGCTTCATTTTCAATCGGAAAAACACAGGTGAACGATATTGATCACCCTTACACAACATCAACAACAAAAAATTCAGTGATCGCTGTAATTCCACAAGTGGGGTCTAGGCAGGATGATGTGTATGTTACCCCTAAGATAAAGATTGTTTCCTCAAGACCCTCGACTAAAGTAAAACATATAACAGGTTCAATACAAATACTAATATGCTAAATGAAGTAAACATAGGTAATGATATCGAATAAGATAGTAGGATAGTAATAAACATAAGTACTAAAATTCGAATTCAATCAAATAAACTTACCTACAGTTGCAGTCTCATAAGTAGTAACACCAGCAAGACCAACACTCAACGAACCCGTAATGACCGTTTTACCCATTCCATCACCCAAAAACACCACATTCATCTTCTCCAACCCGACCCGAACCTTCTCCTCATACAACCCGGAATTGATCCATATCACAAACTTCCGGGTTTGCTCCTTCTCCGGTGCAGCATTCACAGCCTCCTGCACTGTCTTATAGTCACATCCTCCTTCCTTACACACCGTTACATCCGGTTTCAACCCGGTTGGCACTCCACCCTTCACCCGACCCGACCCGCTTGAACCCGAACCCGAACCTTCCCAGAACCCGTCTCGCTCTGTTTTGGGTACGGTCCATGACCCGGTATCAGCACCGTAAAGGTCGAAATTCACCATCATCCCTAACGCATTGCTGCTGTATCCGATCAAGGAATTGATAAACGACATCGTTTTAGATACCTGTGAGGTGCCATTAACGTACTTCAAAGCGGACCAGCAGTCGTATTGATACACCATAACGGAGCTCATCCATGCACGAGCGCTCTTGTACCCGCCGTTAATCACTGCCTGACCCGTTAACCCGACCCGATATTCCGCGTACCCGAGCACCTCCATACACACCTTCCCAGCGTCCGTACGGTTCTGATTATTCCCTGTCGACGCATCTATAATTGCCTGCACCATCTCTTTCGCCTTATCGTTGTTCTTCGATGATACTTTAACAGCCGATTGGATGATCAACGACGTCGTTATCTCAGACGGTAAGTTACCGGATTCCGTTAAAACAGATTCACATGTTGGTGGGTCCCGTGAAGCCTTACAAGCACCACGGATCTGAAGTGAAATTGACGGGGATGTGGAGGAATGGTGGCGAGCGGAGGAGGAAATAGAGAAGAAGAGGATTAAGGAGAAGATAGTGAGTGTGAAAAAGGAAGCCATTGAAATGAACAGAAGCTTAAATTTTCGGAATAGTGTGGGTTTTGCAGGTTTTCTTAAGTGCATTGTAGGTACCCTTATATACAAATTTGTGGCTGTAAATGTCAAAAAACTGTACAAATTCAAGAAGATAATTGAATTACAGTGTGAATATAGAATGGGGTTTGGTGAATTTGGACGAAAGTGAAAGTTCACGGGAGTGGATAGTGAACAGTGATAGTAATGAGGAAAAAAGAAGAAAAAGATAGTGGTGGTGTTCGATTAGAGATCGGCAAAATGTGCCTTTTTTTTAATAAACTTAATCTCAGCAAATATTTATCGATAAAATTAAAAATGTACACATATAATATATTGCGTAAAATATGAATTGTCGAGATTAAATAAGATCAAATTAAAAGACATATTTGTTATTGTAAAAATGAGAGCTTTTGGTTTGCTTTTAGTTTAGGGATTAGGGAGCTAAGGTAGTGGACCATTAGGGATCAAATTAAAAGCTTTGGTTTGCCTTTAACTTAGGGATCAAATTAAACTATTAATAGTGGTTAATAAAATAGGTGAAAATGACATGAGATGAAAACTCAAATATGTGAGGACAAGAAAACAACAAAGGGGGGTTTGAGTTTGTATCATCATCATGCATATAATTCATTTTGAAAATGTATTACTTCTATACAATTTGGTGTGTGTTTGTCTCAATTCACACTATCACATATACTTTTCGATTTTAAAATTTATGATCAAATGTCAAGATTTATATATAGTTCTCGATTTTAAAATCGATAATTGAACGCTAACTTTAACATATGAAAAATTTGATATTGATAGAGTTTAGAAGATTGAAAATAGATCATATCTTGATGTTATAAGATTGGATAATCTTGAATATGGGATATGGACATAATTTAGAGAAGGTAAATTAATTTGACTTATAGATATTGAACATGTTAGATTTGTAGAAGGTGAAGATAGAGTAAGGTAGCAAGAAAGTAGTTGACTTACTTTGGTTTAATTATATTATTAATCGTGATTCATTTTATATTTATCTGGTATAGTATCTATATTGTAAAGTGTATTTTTATTTTACTCGTCTCGAGGTGAGATACTTTGACAAACTCTTCAAGGTGCATCTTGGAACTCTTATTTACCGAGGCTATGTCCCAGAGTTGCCTCAAGTATGTCGACAATCAAACTTCTAATCGATCTAGACACATAAAGAATTTTTGATATCGGAAAAGATATGAGATTTCGATCGTACGTATAGATTCTAATGTTTACCCTTCACAAGGCTATACTTTAGATAATAATGTCTAAAGTCACACGCGGATTTTAATTTCACAATTGAATTTTTTTTAAAAATAGATAAATTTTAAAAAATAAACACAAGCTAAATGACGATTTCAGAATAGCTATTTAAGACCACCTATCGAAATGAAAAAAAGGTCAAGCAATATCCATCTCGAAAAGACCCAATTTAAGAGCCAATATATAGAACCAATGGTTATTGAAAATAGATATTATTATTAGGAACTCTCGCTTTCAAGTTGTAGAGATGAAACTTGACAATATTATTGTAGAATTTCTTCGATAGAATTTAAGAGTTCGTAATAATAGCTATTTTTCAATTAAAGAGCGAAAAAATGGCCCAATAAACTCTATTTCTGCTATGGCCCAACCCATTTCGTTCTCTTACTCGGCCCATTTTTCTTATGATAAAGCACTTTTATGGTCTGCAATTAACTTTAGGGAAAAGGATACTTGTTAAGTTCTATCAAAAAGGAAATTATTATTATGTGTTTATTGTTTGATATCATCAAAGTATACGTATTTGCCATTTATGTATCACCACTTTAAAAAAAGGGTCTAAAGTGAGGAGTGAGGACATGGTACCCTCATGTATAAACGTGTGCAAACATTTATTTGTGTTATGCCATTTACTACAAGATATTTCTCTTGCATTATCAGCCATTTTGCTGAAGCTACTTCTCTATAAGATCATAGGCATATGGGCATGAAGCCAATGATATACATTATATTATTACTTTGATTCATATTATATCTCTTTTAAAATTTTAATAGGAAAAAGCAAGAAAGTTCCATCTATATTTATTAAGCTTTTGACTTGAGTTGGAAGTTATGCAAAATTATTTGTGGTTTGTGTTATCAAACGAGCCACAAAGCAGGTAAATACAGGTTTTGTTAATTTTTTTTTTGTCTAGTGTATATTTCATAAAAATTGTTTTGTGATTCGAAACCTTTTCAAAAAAAAAATGTCGAAAATATTACACACATTCGCGACCTATACCATTTAAAGATCTTAGCAATGGACCTAGTTCATTTGAGGGCGAAACATGACGCATTTTCACCTTCAACGAGTCCCAAAGTAGGTCAAATACATAGATGTGATCGAATTTTTTGTGCTATCGATATGTAATTTTTTGTTGATCAAGAATTCCTATAGAAAATGGATTTGATGCTGCAGCCCCAATTTTCACCATCGACGTTCGGTAAGACCTTAGCAATGGACCCAATTCGTCCCGCGGGGAAAACGAGCACATTTTTCAAGTTCAAACGAGTTTCAAAGTAGATAAACATAGATTAGCCGATTTTTGTGTGCTATAGTCTATGAAATTTTTGTGATCCAAAATTTTCGAAAGAAAATAACCAAAATTTTTCATGAACGTCTCTTAAGACCTTAACAATGGACCCGATTCGTTCCGCGGGGACAACATGCACATTATCAAGTTCAAATGAGCCCCAATGCAGATTTTGTCGATTTTCTTGTGTTGCAGTCCATGGGATTTTTGTGATTCAAAATTCCTTAAAGAAAATGACCAAAATTTTTCATGGACATCCGTTAAGACCCAGCATGCGAGCCTTCGTTTGTCCTCGGAATAAAGGGGCATTATCAACATCAAAACGAGCTGGAAGCGGTAACAAACTTTCTTGATTCATGTGCCTTACTTCTTGAAATTTTGATGGGTTCGGAATTTCTAAAAGGGAAAATGCGTTGTTTGGAATTTTTTTTTCTGATGGACGTCCTTTAAGACCCTAGCAATGGACTCAGTTCTTGTCGCGTAGTAAACGAACGCATTTTCAAGTTCAAATAAGCTCCAAAGAAGATAATGCAGATTTACCGATATTTATGTGTTATAATCCATTAAATTTTTGTGATCTGGATTTTCGGTAGAAAATGACCAAATTTTTTCATGGACGCTTGTTAAGATCTTAGTGATGGAAACAGTTCATCCCGCGGGGAAAACAGGCGCATTTCAAGTTCAAACCAGCCTTTAAAGCAGGGTAAGATTTTTGTCGGATTTTGTGATGCCATAAGTATCTATGAATTTTTCCGTGACCAGACGAAATTCCCAAAAGAAAATGACTGAAATTTTTCATGGACGTCCATTAAGACCTTAGCCATAGACCCAGTTCATTCCATGGGGAAACGATCACATTTTCAAGTTCAAACGAGCCTCAAAGCAGATAAAAGCAACTTTTTATCGATTTCAGTGCTATAGTACCATGGTGAAATTTTTGCTGTGATCCCGGGACTTGCGAAAAGACAATTGCCAACAAAATTTCAGGACGTCTGTTAATATCTTAGCAATGGACCTAGTTCATATAGTTGGGAAAACGGACGCATTTTCAAGTTCAAACGAGCCCAAAGCTGATATACATAGATTTTGTCAATTTTTATGTGCTATAGTCCATGAAATTTTTGTGATTTGAAATCCCTAAATGAAAATGTCAAATTTTTTCATTACCGTCCGTTAATACCTTAGCAATGGACTACTTCGTGCTGCGGGAAAAACAATCGCATTTTCAAGTTCAAATGAGCCTCAAAGAGGGTAATTACAGATTTTGCGAATTTTTCGTATGCTATTGTCCATGAATTTTTTGTGATTCAGAATTTCCAAAAAAAAATGACCAAAATTTTTCATAGACATCCGTTAAGACCTTAGCAATTGACCCAGTCATCCCACGGAAAAACAGATGCATTTTCAAGTTCAAACAAACCCAAACCAGGCAAATGCAGATTTTACCATTTTTCGTCTGCTATAGTCAATGAAATTTTTGTGCTTCGGGTTCTCGCAAGAACATAGCATACATTTTTCTCCTAGATTCCTTAAGCGCAATATCAATGGACCCAATTTGTACAGCGGGGAAAATAGACGAGTATTGACGTTTAAAACGCGCTCCAAAAATAAGTAAACGCAGGATTTGCTAATTTTCATGGCCAAATAGTCCATGGTATTTTTGTGATCCAATTCCATGAAAGAAAATGGACGAAATTCTTCATGGCCGTCCGTTAAGACCATAGCACGGTCACACAGTTCCCCCCCCCCGTCCAGCGGGGAAACCGGTTGTGCCATTTTCCAAATTCACAAACAAGCCCAAGTAGGTAAACCGCAGAGATTTTTCGTATGAATAGTGTGCTATTAGTCATCCAAGTTTGCGGATCAATAAACTGCCTACAAAAGAAATCACCCCGTCTGCAATCTTGCCTCAGCAGCGTCAACAAATGGACGTCCAGTAAGACCTTAGAATGAACCAGAGAGTCCCGCCGACAAAACCGACGCCCAATTCAAGTTTCGAAAGTAGCCCCCAAAGGCAAGTGGGGTAAACGAAAATTTTACTCGATTTCGTGTGCTAGATTCTCCGTAGTAGGGATATTGAAAATTAATGAACTCCATATATGGCTAATGGACAATTTTTTGCTTCCCGCAGCATACAGGTAATAGAGATGGTCCATTACATTATAAAAATATGATATAAAAGTTAGATCCACTCTAATTTATGATTTATCAGTCCTCATATTAAATTATCCAGCATACATCAGATATGTTCAGTCCTAGTGTGAGGCAGGGCAGGGTCGGTGTTAAATGTTAAGGTCCACATCAGTGGGGATGAGAAATTGATTGACTCCTTATACACACTCACGAACTAGCTTTTATGGTTGAGTTAGGTTTAAAATTCTCCTTTTTCTTTTTGTTTTTTCCACCATTTGAACTAATTGCATAAGATGATTAAGATTATTTTTTATTTTCCAATCATTGCAAGCAGGTCGATATCACGTAACCTCGCTCATGTTGGAGGCCCGCAAAATCTACATAATTGAGATTTTTTTTTCACCGAACCGTCTCACATTAGAAGATAAAAACAACTTCATAATCATAAAGACGGACTCGGTGACAACAACATGAGATCTTGAAACCCGAGAGCCTACCTTTAATTAAAACGTAGAAAACGGCAAACATTACTTACCCCTCACATAACTCTGCATCTGCATACACCGATAAGATTGATTAGCCATAATAGAAAACATTTATTAACATACATTGGGAATTAGTATGTCTTACTAGTATAACATGTTTCTAAGATTTACTACATGCTACATATAAAGAATTGGTTAATATGGGACATGTAACATGATGTGTCATCATGAAAATTGAACTGCTTTGTGGGACATGTAACATGTAAGATCTTGGAAATGTAGTACTTACAAGTTCCATGTAACCATATATCAATCTTTAAATTTAATGTAAGCAACTTTATCATAAAGGTAATTTCTATAGGTCCTATAAAATTTCGATATGAAATTTGTCACTATTTATTTATACTAATTAGGTATTTTCTTCACCACAAACCCGTCATGGACTCACTCTCACTATCATGGATAAATCAATATTTTTGATATTTACTTTGTGAAGAATGAATTATGGCGAAAAATAAATTTCTATTTGATCTTTTTCTTTTTGCTTCTGTAAATCTTGATGATAAATAAATTTATTCTTGATCATTACTCAACCAAATTTTTTAATTCGTGGACATTGACGATACCTCTGTTTCAAGTGTTTAAAACTGGGCCTCCAGTAGCCCCTCATATTCTGAACAGTGACACCCGAAACTATGTACTACACAAGTACACAAATAGTTGATCGACAGGAGGTGTGAGTCTCAAAGCACGCACGATATGAAACTAAAATATTCAAAAAGAAATATTAATTTATTATACACAGACATCATTATAATATAATAGTATACTCATCTTCTTGAAAAAAAATCTTGAATTTGTCGCGGTACGATTAATGAGTAAAAAAAGTTTCTTTGCTTTCTTATTCGATTTATAAATATTTTTTGTAAAATTAGTAACTTAACTATGATTAAAAAAATACTTTAAATACAGGAACGGCAAAAGTGCACGAGCATGCATGCAAAATAAACAATTGTAGAACACACAATGAAGCATTTAGCAGTGTGATACGTACGTCATTACTCCAAGCATTTATTTAAAATGCTTTTGCTACTAATTTAATTCGATTGAATTTGCATATGATTAGTAGGTTCGAATTTATTGAATTTGACCTAAAATGTCAATAATTATTATATATAGATATGATATATATATAGTATAGATATATATATTGGAAAAAGCATTTTTTTTTAAAAAGAGTTATTTCAAGTTATTTGTGTGATAAGTTTACTCTTAGTGTAATTTATTTTTTGAAATAGGAATACGAAGCCTGATGGACGACTTCAGTAGCTTTTTTTTTCGTAAATGTTTGCATTTGTAGTAGAAAAAATTAAATATATATAGTACTATATATAATGAACGTAAGAACACTATGCTTAGGCTAAGAGCTCTCTTATGTGAAAAAAATGTCGTCGCTCTTCGTAAGATTTTTAAAGTCCCCAAAACATTTAATTAGTCTCTGGCCTCGTAAAAAAGACGGGTTGTGAATTACTTCTTGAACTTGTTAATTTAATTCATTTCCAGGTGTTTATTTAGATTTTCAGCTTATTAATTTTGTTGATTGATATTATGCTAGCAAGGTGTCTTTGACAGCATACTCATCAATGAAGATAATGACACATAAATTGAATAATAATAGATTAGATATAAATAAAGTAATATTGTTTAATTAGTTTGATTTAATAGGTTATCTATAGTATTTTGTCAGGTCTTCCTTTATTTCCATATTTACTTTTCTATGTTGTTTTGGTTCTGCATTTTTTTTTAGCGGAGGGACTATCAAAAACAATTTTTCTATTTTCAAGATAGTGATAAGGTATATATATATATATATATATATATGTTATTCTCTCTAGACTCTATTTTTGTGGACGTACAACGGCTATTATGTTGTTGTATATAGTGAAGTTAAAATAGTGAAAACCCCCTTTCTAATAATTAAGACTCCATCTGTCCCTACTTTACTGTGTCATATTCTTTTAACTATGTGTTCCCTATTTTAGTGTCAACCTTTTAACAAATCAAGGCAAGATAACAATTTTTTCCTAATATGCCCTTATTTCATTCTAGAAAATTCTAGTATTACTAAGTTGTAAATACATGCTTTTTGGAACCAAAAAATCATTTTATTATACTTGGAGAGTCGCATAATATTCGTAAGGATTAAAATGAATACCTATAATTAATAATTGATGTCTTAATATGTCGTACTTTCTTAAGAGACAATAAATAGGTTACAGAGTGATACAAAGTATTGGTAAGGACGCATAAAACATAAAAAAACCAGAGGATAATTGATGTCTCAAAGAAGAAAGTATGTAGTAGTAAATATAAAGTGGCTGTCTTTGTGGATTCATCTTCCCAATGACATGAAAACTCTTTAATATTTTGGTTGCTTTTGCATGACCTAATGCTAGTGGAACCATTATCAATTTAACATTTCAAGACCCAACAAGTGATATGCTCACTTTTCACCTTCTTTTCCTATATATGGTAAGTTGAAAATTTTTCTTCAAAAACTAGTCATTGTTAGTGCAGACTCTGAGGAGCAATTGTGTTGAATTTTAAGAACCCCCCACCCCTAGCTACCCCCATGTACCCAAAAAGTTAATTAATTATAGTGCATTGGCATTTGCTAGAAAATTGACTAGGCTAATTGATTGACAATACATACCCTTCCACTCATGTAATTACATGGTTCTAGAGATTATGCATTGATTATACGCGCGAGGCACCTTCATTAAGATTGACAGACGGAACAAAGTGCTCCTCCTCAGAGCGTCACGGGTCAGGGTCAGGGTCAGGGTCAAGGTTAACAACACGAAGAATGCAGTTTCAGAGGGAAGAGGACATCGAGTAGTAAGGATCACGTGCCACCACAACGGGACCTAAAGGAGACCACCAAAATTATCCGTAGGCTCGACCCTATTCCACTTATGGGCCGCTTGAGATAGTGTCCGCCTCTTGACGTCCAGGGCGCGTCGAGCATGAAGGGGATCTCGAATAGTAAGTCCGACAAAACCAGGAGACCGGACCTAAACTCAAATGGTGAGATGCGTGCAGAGTACCCAGCGGTCCCTATGACCGAACTCCTGTGCAAGACAGACGTTTCCCAGGGCGGATGCAGCTAGGAGAGAATCGATACAGTGGAAGGCTCCCCCGCCCAGAGTTCAGAGGCGCAGAAGCGACGGATGGGAATCGAAGGACTGAGCGGCGAGAATTGCAGAGTAGCCGCCCCCCCCTAACCGGACAGAACAGCCCATTCGAGAGAACACAGCGAGATCTATGATACAAAGAATATGAAATAATTAAAAACATTGTACACTAAGTAGACTTACATTAATGATGTAAATAATTAATACATTATCATGTCAACATATATAACTTAAATTAGACGTAAAAATGAAGCCCTTCACAAGCAACTTTTGAAAGCCCTAGCTAACTTCTCTTTTGCATGGTTCAGATCCTACTATATCCTTCTTGTTGCATAGATTTCCCTTTTTGTCAACTTTGTGATAAAGCTGGTTTCTATGAGGAGGGCGCACCATGAAGTATGTACCGTTGCTTTTTGTAAAATGGTGGCAACAATTTTTTATTATGTTTTTCCTATGTCTGGTTCTCCACAATCTTGGAAGCAGTATAATATAGATCTTCTGAGTTCATCCCACAGTCATATATTCTTTTTTCGGTCGAAAATTAACACTTATGGGCGACCTACTACACTTCATTAAATTTGCGTAATTAGGTAAAATCTATCATAATTGACATATTCAAATTGGGTCGACTAGAGGGTGTATCTTACAGCTAGACATTGCGACAGTGTAAACAGACAGTAAGCTACATAGGAGTATGATATGGGCCCGAAGCAGAGGATTCACAGTTTTTTTTAAAATCAAATGAATATATTATATGAAAATTTTAACACAAAAACTACTAATACTTTTGTTACGAGGATAATACGTGAAATTTCGTTCTCGAATAATAGGTATGTAAAAAATAATATTAGCTTAATTATGAAAGGCTTTTGGCTAATTAGAAAATGAATTTACAAATACCAGAACTATTTGTATTTGCTTTGATTATCTTTGTTTTTCATTTCTTTTTTTAGTTTCCGTCCATTTTATTCGCTATTCATTTGGGCATTGTTATTCAAATTTACTTCAAAAAGTTCCATTCTAAGAATAAAATGTTTCTTATTGAATATATGTTCTCATATCATACTAAAGTATGTGACTTTTTCATATAAAGTAGTAGTTAGATATATTTTTTAACCAGTGACGTAATTATATGGCAGTCGAGGTGTTTTATTGGACACCTTTTATCAAAAAAAATATATTATACAAGTAAAATAATATATGAAAATGTTTAAATTACATATTTAAGACACCTTTAACAGAACAAGATGTTATAGCCAGGCAAAGACAAATTTTAATTTATGTGCTATAGCACATGAATTTTTTTATCTGAAAATTTGGAAACAAAAAGGTCGAAATTTTTCATGGATGTTCGTTAACCTTAGAAATTGAACCGAATCGTCCCGCAGGGATGATGCATTTTCAAATTAAAACGAGCCCCAAAAAAGGCAAAGATAAATTTTACCTATTTTCGTATGCTCTAACCCATATATTGTTTTTAATCTAGAAATCACAAAATAAAATTGCCAAAATTTTTCATAAATATCTGTTAAGACCTTAGATATGGAATCAGTTTGTCCCGCGGAGAAAAATTATGTATTTTCAAGTTCGACGAGACCCAAAGAAAGCAAAAAAAGATTTTATCGATTTTCATATGCTATAGTCCATGGATTTTTTTATCCGAAATTCAGAAACAAAATGACCAAAATATTTCATTGAAGTCTGTAATGACCTAAAAGGAGAGAACAGTTCGTTCCGCCAAGGAAAAATTGCAGTGTAAAGTTCATACCAACCGAGAGCACCCCAAATTTGATCAGGCCCAGTTTCTTACTCGAGATTTTCGACTCCGGTAGCCCTATAGGCCATAGATTGTTTTTTTATCTCGAAAATCCGCAGAAAAGAAAGCAAGACCAGATAGATCTTTTACATGGACATCCGTTAAGACCTTAGAAATGACCAGTTCGGTCTTGCAGCGGGCGAAAAAATTTATTATTGGTAAGTCAAAAAAGAACCGAAAGAGGGCAACGGAAGTAATATTTTTAACCCAAATGTGTCGTGTGCTTATATAAACCACTTGATTTATTTTTTATCCGGAAATCTAAAAATAATGAGTCGAAATTCTTCATTGGATGTCCATTTAAGACCTTAGAAAATGGAAACCAGTCTCGTCCTTGCGGCCTAGGGAAAAAAAAAAGAAAACAGTATTTTTTTAAAGTTCACACAAGCCCCAAAGTAGGCAAAGTAATACGTTATCGATTTTCGTGTGTTGTAATTCATGGATTATTTTTGATCCGGAAATCCCAAAATAAAATGGCCAAAAATTTTCATGAACGTCCGTTAAAACCTTAGAAACGAAAGCAATTCGTACCGCGAGGGAAAATGGTACATTTTCAAGTTGAAACAAATCCAAAAGCAGGCAAAGACATATTTTACCTATTTTATGTGTATAGCCCATGAAATTTTTTTGTAGAAATCTCGAAAAGAATTGCCGAATTTTTTCATGGACGTTCATTAAGACCTTTGAAATGGAACTGGTTTAATCTACGGAAAAAAATGATGCATTTTCAAGTTCAAACGAGCCCCAAAGCAGGTAAAGGCATATTTTAACGATTTTCCTATGTTATGGGCCCGTGAATTTTTTTATCCGAAAATCTCAAAATAAAATGGCCGAATTTTTTCACGGATGTCCGTTAAGACCTTAGAAATGTGACCTATTAGTCTCGCGGGAAAAATAATGCATTTTCATGTTCAAACGAGCCCCAAAGAGGTAAAGAAAGAATTTAGCAATTTTCGTGTGCTATAACCCATGAATTTTTTAAATTCTGAAAACCCAAAATTAAATGATCGAAATTTTTCATGAAAGTACGTTAAGACTTTAGAAAATGAAATAGTCTGTCCCGCGATGAAAAATAGTGTATTTTCAAGTTCGAACGAGCCTTAAAGCAGACAAAGACAGATTTGACCAATTTCGGTGTGATAACCCATAAATATTTTTATCCAAAAACTCTAAAATAAAATACGACCACCCATTTATTACAATACGGCCGTCTAAGGACATTGTACAAAATTTAAGTCAGTTCGTGTCCGCATGACAAGAAATCGGTTATGCTTTTCACAGTTTAACGAGCGCACCCCAAAATAGGCAATTGAATATTTTTTTAATTTTCGTGTGCTATAGCACATGAATTTTTTTAAACCAAAATTCCTGAAATAAAATAGTCAAAATATTTCATGAACGTTGGTTAAGACCTTAGAAATGGAACCATTTTGTCTTGCGGGTGAAAATAGTGCATTTTCAAATTCAAACAAGCTTCAAAAAAGGCAAAGAAAGATTTTACCTATTTTCGTGTGTTATAACCCATGTATTTTTTTAATCTAAAAATCACAAAATAAAATTGCAAATTTTTTTCATAAACGTGAGTAAAGACCTTAGAAATGGAAATAGTTCGTACCACGGGAAAAATATGGCATTTTCAAGTTCAAATTAGTTCCAAAGCACACAAAAGCATATTTTACCAATTTTTGTATGTGATAGATCAAGGATTTTTTTAATCTGAAAATCGCTAAACAAAATAGCAAAATTTTCATGGAAATTTGTAATGACCTTAAAAAATAGAACTAGTTCGTCCGACGAATATAATTGATGCATTTTAAAGTTTAAACGAGTCAAAAGCTATCAAATACAGTTTTTATTGATTTTCGTATGCTATAAATCATGGATTTTATAACTTTGGAAAATCCAAAACAAAAAAATAATCGAACGACAGTTTTCCATGGACGGACCATTATCGAGATCGTAGAATTAGAATACATTCGTCCCGCCGCAGACCACGGCGTGCAGAAGTGGAACGCAAGGTGTGAGACTAATGTATGCATTTTCATAGTTCAAAACCGCACCCGGGCCATAAAGAACGGCAGCACATAAAGGACGAATATCTCACCTCTTTTGAGTCAATTTTCGTTGGTTATTATAGCCTATGGAGTATTTTTTATCCGGAAATCCTAAAATAAAATGGCCAAAATTTTTCATGGACGTCGTTAAGACATTAAAAATGGAACCAGTGAATCCCCGCTGGAAAATATGGTGCATTTTAAGTTGAAAACGAGCAAATGAAAGCAGGGCCCAAGACACAATTCCATACTATGAATTTCAGTGGCTATAGCCCATTAATTGTGTGTCGTTATCTAAAAATTTTACAATAAATGCCCGAAATTTTAATGGCTGGACCTCTCCAGTAATAGTTAGAATATCGGGAAAACAGCTAATCTCACGGGAAAAAAATGTTGTATATTAAGATTTTCAAAGCAAGGCCCCAACAAGTATAAGAGCAAACGCAGGTTTACTTGGTATTCAGTCAGCTATAGCTCATTAATATATTTATCCGAAAATCGTGAAATAAAATGACCAAAATTTTTCATCGATGTCCTATAAGACCTTAGAAATAGAATTAATTCGTCTCACGGGAAAAATGATGTATTTTCATGTTTTAACGAGCTCCAAAAAAGGTAAAGGAATATATTAACAATTTCCGTGTACTATAACTCATGGATTTTTTTGATTCTGAAAACACAGAACCAAATGGTCAAAATTTTTAATGCACGTCCGTTAAGACTTTAGAAACTGAAATAGTCTGTCTCGCGAGGAAAAATAGTGCATTTTTAAGTTCGAACGAGCCTTAAAGTAGGTAAAGGCAGATTTGAGCGATTTTCATATGTTGTAACCCATAAATATTTTTTTATCCGAAAATCCTAAAATAAAATAGCCACAATTTTTAAAATACGGCCGTTAAGACATTAAAAATTTAACCAATTCGTTCGTAGGATAAAATCATGCATTTTCAAGTTTAAACGAGCACCAAAGAAGACAATGGAAGATTTTACTAATTTTCATGTGCACATGAATTTTTTTAAACCAAAAATCCTGAAATAAAATGGTAAAAATATTCCATGGACATTGGTTAAGTCCGTAGAAATGGAAACATTTTGTCTTTCGGGGGAAATAGTGCAGTTTCAAATCAAACAAGCTTCAAAAAAGGCAAATAAAGATTTTACCTATTTTCGTATGTTACAGCCCATGTATTTTTTTAATCTAAAAATCAAAAAATAAAATTTTCAAATTTTTCATAAACATCAGTAAAGACCTTAGAAATAGAACCAGTTCGTAACACATGGAAAATAGGGTATTTTCAAGTTCAAAATTAGTCCAAAGAAAACAAAGTAAAATCCTTACAGCCAATGTTTGTATGTTATCGATAGATCACAAGATTATTGTTTAATTGATAATTCGCTGAAAAAATAATGGCAAAATTATTCATGGACGTTTGTAATGACATTAAGAATAAATCAGTTCGTCCGGCGAGTATAATTGGTGCATTTCAAAGTTCAAACGAGTCCCAAAACTGGCAAAGACAGTTTTTTATCAATTTTTGTATGCTATAAATCATGGATTTATATCAACATTCAAAAAATTTCAAAAAACTTGCACAAAAATTGTTCAATGGACGTCCAATGTAAGATCGTTTTTTTATTTAGTAGAATTAGAAATTGTCTCCAACGTCACTCCAAACGTCCCGAGGGAAAAATTATGTATTTTCAAGTTCAAACGAGCCACATAGCAGACAAAAGAATATTTTATCAATTTTCGTGTGATATAGCCCATGAAATATTTTTTATCCGAAATTTTTTTGAAATAAAATGACCAAAATTTTTCATGGACGTTCGTTAAGACATTAGAAATTGAACCAATTTATCTCGCAGGAAAATATGGGGCATTTTCAAGTTGAAATAAGTCTGAAAGCAGGCAAAGAAAGATTCTATTATTTTTATGTGCTATAGTCTATTAATTTTCTTATCTAAAAATTTTTAAAAAATGCCAAATTTTTTTAATAGACTTCCAGTAACACCTTAATAATGGATCAGTTTATCTCACGGGGAAAAATTGTATATTTTAAAGTTCAAACGAGCTTCAAAGTAGGCAAAGGCACGTTTTATCGATTTTCATGTGTTATAACCTATGAATTTTTTTATCCAAAAATCGTGAAATAAGATGGCCAAAAATTTTTATCGATGTCCTCTAAGACCTTAGTAATGAAATCAGTTCATCTCGCGGGAAAAATAATGCACTTTCATATTCAAACAACCCCCCAAAAGGGTAAAGGAAGATTTTAACAATTTTCGTGTGCTATAACCCATGGATTTTTTTGATTGTGAAAACCTGAAACGAATTGGTCGAAATTTTTCATGGACGTCCGTTAATACTTTAGAAACTGAAATAGTCTCTCCCGAGAGGAAAAATACTGCATTTTCAAGTTTGAATGAGCCTTAAAGCAGGTAAGGCAGATTTGACTGATTTTCGTGTGTTGTAGCCCATAAATATTTTTTATCGTAAAATGCTAAAATAAAATAGCACAATTTATAAAATACGGCCGTTAAGACATTAAAAATTTAACCAGTTCATCCCGCAGGAATAAATCGTGCATTTTCAAGATTAAACGAGCACCAATGTAGACAATGAAAGATTTTACTAATTTTCGTGTGCTATAGCACATGAATTTTTTTAAACCAAAACCCTGAAATAAAATGATCAAAATATTTCATGGACGTTGGTTAAGTCCTTAGGAATGGAACCATTTCGTCTTGCGGAGAAAAATAGTGCATTTTCAAATTCAAACATGCTTCAAAAAAGGCAAAGGAAGATTTTACTTATTTTCGTATGTTATACCCTATTTATTTTTTTAATCTAAAAATAACAAAACAAAATTGCCAAATTTTTCATAAACGTCAATACAGACCTTAGAAATAGAACAAGTTCGTACCACGGGGAAAATTGGGCATTTTTAAGTTCAAATTAGTCCCAAAGCACACAAAAGCAAGTTTTATCGAATTTTGTATGTGATAGATCAAGAATTTTTTTAATCTGGACATCCCTAAACAAAATGGCAAAATTATTAATGAACGTTTGTAGTGACTTTAAAAATAGAACCAGTTCGTTCGGCGAGTATAATTAGTGCATTTTAAAGTTCAAACGAGCCCAAAGCCGGCAAAGGCAGTTTTTACCGATTTTCCTGCGCTATAAATCATGGATTTTATAAATTTGGAAATCTCAAAACAAAGTGGTCGAAATTTTTCATGGACGTCCATTACGACCGTAGAATTAGAACTTGTTCGTCCCGCGGAAAAAAAATATGCATTTTCAAGTTCAAACGAGCTACAAAGCATGCAAAAGAATATTTTATCAATTTTCGTGTGTTATAGCCTATGAAATATTTTTTATTCGGAAATCCTTAAATAAAATGGCTGAATTTTTTTTATGGGCTTCCGTTATGACCTTAGAAATTAAACCAGTTCAACCTGGAGAGAAAATACTATATTTTAAAGTTAAACGAGCTCAAAGCTGGCAAAGACAGTTTTTACCAATTTTTTGTATTATAGCCCATTAATTTTTTTATTCAGAATTCCTGAAATAGAAGTGTTAAATTTTTTCATGGACGTGCGTTAAAACCTTAGAAATGAAATCAGTTCGTCCTGCAGGGAAAAATGATATATTTTCATGTACAAACGAGCCCCAAAGCAGGCACATGAATATTCATCCATTTCGTGTGCTATAGCCCATTGATTATATTTTATCCTGAAATATCGAAATAAAATGTACAAAATTTTTCATGGACGTCTTTTAAAACCTAAGAAATGGAATGAATTCGTCTCGTGGGGAAAAGTGGGCTATTTTTCAAGTTAAACGAGCCTCAATGCAGGCAAAGTCAGATTTTACCAATTTTCATGTGCTATAGCCCATGAATTTTTTTATCCGAAAATTTGAAAACAAAATGATCGAATTTTTTCATGAACGTTTGTAATGAGCTTAAAAATAGAATGAGTTTATCTCGCGAGGATAAATAGTGCATTTTAAAGTTCAAACGAGCCCCAAAGTCGACAAATGCAGTTTTTACCTTTTTTCATATGCTATAAACCATAACTTTCTTAATTTGGAAATCTCAAAATAGAATGATAAAAAATTTTCATAGACGTCCGTTAAGACCGTAAAATTAAAATCTGTTTGTCCCATTGGAAAAAATAATGCATTTTCAAGTTCAAACGAGGCCTAAAGCATGCAAAAGAATATTTTACCAATTTTCGTGTGTTATAGCCCATGAAATATTTTTTATCCAAAAATTTCAAAATAAAATGACCAAAATTTTTTATGGATGTCCATAAGACCTTAGAAATCTAACCAGTTCATCCCGCGGGGAAAATGATGCATTTTCAAATTGAAACGAGTCCGTAAGCAGGCAATGACAAATTTTATATTTTCATGTGTTATAGCTCATAGATTATTTTATCTATAAATTTAAAAAAAAATGGCCAAAATTTTTCATTGACGTCCATTAAGACCTTAGAAATGAAATCAGTTCATCTCGTGGGGAAAAGTTGTATAATTTAAAGTTCAAACGAGCCTCAAAAAAGGCAAAGATAGGTTTTATCGATTTTCGTGTGCTATATTCCATGAATTTTTTATCCAAAAATCGTGAAATAAAATGGCTAAAGTTTTTCATCAATATCCTCTAAGACCTTAGAAATGGAAGCAGTTCGTCCCAAGAGAAAAAATGGTATATTTTCATGTTCAAACGAGCCCTTAAAAGGCAAAGGAAATTTTTATCAATTTTCATGTGCTATAATTCATATTTTTTTTTATTTTGGAAATCCAAAACCAAATAGTCGAATCTTTTTATGGACGTCTATTTACACTTTAGAAATGAACCATCGTCATGCGGGAAAAAATGGTGTATTTCAAGTTAAAACGAGCTCCTAAGCAGGCAAAGGAAGATAATACTTATTTTTGTGTGCTATCGTCAATGAATTATTTTTATCCAGAAATTCGAAACAAAATGATAAATATTTTTATGGACCTCTGTTAAGACATTAACAATGAAAATAAGTTTATCCCACGTGAAAAAATTCTGCTTTTTCAAGTTCTAACGAGCCCCAAAACAGGCACATGAATATTTTTCCATTTTCGTGTGCTATATCCTATTGATTATTTTTTATCCTGAATTTCGAAATAAAATGTACAAAAATTTTCATTCACGTCTGTTAAGACCTAAGAAATGAAACCAATTCGTCTCGTGGGAAAAAGTGAGCTATTTTTAAGTTAAACGAGCCTCAAAGCAGGCGAAGTCAGATTTTACCTATTTTCATGTGCTATAGCCCATGAATTTTTTTATCCGGATATTCCAAAACTAAAATGATCGAATTTTTTCATGGACGTCTGTAATGAGCTTAAAAATAGAACGAGTTTGTTACGCAAGAATAAATGGTGCATTTTAAAGTTCAAACGAGCCTCAAAGCCGGCAAAGGCAGTTTTTACCAATTTTTATGTGTTATAATTCATGAATTTTTAAATTCAAAAATTTTAAAATAAAATGACCGAAATTTTTCATAGACATTCGTTAAGACCGTAAAATTAAAATATGTTTGTCCCGCAGGGAAAAATGATACATTTTCAAGTTCAAACGAGGCATAAAGCATGCAAAATAATATTTAACCAAATTTCGTGTGTTATAGCCCATGAAATATTTTTTATCCAAAAATCCCAAAATAAAACGACCAAAATTTTTTCATGGACGTCCATTAGGGGGGGGGGGGGGGTTTTTTTTCTTTTTGGGGGGGGGTGGGGGGGGGGGGGGGGGGGGGGGGGGTTTTTGGTGTGGGGGGGGGGGGGGGGGGGGGGGGGGGGGGGGGGGGGGAGGCGGGGGGGGGGGGGGGGGGGGCGGGGGGGGGGGGGGGTTTTTTGGGGGACTTAGAATCTACCCGCTCATCCCGCGGTGGAAAAAAATGTTGCATTTCCAAGTGAACGAGCCCAATGACAAATTTTATCTATTTCAGGTGTATAGCTCATGGATTATGTATCTATTAATCCAAAACAAAAAATGCCAAAATTTTGCCCCTATGATCCATTAAGACCTTAGAAATGAAATTAGTTCATCTCGCGGGGAAAGTGGTATATTTTAAAGTTCAAACGAGCCCTTAAAAAGGCAAAGACGGATTTAATCGATTTTCGTGTGCTATAGCCATTAATCTTTTATCCAAAAATCGTGAAAAAATGGCCAATATTTTTCATAGACGTCTTTGGACCTTAGAAATGAAACCAGTTTGTTCTGCGAAAACGAAATGATGCAATTTCAAGTTTAAACGAGCCCAAAGCAGGCAAAGGAAGATTTTACCAATTTTCGTATGCTATAGCCCATGAATTTTTTATTCAAAAATCTCAAAATAAAAAGGCCAAAAATTTTCATGGACGTCTGTTAATACCTCAAAAATAAAATCAGTTCGTCTCGCTGAAAAAAAAGGTGTATTTTCAAGTTCAATCGAGCTCCAATGCAAACAAAGACAAATTTTATCGATTTTCGTGTTCTATAGCCCATGGATTATTTTTTATCCGAAAATCCCGAACCAAAATGACTGAATTTTTCATGGACGTTCTTTAAGACCTTAGAAATGGAACTAGTACGTCCTGCGGGAAAAAGTGGTGCATTTTTAAGTTCAAACGAGCCCTAAAGCAGGCGATGACAGATTTTACTGATTTTCGTATGCTATATAGTCCTTGGATTTTTTTGATCCGAAAATCCCAAAACAAAATGATCAAAACTTTTCATGGACGTTTATTAAGATCTTAGAAATTGAACCAGTTCATCATGCGGAGAAAAATAGTGCATTTTCAAGTTCAAACGAGCTTCAAAGAAAGACAAAGGTAGATATTACCGATTTTCGTGTGCTATAGCCCACATATTTTTTTTAATTTCGAAAATCTCGAAATAAAATGATCAATATTTTTCATGACATTTGTTAAGACCTAGAAATGGAACCAGGTCATTCCGTGGGCAATGGTTTGCACTGCTTCAAGTTCACACAAGGCCCCAAAGCAGGCACAAAATCATTTTACTGATTTCGAGGATTGTTCTATATGCCCATAAAAAATGATCGAAAAATCTCGAAATTACATGACCGGAATTTTTCATGAACATTCGTTAAGATCTTAGAAATTGAACCAGTTCGTCTCCAATAAAAGAATTGTGCATTTTCAAGTTCAAACGAGCTCCAATGCAGGCAAAAACAGATTTTATCAATTTTTATGTGCTATAGCCCATGAATTTATTTTGATTCGGAAATTTCGAAACAAAATGATCGAAAATTTTCATGGACCTCCGTTAAGACCATAGAAATGAAACCAGTTCGTCATGCGGGGAAAAATTGTGCATTTCAAAGTCCAAACGAGTCTCAAAAGAAGGGAAAAATAGATTTTATCGATTTTCGTGTGCTATAGGCCATGGATTTTTTTGATTCATAAAATCCGAAATAAAATGACCGAATTTTTTCATGGACGTACGTTAAGACCTTGGAAATGGAACCATTTTATCCCGCGTAAAAAAGGGTACATTTTCAAGTTCAAACGAGCCTCAAAGCCGGGAAAGTCAGATTTTACGAATTTTTGTGTACTATAGCCCATTAATTTTTTTCATTCAAAAATTCCGAAACAAAATGGTCGAAATTTCTTATGGACGTCCGTAAAGACCTTAGAAATAGAACCAGTTCGGTTCACGGGTAAAAATGGTGCAATTTCAAGTTTAAACGAGCCCCAAAGCAGACAAAGACATATTTTACCGATTTATGTGTACTATAGCCTATTAATTTTTTTTTATCCTAAGATACCAAAACAAAATGATAGAATTTTTTCATGAGAATCCGTTAAGATCTTAGAAATGGAACCAGTTCAATCAAGGGATTCGACGAAAATTTATATTATTTATACATGATTAAAATATTTCATTAGGTATATATAGTAGATATTGAACCCCTTCAGCTACTTTGTGCGTTTATTTATTGAAATTTTGAACCCTTTATTAAAAATTCTGACTTCGCCCCTGACTTTTAACATATGTATAATTGAATTATGAAGGACTAATTAATTTCTAGATATACAATTGAATTATGAGGGATCATTCGTCAATGATGTTGATATCTCAAGACATTCCAACTAGAATTATTAACTTATTCAATTCTTTGTATGAAAAATATGCTTTCTTGATATGGGCACTTGCCAAACTCTATATATATTGCGTCATATTTTAATTTGCTTCCCCAATAGATCTCACTTTTTTTTTCTTTTTTTCTATGGTGTAAAAAGGAGAAAAATTAAAAGGAGTAAAAAAAATAATCAAGAAATAGGATAAAAGGTTGAGAGAATGAAGGAAAAAGAAATTAAAATTCCAAGTCATGATGAGCTGTTTTTTTTTTCTGAATTAGGCAAAACTTTTTATGTTTTTGGCTTATCATGTTGTAATCAGTATGTCAAATAAAAGTCAAGTTCAATGTCAGAAAAATTTCATCATTACTGTGAAGAGTACATATAAGTAGTGCCATGCTACATAAAACATAAAAATATTATCCCCTTCCAACTATGAAAATAGTAAGATTAATGCTTTTTAAGTTAGGATAAATAATTTTACTATCGATAACATATCGACATGTATTTATTCCTGAAATAGTATAATAAACGATTGTGTCAATGTTTTCAATTTTAAGATTGCAAGATTATGATATTATAACTAGTTGGAGAATTGATAGATAACAATTGTGATGTGATTTTTGATTTTTTTCTTGTAACGATGATCTTGTATAGGATCATGTTTCGAAGATGATAATCGCGAAAGAATCTAAAGTTTGAAAGTTTTATTTTCATTCTTCGTTTTTTTAGATTTTTTCATGTTTTTATAACTAATAAAATTGAAGCATAGACATCAAGAATATTCAAGTACTTTGAGACGTTTATAAATGAATATAGTCGATTCACATAAGTGTATTTTTTTAAAATTTTTTTAAATATGAGGTATTTTTCATATTGAGAATATTTTTTACTTACATTGAGACGCTTTCTATTTTGATCAAATTGTTACGATCTATTCATATTCTAAGTATTTCTTTTTGTATTGGGTTGTGAAAATGTTGTCTGTATTTTTAAGAATCAATATTCTGTTCACTTATGGTTGTTTATTATCATGTTTGTGTCTCCTTTTCTTTCTACTTTTTATCACTTTTATTATTTAGCAATTAAAAGAACAAAACATATGATCAAAAAAAGCAAAATCGCTGCTCTTTTAGCGATTTTGCTCTTTTGGTGAAAATAAAAATTCATATACTGTTTTGAAATTTTTATTAACATTTTATACCCTTTAGGCTCCAAACTCAAATATTTATTGCTCTTTCACACATTTTCGAAGATCTTCAAATAGTTGTTGCACTTATAAAATTCACGGGTCAACACATTATCAGTTTCTAGTAGGCAAATTGATGATTCTAGATCCACCAACGTCAATTTGAGGGAAATGTTCTAATGATGAATGATTTGCATATAGAAAAATTGTATATATTTATGTAACTATATGGTATTGTATATGAGTTTATAATTAAAGAGATTTGATGTAGTAATCAATTAGAATAAATATTGTAGCATGACATATTAGGAGGGATAATATATATATATAGAATTGAGATTGAAGATTAATATGATATATCGTCATAGATGTAAATCCAAAAATGGAACGACTCTTATTTGAGAAGTATCTTAATAAGGATTTACATAAATTCATTAAAATAAAAAAAATGATAGGTATCTTCCTATTCGAATGATTTCACCAACTCACAAACTCACGCTAAACTAATAGAGATATTGTGCTTGCGGCATGCGAATATGTGAGACTAGAGATAGTATATTGCATATATATATAAGTATAATTATAATGATTTGAAATAATCATACAAAAGAATGAAATCATAATTTAACAATTAGGAACAAAAAATTTCGAGAGATAGAATAATGATAAATAAAATCTAAATACTTCTTCCTTTTATGTAGTGACTGAAGGGAGTCCAATTTGAATAGGTATCCTATAAAAACATCATAAAAATTCTAACTATTTTAATATTTTCACGCGTTATTAACCTCTGAATCACATCCAAGTCATCAAGAATTTATCAATTGATTTTGATGGCTAGCAAATTAAGCAAAACAAATAGATAAATTCTAGGGATGAAGCAAAGGCAACAAGTCTCTACTAAATGCACTTGTATACCAATATAGTAAAAGTAGGACAGTTTATGGGAATTTGAAAAAAAATAACAAAACAAACCCAAACCCTCACAAATCCCATAGAAACTTCTTTTGGGTGATTATTATTTGAAAATAACTTGATCTTGTGGTCCCCCTCTCACAATAATTATTATTTTAGCTCGGAGCTGGAGTATAGTTTACGATACTTTGATCCATGTCATGTATTTACAATTTTAAAATGGATTAGATCAACAATTCAAATGACTGAGCATGTTGTTATTGTTAGACTAGTAACTTAAAAATGATTACTACAATCTCAACTTGACAAACTCTAAATCTCGGCTCCGCGTTTTGCTTTTATTAGAGGCTCAATAAAGTTTGTAACACCCCCACCCCCTTCTTCCATTTGTCCCTCTATATATTGATATACATACATGTAAATATATATGTACGAATTGTGTATGTCATAATGTATATAACTTACACCATTTCACTACCCTACGAAGATGTACTATTTAGCCTTCTAAGGCTTCACACAAAGTACATATTCATGAGCTTTGATTCAACTTTGCAATAAGTCACCTCCCTTTTTGCACCCCTCTTTTTTTTTTTTTAAATTACATTTTTTGGTTAAAGGGTTTCAATAAATATGAGAAAAATATTTTCATAATGACACAACAAAAACACAATAGATATTCTTCTTCTTCTTTCTTCATATATTCACCCTTTATACTCTTCTTACCATGGATATCAACCACATTAATAAACTCACTACCTCCACTTGGGATCCAACCATGTCCAATATGGACAACCAACATGTCTTTCGCGATCAACAGCAACAACAACAACAACAACCATGCTTGTCCAGTATACCAAACGACCATATCTACCACGAACATCATCATCAACAACAACAATTTCATTTCGAACATAACCCTATTTGGCCTAGTTTTCCTCTTCAAAACCCTCAACAGCATCACCTTCCCTCTTCCTCAATCCAACAACAACAAGAACAAGTTGTCCCTTTTGATCATGTGTTAAACAACCATGTTCAAACCCTAATAGAGGATCAAGAACACGATGATCAAGACGAAGATGAAGAAGAAGAAGAAGAGCTAGGAGCCATGAAAGAAATGATGTTCAAAATTGCATCTATGCAACCAGTAGACATTGATCCATCCACTATACGAAAACCCAAAAGGCGTAACGTACGTATAAGCAACGATCCACAAAGCGTAGCAGCCAGGCTACGCCGCGAAAGGATAAGTGAAAAAAATCGAACTCTTGCAAAAGATCGTCCATGGTGGAAAAAAATGGGACACTGCAATCCGTTATGTTAGACGACAGCATCGCTATGGTTACGTTCTTAATAATAGCTTAAAAAAGACAAATCCGTCACTTACAATCATCAAATCATAACCTCCCACCAGCACAGATACCAGTATCGTCATGCCCTAATAATGAAAATTGGGCAAATAATATTGTCACACCAAGTACAAAAGGTCTAATTATTGGATCATCTAGTTCTAGTTAGTACGACACCCAATAATGTATAATGTTAAACTTTTGTTGGTAAACATGCTACCATTGAGCCACCCTTATAGGTAGTGGCATAATGGTTTAATTAGTTAGGTAATTGAAGTGTGATTATTATTAATAATGTGTAGTAATTGGAATTTTTAAGAATAAAAATATTATATATAGAGGAATAATTAATTATTTGTGTATAGTGGATCATGTGAATTGTGAACTAAAAAAAATAGGTTTGTTAGGATTGTGTTGACTTAAAGGGCATGATAATCATCACAACGGTTAGAGTTGAGTTACGTATGTTGTATATAGTAGTATATTAATAATTATAGAATATGGTTTTTATCTATTTATTTTTTCTGATCATCAAAAAGTTCGTTTGGCTGAATTCTCTCCCGGGAATAAAACAGTGACGTGAGAAGAAATTGAATATGATTATACTCTTTGGCCCACCTCACACACATCTATTTTTTTTTCGATTTTCAACCTGATATTTGGGGGTCTGGCTAAATTTAGATTCGCGTTGAAAAATTTTATATTAGGATAAAGTATTTCCTAATAAAGGTAACTCTGTATTCAGAAGAACATGAACTTGAGACATCTGGTTAAGGATGAAGGAGTACTTACTACTCCATAACTACTCTTGTTGGTATGATCTCACACACTTGTTTGTGCTTGTGTGTGCGTGTTTGTACAATCAGTGTTATGTATATGTATATTGAGTTTAATTTATATATACACACCAAAAGTGTAAAGAAAATTATATTTTATGAAAGATTTCAAATCTCATTTTTATGGAAAATTATTTATAGATATCTTTTTGGATAAATTAATAGTGTGATTTAACCTTTTTTTTTATTTATAAATATTATTTGGGGTCTTCTTTGCTCCCATTTGTTGATTTTTGAAAGATTTTTCAGTTGAGTTTGTGACTTAAATTTAGAGCATTTGAAATTTGGAAGTTTTATAAGTATGCATTTTCATATAAGGAAAAGGGTGTAGTAAAAAAAAATTTAATAGGGATATATTTATATAATTGATATAGAAAAAACTAAAAAAAAAAAAAAAAAAAACTACATATACTGATCATGATGATTCAATTGAGGTGTTTTCTCCTTTAATTTTCCCTTAAAAATTCTTTTCTTTTCTTTTATTTTTGTCCTTTCAATACTTCAATGACTTCACTTTAAAACCCTATATTTGCTATTCCACAAATCTTTCTTCCCCTCTCTCTTACTGGGCTCTTATCGTGTTCGATATCAACATTGAAAACTGACTAAAAATTTGAATTCATGCATCGCATGATTCCTTTTTTTAGGACGATACTTTAAACGAGATATTTAAAACTTTTAATTAATTAAGAGTGTAAGATTATCAATCATTCCATCATAACATATTTATCTCCGCGTGTATTAGGAAGTAAAGACCAACTTTAAAACCCTAATTTCCAAACTAAAGGAAGACAGTCAATATATTTCTATTTTTAGTTCCTAGCTAATTATTAACTTCTTGCAAAATTTCATCAATCATTGTGTTTAATTTGAGAAGGTTTATTTATTATAGTTGTATCTCTAATTTATTAAATTTTTTTTCGTAAGTACTGTTTTGCAAACACTTTATTATGTTGAAAAGACAGGACATTTGAAGGTAGTTCTTTTTTTTTAAAAAAACAAAAACATTAACACAATGAGTATTACTATTTAGTTGTTACAACTCACAACAATGAAGCAAGCTATATTATAGATACTATATCTATAAATATATATATATATATATATATATATTAAATATATAATATATATATCACTATAACAAAAAAATGATTCATTAGCGATATTATTTTTATTGCAGCTAATATGTAATTTTAGTGGTTATTGGTCACTCTGTACATATATCCTAAAGTCTTAGCGGACATTGGTGATAATGACACTTAACAAATGCCGATTGGAGAAAGACGTAACACTCTTAATTTAGCTGTTCAATATGAATGCCGCCTATAGAGATTATATCTATATATATATACTAATATATATATATATATATATATATAGATATTATGAAACTATGTAAATGTAATTAGGTCAACTTAAAAGACATCATCAAAAATTCATAATAATTAAATCATTTGAAAGTCAACATTTTGCATGATCATTTTCGTTCATGCACATTGTATTAGTAATTAAATCATAGCTTACAACTTTAAAATTAAAACATAAACTATTTAAGAACTATTATGATATGAAATGAAAATAGTTATTTGCTTGGCTCAAGTATATGCCTAACATGTATTATAATTCGTTTATCGAAAAAGTAGGATAAATTTAAATAAATTATGGTATAAGAAATAATATTGATATAAGAATAATTGGACACGATAGACCTGCAAATGCATGAGCCTAACTAATTAAATAATCACATTTTAATAGTTCTTTCTTGATAATATGTTAATTTTTTTTTTCTTTTATATACACCTCTTAAAAAAATATACGTATAAATAATAATTTTATTAGGTTACAACTAAATCTTCTTGGAATATTACAAATTATTTACATTTTCAAAAAAAGAAAGAAATTATAAAGATAAAGTTAGTTAATTCTACCTTAATTTTGTAATTGACAAGTAATTTGGAACTATTGATATAGGATAAAGGTAGTAATAAACTTTGAATTTTGTTTTTGTTTTTTTTAATCTCAATTGTTTACATACTATTGCATCTGGTTTTGAAAAAAAAATTATCATTTTTCATCCGAGACGTATAGTTTACTTGTCTTCTTAACATATATCAAAATTATAAAATTTATACGAACACAAGAGTCAGAAGTTATATTTATTTTGTCAAGTTCATATGATTTGCCAGAGAATTAGTTGATCTGATTGCCATATAAAGTATAATTATGCACACCATTTTTATATTAAGGAGTAACCCCTTCAAAATCCACAAGAACATATCACATGTGAACACAATTACAGTAGTATGTAGACCTGTGATGGTTTTATTTAACGGTTCTAGCTCCTATAATAGGCCTATTACTACTCTCTCTATGTGTTTTGGGGGTTTTAATTATTAAAACTACTTCTAAATTTAATGTAAATGATATATTTTATTTTCAAAAATTATTCATAATTGTAAAAATATTTTTTAATTGATTAAGTAAATTTAAATATATGTTTAATGTTACAGTTAACGTAAAATACATTCCTAAATTTTCGTCAAATTTAAGAGTGCTTTCAAAAAAAATTTGATTTTTTTATTAAGTGAATCATTTACCTACAAGAATTTGAAATCATTTGCTATATCATATGACAAATCGAAGGGTACTGTGAGGTATATATAAATTTAGTTAGTCAAATAGATCGATGTTTTAAGACAATCAATAATTGGGATGAAACTAATAATTTACGTCAAATTCATGAATATTTCATATATCAATGCTTCTCTCTCATACTTTCAATTATCGATGATTATAAAAATAGATATTAATTTTTATTTGTTCAATGTATAAAATTAAGAAATAATTTATTGCTTATTTAATGTATTTCTACTATTATCTATGAAAAAATATTTTCTGATCAAAATATTGAATTTATTATATTTAAAGATTTATATCATATTATAAAAATGGACAATGAGATTATACTTAAAAATCAATTATGATTCTTTGGCAATTCTTTAAGTAATAACAATAAAACGATTGATTTTGACAAAATTCCATCCTTTAAGCATCCCACCTATTCAATATTTACTTGTATGAGGCTCTACCAAGGAAACAAATATTACACCAAACTCATTAATTATATAAATTAATAAATATATAACATGTTTTTTAATCTACAAAATTAAGAATTAAGTACAACTTAAGAAATTGTATAAAGATGTAATCAACAAAGGTACCAAATAAAGTTGAGGGCAAAGAAAATGAATTAGAATTCAATACAACCTAATAAAAAATTCATTCATCATTGAAGGATTAATTTTAATTATATTAATATTTGAAGATCTTATAGAATAATATTTTTTATTTATTTATTTATTTCCAAAGTGTATCCTATGAAGTGAGATGAGATTGTAATTTTCTTTTAAAAAAAAAGTGTATTATATACTACTTAAGTTATGATTTAGCATTGATATATCTTTTATTAAAAAGGGATCTAAGTCTCGCGTTTCTCCCAATTGCCCTTCAGATCATGAGGCGCTATCCGACTTATTATGTTAA